>OY037016.1:28752344-29498581 GCA_955831195.1 Pilophorus perplexus
GGGGGCGGTTCCTCGCTCGGGCGGTAGAGAGTAGACTTTTGAAAATTGATTTCACTAGCACTTTGACTTACTTCGCTCAGCTAATAGACTAGCACTTTGACAAGGGGGCCTTACTTCGCTCGGCTAATCATTTTCATACCATGATTCACCCAAATCACAGGCGGCAATATACAACCACAGTGGGCAATACATCCACAAGCGGCAATACACCCACTAGGGGGGGTCTGGGGGGCGGCAATTCACCCACAGGCGGCAATATACACTCACAGGCGGCAATACACCCACAGGTGGCAATACACCCACAAGCGGCAATTCACCCACAATTCTGCTTAAGCGATCGGCCTCGCGAAGCGAGGCACCGGCCTCGCGTAGCGAGGCCCACGGGGGGTCTGGGGGGCAGAGCCCCCCAGCTGGGTGCGTAGGCGAGCAAAGCGAGCCGGAGCATCTAGTCTAAATCACTAATTCTCAACGTGTCTGTATGTGGGTATGTCAATCGCCTACTCTGACTAAACTATAAGCCCTAAAAATACGCCGATTTTTCCTATCGTCTCGGGCGACCGTTTAAGAGTCAATAGGGGGGTCGAGATTTTTCTAAAATGCGCTCAAATGGGCGCAATTGACATCAACTTTCTTATTTCAAATGGGAACCCCTATTTTTTTCACCGGATTCGGATTCCTCGACCAATTTTACGTCCGATAAGCGAGTTGGGCGAATTTTATGACGCGCGCGAATTCGCTGAATTAATTTTTTCGATTTATTCCTTCGTTAATAGACGGATTTTTTCCGCGTTTCGTCCGTAGCCTACCTAGAGATCCGAATTTTAATACTTGATATCGACCAAATTCATTTCGAAATCGAGTGAATTTTGAGCGCGAGTTGAGTTTTGAAAAAACTGGGCCGTCGCCACCGACCCGTCCCGTCGGGTGAATTCTGGCTCGGCTTCACTCCCATCCTCTCAACACCCTCTATCCCCCCGCCCTCACTCTTCACTCTGAGCGGGTGGGACATCAGCCTTTAAGGGGCGCTCGGAAGGTCTATGCGCAACGTCACCCAGACGGAAATGGATGTAAATTAAATGAATCGATTTAAATTGAATCGATTATCGAGAAAAGTATCGAAAAGTTGAATTGAATCGGAAAAAAAAATTATTAACAAATTTTAGCCCCATTTTTTTCCTGTGTTTTCAAATTTGATTTTATTTCACTAGCACTATGACAGCGAGGGGAGGGGGGGGGGGGGTTACTTCACTCGGCCGATCATTTTACTGGCCAGGGGAGGCTCGCTTTCCTGGGCTGCCCACATTGGTAGGTAGTTCTATTGTTATTGAAGGTTATATTGTTATTTTAACGGCCAGGAGGCTCTCTTTGCTCGGCCATTTGACATTGGTACATTTCACGATAAAAAAATTTATATATATTCTTGAAAATCTCGAGAAATACAAAAATGATCTACATTCTGAGATAGGTTGAGCGCCCTCAAGGATTTTTTCCGTTTTCCCCTCCTTCAACTAAATAATAATAATAATAATAAATAAATAAATTTATTTATCGCTTACTCTGCCACCCACATAGGTAGTTCTATTATTATTGATGGTGGAGTTTTCAAATTTGATTTCTACACTCTTCACTCCAAGCGGGTGGGACATCAGCCTTTAAGGGGAGCTCGCAAGGTCTACGAGATCTCTCCCAGTCATCCCCTTGCAGTGCAGCCAAATCAGGGTTTTTCCCCCAGATTGCGGGGGTTTTTTCTTCTCCGGGGGGGATTTTTGGGGGTCGATATCTCCCGGCCATCCCTGCAAAGTCGTCCGAGGGATGTCCGATTCTCAAATATGAATCGATTTAAATCAAATCGATTTAGAAAGTATTATTATTATAAAATATTATTATTAGTATTTATTATTATTATTATTAGAATCGATTCTTTTTCCAAATTATTGACAGGGTGGCCTTACTTTGCTCAGCTAATCATTTTATCCACCAGGGGATTCTACGTCCAAAAATACTTGGAAAACGACAATAACTCTACCCCCTCACCATTTTAGCCCCATACTTTTACTGTGTTTTCCTGGGGGGTGGGGGGCATACTTCACTCGGCCGATCATTTTAACGGCCTGGGGACTCGCTTTGCTCGGCCACTGACATAGGTAGTTCTATTATTATCAAGGGAAGGCTTTTCAAATTTGATTTCACTAGCACTTGACAGGGGGGCCTTAATTTCCCCAAAAATACTTCCCCTTTCCCCAAAAATACTTGGAAAACGACACTTAACTCTACCCCTCGCCATTTTAGCCCCATATTTTTCCTGTGAGTTTTCAACTTTGATTTGATTTCACTAGCACTATGACAGGGTGGGAGGGGGGGGGGGCATACTTCACTCGGCCTATCATTTTAACGGCCAGGGGACTCGCGTTGCTCGGCCACCGACATAGGTAGTTCTATTATTATCGAGGGAAGACTTTTGAAATTTGATTTCACTAGCACTATGACAGGGGGGCCTTACTTAGCTTGGTCCACCATTATAACGGCCAGGGGACTCGCTTTGCTCGGCCACCGACATAGGTAGTTCTATTATTATCAAGGGAAGGCATTTCAAATTTGATTTCACTAGCACTTGACAGGGGGGCCTTAATTTCCCCAAAAATACTTCCTCTTTCCCCAAAAATACTTGGAAAACGACACTTAACTCTACCACCTCGCCATTTTAGCCCCATATTTTTCCTGTGAGTTTTCAACTTTGATTTGATTTCACTAGCACTATGACATGGCGGGAGGGGGGGCATACTTTACTCGGCCGATCATTTTAACGGCCAGGGGACTCGCTTTGCTCGGCCACCCACATAGGTAGTTCTATTATTATTGATTTCACTAGCACGTTGACAGGGGGTCTAATTTCGTATAGCCCCATGAAAGCTCCATAGGTCGTCCCCAAAAATACTTGGAAAACGACACTTAACTCTACCCCCTCGGCATTTTAGTCCCATAGCGCCCCACCTGGTTTTTTACTGTGAGTTTTGATTTGATTTCTTTAGCACTTTGACAGGGGAGGGGGGGGGGCTTACTTCGCTCTACCGATCAGAGGGGGCTCGCTTTGCTCAGCCACCCACATAGGTAGTTCTATTCTATTATTATGATGGTGGAGTATTCAAAATTGAGTTCACTAGCACTTTGACAGGAGGGGCGTCTTATTTCGCTCAGCTGATCATCTTCTCGGCCTTTTTAGCCCCATATCGCCCCATGGGTTTTTTCCCTATGAGTTTTCAAATTTGATTTGATTTCACTAGCACTATGGCAGGGAGGTGGGGGGGGGGGGGGGGGGGTTCCTCGCTCGGGCGGTAGAGGGTAGACTTTTGAAAATTGATTTCACTAGCACTTTGACTTACTTCGCTCAGCTAATAGACTAGCACTTTGACAAGGGGGCCTTACTTCGCTCGGCTAATCATTTTCGTACCATGATTCACCCAAATCACAGGCGGCAATATACAACCACAGTGGGCAATACACCCACTAGGGGGGGTCTGGGGGGCGGCAATTCACCCACAGGCGGCAATATACACTCACAGGCGGCAATACACCCACAGGTGGCAATACACCCACAAGCGGCAATTCACCCACATGTCTGCTTAAGCGATCGGCCTCGCGAAGCGAGGCGCCGGCCTCGCGAAGCGAGGCCCACGGGGGGTCTGGGGGGCGGAGCCCCCCAGCTGGGTGCGTAGGCGAGCAAAGCGAGCCGGAGCATCTAGTCTAAATCACTAATTCTCAACGTGTCTGTATGTGGGTATGTCAATCGCCTACTCTGACTAAACTATAAGCCCTAAAAATACGCCGATTTTTCCTATCGTCTCGGGCGACCGTTTAAGAGTCAATAGGGGGGTCGAGATTTTTCTAAAATGCGCTCAAATGGGCGCAATTGACATCAACTTTCTTATTTCAAATGGGAACCCCTATTTTTTTCACCGGATTCGGATTCCTCGACCAATTTTACGTCCGATAAGCGAGTTGGGCGAATTTTATGACGCGCGCGAATTCGCTGAATTAATTTTTTCGATTTATTCCTTCGTTAATAGACGGATTTTTTCCGCGTTTCGTCCGTAGCCTACCTAGAGATCCGAATTTTAATACTTGATATCGACCAAATTCATTTCGAAATCGAGTGAATTTTGAGCGCGAGTTGAGTTTTGAAAAAACTGGGCCGTCGCCACCGACCCGTCCCGTCGGGTGAATTCTGGCTCGGCTTCACTCCCATCCTCTCAACACCCTCTATCCCCCCGCCCTCACTCTTCACTCTGAGCGGGTGGGACATCAGCCTTTAAGGGGCGCTCGGAAGGTCTATGCGCAACGTCACCCAGACGGAAATGGATGTAAATTAAATGAATCGATTTAAATTGAATCGATTATCGAGAAAAGTATCGAAAAGTTGAATTGAATCGGAAAAAAAAATTATTAACAAATTTTAGCCCCATTTTTTCCCTGTGTTTTCAAATTTGATTTTATTTCACTAGCACTATGACAGCGAGGGGAGGGGGGGGGGGGTTACTTCACTCGGCCGATCATTTTACTGGCCAGGGGAGGCTCGCTTTCCTGGGCTGCCCACATTGGTAGGTAGTTCTATTGTTATTGAAGGTTATATTGTTATTTTAACGGCCAGGAGGCTCTCTTTGCTCGGCCATTTGACATTGGTACATTTCACGATAAAAAAATTTATATATATTCTTGAAAATCTCGAGAAATACAAAAATGATCTACATTCTGAGATAGGTTGAGCGCCCTCAAGGATTTTTTCCGTTTTCCCCTCCTTCAACTAAATAATAATAATAATAATAAATAAATAAATTTATTTATCGCTTACTCTGCCACCCACATAGGTAGTTCTATTATTATTGATGGTGGAGTTTTCAAATTTGATTTCTACACTCTTCACTCCAAGCGGGTGGGACATCAGCCTTTAAGGGGAGCTCGCAAGGTCTACGAGATCTCTCCCAGTCATCCCCTTGCAGTGCAGCCAAATCAGGGTTTTTCCCCCAGATTGCGGGGGTTTTTTCTTCTCCGGGGGGGGATTTTGGGGGGTCGATATCTCCCGGCCATCCCTGCAAAGTCGTCCGAGGGATGTCCGATTCTCAAATATGAATCGATTTAAATCAAATCGATTTAGAAAGTATTATTATTATAAAATATTATTATTAGTATTTATTATTATTATTATTAGAATCGATTCTTTTTCCAAATTATTGACAGGGTGGCCTTACTTTGCTCAGCTAATCATTTTATCCACCAGGGGATTCTACGTCCAAAAATACTTGGAAAACGACAATAACTCTACCCCCTCACCATTTTAGCCCCATACTTTTACTGTGTTTTCCTGGGGGGTGGGGGGCATACTTCACTCGGCCGATCATTTTAACGGCCTGGGGACTCGCTTTGCTCGGCCACTGACATAGGTAGTTCTATTATTATCAAGGGAAGGCTTTTCAAATTTGATTTCACTAGCACTTGACAGGGGGGCCTTAATTTCCCCAAAAATACTTCCCCTTTCCCCAAAAATACTTGGAAAACGACACTTAACTCTACCCCTCGCCATTTTAGCCCCATATTTTTCCTGTGAGTTTTCAACTTTGATTTGATTTCACTAGCACTATGACAGGGTGGGAGGGGGGGGGGGCATACTTCACTCGGCCTATCATTTTAACGGCCAGGGGACTCGCGTTGCTCGGCCACCGACATAGGTAGTTCTATTATTATCGAGGGAAGACTTTTGAAATTTGATTTCACTAGCACTATGACAGGGGGGCCTTACTTAGCTTGGTCCACCATTATAACGGCCAGGGGACTCGCTTTGCTCGGCCACCGACATAGGTAGTTCTATTATTATCAAGGGAAGGCATTTCAAATTTGATTTCACTAGCACTTGACAGGGGGGCCTTAATTTCCCCAAAAATACTTCCTCTTTCCCCAAAAATACTTGGAAAACGACACTTAACTCTACCACCTCGCCATTTTAGCCCCATATTTTTCCTGTGAGTTTTCAACTTTGATTTGATTTCACTAGCACTATGACATGGCGGGAGGGGGGGCATACTTTACTCGGCCGATCATTTTAACGGCCAGGGGACTCGCTTTGCTCGGCCACCCACATAGGTAGTTCTATTATTATTGATTTCACTAGCACGTTGACAGGGGGTCTAATTTCGTATAGCCCCATGAAAGCTCCATAGGTCGTCCCCAAAAATACTTGGAAAACGACACTTAACTCTACCCCCTCGGCATTTTAGTCCCATAGCGCCCCACCTGGTTTTTTACTGTGAGTTTTGATTTGATTTCACTAGCACTTTGACAGGGGAGGGGGGGGGGGGGGCTTACTTCGCTCTACCGATCAGAGGGGGCTCGCTTTGCTCAGCCACCCACATAGGTAGTTCTATTCTATTATTATGATGGTGGAGTATTCAAAATTGAGTTCACTAGCACTTTGACAGGAGGGGCGTCTTATTTCGCTCAGCTGATCATCTTCTCGGCCTTTTTAGCCCCATATCGCCCCATGGGTTTTTTCCCTATGAGTTTTCAAATTTGATTTGATTTCACTAGCACTATGGCAGGGAGGTGGGGGGGGGGGGGGGGGGGGGGGGTTCCTCGCTCGGGCGGTAGAGGGTAGACTTTTGAAAATTGATTTCACTAGCACTTTGACTTACTTCGCTCAGCTAATAGACTAGCACTTTGACAAGGGGGCCTTACTTCGCTCGGCTAATCATTTTCGTACCATGATTCACCCAAATCACAGGCGGCAATATACAACCACAGTGGGCAATACACCCACTAGGGGGGGTCTGGGGGGCGGCAATTCACCCACAGGCGGCAATATACACTCACAGGCGGCAATACACCCACAGGTGGCAATACACCCACAAGCGGCAATTCACCCACATGTCTGCTTAAGCGATCGGCCTCGCGAAGCGAGGCGCCGGCCTCGCGAAGCGAGGCCCACGGGGGGTCTGGGGGGCGGAGCCCCCCAGCTGGGTGCGTAGGCGAGCAAAGCGAGCCGGAGCATCTAGTATATCACTAATCCTCACCGTCTCTGTCAGTCTCTGGCTGGCTGGGTATGTCAATCGCCTACTCTGACTAAACGGTAAGTCGTAAAAATACGCCGATTTTTCCTATCGTCTCGGGCGACCGTTTAAGACTCACTAGGGGGGTCGAGATTTTTCTAAAATGCGCTCAAATCCGCGCAATTGACATCAACTTTCTTATTTCAAATGGGAACCCCTATTTTTTTCACCGGATTCGGATTCCTCGACTAATTGTACGTCCGATAAGCGAGTTGCGCGAATTTTATGACGCGCGCGAATTCGCTGAATTAATTTTTTCGATTTATTCCTTCGTTAATAGACGGATTTTTTCCGCGTTTCGTCCGTAGCCTACCTAGAGATCCGAATTTTAATACTTGATATCGACCAAATTCATTTCGAAATCGAGTGAATTTTGAGCGCGAGTTGAGTTTTGAAAAAACTGGGCCGTCGCCACCGACCCGTCCCGTCGGGTGAATTCTGGCTCGGCTTCACTCCCATCCTCTCAACACCCTCTATCCCCCCGCCCTCACTCTTCACTCTGAGCGGGTGGGACATCAGCCTTTAAGGGGCGCGAGCAAGGTCTACGTGATATCTCCCGGACGGACGTAAATTAAATGAATCGATTTAAATTGAATCGATTATCGAGAAGAGTAGAATCGATTTAAACTGAATCGATTATCTCATAAAATGAATTTAATTGAATTTAAAAAATTAAAATTAAAATAAAATAAAAATTAAAATAAAATAAAAATTCAAAAATGATCTAAATTCTGAGATACGTTGAGCGCCCTCAAGGATTTTTTCCGTTTTCCCCTCCTTCAACTAAAGAAAAGGAGTGAGGATTTCAGCCACTATTGATTCGATTTTGATGAAATTTTCAGGGAATCATTTTATCCGCCAGGGGATTCTACGTCCAAAAATACTTGGAAAACGACACTAACTCTACCCCCTCGACATTTTAGCCCCATATTTTTTCTTTGTTTTCATTATACCGGCCAGGGGATTCAAATGTCCTACCTACCCTCAATAATTATTATTGAGGGTGGACTTTACAAAGGGTGGAAAATACTTGGAAAACGACACTTAACTTTACCCCCTCGCCATTTTAGCCCCATATTTTTCCTGTGAGTTTTCAGCTATGATTTGATTTCACTAGCACTATGAGAGGGTGGGAGGGGGGGGGGCATACTTCACTCGGCCGATCATTTTAACGGCCAGGGGACTCGCAATGCTCGGCCACCGACATAGGTAGTTCTATTATTATCAAGGGAAGGCTTTGCAAATTTGATTTCACTAGCACTATGACAGGGGGCCTTACTTTCCCCAAAAATACTTGGAAAACGACACTTAACTCTACCCCCTCGCCATTTTAGCCCCACATTTTTCCTGTGAGTTTTCAACTATGATTTGATTTCACTAGCACTATGACAGGGTGGGAGGGGGGCATACTTCACTCGGCCGATCATTTTATCAGCCAGGGGGGTTGATGTTGAAGGAGCAGTTGACCTTGATGCAGGGTTATGAACGTGTCCATCGATGCTATGCACCCCACTAGGGTTACTCAGCTGGGTGCGTAGGCGAGCAACTAACTATTGATGGCACCCCAGGGTTTTTTTCCTGTGAGTTGTCAAATTTGACACGTTGCCAGGGGAGGGGGGTGTCTCGCTCGGCCGATCAATTCTTTTTTCAAACTTTTCAAATGACAGGGGGGGTCTTGCTTCGCTCGGGCGATTATTTTATTAGCCAGAGGGGTCTTGCTTTGCTCGACCACCGACATAGGTAGTTCTCCTATTATTGATGGTGGAGTTTTCAAATTTGATTTCACTAGCACTTTGACAGGGGGTCCTTCCTCCTCAACCCCCCCCCCCCCCCCCCCCCGCCAAACAAGGATCTATATGTACGAGCGATCACGCAAGACACTTATAAATAATCTATATCACTAATATATATAATATTCTTGAAAATCTCGAGAAATTCTAAAATGCTCTTCGTTCTGAGATAGGTTGAGCGCCCTCAAGGATTTTTTCCGTTTTCCCCTCCTTCAACCCCCTCCCTTCCAACGACACTTAACTCTACCCCCTCGCCTTTTTAGCCCCATATTTTTCCTGTGAATTTTCAACTTTGATTTGATTTCACTAGCACTATGACATGGTGGGAGGGGGGGCATACTTTACTCGGCCGATCATTTTAACGGCCAGGGGACTCGCTTTGCTCGGCCACCGACATATGTAGTTCTATTATTATCAAGGGAAGGCTTTTCAAATTTGATTTCACTAGCACTTGACAGGGGGGCCTTAATTTCCCCAAAAATACTTCCCCTTTCCCCAAAAATACTTGGAAAACGACACTTAACTCTACCCCCTCGCCATTTTAGCCCCATATTTTTCCTGTGAGTTTTCAACTTTGATTTGATTTCACTAGCACTATGACAGGTTGTGAGGGGGGGGGGGGGGGGGCATACTTCACTCAGCCGATCATTTTAACGGCCAGGGGACTCGCTTTGCTCGGCCACCCACATAGGTAGTTCTATTATTATTGATGGTGGAAATTTGATTTCACTAGCACGTTGACAGGGGGTCTAATTTCGTATAGCCCCATGAAAGCTCCATAGGTCGTCCCCAAAAATACTTGGAAAACGACACTTAACTCTACCCCCTCGGCATTTTAGTCCCATAGCGCCCCACCGGGTTTTTTACTGTGAGTTTTGATTTGATTTCACTAGCACTTTGACTTACTTCGCTCAGCTAATAGACTAGCACTTTGACAAGGGGGCCTTACTTCGCTCGGCTAATCATTTTCGTACCATGATTCACCCAAATCACAGGCGGCAATATACAACCACAGTGGGCAATACATCCACAAGCGGCAATACACCCACTAGGGGGGGTCCGGGGGGCGGCAATTCACCCACAGGCGGCAATACACCCACAGGTGGCAATACACCCACAAGCGGCAATTCACCCACATGTCTGCTTAAGCGATCGGCCTCGCGGAGCGAGGCGCCGGCCTCGCGAAGCGAGGCCCACGGGGGGTCTGGGGGGCGGAGCCCCCCAGCTGGGTGCGTAGGCGAGCAAAGCGAGCCGGAGCATCTAGTTACAATAATAATACAGTGGAGAATTTCATAGATGACAAACTTGTAGCGTGTAGAACCGATTCTGAGGCCTGCTTCTTGGCCGAGCTTCAGCGCTACTTCGAACATGATTTGCGCTCATTCAAAATCGCATAACTCCGGTTCCAATCACCCAAATCTCAAATTTAAATCGCCAAAATGATCGTTAGAACATGCTGAATCCACAAAAAATTTGACCGGAAAACAAAATTTCGACCCAGGAACCGATGAATGCAATATTCCAAAAACGAAATGTCCGTCCGCCGTCCGAGCCGATTTGGGCAGTCGGAATTTTTTAAGGATTCTGACATGTTAACTAAATACTCGGTTCACCATCTAGTTGTGCCCGCAAGAATTTCTCCCCGATCGCCCAAACCCGTGGGGCTCTGTGGGGCTAAAAAGGGGCTACTGGTGGTTTTTTTTAAGGGATTAGTCTACGGGGCCGAGTTTGCTGTCGTTTTCGAAGTTTTTTTGGACGTAGAATCCATTTTTGCGGGTCCCAGAACGATCATATTTCACCATGGGGATCTATTGGGCTTTCATTTGGGATTTTGAAGTATCCCAGGTGGTCATATAAGGTATCGTTTTCCGAGTAATTTTGGATACAAAATCCATTTTTTCGAGGTCTCACATCTGTACACACATTTGACAAACAAATATTTTATTTTTATTTTTTCAAAAATATTTTCTTAACGATATAGAATTAATTTTTGCACAATTAACCTACATCTAAGAATAATAATATTCTATTAGATTTTCTTGAGGGCAACGAAAAGAATAAATCCTTTGAATTAAATTTATTTGATTCACGTAAAATTTGCAGCAAACCAAAAAGGAACAAAAGGAGGCAGCGGGAACTTTCACTGGATTACATTCGAGCAATGCTGCCAACACAACAACCAATAAACCCTTAGGGGCCATTAAATCAACACTCTCCCTTAATGGGACACTAAGCATAAGATGGCGACATTGGATTTTATCAGTCTTATCTTAAACATCAGCTGGTACAAAAGTAAACAAACTCAACAAACAACAGATAAAAAATTATTTTTCATTAGGAACAATAAGCTTATCAATTCATCAACTTATCATTTCAAATTCATTTCATCGCAACACAATACATGTTTTGTAGGGCCTAAGCCTTTGGTAAAGATATCAGCTATCATATTTTCAGATGGTAGATATGTAAGTTTGACTTTCTTGGCTTCAACTAAATTTCGAATGTAGTGATACTTAACATCAATGTGCTTGGTTCGTTTACGATATACACGGTTCTCGGTTAAACTTAGTGCGCTTTGATTGTCGTTATAAAGCTGTATACATTCAACGTTACAGACCAAGTCAGCGGTCGGACAAGGGAAGAGCTCCGACATCAAATTCTGCAAATAAATCGCCTCCTTTGCAGCTTCATTTATACCTACGTATTCAGCCTCTGTTGAGGACTGAGATATACACCTTTGTTTGTAACATTCCCAAGACACTGCGGAATTGGCTAACTTGAAAACATAGCCAGAAAAAGATCTTCTATCAAAGGTGTCGTCCGCCCAATTGGCGTCGACGTAACCTGTAAGTGGTTTACCAGATTTCTCGTAAACCAAACCATGGGACGTAGTACCTACAAGATATCGTAGTACGCGCTTGCAAGCAAGCCAATGTTCTTTGGTATGATTGACATTGAATTGACTAAGGTAAGTAACGGCGTAGCTTATGTCTGGCCGAGTGCAAACGGATAAATACAAAAGGGATCCGACTAGCTGTTGGTAAGGAACATCACATTTCTCTCCCTCAAGAGAAAACTTATTATTAGGCACTAAAGGAGTTCGAACATGTTTCGCTTCAGACATGCCGAATTTTTCAACTATTTCAGCGATGTATCTTTCTTGACTGATTTTAAGTTTGTGGTTTTTGCGATCGCGCTCGACCTTCATACCCAGGCAATGCACAATAGGGCCCAGGTCATTGGTCCTGAAATTTCGACTCAGAATAGATTTCAAATTCTCAGTTTCCTCTTTGTCATTGTAGAAAATAAAGAAATCGTCAATCCACAAGCCTATGATCACTATAGAAAGTTTAGAAATTTTAAAATAAATACAGGGTTCAATATTTGATTGTTTATAGTTCGCTGTGACTAGTACTTCATGGGCCTTTTTATACCAGAGTCTAGAACTTTGCTTTAGTCCATAAAGAGACTTCTTTAGAAGGCAGACTTTATTTTCATTACCTGGAACTTCAAAACCTTCGGGTTGGTACATGTAAATTTCTTGATCACAATCAGCATACAAAAAGGCAGTTTCCACGTCCTGGTGAGAAGTTTCTAAATTGAGTTCAACTGTGAGGCGGCTTCCGAGTCGCTGCTCAGCTCAATAGTGGGTACACCAGTACCGTCGGGGCTTCTTCGTAGTTGCTGCCCTCTGACTCTCCTGAGATCGGGGAAATGGGACGGAGCGTAGCTGGGAGGTCGACATCTTCTTGGTCGGTGACAGTGGCATCTTCCGATGTTCGTTGTGTACTGCAGAAGGTTTCATCTTTGTCACAGCCGCGGTCATGGTGAGGCAGAATCGACGCTGGAGTGTCGGTTGGCGAAGAAACATCACGGCGCTGTGAGAGGCAGGCTCCTTCGTCAAAAATCACATCCCGCGCGATTTTAATGTTGTGAGTCTTCTTGTCAAACAACTTATAGCCCTTGGTTGTTTCACTATACCCATCAAAAATGAACTCTTTGCTTTTCAAGTCGAGCTTACGACGTTTTTCTTTGGGAATGTGACAGTAGGCAGGGCAACCGAAGATCCTAAGATGGCTGAGGTCCACTCGTTTCCCGGTCCACTTTTCTTCTGGAGTTGCATTTTTTACCTTCTTTGTAGGGCATCTGTTTAGTAGGTACACCGCGGTGGAAGCAGCTTCCGCCCACATCCTCTTGTCGTTAATCCCAGCGTCGTCCATCATACAACGCGTTTTTTCAATGATCGAACGTCCAACCCGTTCGGCGAGGCCATTCTGACTAGGAGAATAAGGGACTGTTCGCTGGTGCTTAATCCCATGTTTTTCGCAAATGGCCTGTAGTTTGTGGTTGCAGAACTCAAGGCCATTGTCCGTTCTCCAGATCTTTATTTTTCGCTCCACTTCAGTCTCTACGAGTGCTCGGAAAATTTCGAAGTAGCGGGGAACTTCATCTTTTGTTTCCAAGAAGTAGACAAACACCTTTCTCGAAAAGTCATCGATGAACGTAAGAAGATATTTTTTGTGGCTGAAGGAAGGATCTAGGGGTCCGAGGACATCTGAATGCACTAAATCCAGAGGGTTTTCCGCCACAGTTTTGTTCTTGTCGAAGGGGAAAGGTTTCCTTGAGTGTTTGCCCTTGACGCAGCTCACGCACAGATTTGGGACGGCCTCGGCCACGAAATGTATCCCAGTTGCTAAACCATTTTTCAGGAGGGACATACTGTGGTGATTCAAGTGACCCAAACGTCTGTGCCATAGTGTCTGACTGTCTGGTGATGGTGACTCAGCCATGTTGGCGCACATCGGATTAATAGCATCAAGCTTGTAAAGTCCACCTTCCGTACTTCCCGTGGCAACAAGCTCTCCTTCGACTCTAAAGCCGTCCTCATCGAAAATCCTGCAACCGTCAGCGTCAAAAACGACACGGTAACCTTTGTTTACGAGGTTGCTAACAGAAATCAAATTTGCTTTGAGATGAGGTACGTACCTGACATCTGAAACTTCTCGAGGACCACCATTTAAAAACACTTGCGATGAGCCAATTGCTTCAACGTTCAAGGTTTGGCCATTTGCCACCAGGATTTTGCTGATCGATGGGGCAGTTCTAAGATTCGACAGCATTTCTTTTTCCCCGCACATGTGGAAACAACAACCCGAATCAATCCACCATGAAGTTTGCTCGCCGCCCTTTTGGGCCGATGCATCCAGAGCACGATAAGTTGCGAAAAGAGCTTTGTTGTTCTGCTTACCCTTCGAATCCTCCTCCGAAGAACGACTTTTATCTTCGGAAGAACGGCGTCGACACCGATTTGTCCAGTGTGTATTAGTTTTGCACCGGGAGCAGTACGGCTTCCTCTTGGAAGACTGGCTGGTGTACAAAGCTGGCTGTGACTCGGGGTGTTCATCGTCGTTTCCATTAGTGCTCTTCCAGTTCTTGTCCTGCAACAATGTTGATTTGACGAGATCGAACGAAATCGCCTGGCCAGAATTTTGTAAGGCCATTATCATAGGCTGATATGAATCTGGTAAACCCTGGAGTACGACGGCAGCGAGAAACTTATCAGCCACCGGCTCATCTATATCTTTAAGCTTGGTCGAAATACTCAATGCCTCGTTCACGTATTGTTCTGTCGAGTTGAACCTATCGAGTCTCAAAGTGCACAGTTGCCGAAGGAGGGACAAACACGTGTACAGACCTTTGCTGTCGAAGGCTTTCTGTAAATTATCCCAGGCATCCTTAGCTGTGATCGCTGACTCGACGTGGGGGTAGACACATTTATCGACAGATAAATTAATTTTGGAAAGAGCCTTCTCGTCTTTGCGAGCCCTCTGATCAGCGGGGGTTTTGTCGTCTGCCGGGTAGTTACTTACGCAGACCCACAAAGCCTCGTGTTTGAGTATGTTAGTCATCTGGAATTTCCAGGTTCGATAATTCTCACTGCCTCGAAGTTTCTCAACGGCTGGTAGGCACGATCCACTTTGATCCATTATTTTTCGTCGGACGAGTTCGATGTTGATGGAAAGTGCAGCAGGCGAGGAGAACACGGTATCGGCAAACACTTCACTGATTATACTCAAACAGTTCCGCGCCTGGGCCCATAACCTATTAGATTTTCTTGAGGGCAACGAAAAGAATAAATCCTTTGAATTAAATTTATTTGATTCACGTAAAATTTGCAGCAAACCAAAAAGGAACAAAAGGAGGCAGCGGGAACTTTCACTGGATTACATTCGAGCAATGCTGCCAACACAACAACCAATAAACCCTTAGGGGCCATTAAATCAACATATTCTTATATTATAACCTTGTGTAAAATTTGCAGCGTTTTGGAATCTAGACATATTGAAACGTATAAGTCAAATTTTGAGGCCGATCAGAGTTTTTAAATTCGTGGCTTTTACATAAGTACGATTACATAATATTTACACTAATTATTACACCATATTATTAATAAACCAAAAGCTCGGTGATGAGGAGAGAGTTAATTCTGTCTGGCCTCGATCCCCTGACTTCATAAATTTATTAACCGAGAGAATTCCCCTCTGGAAAATTAATCCTAACAACTTCCTTGACACTTGCAGATAATGCCAAATGGTTTTGTACCTTTACACAATCCGTTTCGCTACAGATGTTCCCTCGTGGGTGAAGAGAGGGTTGGCAATGCCGATTTCCTGGAGGTGAACAGGACGAGGAATATTTAATTCCCTGCCCAGATGCCGCAAAGGCCCACCCGGATACCGGATACGTGCTGGGGTTGTGATTGGACTCGAGCCGCACCCCTCGTCCATTACCCCTAATCTATTGTTGTGGGATGAAAAAAAAAGTGGTCGGTTTTCCCTGCAAGGGGAAAAAATCCTCTCTTTTTTCCTTTTTTTTCCTCTTCTGCCCCTTTGAAAATTCACGCCTCACAAGGCGCCCTTTGGTCTTTTGTTGGTAGGGTCTCATCTTGAAGCACCAAAAGCCCTCTGAGATCGAAGAGTGAACCCGGATGTGAGTGGACACGGCTGATAGATAGGGACTGGTGGCTTATTTTTCTTCGGTGAACGCTTCCACAACAGAAAAGGGCCTCTGAGAGGATCTTCTCCCACCTGAAATCCACCTCCAATTTTCCCATAGCGTACAGCAGTGAGCGTTGTTTCGTTCTGAACGAAATCCACGTCAAATGTTCCGAAATCCACGTGTCAAAATGGTGTGGGTGGAGCTACTAAAACTACCAAGTTTTCCTGTTCGAGTGCCAAAGATGAGACATCAAAATGTCAAACATCCTCCAGCCCATTGATTCACTCCTAAAATCGGTTTTATATTTATACCAATTGCCATCGCTGTTTCTTCAGTGTAGGAGCACCCTGTGGAACGTATGTGGAGGGTGTACCTGCATGAATTAGTTTTCTACGTCAGAATATAATATATTCTGACGCTAAACACACTACACAATATTAAATATTATCACAATCATCATTATTAAATTTTAATGATTATATTATAATCATTAAATATTGTGTAGTGTGTTTAGCGTCAGAAACACTACACAATATCAAATATTATCACAATCATCATTATTAAATTTTAATGATTATATTATAATCAACAGTCTTTCCCGAACTCTCTGTTGCAGCTTCCACAACCGATTGGTCGGCAATGAAGGCCTGGTTAGAGGCCCAGGAGTCGAGAAGAGATCCGCTGTTGTAGCTTCCACAACCGAATTGTTGGCTATGATGGGCAGCAGATACAGACTCTGTTCCCTCACTGTTTATCGACATTGCGTTCAATGTCACGATAAATGAACAGCAAGGTATCAATTTGAATTTAAATTTCCCATCGTCCTCGGAAATAAATGCTGGGACACCGACGGGAGAAGAGGGGTTTTAGCTCGCCCGCGTCGAGACCGTAGCGCGACCCGCTCCTCCCGTTGGTACCATTTTGGGCCGGCTGGCGATACCAGCTCAGAAGCGTGGGAGTTCCCCTCAATCAGGTTTGTCAGAGCTCCCCGATACAGGTACCTGCTCAAGATTAAAGACAAGTGATTGCCTGTTTCATAACTTGCCTGCGCGTTCTGCCATTCCTGTGGCTTGCTGACCTCAGGGAACAATGCGAATGAGTACTGGACTATGGTGTCTTCTTCCCACCCTTTTCGCCACACATCCAGCATACAGTGTTGCAATAACTGCAATTACAATTATTGTTGCAAACTTAGCTTGCTCCTCTGTATGCCGTCATACAGTACTTCTAAGTCATTGACAGGTCCTGTCTCGCCATTTCATCTTGCAGCCCTTGCGTCCAGAACCAAATCATTTGGTTCCAACCCCGCCAGCACCTGCGAAGTGTGGTTGTTGCCGCGATCAGGTCAAACCCAATGAGACTGCAAGAAGCTAACTAATGGGCCTCTGTTTCATAGCTGCTGTAGGCTTGATCCGCCATTCAGGACAGGAGTCGCTTACAGAACAGTAGCCAGGAGTATAGCTATAATTCACTCGTGGAAGGATGTACTCCACTGTGGACCAGACAGTCTACGTAGGCCATTTCCCAGCACTTTGCTGGGAAAACAGCAAACCTATCGTTGGGTGTCGGCCCACTGCTGGGGTATCCACCGTTTGGCATGAAACGTCAAGATTTACCTTGGTCTCTTGGACTCTGCCTGTTTGAAAGAGTTGGTTTTCCCCCTTTTTTTATGCCACTAGCGGGTGTGTAAAGCAAAGGGTCCACAAATTCCCCTCCCAAATTCTGCCTTCTCCGATGGAAACTGAAGAAAGCCTGATCAGTGAGGCTTCACGAGATGCGTCTAAATAGGATGTACCTCCAGAGCTTTCCTGAGAGCGGTTGGTGCACCATTGAACATCATTATGAAAACCATGGTTTTCATAACTTTACTCAAAGCTTCGAGTTTGCTTATGGGCTTGCCACGGGGAAACACGTTTGCCCGCGACCTCTGAAGGGGGCCTGAAGAGGCCAAACTGGGGCATTGCGATCAATTCTCTATGCAATCTACTCCCAGCAATCGATTCCCATTTTGGACAAAGTTAAACCGCATGTACAGGTCGGGAAAGCGTATAGGCCATCTTGGCAAGCCCCTTAAGCCAAACCCTAAGCCAGCTTGGCACCATATTGACATGCCATGGAAACTCTTAGTCAGCTGGGGACGAGCTTAGCAAGGCTTGGGCAGCTCTGGAAAGCTCCATGAGGGTACCATCATGGCAAGCCTTGGAAACCCATTGGTAAGTGGTTCTCTGATGATAGCGTTAATTTTGCGGTCAAAAGCACCATTCATCTCATGGCCAAATGTGTCCCCACGCTCGCCGTATTGGTTGCCAAACGTGATACTCCCGCTTACCAAAAAGGAGTCAGTTTGCCCCAAGGTTCTTGCTGCCAGTAGACGAGGTGAAACCAAAGGGTTATCATTCGGACAACAATTTGCTCTTGGACACTATATAAGCTGTACTAATGTGATACGAATTAATTTGGAGAACCTCGAGTGGTCGTCCCAATCCCTGGGTACCGTGAGGAGAAGATACAGCCACCGGAGCTCAGTCGGCAACGGCACCACGAAGCGGTTATCTCCTCGTTTTGTGTCCAGAACCGCTACTAGACAAATCCACCATACTTCCCTCTTCATTCCCTAGTTGCCGACCCTTTTGACCAGAGTTGTACGTAACTTCCAACCGGCGTAGCCTCCATCACTAACTTGTCTAGTTAGGCCGGCGCTTGTTATAGTTGGAAACCCAAATCTGGGTAAAACTACCTAAGTACAATAGGCCGTCGAGACAAATTGGGAGGATGAACTGAATATGTTTGCCCAGGTTGATGAGTACAGTTTGGGTCAGGTCGGCTATATTCCATCAGACTAGAGTTAAGGGCTGAGCAAACTAATCATATCCCCCCTTATGTAAAGCCGAGTTCCGTCAAAGGCCACAGTATCCTCCAGTCTTTAATTAAACTTACCAGTGGTATTCAATAAAAAAAAAGTAAGTATGTATAAATGAATCTATACATATACCTATTATACATTTGATTTTTACTAGGTACCTATAAAAGAGATAAAAATATGATCTCTCGTATTATAAAACAGGAAGAGAACGATGTAAATAATTATTAGGCAATAGGATGTATGAGCAAACATGCATGTATGTGAAAGGTTCGTATGGGAACGGGGTTAAATAAATAAATAAATGAATAAATAAGCTTTATTTGTAAGACGCCTTGTCTAAGGGGTTACATTGTCAACAAGATGGTTTATTGATTCCAATTCCATCAAAAATTTATGTTAGAAAATTCATCAATAGAATAGAGGGGGTTTCTAACGAATTTGTCCCTCAAGAGTATCTTCTAGCTAACGAAAGATTTTTCACTGCATCAGGCAAGAAGTTGAATAACTTGGATCCCAAGAACGTCAAGTTGCATCTTTGAGCCATGGTTGTTCTCCAGTCGAAGGGTTGGTAAGTGGTTGCTGGGGCGAGTTTCGTTGTGCTTAACAGCGCTTAGGTCTTGCTGGTTCCGGTGGATGAATAAAATCAGTTCCAGTATGTAGCAACCATACACTGTCAGAATGTTGAGCTCTGTGAAGATGGGTCGGCACGAAGCTAGTGCATCTGCTTTCTTGATTGCTCGAAGCGCCGCCTTTTGCGTCCTCAAAACTAGGGCTGTTGCAGGAGAGCCCCCCCCCCCCCCCCCCCGTACAATAAGGATCCTACGTAAGACATATGGGATGCGAAATATGCGTGGTAGTCTTGAACCAGTGACGCACAGTTACGGTTGCCCAAGTGTGCCGTGTTTCTAACCGATTTAAATCGGTGTTGTGAGATGACCAAAATTTTCTCACAGTGAGACGCTTTTAAAATGTTGGCATACCGGAGCCAATTATTGGCCTTGTCATTAGAGGTTACCCGAGGGTTGCAAACAACCATAATTAGGTCGATCGAAGGCGAACTTATCACCTCTGATTGTGTCAAAGTTGGGAGAGTCGGCTTGAGGTATAAAATACGTTATAGTCATTTTTTCAGTATTTCGCCTAAAACCGCTAAACAACGTTTGTGACTTGGGACAAATGTTGTATAAAACAATACTGTATACAGAATCAAATTTACAATTTTGTTCTTCATAATGTTTTCCTTAGCCCTATACTTTTCGAGATAAATTCAGCTCAAGTTCCAACTTGGGGGAATTATATATTTTTTAATAAGAAAGTAGCAGGCCAGAAACAGTCGTCCTGCAAATTTTGCAAGACGACTGTTTCTGGCCTGCCAGTTTTTAATATCAGTGATAAATGAACTTTTTTGGACCCTCAAGCTAAATTGCTCACTGGACAAATTTTTGTGTACAAAATTTTTACATCTGACTAAATTGCAGCCTGTTCACCTTGTTGACCATTGTCATATACATTTATGTAATCGGCAAATAAAACCTCTTCTGATTCTGATTCTGATTCTGATTCAGCTAATGCATTAGTCACGCATGCGTGGGGCTACGGTTGCAGGCGTGACCTACGTTGAGATAGGCATTGGCCCTTTAGATCTATAGATAACTAAATATTAACCATAGATCTATAAGTATATTATACTTAGCTGGGGCTAGCGTACCAGGTTTTTTAGGATTGGCCATTGACGAGAACCTCACGTTCAAAATCCACGAAACCGAGCTGAGGTGTAAATTGAACTCGACCAGTTTCTGCCTGCGCCAACTTCCGCCAGTAACATCCACGCTAGGCTCATGACCTACCATGGCCTTTTTATGTCTAGAGTAAAGTATGGCATCCTTTCGTGGGGTTCAGGGGCCAACCTCGAAACCATTTTTTTGACCCAGTAGCGAGCGGTTCGGATCGTGTTGGGCTTTCCGCCGAGTTCCTCGTGCAGAGGGCGTTTCAGATCGAAGGGCCTGCTGAGTCTTCCATCTGTTGGGATCCTGGAGGCAGTGCTTTTCTTCCTGCGACTTCGCGACAGGTTTGTCGAATGGAATCTCTACTCCGAGTACCAAAACACAATTTGGAATTTTTCTAGAGGTCCACCCGCTACAGTGTGATCTCTGTCATGAACCATATTACCCTCCATGTGCAGAAGTTTGTCCTCCCCAATGATTGTCCGTTCCGCCAATTTAAGAGGCCCCTCAAGGAGTTCTTGATTGATAAGAAGTTTTATGCCGTGGGCTATTTTTTCGTCACGCGATGATTTTGTTATTCACGTTTGTCCTGTCCCTGAACCTCTTTTTTTTTTTTTAAATGTATTTGCTGATTGCCGATGACAATAAAGAAATATTTATTTATTTACCAATAGAGTAATTCTCTGTAGTAAGTATAATATAACTATTACAGAGAATTACTCTACATATTATGTACTCAGTATGTCATGACTTCAATTTTTAAAATTTAAAGCCGTGCCCTACGGATGATTCATCGTTAAGAGTGGTATCGAGTTGTATTGGTAGGCTATTTGTTTTCATTGCCTACGTTTTGTTGTTCTGAAATGCCTTCACGTGTCGAACACGTTTCCAACCTGTTCCTCAGTTCAAAAGCCACCTCGCACTTGGGGAAGTAAAGTTTCTCGCCTCGAAATTCATATTAACGTCAAGGTTCGTTCGGTGGAAGGCTCGTAATAATTCTGAGGGCTCCGCCTCAGTTCGGAAGCCCTTTCGGCTAATTAGGTTTCTTCGTGCCTTTGTTAGGGAATATTTTGTGATGGAAACTTCAAACTTCTCAAATGAAAATCCACCTTTACTGAGGGACTTTCTGTGACGATTACGTTTTGCTAAAAACGAAATTGAGGAGTTCCGTGCTATATGGGCACGTAGACCTCATTCTTGGAGGGAATGCAGAAATCGATCCGCCAAATTCTCTTCCATTACTGTGCCAAGTTTGGCAAAGAAATTCCTGTTTGGCCGCTCTATCCTTCCGTTTCTTTTCGGATGACACATAACAAAAACATTTCAACCTTTCGGATATTCGAACTTCCGTTTTTACCATTTTGTCCAGCTGGATTTGCGAACTGAGAGGCACATTGGCGAGCCACTATTAGTTTGGGCAGTTTGTCCCTGTAAAAGATGGGTCCCCTGCAGACGCCACTCTGCGGAATAAAAAAGCCAAATTACCACGAAATAAACTTTACATTCGGCACTGCGGAATATGTGGTCGTATTTTCCAAGCTGCGATAATAAACTTTTAGGGGGTTTTCAGACTCCTTCTAAGCATGTTAGTGTGTAGTACACTTTTAGGATGAGTCATCACCATTAAAATTTTTTCACATTCCCAACTATCTAGTAGGAATCTACCCAAAATTATGACAGTATGTTTTATCTTTGTTTTATATTTTTTGAATGGGTAATCAACCCGTAACAACACACATGGATGTTTTTGAGGTGGAGCCACGGAAAATGTGTGTTACGACCAAGAGTGTTCCCATCAACTCAATGTGGTTGGTAGGTGATATACTTACGTACTTGCACTTGTAATTATTACAAGTTGGCAGTACTTAACTGTGGCCGCATGGGGTGCGGGAGGGGTTTTAGAAGGGTTTCGGCTATGGGGTCAAGTTGGATGTCGTTTTCGAAGTATTTTCGGACGTTGAATTATTTTTTTGGTGGGTGGGGGGGGGGGGGGGGTCCCAGATCTATCCGATTTCACCGGGGGAATCTTTTTATAAAACTGAAATTTTGACAAAATTCTCGTTTTACCAAAAAGACGATTTAAGACGAAATAGTCTATTTCCACGATAAAAATATATAAACTTGTAGACGCGTTTCGGTTGATTAGACCATCATCAGTACAATACAGAATGAGGAAGATGTGAGAAGTTACTTATATACAAAAGTGAAATGTGCCTTCTAATGGGCGTGGCATTAGAAAGGTGGCATAAAAGGAGAAAGGTGAAAGGTAATGTGAAAGGCAAATAAGTGAAAGGAAGACTCACAAGAAAATGTCAATTAACGGGGAACGCCTAATTACATCCAGGTCATTAACAGATATTCCTAAATTGTGAATTTTCTGAATTTCCAAAGATTCTAAAGCATCTAATTTTGGACCTTTTTGGCAAACATGAGCTATCCCAATGGCTGGATTATTACTGCCTATCTCATAACTAATTCTATGGTTTTCTTCTGACAAATGTTTTTCAAAAGCTTCCCTACCCCTTCCCAACCTAAGATCATCACTATGTTATTTCATTCTAATTTTAAATTTTCGGCCGGTTTGTCCTACGTATTGAATCCCACAATCACATTTTAATATATACACACCCCCTTTATCCTCTAAGGGAATCTTATCTTTCACACTCCCTAATAATTTCTTCGTAGAATTTTGTGAATAGAAACCTACTCTGAAACCCCTATTTTCTAATATACGACCCACTTTCTGAGTTATATTCCCATAAAACGGTAAACTAACCCACTTCCTATTATCTGGTTCTTTATCTTCCCTTTCCAAATTTGTGACTGCTAACTGAAATTTCTTCCTACTAATCTTTCCCCAAACTCTATCTATTGTAACCCTAGGATAACCATTACTCTCCGCTATAGAGTAAATTATTTCTTTTTCTTTCCGAAAAGCTAATTGATTCATTGGGACCGATAAAGCCCTATTAATCATACTATAAAAGACCGCAAATTTATGAGATGCTGGATGGTTGGAACTATTATGAATAACCACGTCCTTATAGGTTGGTTTCCTAAACACTGTAAATTCATGCTTACCCCCCTCTAATTTTATAGTTAAATCCAGAAAATTCAGCTCATTCCCCCCCACTTCCTCAGTAAACTGAATATGCTGATCTACAGAATTGAGTTGATTAAAGAAATTAGCTAGTTGCCTATCAGTCCCATTGAAGAGGACAATAACATCATCAACGTATCGATACCAATAAACAACATTATTTTTGAATTTTGTTTCAATGATCCCTTCTAAATGGTTCATATAAACATCTGCTAATAGCGGAGATAATGGCGATCCCATAGCTACCCCTGGTTGAGTATAACAATCCCCATTAAATTTAAAATAATTTTGATCTATACATAAATTCATCATTTGGGATAGCTCATCTTTCCTTAAAAAACGCTGCAAATTTTACACAAGGGTTTATTATTCTTTGATATACGTTAATTGTGAAGAAATTTAATTCTGTCAATGAAAAAATTTAAAAAAAAATTTTTTTTGGGTTTTAATCTAAAAAAAAAATTTTTTTATTAATTTTTTTTTCAAAAATGTTTCTTTTTCAAAAATCCTTTATTATTTACTCGAAAAATATTTAACATCCTGGGATCCTTCAAAAATCCCATTTTTAGCCCCATGAAAGCCCTAAAGATCGTCCCAGTGAAATCGGATCGTTCCGGGACCCCAAAAAATGGATTCTACGTCCAAAAATACTTCGAAAACGACACCTAACTCGATCCCATAGCTCAAAGCCTTCAAAACACCCCTCCCGTAGCCCCATTATAGCCCCATAGCGCCCCACGGGTTTGGGCGATCGGACTGAAAACCTTGCGGGCACAACTAGATGGTAAACCAAGTATTTTGTCAAAATTTCAGATTTTTAAAAAAATTCCTACTGCCCAAAACGGCCTGGACGGCGTACGGCGTACGGCGGACGGCGGACGGCGGACGGCGGACGGCGGACGGACATTTCGGATTTAGAATGTAGACCTCTTGCAACGGATAATGTCAAATTTTGAGCCCGATCGGAGTCGTCGACCCGCGTCGCGAAAACATAGGTGTATTATTCCAAGAATAATAAACCAAAATCAAGTTGAGAATTTAAAATTAATCGGTTAATTACATCTTTACATTGTTGAACTGGAATGTTAGTAAATAAACTAGTAACATCGAAAGACACTAATTTTGAATTACGGGGTACCTGAATATCTTTAATCTTATTTATAAGGTCCAAAGAATTTTTAACGGTGAATTTAGGATTAAAAACAACAGAATTCTTAAAAATGGTATTAAGTTTTTTAGCTAATTTATAGCCAGGTGCATTTATATATGATACAACTGGTCGCATAGGCATTCCTTCTTTATGGATTTTAGGGCGACAAGTTAGGAGAGGAGGTCTAGGGTTCATTTCAAATATGCCACGTTTCCAAGCCCCTTGAAAAATACTACTGGAATTACTCACCATTCTTCTCACATCAGCCTGAAATTTACTTGTTGGGTCACTGCTCAACTTTTTACAATCATTTTTACTTATAAACTCCATTGTTTTTTCCACATATACATTCTTATTGATTAATACAGTAGTATTTCCTTTGTCAGCTTTCAACACAGTCACATTTTCATTCTTCAACTTTTTCTTTAAACTCCTCAGACACCGTTCCTCATCAGTTGGCACACTTGTAGGTTGTTCCCTCCTAAGAAATTCTGCACAGAGGGATTTGGTGGCTTTACCCTCTTCATTGTTGACTATCACTGCTTCAGTGCTCATAGCGAGATCCAAGATGTCTTTTTGGTCAATTTTGGTTATTGGATTATGCTTCAATCCTTTTGAGAGAAGTTGTTCTTCTTTGGATGAGAGAATGATACCCGCCAAATTATCCACTATCTTATAAAATGGCGTTGCTTCTGCTGGCGTAAGCATTGGTGGTAGTTGGCGTTGCTTTAACCACCAGAGCTTCCTCTCCATCGTCCTCTTCTTCTCCTGACCGAACGACCACACCTTCTCGACTATTTCTGCGATAATAGCTTCTGTAGCATGCTGATATCTTGCAGTAATTTCTTGGTAAACGAAGTATGCCTTCTCACTGAGTCTATCCCTTTCAAAGTAAAATCTTCCTAAAATCCTTAAAGAAGGAATGCCTATGCGACCAGTTGTATCTTATATAAATGCACCTGCCTATAAATTAGCTAAAAAAATTAATACCATTTTTAAGAATTCTGTTGTTTTTAATCCTAAATTCACCGTTAAAAATTCTTTGGACCTTATAAATAAGATTAAAGATATTCAGGTACCCCGTAATTCAAAATTAGTGTCTTTCGATGTTACTAGTTTATTTACTAACATTCCAGTTCAACAATGTAAAGTTGTAATTAACCGATTAATTTTAAATTCTCAACTTGATTTTGTAAGGAAAGATGAGCTATCCCAAATGATGAATTTATGTATAGATCAAAATTATTTTAAATTTAATGGGGATTGTTATACTCAACCAGGGGTAGCTATGGGATCGCCATTATCTCCGCTATTAGCAGATGTTTATATGAACCATTTAGAAGGGATCATTGAAACAAAATTCAAAAATAATGTTGTTTATTGGTATCGATACGTTGATGATGTTATTGTCCTCTTCAATGGGACTGATAGGCAACTAGCTAATTTCTTTAATCAACTCAATTCTGTAGATCAGCATATTCAGTTTACTGAGGAAGTGGGGGGGAATGAGCTGAATTTTCTGGATTTAACTATAAAATTAGAGGGGGGTAAGCATGAATTTACAGTGTTTAGGAAACCAACCTATAAGGACGTGGTTATTCATAATAGTTCCAACCATCCAGCATCTCATAAATTTGCGGTCTTTTATAGTATGATTAATAGGGCTTTATCGGTCCCAATGAATCAATTAGCTTTTCGGAAAGAAAAAGAAATAATTTACTCTATAGCGGAGAGTAATGGTTATCCTAGGGTTACAATAGATAGAGTTTGGGGAAAGATTAGTAGGAAGAAATTTCAGTTAGCAGTCACAAATTTGGAAAGGGAAGATAAAGAACCAGATAATAGGAAGTGGGTTAGTTTACCGTTTTATGGGAATATAACTCAGAAAGTGGGTCGTATATTAGAAAATAGGGGTTTCAGAGTAGGTTTCTATTCACAAAATTCTACGAAGAAATTATTAGGGAGTGTGAAAGATAAGATTCCCTTAGAGGATAAAGGGGGTGTGTATATATTAAAATGTGATTGTGGGATTCAATACGTAGGACAAACCGGCCGAAAATTTAAAATTAGAATGAAATAACATAGTGATGATCTTAGGTTGGGAAGGGGTAGGGAAGCTTTTGAAAAACATTTGTCAGAAGAAAACCATAGAATTAGTTATGAGATAGGCAGTAATAATCCAGCCATTGGGATAGCTCATGTTTGCCAAAAAGGTCCAAAATTAGATGCTTTAGAATCTTTGGAAATTCAGAAAATTCACAATTTAGGAATATCTGTTAATGACCTGGATGTAATTAGGCGTTCCCCGTTAATTGACATTTTCTTGTGAGTCTTCCTTTCACTTATTTGCCTTTCACATTACCTTTCACCTTTCTCCTTTTATGCCACCTTTCTAATGCCACGCCCATTAGAAGGCACATTTCACTTTTGTATATAAGTAACTTCTCACATCTTCCTCATTCTGTATTGTACTGATGATGGTCTAATCAACCGAAACGCGTCTACAAGTTTATATATTTTTATCGTGGAAATAGACTATTTCGTCTTAAATCGTCTTTTTTAAGATGGATTCCCACTATCTCGCCGCATCCACCTTACACTCGTTTTACCATCTAGTTGTGCGCGCCATGTTTTCAGTGCGATCGCTCAAGCCCGTGGGGCAAAAAAGGGGCTACGGGAGGGGTTATAATATAACTTTCATCGGTCAGTCTATTTTAAATTGCCTGTTTTGGGGTCCTGTAGTGAGCAGCTTCGCAAAAACTGAAATTGCTCCAAACAAGCTGTCATTTCGTCACGAGCTACTTTATATTTCATATTTTAAGGATCAGTAGCTGTGCAGCGAGTTTTTCTACGATGAACTACTTTTTTTTTGTGGAAACAACTCAAATAACAGCCTCATGACTCATGAGTGTCACAACAAGTTTAAGCCGGATTGTACTTCTTGAGGGAATGGTACAAAAACGTATCCGGTTGCAACACTTGAGGATGCACAAGACTTCATTGTTAGCGTGTCATAAACGCATTCAAATACAATTTTGTGGTGTGTGGGGGGGGGGGGGGGGGGGGGGGGGGCAGTGATATAAACTCATGAGTGTCACGAAAAATTTTAAGTCTGGCACATAAATTTTCGATTAAAACCCTAAAATCAAGTCCTTATCCGTTGGTGTCGTATTTCTCGCGACAGGGTACCTACTCATGCAGCAACCCTAATTCAATTTTGCGGTCAGTCATTAGGTTCGTTCCAGCACGGTCAACCGTGGTTAGATTGCATCCACTCACATCCACTCGCATCCTGTGAATCGTGCGCATGCGCGACTCCCATCTAATCGCATCCATTGTCATGCAGAAACGGTTTTCTACAAACCGCATCTCTTTAGCGTGACATCAATTTTCGCGTCACTTGAGTGTGGCATCCATGACAGAGCTACATGGTGTAAAAAATTGTAATACGCGCATTTTCCAGTATCACTCCAGTATCACCTCTTCTGAAAATTCCCACAATTCAAATTCTTCCATAATTATTCGTCCGTAATCGCACTTGGGAAGTTTTTCGCCGAAGTTTTCTCCACGGAGAACGAGGCAAAATGAGTCAGGTTATAAGTAGGTTAAAAATGGTTATCTTTTGGATGCGGTTAGCTCAACTGGATGCGCGGCACAGAAGCAGCAACTCGGAGTAGATGCGAGTTGGATGGTATCGCTGCAGGAACACCTCACTTCGCGGACCGCATCCCGTGAGCGGCCATGCAGGAACGGCCACTTTTTTGGATGGCACTCAGTGCGCATGCGCAGCTGGATGCAATCTAATCGCATCAATCCGCAGGAACGAACCTATTGTAGTAATGTGACACTCATGAGATGTGACACTCCTGAGATTTTGAGCTAAATATGGGGCCCAGCAGCCCTTTAACCTCGACATCATAATGAAAATCGAATGAAAGCATCTTGAACCTGTTTCCACATAGAAACCAGGTGTAATTATTTCATATCGATAGCAGTTCTTAACTTACGTGACACTCATGAGAGAGAATAAAAATACGCACCATGTTTTCGAAGATTCTTCGGAAAAGCAGAAAAACCTTGCAGCCCACAGCAAAACTAAACTGTCTGAAACGAAGTTGTATGGATCCGTTCCCATGGAAACGAGCGCGTTCCCGCCTCTCAGCTGTTGCCTTCTTGATCACAGAACATGTGACACTCATGGGCAAGAAATAAAAGAAATCAAGGATACAAAACTTTTGAAAGACACCAAGTGAATCAATTACAACTCCAACGTCATACTCTTTCTCTCATATCTCACTTTATTCACGTGAAATAATTATTCACTTTTTTTTATGTTTTGTCCCTCTATCTGATAAACATTTGTTATTGATTGTATAGCTCATAGTAAGGATACAGTGACACTCATGAGTTTTTTCCCCGTTTTTTCCTATATAATATTTTTCTACTTTGAACCAATGGAAGATTAAGCCAAACACATCGTCGTCATTGTTTCCTATGATGTCAAAGAATACGTTGCAATTTTTTTCATTGATAAGAAAATATTACAGCAGTTTATTTCGGCAGGATACACTAAACAGGCAATTTAAAATAGAATGACCGTCATATTATGAAGGATTTCCGCTATGGGGTCACATGAGGATTCGTTTTCGAAGTATTTTTGGGCGTAGAATCCATTTATGGGGGTCCCAGAACGATCCGATTCCACCGTGGGGATCTATATGGCTTTCATGGGGCTTTAGAAGGATGTGTACATCCTTATTATAATAAGGTCGAATGAGGTATCGTTTTCTGTGTAATTTGGGACGCATAATCTATTTTTGGGAGTCTCACATCTGTCCAAACATTCTATAGGAATTATTAAATAATTCGATAAGAAATAAATTATATTAAATATAATATAATCAATGCAAAAATCAATGCAGTCAATAACAAATAATAATTATTGTTGAAAAAATATAAATAAATTTTATTTATATTTTGTTATTGACTGCATTGATTTTTGCACAATTTCTCTACTTACATCAAAGATTGAAAAAACCGTTGTGTAAATGAAGTTGCAACCTTCGGTCACCGTGACCACTTTTATTGAGCCAAGCCTAGGCTTTGGGAAATACCAGTTATGTATCGAACTGAGAATTCCTCGTGAGAATTTCTACCTCCCAATCGACTAGGATTTTTGTTTCCTACCACGAAAAAAATGAACGGGAAGGACAACGCCGAACTACCGATGTAGCGTAAACGTGTAAGATTCGTACTCAGGGAGAACACTGGATTGATTGCATCTGTAAAGAAGTTATTTATTTTATCAATATTCAAATACAATATTCGTTAGATAAATACTGGACCTTAAATTACATACTAGAGATCTGAACCATTGAACATACCTGTAAAGAAGAAATCTAAAACACAGGATCGTTCGAGTAGGAATCTCAGGAGCTCTGCTCCCGTTCACATTGACTGGTGAACCACAACTGCCTAACTAACTCGCAGGACCAAGATTACGGGAGACGCTATGAGCCGCAAACAACAACAACGGGATGATAGCGTTTGCCGTGGTGTTATTGGAAGTTTGACCCGATCAAACTTTACATCCCCCTTTTTTGGGATTTTTTTTTTTTTGTTTTTTTTTTTAAATTAAAATTTTTTTTTTTGTTTTTAAGAAGTTTTCTGTGGCAGTGTTGCGAGGGTACCTGGGTAAAGCTTGGACACATGGAAGAAATTTGACTCCTTTTTTCGATAGCCTGAGTCAATCTTATAGATGGAGTTTGAGAGTTTTCCTATAATCTTATATGGACCTGTCCGAATTTCGTCCAGCTTGTTTCGATTCAGGCTGTTGCCTTGATGTACATAAACCATGTCCCCCACCTTGAATGTGGGTATTTTGCGGTTTTTATTGAACCTCTTTTTATTTAGTTCATGATTTTTTTGGGAATTCCTAATGGCTTGTTTCCTATCGTCCTCCAAATTACGGTGTGCGTTATGACCATGGGGTACAACCGGTATGTCTACATTATGCAACAAATAATTAGGACTGAATTTTGTGGATGTATGGATTGTGTTATTATACTCCTCAACGCATTCCTCTGCAAGTATTGACCACGGGCGTGTCGTGCTTGACGGTTCGTCATTTACTTTGCATCGAATCCGATTAACCAATGTTTGGTTTAGCCTTTCATTAAGGCCATTTGAAAATGCGCAGTCGACCGACGTGAAAACCAAATTCACATTATGCTGGTTTAAAAACAACTTGAACTCGTTGGAATTAATTCCACTGTACTGGTCAGCTAATAGAGTGCCTATTTGAACCCCCTGTGATAAGACTTTGGTTAGGAGCTTAATGAAGTCATGAGCTTTCTGGTTTCTTGAAGTGTAGATATATGCATACCTAGTGAAATGGTCAACCAAAAGGTGTAAAAAACGCTTAGGTGACCGATTGCCCCCAAAACCACCAATGGTGTCAAGAGACATATATTGATATGGTCGTGTGGCAGGACCCAATTGGGAGAGATGGCCATAGGTGAATGGTATGCGAGATTTATTCTTAATACATACGCTGCAAGCTTGGCAAAAACTCGTAATCATTTTTGTCATATCCTTGCAGAAGTAGAAAGGAGTTATTTTCATTTGTATCTGTTTTGGACCAATATGACCAAATTTTTTATGTATTTTTTCAATCAGCTTATAGCAGAAGTCTGTAGAGACAATTATTCTACTTTTGTTTTTAAAGTTGCTGTAAAGTATATCACCTTCCTTTGTGACGCGGTGAGCTAGAGGTAGCTGACTATTTAATTGGTTTTGATCTCGGGTTATTTCCTCCAATTGGACTAAATTGACAATTTTCAAATCATCAGTGGGACCCAGAGATTCTAGAACGGGATTCCGCGATAAACAGTCAGCTTCGGAGTTTGACTGACCAGGGACATATTTTATCTTGAAATTGTACTGTGATAGGCAAAACATCATGTGTCCCAGTTCGTCATCATTTCGGGAATTTATGCGCAAGTGTTCCAGAGGCTTGTGATCGGATTCAACTTCAAACTCGATTCCTAGTAACCAGTGTTTCCAGTATATTAATGCTTCTTTAATAGCTAAGCATTCGAGGTAAATTGCTTTCTTTCGTTTCTGGTGTTCATTTAGTTTTTTTGAAAAATAGGCTACTGGTTTGAATGTTCCGTCGTCTTGTCTTTGCTTTAAAATTGCACCGATGCCATCAAGACTCGCATCAGTCTGGACGATTGTCCTTCTGACTGGACTGAAAATAGCGAGGCACGGCTCTGTGGAAAGACACGATTTGATTAAATTGAAAGCCTCCTCGCATTCCTTATTCCAGTTGAAAATGGCATTTTTCCTTAACAATTTATGTAAAGGCTCGAGCATTTGAGTGGCTTTCGGAATATATGAACGGTAGAAATTCACTTTGCCTAATAATTGCCTTATATTTTTTTTATTTTTAGGTGTTGGGAAATTTGTAATTGGCAAAACGTTGTCGTTTATTGGTCGCGTTAAATTGTACTCGATTATATGACCAAGGTATTTCACGCTATTTGTAGCAAAGTTGCATTTTGAAAACTTAAGCCGGAATCCTTCTTTAATGAGTGCTTGCATTGATGCTTCAACATGACGTAAATGTTCTTCAAAAGATTTTGAAAAAATCAGGATATCATCAATGTAATTTACACAAAATGAATCTAAATCATTTTTTCGAAGTATGTTCCTCAATATTCGTTGGAAAATTGCCGGTGAGGTTTTTAAGCCAAAAGGTAAACATTTCCAATTATAGTGGCCTGTTTGTGTTACAAACCCTGTTTTATAATAGTCTTTCTGTCTGAGAGGGATTGACCAAAAAGCACTATTTATATCTAGCACCGAAAACCATTTACAGTCTCTGGTTTTCACTATTAGATCGGTGATTAGTGGAAAGGGCTGGCTTTCTGGTACAACTAATTTATTTAAATCTGTAAAATCAATACAGAGCCTATTTTTCTTATTTTCATCTCTCTTGTGGACTAGTGTTACAGGTGCCGCAAAAGGGGAGGTTGATTCTTCAATAAGGTTGGCTGATAGTAACCTTGAAATTTGAGACTCGATTTCATTTTGATCATCTACAGAGCACCTGTATGGTCGTTTTGAAACATATTTGTGTTCTATTAATTTTATCGTGGCTTGATGACCTGACACTGTACCGATATCGTATTTATCTTTAGCAAAAACGTTTTTGTATTTATGTAGGATATCGTTGATCTGTTTTTGTTGTTTATCCGGTAAATGGTTCAAGGTCGCTTGAAAGGTATCTCTGTACCCGGATTCGTTTACAGTTACACTTCTGGGATCTTCAAGCCCTAAGTTTGAAAAAACGATGCTAGATTGTCCATGCTCCAATGAACTTTGGGTTATTTCTAATTTATCATTTTGGCATAAGTGAAATTGTACAATTAAATCCAAACCAAGCAGAAAATCGTGACGGAACCCCTCACTTTTCACTACAAAGACGGATACCTTTTTTGACAGATTCATTATTTTCAGATCAATACTCACAATTCCACAAACTTTTCCGATACCACTGACCATACTGAATTTGCTATCATCATTTTTAGAGATGCGAATGCCAGATTTCCTAAGGAAATCGTAATTTATCAACGAAATATTCGCACCCGAATCGTAAATACCGGTGCATTTTTGGCTATTATTGATAAGCAAATCAACTTTTATCAGTGGTATCATCACTAGTTTTTTTGATCGCTAATTGCAGAGTTCAACTCCGACTCTATTTCCAAATTGTTCACAGTTTTAATTTTATTGGTATCCTTATACCAACAGTTTTTCTCCAAATGAAAACGAGTACCTCGATTTCCTTTTTCGCACAGAGAACAAGCCTTCTTCCTTTCGGTCGGTGATGCCTTTCGGTTTCGTCCAGAAGTCTCTGACGCTCGGGAAAGCTGGGCTGAATCCGTTGAAACGACGTCCTTAGGAGAGTTGCAGTCGAACTTCTTTAATTTTGCAAGTAGACCTCTCGTTGATCCGATGGAGAATCTACTTAACTCGTTCTGAATCTTTATGGGAAGACCCAGCACAATAAGATTCAGCATTATTTGTTCGGGAATTACGTGGTCGAGATCAAGAAGTAGTTTTTCCTTCTTCACAACGTAGTCCACGTAAGAGCCTGTCATGTAACGGAAATGGTAAGCAAATCGAACTGGAGTCCAGGAGTCGTCGCTGAAGGTAGTGGTGAGATCCTCTTTCCACAAATCCCAATCGGCCTCAATACCAAGTTTTTTCTGAGCGTTCGAAAACCAATCGTTCATTGATTTATCTAAACATAATTTGAATACTTCAATCAATCGTGGACCGTTCAGATTGAATCGAGCCGCTTCCCTCTCAAAATCGTTGACCCACGCCTGAACATTCTTGTTTCTGCTTGAAAATTTCTCAACAAGGAAATGCTTCATAATTTCGTTCAGGGAGTCGTATTTTTTTTCAACCAGCTTATTGAGACACGCAACCAGTTCATGTAAACCAAATGCCTGTGCGCGTGAAGGTTCACTTGTCAGAGCGGATATCTCTGACAACAACAATTCATTGAAAAAAAAGTTGCCAGCCTCATCTCGATAACATGCCTCAACTTCCGGCGGAAGTATTACACTCACGGTCCGACTTTGACCTCTGGCCCTGATGGCGGCAATTGCTTTCTTAACTGGGGGGAGTTCCGCTAATTTCTTATGATGACTCATACCTTGTTGATCATCCGGAAAACCGTACCACATTTCTTCCTCCGCTTGTTTGATTTTCTTGAGTTTTAGAATCGTCGTCTTCTCATCCGAGGAGCTGGCCTCTGCGATTATGTAGAGCTGATATTTCGACATATTTCTTCATGCAGTCGAAAAGTTTTCGAAATTGTGTTTTAGATTTGTAAGATTCGTACTCAGGGAGAACACTGGATTGATTGCATCTGTAAAGAAGTTATTTATTTTATCAATATTCAAATACAATATTCGTTAGATAAATACTGGACCTTAAATTACATACTAGAGATCTGAACCATTGAACATACCTGTAAAGAAGAAATCTAAAACACAGGATCGTTCGAGTAGGAATCTCAGGAGCTCTGCTCCCGTTCACATTGACTGGTGAACCACAACTGCCTAACTAACTCGCAGGACCAAGATTACGGGAGACGCTATGAGCCGCAAACAACAACAACGGGATGATAGCGTTTGCCGTGGTGTTATTGGAAGTTTGACCCGATCAAACTTTACAAACGTATAAAATTTATACGTATTTAATACAAGCGACAAGCCCAAGCAGTGGACCATAAGGAAAGCTATTTCCTAACTCAAATAACACCGTGAGTTTCATAGGTTCAATCAATTATCCTACTGAAATTGGTAAGTGATATAACTGATGAGTCAACGTTTCATGACAATCACAGAAAGACGTAAAGCAGGGTTCACATCCATCCGGCAATCCGTCAATGCGTGAACGCGTCAGCTGTGGTAAGAAGTGGAAGAGATTCCGGCATTCACAAGCGTCCGGAAAATTTTCTGGTTGCGTTGCACACAGCTGTTCCTTGCCCCGTTTATTTGTGTTTTGTCGATGTAGAAATTGCTACTTGGGGCTTCTTGGATTGATGCGCTTTTGGTTTATTATTCTTGGAATAATACACCTATGTGATCGTGACGGAGGTTGACGACTCGGATCCACCTCAAAAGTTGACATTATCCGTTTCAAGAGGCCTAGATTCCAAAACCATCCCGATCGCCCAAACCCGTGGGGCGCTATGGGGCTAAAATGGGGCTGTGGGAGGAGTTTTTTTTAAGGCTTTTGGCTATGGGATCGAGTTAGGTGTCGTTTTCGAAGTATTTTTGGACGTAGACTCCTTTTTGGGGGGTCCCAGGACGATCCACTTTCACTGTTCAGATCTATAGGGCTTTCATGGGGCTACAAATGGGATTTTTGAAGGATTCCAGGAGGTCAAATATACTTATCTCAATTAAAAAACAAAAACTTTTTTGAAAAATTGAAATAAAACACAAGTTTTTTTTTCTAAAAATTTTCTCATTGACACAGAAATAAATTTATGCACAAGTAACCTATATCAAAGAATAATAAACCCTAGTGCAAAATTTGAAGCGTTTTTCATAAAATTTTCATTAGTGTGGCCTAAACAACGTTTGAGGAAAGTCATCTTATTTGACCTCAACCACTTTCCACTCATTTGTTAACACTCTCGTTGTTGAAACTCAAGACTAACGCCGAAAGGTGTATGTGGTGCAAATCGACAATAACTAACTAACTACATTTACTATGGAGTTAGGAATGTTATTATGTTATGTTATTAGTTAGGAATTATATTATTTTGTAACGATTCGTTCAAATTCGATACATATAATATATGTAGAGATATATTATATCTCTATTCGAAGATTCTTATTTTGTTCGACCATAATTTTCATGCCCCTAGCCGGCAGCAGATTCTTCCATTCTTCTTCGTTAATCCCACAACAACAAAAACCGGCTCCTCCCTGATTCTCGTCACGAACCATTTGAGATATCTTTTTCTCTTCTCCGCACTCCAAGAACGTGTCGATAATTCGGCTTTTCCGGCCAAATAACAACAGTTGAGGCGGCGGAGGAAGATGTATAAAAGTCATAACTCCTTGGGTGGATCCCGAGGCTTCGCAGTGTATCAGAAATAAAAACCCCATCGTACGAAATGAACGAGGGCAGTACGTAAAAACCGAAATCGAGGGTTTTCCAACGGTACCCAATATAATATATATATCTCCAATAGAGATAATATATTATAATCATCATATCATATCATATCATCATATCATATCATATCATATCATATCATCATATCATCATATCATCATCATATCATCATACAATAATATAAAATTGTGTTGGCCGCCGTAAGCCGTGTGGTAGACGGCCGTGTGGTTTGTTGGTACGGGATAACGCGTTCCCGAGTGAGTTTTTTCACTTTCCGCTCGCTGGCCGTTTAGGGGGTCGAAAAAATTACGAAAAAATACGAGCCGTATAGATCAGAACTGGAGGAAGACGTCGGTCAAATCGTAAATCCGAAATTCGCCCGGGAAATTCGTCGAAAATTCGTCGAAAAATCGTCTTTCTCCCGTTTGTCTTACGTTTTCCACTTTCAACTCGCGCCAAAGCCCGTTTAAGGGGTCGAAAAAATTACGAAAAAATACGAGCCGTATAGATCAGACCTGGAGGTAGACGTCGGTCAAATCGAAAATCCGAAATTCGCCCGGGAAATTCGTCGAAAATTCGTCGAAAAATCGTCTTTCTGGCGTTTGTCCCACGTTTTTTCGGGTTCAAAAATACCCAGTAAGGAGCCATTTTTTGGGTATGGTATCCGCGAACCAAATGCGCGCCAAAATATGGCCAATCCGATTCCGAAGTCGGATTTCAAAAAAACCGAGGGGGAGGGGGCGATTTCACGGTGAGAAGACAATTGGATCGTTTTAATTCGCGCGGGGCCAGGGAAAATTCGTCGAAAAATCGTCTTTCTCCCGTTTGTCCTACGTTTTCCACTTTCAACTCGCGCCAAAGCCCGTTTAAGGGGTCGAAAAAATTACGAAAAAATACCAGCCATATAGATCAGACCTGGAGGAAGACGTCGGTCAAATCGTAATTCGGAAATTCGCCCGGGAAATTCGCCGGAAATTCGTCGAAAAATCGTCTTTCTCCCGTTTGTCCCACGTTTTTTCGGGTTCAAAAATACCCAGTAAGGAGCCATTTTTTGGGTATGGTATCCGCGAGCCAAATGCGCGCCAAAATATGGCCAATCCGATTCCGAAGTCGGATTTCAAAAAAACCGAGGGGGAGGGGGCGATTTCACGGTGAGAAGACAATTGGATCGTTTTAATTCGCGCGGGGCCAGGGATCTTAGAAAACGGAGGGTCCAGGGAACTTTGATAGATGGAGAGGCCTTTATTTAAAAAAAGTTGAATTGAATTAAAAATAATAATTTCCTAAACGGTAAGCCCTAAAAATACGCCGATTTTTTCTATCGTCTCTGCTACGAATAGGAGGGGCCGAGCGGAGCGAGGCCTTATGTCTGAGTAGGGGTTTGAACGTGTCCATCGATGCTACGCACCCCACAGGCGGCAATACACCCCACAGGCGGCAATACACCCCACAGGCGGCAATACACCCCACTAGGGGAGCGAGCGAAGCGAGCCAGAGAGACTAGTATAATATAATATTTGCTTGCTGAAACCAGTGTGTAAACAAAAAGAGATATATTATTATATCTCTTTTTGTTTACACACTGGTTTCAGCAAGCAATCGATTCTTCGATTTTGGAAAAAATAAATAAAAGGCCCTTTGTTCCACGAGGGGGCAAGCCTCCTGGACCCCCGGATGCCTACTGCTTAGAGCCTTTGGCTTAAATTCAAGAAACATGGAACATAATATACCCGATTTTTATCATAATATGATAAAAATCGTCTAAAACATTCATGCGATATCGACGACACAATGTTGTTAATGCATTGTAAGAAGTTTTTTTTCCTTGTGAAGATTGTGGACGGAAGCAAGACTCAGAAAAATGGATTATGCGTTCACAATAATAATTATTGTGAACGCATAATCCATTTTTCTGTGTCTTGCTTCTTCTTGCTTCTTATTGTGAGTAATAATTACTCAACTCAAGTCGAATGAGGTTTCGTTTTCCGAGTAATAGGTATTTATTATTACTTGGAAAACGAAACCTCATTCGACTTGCTGGCATCCTTCAAAAGCCTCTCGGTGAAATCCGATGGGTCTGGTAGTGTAAAAAAAATGGATTCTTCGTCGGCAAATACATCGAAAACGACACATAACTCGACCTCATAGCCGAAACCCTTCAAAACCCCATCCAGTAGCCCAATGGGTTTGTGCGATTGGGCTGAAAACCTTGCGGGTACAAGTAGACGGTAAACCGAATGTTTTGTCGAAATGCCGAATTTTTTAAAATATTCCTATTACGGCTCGGGCGGCGGACGGACATTTTGTTTTTGGAATCTACGTGTCACGAAACGGATAATGTCAAATTTTGAAGCCGATTAGAATTTTTGAACTCCTACACGAATACATAGGTTTATGATTTCAAGAATACTAAATCAAAAGCACTGGTGAATCTGCTGAAAATGTTGATGAGTACATTATGAAAGGGTCAATAATATAAAGGGTAATAAATATAGGGTAATATGGTCATCTTACATGCGATCTAAAATGACTCTCTTGCGTGGAATGACCCCCTTGGTTCTCCTTCGCGCTTCTTTCCCACTGCCTACGAACCCCAACACCACTAAATGAGGCTATGTTGGGATGTATTATAAGATTGTTTCCCGCCGTTTTGGTTTATTATTCTTGGAATAATACACCTGTTTTCGCGACGGGGGTCGACGACTCCGATCGCCCTCAAAATTTGACATTCTCCGTTTCAAGAGGTCTACTTACATTCTAAATCCGAAATGTCCGTCCGCCGTAGGCAGTAGGAATTTTTTTAAAAATCTGAAATTTTGACAAAATAGTTGGTTTCCCATCTAGTTGTGCCCGCAAGGTTTTCAGTCCGATCGCCGAAACCCGTGGGGCGCTATGGGGCTAAAATGGGGCTATTGGAGGTTTTTTTTTGAAGGCTTTGAGCTATGGGATCGAGTTAGGTGTCCTTTTCGAAGTTTTTTTGGACGTAGAATCCATTTTTGGGGGTCGTGGAACGATCCGATTTCACTGTGGCGATCTACAAGGGGCTAAAAAGTGGCTTCATGGCGCTAAAAGTGGGATTTATGAAGGATCCCAGGAGGTTAAATATTTTTCGAGTAAAAAATAAAGAATTTTTGAAGAAAAATAAATTGTTTTTCCAAAATTGTTTATATAAAGGCGGCTGATCTAAAGAGAGGCCTAATTACTGAGCGACCTGCTGTCTCCTCCCCCCCTTACTTTATGAATTTTTTCGCTTACGTCGGAAATGCGAAGTTATTCACAAAGGCCGAGAAGAAAAAAATTACCAAGGGTCGTATTTAAAATAGTCTCATAATATGAGACTATTTTATACAAAGAGAACCAGCTTTGCGGTGGCATATATTGAAGGTTGCGGCCTTACTGGAAAAGTCCTTTTTGTGCCTACGAATATACGAGAGGACAAAGCCGACCGCTCTTCACATTTTTTTTTTTTTTTTTTCCATGGAAGAAGACACGGAGAGAAATCTCTTTGTTCTCTCATTCAGAGTGCAGCGAAGCGGCTAAAAAGCAGACGGAATGACCCCCACTTGGCTTTCAACGAAGTGTGTAAAAGAAAGAGAGAAAATAAAGAAAGATTTTCCCGGGGTAGAGGGATTCGCAGTGAAAATTCTGTTTGCCCTTCCACCTCGGAGATCGACACCAATAGGCGACCCGGGACGTGAGGTCTGAAGGGAGTCTCCTTCTTTTCTTCCGGAATTCTGCTCATCAGCTGTGTATTTCCACGCGTTTTAACATTTTCAACTCGCCATAAAACCTTCCTGATCTTCAGAAATTCGATACGAATACGGAATGCGCCAGTCTCTCTAAATAGGCCCGGGAACCGATTGTCGACTATTACTTTTTTCTGAAAGAACTTCATAATTTGAAGCCGTAGCAGTGAGTTTTGGGCTCCTACGGCGTAATACAAATTTACAGGGCACTTTCGAAAATTTCAACTATTGCTATTTTCAACTGTTGCTATCATAGCATAGCACACATAATGTGTCTGAACAACAAAATATCAAAAACGGTAGCAAAATGTTTGCGATAAGTTTACCTACATACAAGTACATGTACTTGTGGCCGCTAAAAAATTTGGACTTTTTTTCGGACATTTTCCAGTTTTTCACCTGTAGGTATTTTGGAAACTTCGCAGAGAAATCTTTTGGGTGCCAAGTTGGAAACCATAAAATTCTGCGTCGACTGATTCTGATTAGAATCAGAATCAGTTCCGCCGTTTAGAGTCAAGAGTCAAAAATAGGCAACAATAATTGAACAATTATTGTGTTCCCAACTTGGCTGAAAAATAGGATTTGCTCATGTTTCAACCCCTTTAACTTATGAACGGCTAATGCGAATGTATTGGCTCAAAATTAATTTTGTACAAAATACGAGTTAAGGGAGCACCTGAAATTCAAAATTCACCCACTCCTAAGCTGAAATAAAAATTGTTTAATAAAATTTATTAAACAACGCTACGACTACTTTCAGGTATTTAATACCTGAAAGTAGCCGTAGCGTTAAAATCCTGCTAAGCGGTTTCTCTTGAAGCCCCATTATGTTGAGCTCAAAATCATTCAACTGGTCTACTTTTGGTTTGTTATTCTCGGAATAATACACCTCTGTGATCGTCGATGACTCCGATCGGCCTCAAAATTTGACATTGTCCGTTTCAAGAGGTCTAGATTCCAAAACCGAAATGTCCGTCCGCCGTCCGAGCCGTTTTAAATAAAATCAAATCAAGGTTTTTTATTTGCAGAGGCCAATATGACACAGCAAACGTCAAAAATGAGTTGGTACAAACACGAAATACATCAGGCAATTGCATGGTACAAGGCAAAAGAAAACAATGGTACATGATAGGTGTGGTCATATAAACTAACTAAAACAACTCAGGACGTAAGTAGAAACATGACAACAGATGAGACAAGGCTTCCCCATCCACGATCCACTCAACTCAAGACACATCGCTCCATGAAATACCGAAAAACTCCTCCAAAGAGTAGAGTTCGGCTTTGAGAAGATCTGATTTTATTACGTTATTAAAGGATCTATCAGGGAGCTGTTGTTTATGATTTAGCAGGGCATTGAAAAGACGACGTTTTGGGCAGTAGTAATTTTTAAAACAAAAGTAAATTTACTTTCGGAACTGTACAAATTTTTGTCCTCCAAAATTAAAATTTCCACTTGCATTTTGCGTTTTAGAGCCAACTTGGTTCCGTGTCTGTCTGTCTGTCTGTCCTTCTGTATGTGTTTCATTTTTTTTTCCCTTTACTTAGGTGCTGCAAAATTTTGAGTGATTACATCATTGTAGTTGAGCTGTTTTGATAGGCAAAGCTTCCGTAAACAAGAAAATGTTGACCGGTTAAATGATTTTGAGCTCAACATAATGGCCCATTATCAATGGGGCTGCACGAGAAACCGCTTAGCAGCTTTAGCGCTACGACTACTTTCGGGTATTTCTTTTTATTTCAGCTTTGGAGTGGGCGAATTTTGAATTTCAGGTGCTTCGTAATTACAGGCTCCGCAACATTAATTTTGAGCCCATTCATAAATGAATGTAAATTTACCGCCCAAATTTTGCCGTTCATATGACACAGAAGTTGAAACAATGTTTAGATCATGTCATGATCTAATCCTATTTTTCAGTCACGTTGGAAACAATCGAATATTTTTTACGCTTGATTGTGGCTGAACAGCTGAATCCATTCTAGTGTGTAAGGAGGCCAATCGACGCAGAATTGAATGTTCTTCAACTTTTCCCCCATGACTGTTTCTTTGCGATGCTTGGTTTTCGAGTTACCTATAGGTGGAAAATTAGAAAATGTTCGAAACAAATCGAGGTTTTTGGCCGCCATAAGTTCTCTCAGCAAACATTTTGCTACCATTTTTGATATTTTGTTTTTCAGACCCATTACAAAAATTAAAAAACAAAAAAAGGTTCTGCACCATATCTTACACGAGTGCCCCCCCTCCCCCTTATATCCTCTGGCGACTGGCCTACCACACTTTTCGCCCTTCCACACCTTGTTGGGCCGAACTTGCCGCTTCGTAATAACCGCAAAATATGACGCCGACTAACCGGACGACGCCAACTTTGAGAAAAATTTCCGGCGACGAAACTTTACTAATTAGCCTACACTCTCCTGAAGGGATTATTACTCCCTTCCTCGGAATAATCCATGGAAATGAGCTCTTTCCCCCACTTCCTTCACCTTCTTAACTTCGTCAAAACCCGAACAAAAACTCAATTTTTAAGAAACTAGTTTCCCTTCTTCCGAGGCGAATAAAATTAGCTTTTTAAGGATTGGAGATAAAAGGTGTACTTAGGACGGAAATAAGTTGGAGGGTTTGCTGAGGAAGATTTCCATTTGGAGATGATCTTGAATTAAATGAACTGTTTTGTCCATTACGCTCCTGATTGTTTTAGGTTAATTGTTTCCATTTAAAGATCCCAGGTCTTGTAAACACAACAACTCTGAATGTTGTGTTATGTTACAGTGTGTCGCAAGATGAACAAAGTAGTTACATAATGTAGGTAGGTACCTACTTTGTTCATCTTGCGACACACTATAACATAACAGTATATTGGATGACCTGTTGATGGCTAGTTGTTGAGTCATGAGGGAGAAAACGCTGCAAATTTGGTACTTTTCCGTTATCCCCCCCCCCCCCCCCCACACCCACGATTTTCTGTTTTTTCGCGCTCGCCCGATGCCCGATGGTAGGTATTACGGAAAAGGAGGTCACCCATCCTGAGTCCTCAGGCATAGGCTGCATGTCCCGCATGAGCTGTGATGCCCAGCCGCTCCTCGAGCGTCACACCGAGATACTTGGCACATTGGCAATACACCACAGAGAGGCCCCCAACCTGCTCGAGCTTGGCCCTTGAGCAGCATCAGCTCGCTCTAGGCGGATGAGAAGGCGAGATTTGACCCACTACTCCAGCCCTCGAGCATTCAGGCGAGCTCTGCTCCTCTCGTCTCCAGCTCTCTCCGGGATTGACCCATGACCGCCACTACACAGTCGCCCGCGTATTCCACCGCCCCAAAGCCCGCATCTCAGACCGCACCCAGGAGTCCATCAAAGACCAGGTTCCATTTTTACAAGCCTTTACGAGATTAGAACCAGGAGAAGTGGGTTCATCCAGGAGGTCCATGCAGAGAGAATGGCCCGTTTTGAAGGATGATTGGGAGAGGAGAAGTGTTATGTTTTTTACGTAGAAACTTGATTTGAGCCTTACTCATTGTCCTTGTGACACCTGTATTAACAATATTTTAATTGCTGTGTTGCAGATTGAAAGATGGAGGAGGTGGAGAAGGCAGGAGGGGAGTGCTGCTGATTCAGCGAAAATGCTGGCGGGCGTCCGGTTGGCGGCGGCTGTGCTGACGCTGCTGGCGGCGGCCGCCGGCGACACCTGTGGCGGCCTGCTCACCGCCCGCCACGGGGTCGTCCACACGCCCGACTTCCCCCGGATGTTCGACGTGCCCTTGTCCTGCCGTTGGGTCATCGATTCGTCGGCAATCCCCGAAGAGACGGTTATCGTAGTCTACTTGACGCAACTGTTTGTCACGACGGGCCTCACTTTCACGGAGTACACCTACTACGAGCCGGACTCGTCTTTCCAGCTCAACCCGAAGCTCATTTATGAAGTAAGTCACGTGTGAGGAGCACATTGAGAGTTTTATTTTCATAAGAAATGTTTTGTGACTAGGAGGAAATTTTGACTTGGAACACAAAGCTGGTTTGCCTCGCCCATTACACTGCTGATTTGTATCAGTGTACTATTCTTCTGATTTGGCGAAGCTGCCTGCCTAGCGAGCTCCTTGCGTTATTCTCTCGCCCTTCTTGTCTGGTCTGGGCATGATTACCAACATTGAACAGTGTATGTAGAGATTACGCATCATAGAAAACTCGACAGATCTGAAATAAAAAATTAGGTAATATGAAATAGGGGAAATCCAAAAAGGAATTAGCGGGCTAATTCCATTCAACCCTGCTGGTTTGATAGTGTGGTTGCTTTGCCCAGCGGCCCACCCCTTTTACAATGACTGGCGCATTTGACTATTGGAAGAGCAACATAATATGAACCAAGACCAACCTTCATGAACCAATAGCCTTGTTCCTTAAAGCTTATTTGGCTTATTAATTGGCCCAACCTTGATGAAAAATGAATAGAACATAGGATGAAGAATAAGTAGGTACCTACCTAGATAAAATGGATGAAAATGGCGTAAAAATTTAACAATTCATTTTTTTATCACAATTTTTTTTTTAATCTATCCATTCAATAGAATCTATTACAAAAAATATATAGGTAATAATCTATCTGATACAAAAAATTATGATAAAAAAATAAATTGTTCAATAAAATTCATAAAACTAATTAATCTTTTGGGTGGAAAGTTCATTTATTAATTGAAACGGTTAACATCATCATCAACAATAATTGTTTATTAGTTTTAAACAATTAATTATTTATTAATTTTATTTTTTCAAGTATGGTTAACAGTAAGTAACTGTTATGAACGGATTACAATGAAAATAGTATTGAAATTTCAAATTAATCGATTATTCATAATAATGATAGTACTGTCAACCCTTTCACGAGTGGGCTCCCCGGCCAAGCAGGAATGGATGAGGGTGAGGTGCGAGCTCATCAACTTTAGGTCGAAACGGACGTGTAAAAGTTGGTGTGTACCTAATGGTTCAATCGATTGGTTGGCACAACCTTGACATCTAGGCTTTTGATGCATGGTATCATTTTAACCCCTGTGGGTTTGGGTGGGGGGGGGGGGGATACTATCTATCGGAGATAAAGTTAGGGAGTGCAGTGGCTATCAACTGGCGAGCAAAAAGTGAAAGTCCAGCAGTCCACCAAACCACTTCCATCTTCCGTGCACTGATCCCGGTTACATAGTAGCCTGCTGTCCCAACTGCTTCGCCACGAGTCAAGGATGCTATACTCCAAAGAGTGGCTTTATTGAAATATTTCTCAGGATCTTCCCATCTATCTTCAGCGATACATCAAATTCAGCTCATTACGTGCGAGATGGGAAAATTCACTGGAAGAGATGAACGACGCCCAACCCGATCGTCCCCCCCCCCCCCCCCCTCGGAGCAAAGTTGAGGAAAAAGTTTGAAACTGTACTTCTCCACCCTGACAATGTCAACCCTCCCACCGGCATTTTTCTCAACTTTTCCTCGTCCTGGAGAAAAGTTGCGTCCTCTACTCCCTGAGGAAATAACTTTGTTGGTATTCAACATGGTCGTCTCTTGTGCCTACAGGATGGACTTCCTTGAGTACTTGGGATTTTCCCATTAAATTGCTTTGAGTTTGAAATTTATCGCTTCGCAGATTATGTTGATTTTTTCATCATTTTAGCTTGCCAACCCTATCAACACAATACAATACTATCAACTTGAAGCTGACCATAATGTAATTAAGAGCGGGCTCCCATGTCGGCCATGTTTCCTGCTAAGGAATCAACGTTATTCTCCCGACATCATAAATTCTCGAATTATGCACCGATTTTCATGATTTTTTTTTTTAATCTTCATGTGAGGCAAATGTCTAGCGATCCCTCAACAAGGCGTTTTTAGAGCGAAATGTCACTGGAAGCTGCAAATTAATCAACAAAGTCACGCCTAAGGTTGTTGCTATCTTCATGTGACCATTGCTTAGTTGGATGATGAGTTATCGAAAATCCCCCTTTACCGATGTCTTTCTTAGGTCTCACGCTTTAATTAAAGTGGTCAAACGATAAAATCCGTTGGTTTTTCGCGAAGTTGTGTGAGCGGGATGATGCACGTGCAATTCGATGGGTTTTTGAACGTCCGAAGAAAGTAGGACGTCCAGGAAGTTCAGGGGGTTCTACGCTAGATGCCATCAACCTCGACCACCCTCGGCAACCTTACCATTGGTTTTTCTGGTGGTCGTCGGGAAGGGGCCCCTTTCCCGCCAGGGGCCCTGGGCCCTGGCTCATGCTGGCTACGGCCCTGGTAACTAGGAAGGTTGATCACGAACAGTTAGTTAGGTACCTACTGTTGTCAATGATGTTTTTTTTCCTTGACAACGGATAACTCTCCTTTTCATTGTTTCTAGCCTAAGCCCAAAATTTCAGTTACCTACATGCAACCAGGTAGGTATCAGGAAATTGTTAGAGCTGACTGATTTTACGGGCAAACAGTGGGGTAAAACGGGTGTTTTTCGGAAAACCTTTGCAAATTTTACACAAGAGTTTATTATTTTTTGATATAAATTATTAAAAAATTAATAAATAGGCAATACATAAGTCTAAAAAGAAAAATTCAATTATTCGAATTTTTTTTTTTTTGTAAAGTTAGTGGAGTGATGTGGGACCCCGAATATTGATCTCAGAACACGATTTAGAAAACTAACCCAGCTGAAGTAGAAGTGTTAAAGTCTCTAGAAGAAGGTACCAGCCTACCTCAGTCATGTAAAACAGAAAGAAATTCTTGATAGTAGGTACATAACAGTGTAGGACCTATAGGGTCATAGAAGGCTGGTTTAAAACACACTACAAATGTATACATTTGTAGTGTGTTTTAAACCAGCCTTCTAATCAAGATAGTGTAAGAATCACATTGAAATATTTTCCTGTCATCTTTAAAATACTATTCTTATCAGCAGCGAGTAAATAAAAAATCGGGATGGTTGTAGTGGATTTCTCCTTTAGGTGTCCGCTTGTAAAGGCGTCCCATCTGAGCGTTTTTCTTGTGACGGCTGTAGTCGAAAGGTAGATTGTGGAACTATAAATTATATAAAATTTAGTTTGTAAATTATAAACACTAGACGGAAAATATAGGTAGCATATTTTGGGAGCAAGCCCGATTTTCGAGATAGATTTAAGGGATGAAATATTCGGTTTTGCCACAAAGGGGGGGAAACCATCTAAAGAACAAGAATCACTTAAATCCGCGTTTTTACGAAAACTCGATATAGTAGATTTTGAAAATCAACTCCTCGGGTATTCCTAGAATAATAAACCAAAATCTAAGTTGATTTAGACGGTTCCTCTGTTTGGTGTTCTTTCAGTGAAATCGATCCCTTCCCAGAATCCGGATCTTCTCAAGAAATGCTGTTACAAGATGGAAGAAGGTTTTCCCGGATTTTCCCAGAAAAAAACCTCTTTACGGCAAATATTTCGGTTAAGCGGGGATGAAGGGGCTCACTCCATTGGAAATTCGTTAACGGGTTTCCGTTGGTTTCCTCCGTTTTAAGCTGATAAAATTTATTTTCGTTATTTAATAACGAAATGAGAACAAGTTTTTGAAGGGTGGGTTATCTTCAGTTTTGAGGGTTGTGGTTATCTCGCTGTTCATTTACTTTCCGCTTTCGGAAGATTTGGCTAGTTCTTCATCGATTACCGTCTCTGTAAAGTATTTTGGAGGACTGTTTATCGAAGTAAGTTGAACTTAAGCCGACAAGAGTTGGGAAAGAAAGTAAATCTTTGCTTGTAATTAAAGTTTGGACTAATTCCGATGGAGTTATCTACCTACTTCGTGAGAATTTGCAGCTTCATAAGCCAATAATTCATTTCTAATAATTAGAAATTCAATTATTTTAATGCCTAACAGGTTTCGGTTGCAGTGGGAAATCATCCACACAACCGGAATCAGCGAACAGAAGACAGAAGTACTCCCCCACATCACAGTACATTTATAATATAAATATATTATCATAATATAAATCATATTATGATAGCACTACGAGCAAAATAAATGTTGTTATTTAGGGTTCACCATGAATAGACATAAATTACTGTGGGACATAAACATTGTAGGGACTCATTTTGGTTTCTATTTAGTCCTACTTGAGCGGCCTAGGTTGAGCGAAATTCGGTATTACCTACTAGGTTTTCTAACTGAAAATTTAATTTTTTACAACTTCAGTTAGAATTTTATGGTCGGTTAAGCAGTTTTAATTTATTATTCTTGGAATATTACTCCTACGCAATCGAGACGGAAGTCGAAAATTCTGATCGGCCTCATAATTTGAGCAGGGGTTTATCAAAACATTTCCACTTCTGGTAAAAATTCGTTTTTTTCGGTGATTCGGGCTCTGATTAATGGTTCGTAGAAGTTGTGGGAACCTCTATCCCAGAAGTGGTTATTTCCTATTGAAATAGTCAATTGAAAACGTGTGTTCTCGTCAAAACATCCCACGCTCGACAATTTATTATTAGTCCAGTCAAGGCGTAGGAATAGTCCTATCAGGACGTGGGGAAAAAAATTTTATGGTTGGATTTTTAGGACAGAACGCTTTTCGCTATGGGATCGAGTTAGGTGTCGTTTTCGAAGTATTTTTGGAAGTAGAATTCATTTTTGGAGGTCCCGGAACGATCCGATTTCACTGAGAGGATCTATAGGGCTTTTATCGGGCTACAAAAGGGATTTTTGAATAATTCCAGGAAGTAAAATATTTTCCGACTAAAAAAAAAAGTTCAAAATCTTTTTTTACAGAATTAGTTTTTGCACAAGTAACTTATATCGAAGAATTTCAAACCCTTGCAAGGGTTTGATAATATCAATATCAATATCAATATCAAAGGGGGAGAGGTCGAACTCGTCCACTAACGTCGAACTCGTCCTCCTGACTTGGTCGAGCTGGCTCACTTCGACTGTCGAACTCGCCCACATCAACCATGGTCGAACTCGCCCACCTTAAATTTGAAGTGGGCAACCAGCGAACTGGTACAGTGAACCTCTGGCTTGACACTATTCTCTCTCTCGCCTGATGAAGTCATATTACAGACAAATTTTGTCCTTGGTTGTGTTGACGACCGTCATAGTTGCAAGTTGCAACCCCATCTTCGCTGCTCCTAATCTTGATATGCGCCTCAGTTTGAAATTTTATCAAAACTTCTACAAATTTAAAAATATTGGGTGATGGTGATAATATCACCATCACCCAATATATATTATATTATAGCATGTATTATATGCTGGAGTTCAGGCGTGCGTGGTAAGACTCGCACGCTTTTGTGGTTTGTTGAGCGACATTGTCCGGACGATCTGGAGAAAATGCCCACATTACTTACTGGTGGAAATTTGGAGTTTTCGGAAGTGTACTTCCATAGATATGTACTCGCACATTTATCGGTACTTTTCCGTTATCCCCCCCCCCCCCCCCATGGATTTTGGTTGGCTTTGGGTGCCTTAAAGCCATCGGGAGGGGCCCGAAATCGAGTTCGGGGGGGGGGGGGGTGTTATAACTGAAAAGGGCTCGAATTTGGGTGTCTTAAAGCCATCGGGAGGGGTGTTTATGAACACGAAATCGAGTGGGGGGGGGGGGGGGGGGGGGGTATAACGGAAAAGTACCCATTTATCCACTTCGACACTTGGCGGTTTGGTGGCTAGAACCTGAGAAAAGCAGTTCCAGCAGTTCCGCGCCACATTGACTCATCATCTTCGAGTCGAAGACTTCGACACCTCCATTGCTGCACATGATCAAATCGGTAATAGCAAACTTTATTTAAACCCGGTTCCTACGTTACGAGCAAACTGTTTTCCTGATTGGTGTAGAGGTATAGGAGGACGAGCTGAACGATCTCGGTGGGCGAGATGGACGATTGCACCTCTTTGGTGGATGGACGAGTTCGACGGTCTCCATTTGACACTTTCTCACTGATTTCCAGATTGGTGGACGAGCCGTGGACACGTCCATCAAAGGGTTGGAAGACTATTATTCTTCCATTGTAAAATGTGCAGCGTTTTTCAGTACCTACATTTTTGGCTGTCGCTTGGAAACTATCGTTTTGAAATAAAATTTTTATCCGATTCAAAGTTTGTTTTTAGCGCAACCTTTCCAAAAAATGGAAATCTCTTCGATATGATTTTTTTTTTTTTTTTTTGACCTTGAAAATGTCATAGTCGACGGGTCAACCGGAAATTCTATTACGGAAATTTTGTTACGCAAAGAAAAAACGCCACGCAACCTGTAAACAAGTTAGGTGTTGTTATGATAGTGATATTTCCATGGGAACAATTTTTTGACATTTTCAACGCTCATAGCTCTTCTCTCATAAGATAGAAAGTACGAGCGGCCTGCCGCGTTTTTTTATTTTTAAGTGAAACTTTTATTACATCGTCCCAAAAGTTTTGGTTTGTGTGTCGTTTTGTGTCACGTAACATCACGCTTAAAGCGACCGTAATAATTACGGTCGCTTTAAGCGTGATGTTACGTGACACAAAACGACACACAAACCAAAACTTTTGGGACGATGTAATAAAAGTTTCACTTAAAAATAAAAAAACGCGGCAGGCCGCTCGTACTTTCTATCTTATGAGAGAAGAGCTATGAGCGTTGAAAATGTCAAAAAATTGTTCCCATGGAAATATCACTATCATAACAACACCTAACTTGTTTACAGGTTGCGTGGCGTTTTTTCTTTGCGTAACAAAATTTCCGTAATAGAATTACGTAATTATTACTCCACGCTACCCCGCCTCAACGGTAGAGCCTAGGGAAACGGCATTTTTTCCGTCGGGTTCCGCGTTGGTCGTAGATGTGTCGTAGGCCCTATTAAATTTCGCCAACTCTCTTCCTTCGTCGCGAACGGAGCTTTCCTTCGCGACGAGAGCCGGGTCAAATAGCGTCGTTACTAGGGATTACTAGGAAAATTTTCGAAACGCCGAAAACCGGTACAACTTTTGCCGTCGGTTTTGAACGAAACTACGTCTGTTAGAACTAGCTTTTCACGCTGATTTCAACGAGCACAAAACGATTTCTGTGCGATAACTCGTTCGAAAGTTATTCCAAGATCGTCGGTAGGTGGGTACGAGTATTTTTTGCGAGTCTTCGATTAGTTTGATAATACTAGGTAATCCTTCGCAACGAGAGACGGGTCAAAAAGCGTCGTTGCCACGGGTGCGTTTTAATTCGCGCGGGGTGAGGCTTGAGTTGCGTGGCTGCCGAACGTCAGTGAGCTATTTATTGAGACTGTAACAGATTGTAGAGAGACAGATTGGAGAATTTTTAGAGCTCGATTTATTGTAACTTTAAAATTGAACGTTCGTGATTATGGCATAAGGCCGACTAAGTAGACTCTAATTAACGCTAATTGCTCTAATTTTTTAGGGGTTGACAAAAACTTGCGAAGCACTCGTGAGGCGACGACTGTTTTTCGTATAAATACGACTTTATGGAAATTTCCGAATTATAAATTTTATATTTTATGAAAAATTTGTTTTTAAATTTATGTACCTACTTACAAATGAAAAACTATACTAAAGGGATACCTCCCGGAGTCACCCTAATTTTCAACCTCACAGGTCACCCCTTTTTGTTGACCTCTTTGCATTTCACCGGTTCGCTTAACGACTCTCAATGTGGTTGCCTACGTGATTGGACCGAAATAAGGGAAGTAGGCAGGCTAACCAACTTATGTTGCCATAGAGGGCCTCTCTGTGTATCGAGAAAAGTCACAATTCGATTTATGCCAAACCCCTTTTCAAGCCTCTACCACTCACGTGCTTCTGCTTGACTAACCCCATTACCTCCCTCACTGACGGTCGTTTGGTTCCCTCCTCAGGTCTCTGAAGATGACGTGATAACCACCAAGTGGGTCCTCACCCGAACCCGCTACTTCGTTATCGAATTCAATCTCGAGAGGCTCGAAGGGAATCACTTGAGGGTCCTCGACGACCTGTTAGACGTCTACGGGTTCAACGTCACTTACGAAATGAGTCCCGAAACGCCGTCGCCGTCGGACGTGTCAGCTCCAAGGAACGACTCCTGCTCCGTCCTCACTTGCTCCCTCGCCGGCAACTGCTACGTCAGCCATGATTTTGCGTGAGTACCATTTTTTTTGACATAACTATATTATTGCCACAAGTAGAGGAGGGGGGTGACACGATTTTGGTCATCTTTATTCTAGGGCACTTCTAGCGGTCGGAAAAATCTGAAATTGCAATTTCAAGACCATGGTCTTAAAAAATCCGTCTTGGCGAGTAGATGACGAGAAAAAAATTTTCTATGAAAATATTTAATATGAAACCACCAAAAGTTGATCCACGTGGCGCATCTAAGCTCCAAAAGTAGAGCAAACATCAGAGTTTGGAACACTTGACTGAATGTTGAGGTTGCTGTGGGACGAAGGGTGTCTGAAGGCTATGCGGCAAACCCCCCCCCCCCCCCCACCATCTACTATAAAATTTGTATTTCTTTGAGAAAAAATAACCACACAATGGGAAAACGGATTGTTGGGTCTGTGACCAGGTGGGATACTGTCGGGGGTTGGCTGGCGTAGCCAGCAGGGGATGGGCCCCTATTATAATGTTCGGCTCGCGAGAGACTTCAATCTACCTGTTTGAAGTCAATTCAGAAGATGTTCGATGTGGTTTGAAATCATTGAAGCGACCTGAATGCGGTTCAGTACCGGTTCGAAATGGTTGAATCCATCAATCGCTGTTTTTCATATACGGGGTTCGAAACATGTTTTGTGTGGTTCACAATCTTCGTATGTGTTCAAAGCCTCAGGATAAGTTCTGTTCGTGTGATTATGTGATTACATCGAGTTTGATTATGATGTTGAACGACTCGAATTCATCCTAACGTTGAAACCCCGCAATAAAATACTAATAAATTTGATCGAATCAAATCCCTTTTTCGAAATTATTGGAAAAGTCAACAACCCGCCTCTCAATCTCTATTTTCAATTCCGTCGGAAAATACTCGTTGGCTTTTCATTATAAAAACTCCTCTAGTGAGAATTTGTCGAGGCATTGACATATCACGGCATTTCGCATTCATGATACAATACATATTAAACGATGACGGATACAGGGAGATAACGATGGTGTTCCTGACAGGTTGAATTCCATTGAACCGGATTTTCACGGTAGAATCCAACTCATCCGTAGTAGGTACCTCCCTACTAAAGTACTCGAGACTGAAAAGGAAAAATTTAGACTTAAAAGAAGGTGGTCTGGTTGGCTTCGTTACTCACAGAGTGGATGGCAAGTGCAATAAATGCGTAATTTGTGCTACAATGATGATAATAATTATCGGCTTGATCTCCGTGAATTCGCGGGTGTGACGCTTCAGAAAGCCTAGCATCCGCATGGCACTGTCGCAGTCACATACTCAAATTCTAACATTTGATCAAATGCCTAGGAAAGTAGTCAAAAAATGGTCATTCGAGCGAATGCCTAGTCACTTGATGAAATGACTCGGCGTTTCATAAAGTGGCTAGGCATTTCATCAAATGACGGACACTGTTTAGGCAGGTGATCAAACAAAATATCTTCCTTCCCTGAGTTTTCACCTTCGCTCTGTTTGCCCATATTGCTATTCATTATGCAACGGGCAAATTATCGCATGGTTTGATGATAACTTTCGGGGCACCGTTGGCCTCAGTATCGTTCTTGCTATCAGTTCAAGATGATTTCTCAACGTGAACGTTTTTACGCTGAGCTAGACGTGTATTACATCGATAAACCCGCCAAGAAACCGTGGACCATCGCTATGTTACAACGAAAAATTGAGGAACTGCAGCATGCTAAGATGACAAAGACCACTAAAACGCACCAGCAATATTTCCTGCTGCGCACGTATGACTTATTGCAGGTAGGTGAAACAGTAAAAGTCATTGCTAAGCCTAAACAAGAATCAGACAGTATTCAGTTTGTGGTACCCTATGAAGATCTCTATGATAAATTGGATGAAGTCCACAAAGCGACTGGACACGGAGGAAGGGACAAAATGTATCACGCTGTTAAAGAAAAATTGAATGTTCCGCGACCTGCAATTAATGCATTTGTTAGCAATTGTGGAGTTTGTGCATCCAAAAAGGCAGTGCCACAAAAAGGGGTTGTAGTTAAACCAATTACGACCCACGGATTCAATTCTCGCGGCCAGGTTGACCTAATAGATTTACAGTCAACTCCAGATGGCGATTACAAATGGATCACTACCAAGATCTCCACTGATCTCCACTACCAAGATCACGCAACAAAATTTTCGCATTTACGTCCATTGCCGTCAAAAAGAGCTTCTGGAGTAGCTAGTGAATTGTTAAAAATATTTCTACTACAAGGAGCACCCCAGATTCTTCAGACAGACAACGGCCGTGAGTTCGTGGCTGCTGTGATCCAAGAAATGACCGATATGTGGCCCGGTTGCAAAATTATTCACGGACGCCCGCGGCATCCACAAAGTCAGGGATCTGTTGAGCGAGCCAATCAAGATGTTGAGAACATGCTTCGAGCTTGGATGGCTGACAATAACTGTACGCGTTGGGCTTTTGGAATTTACATCGTACAGTGGCAAAAAAATACTTCGCACCATCGCATTATAAACCGCACCCCTTACAAAGCAGTATATGGTTTTGATCCGAAAGTTAGACTGAACCCTGAAAACATCGGCCTGGAATGGAGTGAAGAAGAAGTTGATTACCCTGAGTTTCATGATGATGAGGCAATTGATCCCACCGACGGAAAAAGAATTGCCTGTGACAAGTGTGCCAACGGAAATGTCTGCGACCTATGCGCTAGCGAAAACAGAATCACTTCAATACAGTCCGACTGTGTGGGCGGTAAACTGTATAGTTTCTATATCGATCTGAAGGCGGCTTTCGACCGGATTGATAGAGTGTCGCTGTACGGGAAGCTGTCACTGCTCGGGGTGCCCACCAAGGTGATCCGTTTCCTCCAGGCCCTATACTCGGGCTCTATGGCCGCCGTGTATCTCGATGGAGCTGTGTCTGACTGGTTTGCGACGCACATGGGACTGAGACAGGGATGCCCGGGTAGTCCTCAGCTTTTCAGCCTCTTTCTGAACGATGTGTGGGACGACCTGGGTGGTGGGGTGGTCTTACGTGGGGGGAAGATAAGATTGCTGGCTTTTGCGGATGATCTGGTTTGCCTCGCGACCGACCCAATGGCTCTGCAACTGATGATAAATGACATCAGTAACTATTGTAAAAAGTGGAACCTAATCATAAATCTGAACAAGTCTAAGACTATGATTTTTTCCAATGGAGGAAGGAGGGCCCGCAATGAAGCCTGGACACTGGATGGGAAGCCGATCGAGCGGGTAAAGAGTTACAAATACCTAGGTCTGACGATCTCGCAATCCCTTTCACTCGAGCCTCATTTTAGAGAAAAGTTGTTGTCCTCGAACTGTGCCATCAACAGCATGTCAACAATAGTTGACAATAAGTTGGTCCCCATGAACTGTAAGTGGAAGCTCTTTGATGGTGCTGTAAAAACGATTGCCACCTATGGAGCGCAGGTATTTGCGAGTAAAGCGTATGAAACGCTTGAGAAGTACCAATACGCATTCATAAAACGTCTGTTCGGATTACCTTTCAATACACCAAGGTATGAGTTGCTTCTGGAGACTGGTCGTCAGTCGCTTTTCATGCAAACGCTGGGCATACACGTGAAATATGTTCTCCATGCCCTGAGCGCCCCCGAAACCCGCTATATCCGCTGGGTGGCGAACGAGGTCCTTTCAAAAAGGGTGTACTGGGCGGCGGAGTGGACTCGTTTGGCGGCGCGAGTGGGACTGCCCCTGGACATGACAGACGGCGTGCGGTCCCTTCGGGGCCGATGGGTCGCGCTGCGTGAGGAGCTCCAAAAAGCAGAGAGACTTGAGCTTCTGGATCGGGCCGGCTCGTCTGAATACCATCCCCATTTTCGCGAGGTGCTCAACCTTGATGCCCTGCCGGACTACAACCTATGTAGGGATGCGAGGAATGCCAGATGGACCTTTAAGGCCAGGTGCGGCTTAATACACCTGAACTTCCGCCGGGGCCGTGAAGACCACGCTCAGCGCTGTTCGCTATGCAATTTGGGAACGAGGGAAGACGCCGTCCACTTCATCGGTGTGTGCCCTGTCCTGGCTGGGATCCGGAGGAGGTGGTTTGGCAGCGCTAGAATGTCCAGAGAGGAGACGTTGGCTGCACTGAGGGCCCCGGACTTCCAGGCAATTGGGAACTACTGCTCCGAGGCTTGGCGGTACCGATGGTTATTGGTACAGGAATTCAATTATTAACAAACAATCAAATCGAATTAATAAATATGTAATCTCATAATATTCCTAATATTAATCTCTAATATTCATAATATTATTCGAGAATTTATTTTATTCCACTATTTGATGCAAGAATGTTGTGATATTATTTTTTTAAGCATGACTTTCTTCAAGGCCGGAGCCATGGCATTTTCTTTCAGAAGCTAATAATTTTTTTCCCCCCTTTTCTCGACAAGCCAACCAGGCCGATGGCACTATGCTAAGGCTTTTATCGAGGTCCCATGTATTCTCAACATGTATGTATTTTATTTTCTTATCCACAAGCTGTTTATATTTATATTGTATATGTAGATAAAAAAAAAAAAAAAAAAAAAAAAAAAAAAGCAATAAAGACCTCTTTCATTCATTCATTCATTCAATACAGTCCGACTGTTAAGAAAGGACGAAAAGAGCAGCAGAGAAAATGAAAGAACAGAGTAAAAAAGCACTGGAAAACTTGGAAGTAGGTGACAACGTGATGGTGAGCGTACCCAAGGTAAACAGAGGGCCACTCGACAGCCAGAAAATCCGAGGAGTAGTTTTGGACATCAAGAACGACGTTTTTCGCTTGGGGACTAGAGCCGGAATTCTAAAAAATTGGTGCTCACGAGATCAGTTTGTGAAAGTGAATTTAGAATTATCAGAAAGTGATGTGCCAAAGGACCAATTGGTTTCAATCAGGGAAGCAGTTTCTTCTTTCTCTTTATTTGACGGGCAGGGTTTCGCCAGATGCAATTGTAAATCATTAAAGAACAAATGTTCAACAAACAAATGTATTTGCTTTAAAAAAAAAATTCAAATGCAATTCTAAATGTCATGGAAGTCTTACCTGGTCAAACAAATAGGTAGATAGTAGTGATTTCGATAATCGACAGTTTTTTGGAACCTATTGTGACGCAGAATATACATTTCTAAGAAGGAGACAGGTTTTTGAACAACTGCCTAAATCCCTCCCGGCGCTTCATCAAGAGTCTAGCTTTTTCATGAAATGCCTAGGCTCTTGATGAAATGACTAGTCATCCACTGAAATGGTAAAAATTTGACTACGTGACTAGTCATTTCAACAAATAACTGATTTGAGTATGTGACTGCGACAGCACCAATCACGACTATTATGCTTTATAAGGCGTTGGTCCTCTCAAAACTACGCATCGAGGGTTTGGAGACCTTATTATTCTGTTCACCGGTATGCCCTTGAGAGGGTGCAGAATAAATTCTTGAGGTGCCTTGGATTCAAATTGGGCAATCCTTCCGACGAAATTAGTTATCCTTCCTTGATGGAGACCTACAAAATCCAGCCACTAGCACGGAGAAGGACCCTCTAGATTTAGTATTCCTGCACAAGCTGCTGAATGACAAGATTGACTGCCCTATCTCTACTCGCCATGTTCCAGTTTTCCACTCCTCGTCTTACCAGTCGCTATCCCGCCTTATTTCACGTCCCGTTCTCGGCCTCGAACTATTTAATAAATTCCCCTATAAAGAATCCGCCGTTCAGCTAATCTTCTCATCAATCTCCACCCCGAATTTGACTTTTTCTTCAGTTCCCTGCCACAACTTAAATCAATTATATTGTCGCCCCCTGTTTCATTTTAGATCGTTAGTATCCATATACATCCATAGCATGGTATAGTATATTATACTACATATCCATCTGTCCCTTGTTTTCATCTATCGGACTGTTGCAGTTTTATTTATTTATTTCTCTTTGAACTATAATAATATTTACATTGTAAATTGGGCTTGCCCGAATTAAATAAATTAAAAAAAAACCATTTCAACCGATATCCCTGTTGATACCTGGGGGTACAAGTCCATCGCTTGGATCAGAACTCACGTAGACCTGACAGTCGTCGGAAAACATGTGGTACTGGCAAAACTCCAGAATTTAGTTGGTTTTATGTCAGTACATTGTTTTGGAACCTGTGAATAATATTATGAATGCTTTGAGCAATTCTATTCAAAGTTGTCCCCCTATGGTTACCCCGATGGGGATGGTGGCTGTCAAGCTTGGATGGTGGTGGCTGTGAGGCTGGTGGCTGAACAGGCTTCAATAGCAGCGGCGGTACGGCTTCCATGATGGCGGACCTAGGTGGGGTCGGGTTGTGGTCTAGAAGGGGCGAGGGTGGGGGCTGAATGTCGAACTTATGACCACGGAAACCATTCGCCACCAAAGCAATTTTTTCCCCTCACGGTTTTCTATTAAGGCTCTCGCGAAAAACAACGAAGAGTGGAAATTGAGTCTATTGAGGTGAAAAATCGGTACTGTGGCGGAGTAAATAGGTTTAGGGAAACGGACCAACGGGTGGTGAATAACGACCAGCAGTGAATGGATGTAGCCTGTTTGTGATTCGTTTGATGGTAACTTCTCGACAGGTTTCCTCCCGTTCCTGACGAAACACGCTTTTCTAAAGCCTCAGTCGAACTGCGATATCACTCCTGGATACCGGAAGGCGACTTTTCGACGAAAAACCCTTCCATGAGGGCGACTAGTTCCCTCCAATTGTTTTTTCGTTCTTCAATAGGTGTTTGCATGAGGCGCAAAAACGTTCAATCCGTATTTAAAAAAATAAATAAATAAATAAAACGGGAAATATGGTCCTTTTGAAGCGAGCTAATCCGAATTGAACGCCTCCAAGTGGAATGAGGTTGCCTGGAGGGGCTCCTGACGAATATTTAGCTCCCCTCGAATAAAGGCCAATGAGGTTGAAGTTATTTGCTAGAATGGCCCAAGCCTGATTGGCTCCTAAAATAGCTTTTCGACGAACTCGTGAGACATTTGAATAACGGGAAGGGTTGTAGTAGACCCAGAGGGAATACCAATTTTTAGTGGCTTGCGCATATTATGATGAAGAACAATCAACGATAGAATGACATTGTGAGATTTATTTCGTGAGTAGATTTAAAAATCTTTGATATAGGTTACTTGTGCAAAAATTATTTCTGTGTCAATGGAAAAAATGTTGGAAAAAGTTTTTGTTTAAAAAAAAATGTTTTTTCGAAAATTCTTTATTTTTTACTCGAAAAATATTTAACCTCTTGGGATCCTTCAAAAATCCCATTTTTAGCCCCATGAAAGCCCTATAGATCGCCACAGTGAAATCGGATCGTTCCGGGACCCCCGAAAATGGATTCTGGGTCCAAAAATACTTCGAAAACGACACCTAACTCGATCCCATAGCTGAAAGCCTTCAAAAACCCCCTCACATAGCCCAATTTTAGCCCCATAGCGCCCCATGGGTTTGGGCGATGGGACTGAAAACCTTGCGGGCACAACTAGATGGTAAACCAAGTATTTTGTCAAAATTTCAGATCTAAAAAAAAAAAAGGAAAATTTTGAGACCGATCGGAATCGTCGATTACAAAGGTCTATTATTCCAAGAATAATGAAGCAAATTGCACATTTGTTTCACGCTCCAACATTATTGTTGAAACGGCACATAATAGAATATTTCAAAATACTTACCTGCTTAGAAACCTCTTGTATTGTATAGTACCTACTGAGCCTCGTTTTGTTCAAACTGACGAGTTGAATCCATCACGTCAGACGCCTTCACACTTCTTGAGATCCTTCCATTTGGCCTGTTAGGAAAAAGGACGTTTTCCAATCAACAAAAAGGACTTTCAGTCAATCGCTCAGCAGCGGAAAATACCTCGTAACGTAGAAAGGACTTCCTCCCTTGATGGATTCCCATCACGGATCTGTCGGAAGTTGTAATGGCGAGACGTAAACTTTTGTCGTTGTCGGGGGTAGCTCCCAACTCTAAGGTTTGTAACTTACACAGCTTTGGCTCTCCGGAGAGAGTTTTCGTGTATACGTCAAAAGTTGCAGAAGGCTCGATAAATTGCAGTTTTAGTCCGCAGTTGCGGTCGAGGTGGGTAAATTAGTTTTCAGGACTTGGAAAAAAATATATGGTTGCAGTTTTTGGTGTTATTCTGTTTTTTGAGTGCTGACTGCGAATGTGAAGAGATCCAATAAATATGTTCGCAAAAATCGCCAAAATGTCTGCACTTTTTCAGTCAGCCCAAAAGGGCCACTTTCACCGCCGTACCGTGGGTTCAACTTACCGAAATCTTAACCTTAATCTTAACCGCTCTAAACTCTCGTTAACTCTGCCCGTTATCCTTAAACGTCCGGTAAGTGAGTGGTGAAAGTGGCCCTAAGAGCGCGATGGAAAGCAAGGGAGGCAAACCGGCAACCACAGAGGGCATGGGAGGAAGCAGAGGCCACCCGCTTTCCTTTGCGTGGGAGCAGACGCGGGTAAGCCCGAAAACACGACGTCTTCATGCGCTGATTCTGTGTGGGTTATTTCCCATAGGCTGTATTGGAAAGGATTGCATCAAGAGTATGCAAGATGTTTGGTTCTTCTGGTTCTTTGAGGGCTGCTGTGATCCTTTTGAGGTGAGCTAACCTTACAGTACCAGACTAGAGTCAAGCTCAACAGGGTCTTCTTTCCCCGCTGATTTTTCCAAGCCCGTTCCCTTGGCCGTGGTTTCGCTAGAAAGTAGATATGGACAGAGGGAATCTCGTTAATCCATGAATGGATTAACGAGATTCCCTCTGTCCCTATCTACTTTCTAGCGAAACCACGGCCAAGGGAACGGGCTTGGAAAAATCAGCGGGGAAAGAAGACCCTGTTGAGCTTGACTCTAGTCTGGTACTGTAAGGAGACATGAGAGGTGTAGCATAAGTGGGAGAAGGCTTGCTTTCGACAATGAAATACCACTACTCTCATCGTTTCCTTACTTACTCGATGAAGCGGAAGGCGTCGGCCTTGGGTGCTGATGCTTGCCACTTCGAACCTCAATGCAGACATGCAGAGAAACTGATTTAGATTGCAGTTCAAAAGACAGCTTCACTGGACACGTCCAAGTAATGTACACCTTATTCTGGGCCTGAGTGATGTCTGACTTAGGACTGAAAGACTTGCACTGGAAATCCAAACGTAGGACTGTTTCAATTAGACAAATTATTCATCGTCTGATGGTTTTTCTCTTGGAACAACTTCCTGACGGGGGACTCAGGTCTGAGCACAAAGGAGGGAACTTGTACTTCATTAACCAGTTATTTGTCAAGACGCCACTGTGCAGCATTTTAATCAGATAGCTTTCCCCGGTCGGTGGGAAAAGAAGGGGGTGGCAGCTTCATTGAACTAAAATTGGAAAAGTTTGGGAAGTTTTACTTGGAGCCAGGCTACCTTGAGATGGTTCTTTAGTCAGACGCGTGTTCGAGCGTGGCCAAGTTGGTAATTTGTTCAATTACACCATCTCCTGGGAATATTGGAATCAGATTAGTATTTGCCCTACCATGCTATAATTTGTGTAGTCTTACCAAAGTTACCGCATCTACTATGCACGCAACTAATTGAGGTCCTGATATCACTCAAGAAGTGCTCGATTTCGGTGTCTGAGAGGTCGACATGAACCAACTTGCTATCTGTAGTCCAGTCAATGCGTACCAGGACTTGGAAAAATATGTATGGTTGGATTTTTTTGGTCCCATTCTGTTTTTCGGGATGCTGAATACGAATCTAAAGAGATCCAACAAACTCTTTTATGCGTTTTGTAATATTTGCAAAAAACTTCAAACTTTTTGCACTTTTTTTCAGTTTTGTTTTGCTTATAACTCCGAAAATACGTGTTTTACGGCAAACGTCACTGGTATCAAAGTATACAATAATTAAATTTCCTACAATATTCACTGGTCAAAGTTGATTGTACACCCAATAGTTCAGGAGGTAGAGTGATTTGAAAAGGGGAATTGTTTTACATGCTTTTCAAAAATGATTTTTTCGCTCTTCAAATTGCTGTAAGTACCTTCAATACGGCCAGTCCTATCGAAAAGCGTTACATCATGAAAGTTGTAGAGCGTTAAATTTCCTATAAGATACCAAACGTTAGTTTAGTCGTAAATTGCCTGTTGGCACGATATACGTATAGGTACGATATATCAAATTTTGATACGAAAACGCACCAAAAGCTACGCACCGGAAACTATTGGTCCAATTCAATTTTTTTAACGTGAAAGCGTAATTTCCATCACGTAGGGACCTGCAGGACTAGAAAATGTCATGTCAAATGTCGCTATTGGTCATATTTCGGCACTCTTTTTTTTTTTTAGTTTTATGCGTATAGCTCCGAAACTATGGGTCCTGCAGCAAATGGCGACACCATAAAAGTGATAGAACATTAAATTTCCTAAACAATTCATTTGTAGACTCGGTAGAACTTGAAGTAAAATGGTTAATAATTTACAAATTGTTAATATTAAACAATGGTACTTTTCCGTTATACCCCCCCCCCCCCCCCCCTTCACTCGATTTTGGTTGGCTTTGGGTGCCTTAAAGCCTCCGGGAGGGGCTCGAAATCGAGTTGGGGGGGGGGGGGGGGTGTTATAACGGAAAAGGGCTCGAATTTGGGTGCCTTAAAGCCATCGGGAGGGGTGTTTATGAACACGAAATCGAGTGGGGGGGGGGGGGGGGGGGGGGTATAACGGAAAAGTACCTAAACAATTACTTTTGAGATCTAAGTTCTTAAAATAGAAGAACTTATAAGAAACTATAAGAACTGACATGACTTATTTAACATAATATGTTAATGTTAAACATAATATTATTATGTTCAACAAGTCACTTATAAGTAAAAGACTTACAACATATTATGTAAAACAAGTAATTTAAGTTATTATACGTGTTTCCAATCGTAGTATTTTTATCTAATTAAGGCCTTTATTGTCAACATCAAGATACAACATGCGCCAATAACAACCATTATTACATTCGATCTGTCAATATCATCTTTAACATCCGTTTTACTCTCGAATGCGACAACACATAATGTGCTCTTTTTTAAAATGATAATGGACGTCGCTCTGACTGTGTAGGAAATGATCCTAATTTAGTATTTCATTGGGTTCTTCAACTTCTTGGGTGGAGAGCCTTTAGATATGTTTGGTCCCTCCTTGTCCGCGTCGGGATCGTCGATGGCCACTGAAACAGGGAGAAATATTTGTTAGGTTCGTAACTGTTAGTAAGGGCGTTGCAACCCATGTACCTATCGATTATTGGTTTCGATACAAGATTTTTTTTACAGTATCAGATCGATCTGATCAAGATCTTGATATGTACTCGAAAAAACGCTGCAAATTTTACACAAGGGTTTATTATTCTTTGATATTTGATATAGGTTACTTGTGCAAAAATGTAATCCTGTGTCTACGAGAAAAAATGTTGGAAAAAATATTTGTTGGCCTTTTTTTTTAATAATTTTTTTTTTTTTTTTTTTTTTTTGCTTGAAAAATATTTGATCTCCTGGGATCCTTCAAAAATCCCATTTGTAGCTCCATGAGAGCCCAATAGATCCCCAGGGGGAACTCGAATCGCTCTGGGACAACCGAAAATGGATTCTACGTCCCAAATTACTTTAAAAACGACCCCTAACTCGACCCCATAGCCGAAACTCTTAAAAACCCTCCCGTAGCCGCCTTTTAGCCCCACAGAGCCCCACGGGTTTGGCCGATCTGGCTGAAAACTTTGCGGGCTCAACTAGACGGTAAACCGAGTATTTTGTCAAATCTTCCGATTTAAAAAAAATTCCCACTTTGAAACAGATAATCTTAAATTTTGATGCCGATGAGAGTTTTCCACCTCCGTCGCGATTACATAGGTGTATTATTCCAAGAATAAAAACCAAAACCGAAAATCCACGTCCAAAAGTTTTCCACGTTGCACCGACCCCTTAAATAGACAAACCTAGGAATTTAGTGGGTGGCGTCAGAAGCGTTCGATTCCCACAACCCTCAATCGACCCTCCGACTATCACCCCCATCTATCACTCTTTAAATCTTCCTAATCCATAAATGACGGGTTAATCGTTGAAATGGGGACAAAACCCCTCAAATAGCAACCTGGTATGTCGTTTAACTCCCCCGAGAAATTTACACAGTTGGTACACTCTGTTCAAACATAATACGTTCCCCCGAAAATTATTCAAGTTTCCCCAGAGGACTTGGTGTGTATATCGATGAAGTTTTCGCTAGTGAACAGAGACGTCTACCCTTCGAGACGGATTGAGAGTTGAGTTACCCAAGTTGGGGCGGAGTTGATAGATGAGCCTCCGGAGACTCTACACTTGAAATTGTATACTACAGCACTACATCCCCCCCCCCCCCATCCACCACTCTGTACACGGCTGATCCCCCAAACTCAAACTGCTTGCCGTATTAACCTACATCCGATACTTCGTGTCACTCCAGCAATTCCACCATGTACAAGTTGAAACCAACGTTCGTATCGAGGAAAATGTCAGCAGTGGGGGTTTCCCCTTTCAAAACCCCCTTTTGAAGTGTGGGGATGTTTGAATGGGGAAAAGCGAGGAATTTAAGGGCTTTCCCCAAACGGGTTCTTCCGTTCTCACCTTTCAAACAAATCCGCTTCGGTCAGCCACTTTTGACCCTTCAAAAGGAACTGCAAATTCCTATCAGTCAAACGAATGATATAGTTGAATTGAAATGAGGGGTTGATAGCAAATACCCCATTAGTCGCAGAACTCAAAAATGTGTTCAAGCCACCATCGCGTTGTTTACGGCATTCCACACATTGGATTATAATGGAGAACGCTTTGAAAAAGTGGAATAAAGGATAAAAAGTAGGTATTAGTACAAAAGCATTTTAGTTGAGGGATCCAATAATATTGGATACACCATTATATTATATCCGCCTACTTTGCATTGTGGGATCCAAAGACATCCTCTTCTAATACGATACACTCTGTGGTCTCAAGGCACTCGAGGCCTAGACGGTATTTCCCAACCGCATCGCTCATTTCCCTCAACCCTAAGCGGTTTTTCCTTCTCACGTTTCAAACGAATCGATCCCACTACTGAATTCCAGCCGCTTCCGACAACCACAATACGACCCAAATTGGACCCTATAGAACGGTTGAGAAGCATCAACCGTGGATTCTCTTTCCGCGCGGATCTGTCGGGATATAATAGTCGTATGTGAAAGTCGGCTGTCGGCATCCCCTCCTTCTTTGTGTGTAATCACATCAACTTACCCATGTCGCCGAAAATCATCTGCGTACCGTCCTCGAGATTCGCAAGGTAGAAATCATCAGTCCAACTTCCAGCAAGCGTTTCAGCTTCAGACCTGTAACAAATTGACTGTATATAGAAAACATGCAAAGTAGTTACATAACACGCCTTGAAACAATTTTGGTTGTTACAGCAGTGCAAGTATTACAGTAAGACCACTGGAGGACACCCCCAGACCCCCGGATGATTTTGATGATCAATGGAAAGGAGACGGTAAAGGTTTTAGACAATGTCATGTGCTTGGTCCCAGTGGACTCAGTGGTCCCATGCCGCCTGCCGCCTGCCACCTGCCTGCAAGCATGGCCAGTGCATCCAATAGGAAAACCCCCATCAAGAACTGGCACTGGTGAACTCGAGACTGTCCTGTTGGGTCTTCATGAGGCTGCCATGGTTTTCACTGAAACGCCGCCGTCAGTCTGGCGGCGCGCTGTGGCGTTGGCGTGGATTCAACCCATTGACTCCTGAAGCACCACACCTTTTTGTGGGGAGGGGCTCCATGGGGCGACTGCTACTACTAAAGACTAAAGTTAGTTCTGCTCCGGCTACCTCAAACTGTCTGGAAAAATCTCAGCCTCCAAGATGGCTCTCTTGCAAATCCTGGGCAGCTTCGAAGCACAAGCTACTGGCCGCTGCACCATTTGCAGCCAGCGCCAACAATGAAGGTTGGTGCCTGCTCAGTAAGATTGATACCTTATCAATGAGGACCACCCACAGCATCAGATGCTGGTTACAGATTCTGTAACCACCGAGCCGAACTCAAACGCTCTTTCCCTCACCCCTGCCATGGCCAGCACCTCCTGACCCTACAAGTTCATGTCCATGGAATAGTGTTAGCACAGGGTCCTTCTCACGGTGGTGCTACACCGACAAACAGCAAGCACCAATGGGATAAACGGGCAGGAGTGATACTGAGGAAATAAGAGTTGCAGGATGTCTGGAAAATCTGAGGCTCCCTCCACTGCTCCCTTCGCCGCCATAAACTCGCCACCCCTCCCCCATATTTATTATAGAAAAAATACGCAATATGGGAAAACTAGTTGTTGGGTCGGAGGCCTGAAAGGTTATGGACGGGGATTAGCTGGCGTAGCCACCAAGGGGGGGGGGGGGGGGCTAGTACGGTTTAAGTTTCCCGTATATATAAGGGAAACTTAAACCATACTGGGACGCCACATATACGTGGCGTCCTTGTGAAACAGTCTCTCATTTCAATCTCTCCCTTTTCCCGAGACTTCCAAGTTCAGTTCCACCTTTTGAAAAGACATTTGGATCAATTCGCTGTTTTGCCGACGGTCGGGGGCGTCTTTTCCAACATCATTTTTCACACCCGCCCTTGACGAGAAATAAAACTCGTATACAGTCAAGTTGAGTAAATACCGAGAGTTTTCCGGCGGCGTTAAAAGAAGGTTCCTTTGCGGCGTGAAGACCTTTTCCTGAGATGATAAATCGCTCCCGACAGAACCCCCTTAAAGGCGTCGCAAAAAGAACTCGATCAATCTTCACCGCCGATTAGCGTTGGTGTCGTTTTAACCTTTGCGTGTGTTCAGACGTCGCTCTCACAATCCCCATTGAGCATGGTAATCCCTTCAGACATTATATTTTATTTTATGGGCAGTGTTGGGGTGAGGCAGCAAACTGTGGTAGTTCACGTTCATGAGCGGTCACCATGGAAATGAGGAAAACCTCTGTGGGGAACTCTGCATTCCCACTCAGCCCAACCGATGTCCTTCCCGCGGGTGGTCCACGATTCCTCTCCAACCTTCTCTCTTCTTCACGATTCCTCTCCGAGCAAATTTGTAGCCTGTATGTCCTTACCTTATGTACCCTTTATGAAGAGCTTGTTTTGTTTTTATAGACCCTGATGAATATATATGTATTAGAAAGCTCGGCAAAAAAGGTGTAGTGCTCAGTTCTGACCCCGTTCCCGGTTCCTGACAATTAGATATCCTTAATACTGCAGGAAGATAATTATCCATAGAATGAAAGGAACGCAGGCGTTGCACATCACTGAAATCATTTTTCTGAACTAAAAATAAAAAGTAACTTAACGTGGTCTCTCCAATGTCTGTTGACTCGTGTTACAAGAGTCCTTTACAGTAAAGGACACAGATAATTACAGAATTATGCAATATCTTTCTTGTCACAAAAAGGAAGTTTCCCCATTGAAACTCCTACCTCCTTATTTTGCTTTCATTTCAAGAAAAAAGTAATAAACCTTGAATTGAGCGAACTTGGGAAGATGTTAAGTTGCAAAATGTATTTTTCGCTTACTTGCAATTTAATTAAAACCGCTTCAGAAAGTTGGGCGTAATTCAATTAGGTTGAATAATTTAAGATATAGTTTTATTGTTTAAGATGTAATTATATTCTTATAACTAGCCGGGACACCCGTGCTTCGCACGAAACATCAAATTCCCGCCCATCACCTATCAACGATGCACCTGTGGAAACCCGTCAACTTAATTTTTCATAGTAACAAAGCTCGTTGGTTTCTCGTAGTGAATGATCAAATTCCCGTCTATCACCGTATATGCAGCCCATAGCAACCCATCAACTCAAAATGAAAAACAAATCCAAGGCTCGCAAAAAATACTCGTACCCGCCTACTGACGATCTTCGAATAACTAGCGAACGGGTTATCGCACAGAAATCGTTTTGTACTCGTTGAAATCAGCGTGAAAAGCTCGTTTTAACAGACGTAGCTTCGTTCTAAACCGACGACAAAAGTTGTACCGGGTTTCGGAGCTTCGAAAATTTTCCTAGCGATCCCTAGTAACGACGCTATTTGACCCGTCTCTCGTTGCGAAGGAAAGCTCCGTTGGCGATGAAGGAAGAGACCGATTTTGTAGAGACTTCTTTAAAACCATCTACAATGCTTCACAAACATTCTCACAAAATTAAATTTCACCAAATTTTGGTGCCAAACACTTCACTGGTTTTTAAGTAGCGAGTCCTCAAAGATTTGGCAGTCATTTTTATAGATATAGATTCTATCACTAGCGCTAGGTATACTTACAATTTCTTGACGGGCGTGGGGCTGAGGATGGCTCCGTTCTGTTTGGGCTTGAGGTTTCCGTAGCTTTTTCCAAACACTCGAACCCGTCCAGTCTCGTCGATGACGGCCGTGCTCCTCGTTGCCATGGCGACGTCTTCGACGGGCAATTTGACTCTTTCGGGTTTGTCGCACGAGACGTCCCGCGGGTTCCCGAGTCCCAGACGTCCGTCGGCGCCGTTGCCCCAAACGAAAAGCTGGATAAAATTTAATGTTTCGGAGGGATAAAACAGTTGATGACAAGCACTAGCTTGTCATAATATGACATAATATGTCATATTATGACAAGCTAGTTTTATTAGGTACATAATATTATTATGTACCTAATAAAATGACCTACATCAAAATGTAAGTAATTTTACCTACATTACATGATGAAATTTATATAATTCGTTATTTCTACCAAAAAGTGGAAAATTTGACTTTTTGGGATGAGGTTTTTTGGATGGCCCTAAAAATTTGCTGGGGGGTGTTACAGTACCTTTGGCAACATGACCTTTTTTGTCATTTTGGGGTTCAGTCCTGTCAATGCGTATCAGGACATGGAAAAAGTATGGTTGGATTTTTCGGTCTAATTCTATGTTTTATTTCGGTGCCGAATCCGAATCTGGAAAGATCTAACAAAGATCTGTTATGCCTTCTGAGATATCCGCAAAAAAATCCAACATTTTTGCACATCCAACATAAAAGCCACTAACATGAAAGTGATGGAGCATTAAATTTCCTGTAAAATTCATTTATTATTAAATCATTTCAATTGTAGATCCCGTAGAACAGGAGCTAGAGGGTATCCCTGTCATTCTCAAAGTGCCAACAATTTACCAAAAACTCGATAGGGATACCTTCAAAAAGCCTTAGATTTGCTTAATGATATTATCAGTAATATTATATTGCATATTAATATTACTTATTGTATAAAAAAATTTGCTTCAATAGTCCAGTCAAAACATTGTGGCACGTGGGAAAAAATAAGTGGTTGGACGTGTAAGTCTTATTTTACGTTTTTGGGTGCTTAATCCGAATCTGAAGAGATCCAAAGAATTCGGCTTATGCATTTTGATATACCAATTCGTTAAAAAACCCTAAGTATTGGCACATTTTTCAGTTATTTGCTTATAACTCCTAAACTGTGCGTCCTCATGCGTATCTGATGTTGCCAGTATAAAATGGGAAGAGCATTAAATTTCCTACAAAATGCACTACTCCACTTTGAGTTTTGACTCCTTAGCACCGGAGCGAGAAAGCGTTGAAACTTACCAATTTTCCCTCTTTCGTCAAAATCCTAAGAGATTATTTTCTTTTTATACCATTTCTTATGTAAGTCTAACGGTTTTACAAGGTATCCCGTGCATCTAAAATCCAAAAGCAGTAATTTCAAAAGCTCAAGCAATCAACCTATGAAAGTCAAGCATTCTCAATTTACACAAATCTCAGAACGCAAATCTCAAAGCAAACCAAGCAATCTTAAGCAGTCTCAAGCAATCAATCAACCTCGAGCAAATCAAGCTATCTGAATTTTCAAGCAGTTCTCATAACAAATTTCCGAGCAAATAAAATAGAATCTCAAAACGCATTCATGCTGGCGTGAAGCTCATTAGCTGAATTTTACTAAATCCGTATTTTATGAGACAGTTACCGTTAATTTAACGGCGTTAAAACTTCGCGACCCGACGGAATCTACTTTTCAAATTCATTCCAAAATTGTGTGTCATGAGAATGAGTACGAGAAAGCAGATTTGTTGTTTTGTGCCGGAGGCGTCAGAATATTCTTCGTAATTTTCTGGCACCCGTAATAATACGTGATGATGCTCGTTATTAATGTTATTTATGAGGTATTATCCGCACGCGGGCTCCTACGAAGACGTGCCTCATCACCCTCAAGGCCCGTTCGCGTGTTATGCCGGCCTATAATATTCCTCCTATTGTAATAACACAATATGGCGTTTAATTGTTACCTTCGGCCCTTTAGTGGCTCCCGCATGTTCAGCTCCCACGTAGACGAATTCCAAGTTGCCGATGGCGCATTTGTGGGGGACGTTCCATTTCTCGGTCGACCTCGAGTTCAGCTGACCCCATTGGAATACCTGCATTGGAATGCTACATATTAATGGAGATGGTGTGGAACCCCCCGTGATGTACCACCTAACGTTTGGTTTAATATTCTTGGAACTAATAATATTTAGTATTACAATGCATTCGCAGCGGAGGTCGAAAATGTTTATTACATGTCATGTATCATCGTTTCAAGATGGCATCCATTGTGTAGATTGCAAAAATGAAATGTCCACCCGCCTTCTAGGCCGTTTTGGGAAGTCGGTTTTTGGTTTATTATTCTTGGAATAATACACCTATGTTTTCGCGACACGGGTCGACGACTCCGATCGGCCTCAAAATTTGACATTATCCGTTTCAAGAGGTCTACATTCAAAATCCGAAATGTCCGTCCGCCGTCCGCCGTCCGGGCCGTTTTGGGCAGTAGGAATTTTTTTTAAAATCTGAAATTTTGGCAAAATACTTGGTTTACCATCTAGTTGTGCCCGCAAGGTTTTCAGTCCGATCGCCCAAACCCGTGGGGCGCTATGGGGCTAAAATGGGGCTACAGGAGGGGTGTTTTGAAGGCTTTTATCTATGGGATCGAGTTAGGTGTCGTTTTCGAAGTATTTTTGGACGTAGAATCCATTTTTGGGGGTCCCGGAACGATCCGATTTCACTGTGGCGTTCTATAGGGCTTTCATGGGGCTAAAAATGGGATTTTTGAAGGATCCCAAGAAGTTAAATATTTTTCGAGTAAAAATTAAAGAATTTTTGAAAAAACACATTTTTGAAAAAAAAAATCCCCCCAAAAAATTTTTTTGAAATATAAAAATCCAAAAAAAAAATTTTTTAAATTTTTTTATTGACAGAATTAAATGTCTGTACAAGTAACCTATATCACAGAATAATAAACCCTTGTGTAAAATTTGCAGCGTTTTTTTTTTTTTTAAATCTGAAATTCTGACAAAATTCAATGTAATGACATCGAAATCCGATCACAATAGTGATGAATGAGTAAATCTTCGCTGAAACCGGTATTCAGATATGACATTACATAAACGTGGTCGACTAAAACACAATAATAGAGTCGGGATGATGGACGTGAAGGGCAACTTATTTTGGTACGGGGAGCCCATTCGCACGTCATATTTCATTGTCGCAAATGACTTGGGCGGATCATTAACACCAAGACAACTGACGAGCTTCTCGCCCACCGAACTAATGAGGGCCAACATTATTCAAACCTGTCCCGCGGAAATATTTCACACACGAGGAATATCAGCGGAGGAATCACGTTTAGGCCAATTAATTACGAGGGGTTCACAACCACCAGTTGAAGATCATCCGTCAAATGTGGAGGGAAGAGATTTTCAAGGTTGAAACGGGGCCAGTGCGTGTTTGGATTGGGTATAGTCCTATAGACCTTCATACGGCCTAGTCTATAGACCTACACTTAGCGGCTAGACAACACTGGACTTGACTGACTGACAGTATAACATAACATGAGAGCCCCGAGAGAGCGAGCACACGACAATGCCTGAACTGAATGATTTCCTCATGTTTGCTGAGATACAACTACTTGACACCACTACAAGACAACACGGCCTAACGACTAGACAACACTGGACTTGACCAGGCGATTGACAGACAGGATATCATAACAGGTAGGGCTACCATTCCTGTTTGGTGAATATGGAACGCTACAAGCTGAAACATGGGACAATATTACAACATAATATGTTTTCTGAAATAATATTATTACGGCATAATTAATCTTAATCATTCAATCCATCTTTTCAATCCAAGATTCGTCCTTCTTTACCAGATATTTCCTCATTTTACGCTCCATCGTACTTTTTTTTTTAATTCGCGAAGTAAATTCAGATATTGAACTTAACCCTTTCGCGATTGAGACTTTGTGGAAACTGAAAATTGCATGAACCCGCCTTGCTATAATATAGCCTTAAAATAACAACATTATCATATTATGATAATGTTGTTATTATAGTATTCGTAAACGGTTCCAAAGCATCGGTATACCGGTATACAAAATATCGCTTCGCGTGGTATCTTGTCTCTGGTAGGGAACTTCTTTTTGCTTGGTATCTGGCCCAGGCAGGCCACTTCTCTTTGCTTGATATTTAGTCTCCGACCTAGGCAGGGCACTTCTCTGTGCTTGATAACTCGTCCCTGGCTCAGACGGGGAACTTCTTTTTGCTTGGTAGCTCGTCTCTGGCCCAGGCATGCCACTTCTTTTTGGTTGATAATATATTATATCGTCTGTGGTCCAGGCAGGCCACTTCCTTTTGCTTGATATCTCACAGCTGTCCAATTATTGTATTAAATACAAATTTTGTTGACAAAGAATAATTAATAACCTTTGTGTGTACAATTAGCAGCGTTTCTCCTACTTTGTGTGAGTCCGAAAAGGAAGAATAGGAACAGTTCAACTAAATACTGAATGATTCGCTCCCTCAACCCAATGGTTTTTACACCTTTTACACCTCCCATATAACGTTAAATTAAAACATTAACATCAACATAAATTTTATTAATCTCCCCCGAATAGTAACTCACGTCTCCCCCACGGGCCAGTCCGATGGTCGCGTTACCGGCGCAAAATATCTTTTGAAAGGGGACGTCGCTGGCGACTTTTTTGGGTCTGCTGGAATCTGTTTCGTCTCCGTGGCCCAGTTGTCCGACATCGTTGGCCCCCCACGACCAGACGGAGCCGTCGTCCAACAACATCGCTCCGTGTCTTGGGCTCATGCAGAAATCTAAACGCGCGATCAAAAAATAACAACTGCACTTAAAATTAAACAATATTATTTCGCAACTTAACGAGGCTCTATCGCTTTTTTGAGAGTTTGTTGAGAGACAAGGGGAAAACCACTTACGATTGGGATCCTTATCTTGGAGTTCAGGGAGCTCTAAAGGCGTCTTGCTATCTTTTGCGCCTGGCAGAGGGCATGCCTCCCCCACTTGGTACGTCTTTCTCGCATCGGTGGTGAAATATCCGCAAGTCTTTTTGGTTGCTGTAAATTAAATATTTAAAAAAAAATTAAACACCCACTTCTTTTGTGACAATTGGGCCTTTTCGACATCGCCTTTGGATTTAGCCCCCATCGAAAGTCTCCAGTTCTTATTAAATAAGCAAAATTTGCTTAATTTAATTTTGCTGGTGTTTAGCTGGAAAATCCGTATAGTTAGTCTCTGAACTAAATTACGAGGCAGTGTGGTGTTTGCCGACGGTGCAGAGGTCTAATCCAATGAGGTGGTTAGGGTGAGAAATTACTTCTCAGCTGAGTACTCAGCAGAGGAGTCATTTCTCACCATAACCACCTCATTAAATTACGAGGCTTTGAACAATAAGGCGGAAAAGAGGTCATATGAGTGGCTTCTGTGACATCGCTCACGTGAAAAAGAATCGAGTTTTCCACTGAGTATAGTTTCAGACATCCCTTCGAGAGGATGAGGGCCAACAGTACGGTCATACTCATATCATATTATGTTGACATACCCGAGCGCTCCAAAATGGCGTCTGGAGAACTAAAATTAAAGGAAATCCTTCTTCTAATCTTCATTGCTTTTAGCAGAAAATACCGATAGTATCTATCGAATAGAATTGAGGCCTTAGTAATTGAAACCGCACATATCCAATATGAAAATGTTTTCAGCGCCCCGACTGATTTGTAAACAGACGTTTCACTGACGCCGTTACGGCGTACGGTAGTCCATGGGGCCACCCTGCCCCCTGTTATTTTTCTAGTGGTTTTACGAATTCAGTGAGAATTTTATTTTTACTAGTTTTGAGAATGAATTTTTAGGGGCGATATATCGCTAACCCCCCCGGATACATCGGTACTATCGATATTGATACATTGAAACATCGATGGTACTGATTATCGATAGTTATCTTTATATAGGCAATATATCTTTATATATATATTATGGTTATAATACGGTATGTACAACTGTGGTAATATAATGTTATAAATTACCACAAAATGATTATTGTAGGGCAGGGAGGCCGGCTTTATACTAGGCGTTTTTTCGGGAGAAAAAGGCCGGGTTTGTATCAGTCTTTAATTACAGCGTCAAGCTTTCGGGATTAGCTGGGGTCCCTTCTTCAGGACCTACAACAGGTCTCATTTCCACCTGGCAGTATGAGGAATGATACAAACCCGGCCTTTTTCTTCCGAAAAAACGCCTAAAACGATTATTGGATAATTTAATTAACTATTACGTCAAATTCTGTTAACCCTTACTCGGAAAACGATAACCGGTGTTGTAGGTACGAAAAACCTTAGACAACCCCTCACGTAGCCCCTATTTAGCCCCACAGAGCCCCGGTGGTTACCTTGCAGGCACAACAGTTGTATAGTTGTTCTGTCGTGGGCTTCAAAGGCTACTTGATTACCATTCAGCTACGGGGAATTTAGTTGTTGTTTCAAAACGGCATTTAGGTCAGATGAAATTCAGAGGTCGGTGACTTCTGGCCTTTAGGGGAGGTCGGCGGTTTGATAAAAATCCAGTTCAAATCTGTTTCGGAGTTTTGCTGTCGTAATGTTTTGCGTATTGTAAAAGAAACGAATTATTTTGGTTGGGTGAGACATATTTCGCTACTGGCGCGGCTTGGTTCAGATTTTGGTGCATTATTTTCTGGGTTTCAATCTGAAGGCTAAACACCGAGCGGCTCTTCGGGTTTTTTTTTTAAGGGCTATGGGTTATGTTACAATAAATAGGGCATTTACATTTTATGAGCAAGAAACAATTTAAAAACTGAAAATTTTGTCAGCATTATTAGACATAAGTAACGTTATTTAATTTAAATATAATCGGTGGTTCAGAGGCGATGTTTTTGGGATATCCATGTTTGGTTGGCGATGTTTGAAAACATCGATTCATCGATGTCTAATCTTTATTTGCCATTCCTAGTAGTCTAGCGATCAGATGCGATCGGGGTAATGCTGAAGAGAAATATCAGAAAAACACCATCAAAAGACTGGAAAACCAACTCAATTTCTCCTCTTTCAAATGTCTGACTACAATGAAATTTCGTGGGGAAGTAAGTTTCATCAGGACGAACCTGCCACCTGAGGGTTAGGTATTTATACTTTGTATGTCTGTTCAAAAAACCAGTGCGGGGCTGAACCCGCTCTATTTGGAATGGTTGTGCCGCTGAGCGTTTCATAATTTCAAATGGAAAATGTTTACTCACCGGGTTTGGGGAGTGCGAAGAGGACGATGTAGGCGATGATAAGCTCAGAAGGTGACGTCACTCCGTGGAAAGCCGTATAATTCTGCAAATTGGCGAACCTGTGGTACGCAATTTGCGGAGCCATTTCGGACGGTGCCACCCTGTGGTGCAAATTCGGAAAAATTGAAGTTTTCGGGAGGTCGTCGGTATTTTGAACTCTCCACACCGGTCCGAACCAAACGATTCTGGTGTCTCCCGGTCCTGTCGGGGGTTTGACCTCAGGGAGATTCCCCTCCCAAACTACCAGGAAAAACGTGATAGGGATCCGAAGGTCGATCGCAGCCTGCCACATTACATCGATCTTTTTCTCGCTCACAAGATGAACTGGTTATATAGACGTACCTGCTCCTTGTCTATCTCTAAAATGGCCCATTACCTCAAGGACTTGAGAATATTTTGAGTCTTCTCAAAGTGTGTTCTGACGTGACGAATTGCTCCTTCAGCTCCAACACAAAACACCCACCGTAAATAATTTCCTCCATCTATTAGCATTCCGGAGGCTGAGCTGTTGGACGTGATTTGCACGTATAAAAATCGCTCTATTTTCTTTCATAGTCAGCTTTTTAAAGTTTTTCGGCGTTCACGTTTTGTTGGTTCCTAGTAAGTACAAACTACATCACTGCTGGAATTTTGGGCGTCCCATTTTATATAGACCTATAGGTATGTAGGTGCCTTGAGAAAATTCAGAACATCCCCATTGATGCACTTTTGTCTTGTTTATTAGTCCCTTCTGGTGGTTATGGCTTGCAAAAATTCCGAACTGTCCGCAACACTCGACGGTGGGTGTACACCGGCCGGGTTCCCCCCTCCGCCTCACAGCAGTGCTGGAGGAGCATCCAGCCATCAGTGCAGAAGTTTGTCCTCCCCATTGATTCCCTGTTCCGCCAATTTAAGAGGTCCCTCAGAGAGTTCTTGAATGATAAGAAGTTTTATGCCGTGGGCGATTTATTTATTTATTTTTTTATTTTTTTAATGTACTTGTTGATTGCCGATAACAATAAAGAAATATTTATTTATTCAATAGCTGGGACACCCTTGCTTCGCACGAAATATCAAATTTCAAATTCCCGTTCAATAATACGTCCATCCTTCACTCGGAAAGCAAGCACGTCCAACCCGTCCAACCTTGCTGACCCGTTTCTGGTTGTGAAGTAACTATCTCGATTCGAAGGCCCATATAATACGAGAGGGTTAAATTTCCTGTCCATGTAGGTCCACTTTGATTGATCCTCAAATAGCTTGTTGACGTGTCACAATAGGTAGGCTGGAACACCCGTGCTCCACACAAAATATCAAAATCCCGTCCTTCACCTATCACCCATGCAAATGCCCGCAGTTACTTAGCACCTGGCAACTCGTAATTTTTCTTAGTAACAACGCTTGTTGACCCGTTGCTCGATGTGAAGTACCTACCTACCAAACTTCCTCGAATCGAAAGTTCGCAAAAGAAACTCGTCCCCACCTACATATGATCTTCAAATAACTTCCGAACGAGTAATCGCTCAGAAATCGTTTTGTAGTCGTTGAAATCAGCGTGAAAAGCTCTTTTTAACCGACGTAGATTCGTTCAAAACAGACGCCAAAAGTTGTACCGGGTTATGGAGTTTCGAAAATTTTCCTAGTAATCCCTAGAAACGACGCTATTTGACCCGGCTTTTCGTCTCGAAGGAAAGCTCCGTTCGCGATAAAGGACGAGACCATCAGTGCGGTTAGCACTCTTAAACCTTCTCTGGACTTCCACAAATAATTCAAGACCAATATTAGCCAAATCGGTCCAGCATTTCTCGAGTTTCAGCGAGGCTAACGAACAGTAATAATTGCTTTTTATAAATCATTGATTTTTATATACCTACAGAGATTTATACTTAGGCATGGGCCACAAGGAATTTTGTCATTTTGGTTTGGTTTATTATTAGTCTTGGAAAAATGCATCTACCTACCTACCCATGGATGTTGGAGGTCGAAAACGATAATATCGTTAATATCGAAGGCAAATGATGGTCACAACTTCTTCTTCCACATTGGTTGTTGTCGGGAAAAATTGCAGGAGCCCGTTCCCGCTATTTTTAAGATCGCGAAGTGAATTTGAATTTGAAAAACGTTGATGTTCCATTTTCACCCCGCCAGTCACATTTCCACCCCGTTTCACGGCTTTCGCTTGATGAAAAATTGAAACTAGCTCATTTTTGCTTCTGGCTAAAACGCTTTGTTTTCGGGTGGCAACAGCAGGGAAACCACAAAAAATCCAAAAAAAATCTTCTGAAGTTAGCACAAAGTTAATTTGTCCGCATTTTTGGCTATAGCACCCCTGGAGGGGTGGAAACAACCAACCGAAAGTTCGGAATTTTAGCAACCTACTTTATTGCCATCAGATGACTGGACTATATCCACCTACCGAAAAACGAAAATCCTAAAAGGCCTCCGTCCCACAAGCTCAATGAAATCGTGAAAAATTCAGTCTGATAGTCGTGTTGAAAGCTTTTACTGCACCCGAGAGAGTCGTTTCCCCCGGAAACGTTTGAGCTTTTAGCTTCCTCCCAACGTCCCATTATTTTCTCACGTCAGCTCATCGAAATTTTACAAGACGCCTCTTTTAAACACGTACGTGCAGCGTACATCTACGGTGCGAAAAAGAAACAAACTTACTGAAAAACGCTGCAAATCCTTCACAAGGATCCTTCCTGCAAATCCTTCCTGCAAATCACTTTTTTTATAATAATAATTATTATAATTATTATAATTATTATCCCTAAAATTGTAAAGAGTTAAATCAATATTAATTCGTATAATCATTTTATTTTGATTTTATTTTTTAATTTTTTTCTAAAGACTGAACAGATATGGGACCTCGAAAAATGGATTATGCTCAAAAATTATTAGGAAAATATTTGACCTCCTGGGATCCTTCACAAATACCATTTGTAGCCCCGTGAGAGCCCAAAAGATCCCACGGGTTTGGGCGATCGGGCTGAAAACCTTGCCGGCACAACTAGATGGTAAACCGAGTATTTTTTCAAACTTACAGATTTAAAAAAAATCCCTACTGCCCAAAACGGCCTGAACAGACGGCATCTCCAGGTGCAACGATCCTCGGAAGGGGGCTGAGGGGAACCTGATATCGCCTGAAAGCGAATTGTCGCCAATAGGGGCCTGGGCAATGGACGCACGTGAAATAATTGGTTCCACCGACCAGGCATCCTCAGGTGAAGTGTGGGGAGACCAGCAAAAATACACTGCGGTCAATTATTGCAATATTCAATGAATATACTTGATCAATGAATGATTAATTGGCGGCGAGATTTGGGACGGTACGGGTCGTGGGTGGTGAGGCTGTTCTCGTGAGAAGTCCTCACCACCCACGACTTAGTGGGATCGCCCAATTTCGCCGCCGACTGCAGCGCTTCCTGCGGCCCCTTCTGGGACCACCTACGGCGGGCTGACGAGCTTAGGAGAAGAGTGGGGCCCTGAGTCGTGTACTGTAAGCTTGGCTGGTTACGGGGTATGTATGCAACCATAACCCGAACCAGATGAACGACGATTGTTAGCTAATTTGGTGGTAAAGACCTCAAAATACCTTGATATTCAAGTAAACAACAATTATCCTGTGTCAACTTCAACCCGCCACGTGTGTGTGTGTATTCTGTCGCGGAAATTGGTGTTCTCATCTCTCCACCTCCCGATTAGCCACTCAATCTATCGTCCCCTGTCGGCGCGTTTCGCAAAATCTCCCCCACAATGTCCCATTCCTCTCAAACCCTGAAGGATTATTTAAAATAGATACCATGATCCCACACACAGCCTCCTCGACCAGCCGGCCTACACGAAGACCCCCCCATGGGAATGTAATAGGTATAGTGGGATTGAGAGATTGGATCGGGGTACGGTTTATAAATATTTGATATAAGCGAGACAAGCGGATCATGATACCCAAAACAAACATCCGGCTGCAGCGGAAATGGAAAAAGGAGGGATATATGATCGAATATATTCATGATGTCGGTTTGTTGATGCCCAGGTAATCGCAGGATGGAATTGAAAAATGATTGAAATCTAGATTTTAGGACGACCGCATGAAAAAGCAGTCTTTATTTATTCATTTTTATTCACGTACTAGGGTGCCACACCAACTGTGGGCCCACCAACCCCCGTCGTTCCGCCCTGGCGGGCCGCTTTTCTCGAGTGTTTGAGAGCTGCGACTTCTCTACAATTTGTTTTCCCGTGATCATTAACTTTTGAGCCTCGACAGGGATGACGATGATTTGGAAACGCGATTCCCAAAACACCGTCATCCTGTATTTCATTCCTGAATAATATGAGATTATGTGAAGATAAGAAACTTAACATTTTTCAGCTCCAATATTATAAGATTGTATTTTTGAATAATTTTAGGGATGAGGGGGATTGCGCTACGAAGAAAAAATTGTGTTTTTTGAATTACCTATTTCATTTTTCTGGGGGGAAGGGGAGGAGGAGTCAGCTGCATAGCCATCAGTTCAACTGCTCCAAACCCTGATTTTTGCTCCACTTTTGGAGCTTAGATGCGCCCCGAGGACCCCCCCTCCCCGGGGAATACGAAACCACCAACTTTTTGGTGGTTTCATATTTTTCTCGTCATCTACTTAACTCGCCAAAACGGATTTTTGGTATATTTTTCAAATTTTGTAGAAAAAGTTTAATTTCCAGTTTTTTTTTGTTTTTTTTTTTCACTTTAGGAGCTCAGATACGCCACATGCAGCTACTTTTTGGTGGTTTCAGACTTTTCTCGCACCATTATCGCCATTTGAATTTTTAAAGACCAATTTCAGATTTTGTCGACCGCTAGAAGTGCCGTAGAACCAAGATGACCAAAATCGTGTCACCCTCCTCCTCATCCTACTCCTCCTCCTCCTCCTCTACCAGCAGCTTTAATAAAGTAGAAATTGTATAATATACATATTATATATTGTATATTATGTTATTATAACATGATTATAATAATAGTCTATGTATGTAGGTAATGGAGGGATTTTTATAGGAATGATTACTGTAATCATACAACAATCTCATCATGGTTTTTGTAGAATACGTAGGTAGGCTTTTACACAGTCTGGCAATTGAAGCCGTTATCTGAACGCTTGTGATGTTGAACGACGTGCGATTTTAATATAAGCTGAGTGAATATTATAATATTCACTCAATAACATTCACGTTGAATATAATATATTATTCATGCCCTTATTAGGTATGTATATTCACCATGCCTGGCTCGGACGAAGTCTTTCATTTTTGTCAAGGCAGGTCTTTCCCCCTCTGAACGGAGTGTTGAAAACAGCCTCTTGGATTAGTCACGGATTACTGACTTAAATTTAATCAGACGATGGGACGGAGTCTTATTCCTCCCGGGTGAAACCCATGGATAATGGAATTTTGGTTTATTATTCTTGGAATAATACACCTGTGTAATCGCGACGGAAGTGGACGACTCCGATCGGCCTCAAAATTTGACATTATCCGTTTCAAGAGGTCTAGATTCCAAAACCAAAACGTAGTACCCGTAGTATCCGTTCACGAAGATCTCTCATATCGACCAGGGAGACCGGTGCTTCCTCGCTCTGTGATTCATGAATTTCTTTGGGCAACAACCTTCGAATGCTAGCATACATGTTTTCGGAAATTCATTACCTATCAACTCGGTTTACTTTTCATTTCAGCCTTGTCGTTCTACAATGGATGTAAAGTACATCTCGGCACCTGAGCTGTACAGCTATAATCAGTGTCATTCTCGCGGGTACTTTGAAAAGGGGCCGAGGTGTATCCGTCATGAAAATCGAGCAGTTTTCCGTTTCAGGCGGACCAGAAGGGACCCTAAAAGACCCCTGAAAGGGCCGTAAAAAGATACGTGACTCAGAAGGGAAAGGAAAGACAAAAAGAAATGTATGTGGGCGGTTAAAGTCCGAAGGATACGGCTCGGGTTGTATTCTATATCCCGGCAGGGACTCAACTCGACTGTTATGACCCTCTTTGGCCCTGCCAGGGTCCAGTAAAGTTTCGGAACGAACGGAAAATAGAGCTTTTAGAATATTCGAGCCTTCGGACAGTCTTTGTCCTGACTTTTCCACGTGTGCCGAGGGGTGGAGAATCAGTTCGGGTCGGTTTTGCTAGGAGCAGCATCTCCCTTATCACACGATTACCGCCGCGGTGTTTTTTGATTGAACAATACTCGCGTTACATGGTATCGAAAACGATAGCACCGCTAATCCCTCTTCAATAAAATCTCGGACGAGACGACATTTTCAATCGATTACATGTCACTTCACCTACAGCGTTTCACCTACAGACATTTTCACCTACAGACAATTGCCCTACAGGCAGTTGCCCTAATGCAAGTTCGCCACTCGACACTTGCCCCACAACAAATACATCTACAAGTCAGTTCGCCTACAAAACACTTTCGCCACAACAGGTTGCTCGGTGGTGATGAAGTATTTTGGAGAGAATTATGTAGCGGGAATACCCAGGAATGGTAGACGACGACCTGTCCCAGCTCGCTTTCCCCCTCTCACGTGGAATCAGTACCAATCCACCCACAAGGAGCCCCGAACAACACTACTGAAGGATGGCACAATAGATTTCAGACCGTGGTCCATAAGAACCATCCTTCAATTTTCCACCTGATACGGGAAAGAGCATGGGAACACTGAGGCATCAATTAATGAACTGGAGTGTGGGCGGAAAATAAAAGTACCCAGGCGGAAAAAGTATGCAAATCTGGACAAGCGACTGCAGAATGTGGCGGAAACCTATGCAACTTTCAAGACTGACGACCGGATTCCTGCCTACCTTCGCAACATTGGCTGCAATTTTATGCTGTAAGGACGACTGTTGAGCTCAAATGACGATAACTTCTTCCGTTGGAACTTCATTTTGAGGTAGGGAGATTTACCTTAATTTTCTTGAAGTTCTACAACTACGTGAACTGTAGGGGAAATGTCGATTTGTAGGTCAAAGTGTTTTGTAGGAAAGATGTCTTGTAGGGAAAATTTTTTATAGGTGAAATATCGTGTAGGCGAAAAAGTGTAGGTGAAAAGGCTGTAGGTGAAGTGTCTGTAGGTGAAATGTCGTGTAGAGGAAACGCTGTAGGTGAAGTGACGGTAAACCTTTCAATCTCCTCATATTCATCAATGATTTCAACGAGCTGTATCTTGCCTGCTAATGGGGTTAAAAACAACTTTAGGGCGTGCAAATTGTTGGTTTTTTCATGAACTTTAAAACCTTTCGGGTAAACAATATCGCAAGGATCAATTGTGCTCCAGTAATAATGGAAAAACCGAAAAGAGTCAGATAAGATTTTAGTGTTCATGCTGCCCACAGTTATCCCATCTAAAATTAGATGGATTAGCCTCGATCGACCCTGGATTGGCATCGTGGCCTACCGAAAAGAAACATAAAATCTTCTAGCATATTTCATGTAGTCTCAAATTATCTATTGACTGGATTAGTTGTGGTCCAGAGAGAAAATTTCTCAGGTACATTTAATGTACCTGCCCTCCCTCCAATTTCTACACAACACCAGGCGGCGAAATTGGAGATACGACGCTCTCGGCATTCCGCCAGTCACAACACAAACCTAATTATGATTTAAGTTCACAGCCACACGTAGTTACATAAAATACACCTGCGTTCGATCGTGCCCCTGCACCGATGATGAGCGGTCATGTCTGCCCTCACTCCTACACAAGCGTTTTATCGACGCCGAACCGGTTTGCAGTGTTTGACGTCAACGTTGTAGACTCTACAATGATATACGCTATAGTTCAGCTTCAGTGAATTCGTCGCTGGTCTTGCATTTTTTTTCCAAAACGTTAAACCCCTTTTCTTTTGGGCGATATATCAAATGGACGCTCGGAAGTCGATCCCTACGGTACACCCACGGCTGTGATTTCCCAACAAGAATAGAATCGCAGGATGTCGAGCAGGCGGGGTTTGAAAGTGACGTGTCACGCGTGACTTCTCCCCAAGTTTGGAGTGGCAGCTCTGCGACCCCGAAAAACACCGAGGCGGAAAAAAAGGGTGACCGGCGGACCTCTCAGCGTTCTACAACTTGCCGGTTGAACCTCGTGCGGGTTCTGTACTTAGTGCTCTTACAACCTGTGGATGGTGGAGGGACATTAAATTTGTTTATCTACTAGCTGGGACAACCGGTCTTCGCCCGGTCCGTAGTGAACACGAAACAAAACTGACTGTTTCAATAGGAGAGATTTTAGCAGTGTACGGATTTTTAACATTTCCCGTCATTTGAATCGTCTCTTGTACTCTCAGAAGAGCTCCCTCTCAAATTTCAACGTCCAAGGGTGAACGGGAGAGGCTTTAGCTTACTCAGCTGATCAGGAGAATTCCCGTTAATTGAATCATCTCTTGTACTCCCAGAAGGAAGGCGGGGGGGGGGGGGGGGGGGGGGGGGTTATCGTGCCGCGTCCACTACTGAAGGGTCTGGAGTTCGAGGCTGTCTTGCGTCAAGGTTTTCTTTTGTCCTTTTTTCTTATCCATATTTAGAAGATTTCTTATTTTTGGTTTATTATTCTTGGAATAATACACCTATGTTTTCGCGACGGGTCGACGACTCCGATCGGGCTCAAAATTTGACATTATCCGTTTCAAGAGGTCTACATTCTAAATCCGAAATGTCCGTCCGCCGTCCGCCGTCCAGGCCGTTTTGGGCAGTAGGAATTTTTTTTTAAATCAGAAATTTCGGCAAAATACTTGGTTTACCATCTAGTTGTGCCCGCAAGGTTTTCAGTCCGATCGCCCAAACCCGTGGGGCGCTATGGGGCTATAATGAGGCTACGGGAGGGATTTTTTGAAGGCTTTTAGCTATGGGATCGAGTTAGGTGTCGTTTTCGAAGTATTTTTGGACGTAGAATCCATTTTTTGGGGTCCCGGAACGATCCGATTTCACTGGGGCGATCTTTAGGGCATTCGTGGGGCTAAAAATGGGATTTTGAAGGATCCCAGGATGTTAAATATTTTTCGAGTAAAAAATACAGCATTTTTGAAAAAAGAAACATTTTTGAACAAAAAATCAAAAAAAAAATTTTTTTTGAGATAAAAATCCAAAAAAAATTTTATTTCTTTATTTTTTCATTGACAGAATTAAATTTCTGCACAAGTAACGTATATAAAAGAATAATAAACCCTTGTGTAAAATTTGCAGCGTTTTTTAATAGAAGATTTCCTTATCCTTAGAATAGCTTTGGAACGGAATAACATCAGCTTGCACTGAAAACCGACATTTAACTGGGGAACAAACAATTTGAAATGGGAATAGATTCGTCCCTGGGACCTCATTCATTCCTTTTGGTTTATTATTCTTGGAATAATACACCTATGTTTTCGCGACGGAGGTCGACGACTCCGATTGGCCTCAAAATTGGACATTAACCGTTTCAAGAGGTCTAGATTCCAAACCCGAAATGTCCGTCCGCCGTCCGCCGTCCGACCCGTTTCGAGCAGTAGAAATGTTTCTACAAATCTGAAATTTTGACAAAATACTCGATTTTCCACCTAGTTGTGCTCGCAAGGTTTTCAGCCCGATCGTCTAAACTTGTGGGGCTAGGAAGAGGCTACGGGAGGGAGTTTTGATGCTAGAATGAGGTGACGTTTTCCGAGTAGGTAATTTTGAACGCATACTCCACTTTTCGGGGTCGCACATCCGTCCACAAACTTGAAAATAAAACTTTTAAAAATAATAATAGTTATTCAATTTAATTATTAAATGGAATTTTTTCCCCTGTTATAGAATTCATTTTTGGATAATTTATATAAAAGAATAATAAACCCTTGTATAAATTTCGCAGCGTTTTTGAACTGTAACCTCCAATAGTTCGGATGGTTTATCTTATTTCGTTTGTATTGATCATGCAAAATATCACCCCGAACCGGTCCTTTGAAACGGTGTTGACGCTCTTGAATAACTTGCCAGTTTGATCGACACCTTTTTGCCGACCAAATTGAAACGCACCAACAGGAGTACTTTACACTACGTAACATATGATGTGAGCTGAAGTGAGCTGGGGGAAGGTTAGGCAAATTCCCTTCGGGCGGGCAACATTAATCAAACCGGAGAATCAATCACTTTGCTGAAGGATGTCAGAGTCTAATCGCAATCAATCGGGCTGAGTCTTTGACGATTTCCTCGAACCGCTTCACCCCGAAATTCTCAAAGCGGATTCGAAACCGTAAACGCCGGAAAGGTTTGGCTAACACAACCCACACCGGTCAAGTAACTTTAGGTTTAATGATTTATCAGGGGCTATACAGAGAGGTGGTGCTGCTCAAGGGCTTGCTCATGAGGCCACCCATCGTTCGGCCTCTACCAAGAGGTGGTGCTCCGTGGGCGAATGGGCTTCGAAATCCACGGGTTTCAGTAAAAGCCTTGGCAGCCTATTCCAAATTAAATTTTGCCCGCTTTGCAGGGAGATTTTTGGCGTCCGTTTGAGAGTATAATATACTTATATTATACAGAAGCCTCTTTTTCAGGATCTTTGACCTCCTGATGAGTCCTGACCTCAAGAGGTTTTGAGATTGGAACAGGATAAGCTCGGGTGCAACAAGCTCATGCTGGGGCTCTATCCGTTGAGTTTGAAGGATCGAGTTTTCGACCTATTTTTGGCTGATTGGCTCGAATCACCGGCTTCCCAATGATACAATTAAGTCACCCAAATAATTAGGTACCAATCAAAAATATTTTTGAAAAAAAAAAAAAATTTCCTATGTTTGTACAAACGGGGGATCTCGGGAAATGGATTCTGTGTCCAAAATTTCTCGGAAAACGACATTAATTGACCTCGTGGGATCCTTCAAAAATCCTATTTGCAAACAATAATTAAAGATGATTTCCAGAAGCGTCGAAAAAGTAGGTTCACGAGATCGACAATGACTAGCATGCTGGCAATAGAACGCTCTCAGAGTGTTTTCTATACCAGACAACTGTCATGGTTGTCACCCGCTGTATTTGAACATCTCCCGTATACGATTATATCCGCTACATCTATGTTAGAGTTTAAGAAGAAAGTGTTGGCTTACGTGAAGGAACAGGCAAACACAAAATTTACTGTCATTATTCAAAAATTTAAGTTTTAAGGGGAATAGATCAGGGGTAAAATTAGTCTTAGTTACCTACTGTAGTATAGTTAGACTGTAATTTAGTTTTAAGATTGCCTGTAATTTAGTTTTACTTTGCCAGGATAAGGGTTAAAGGACTTTGCAATTAAAAATGTAATATTTTTATATATTAATCTCACATACCTGCATTTTACAACGAGAGCTGTTAGAGACGGGCCTGGACTGGTCGTAGACCTTTAGGCCGGTATCTAAAAGATTGGAATCGGGAAAGATCCATTGTATCTATACGAAAAAGAAGTTTATTTATAAAATTTATGTGAAATAAATAATAAATTGTTTGTTTGTTTTCAAACAGTCCCATAGATGAAACCGGATCGTTCCGGGACCCCCTTAAATGGTTCTATGTCAAAGAATACTTCGAAAATGACACCTAACTCGAAACCGTAGCCGAAAACCTTCAAAAAACCCTCCCGTAGCCTCATTGTAGCCCCATAGCGCCCAACGGGTTTGGGCGATCGGGGTGAAAACCTTGCGGGCGCAACTAAGTATTTATAAGCGTAGTATAGTCGGCTTCCAGATAATTCATAATGGATTTGGTGAGCCGTATGTTGCATTTTCAGGGCATATATTTAAGTTAGTTAGTTAAAAATAGGATTTTGATAGGATTTTTGTTAAATCTGAAATTTTGAAAAAATACTCCTTTTACCATCTACGTAGTTGTGCCCACAAGGTTTCCGCTCTCCCCCATCTGTTCACACCTTTTACAGTTTTTTTTTCTAAATTATTCCTTTAATGACACTGAATTGATTTTTGCACAATATCAAAGAATAATAAAATCCGCAGTTTTTGTAATCTAGACCTCTTGAAACGTTTAATGTCACATTATTATGCCGATCAGAATTTTCGACCTCCTTCGTGATTTCATAGTTGTATTATTTCATGAATAATAAAGTTTATTATTCTTATATGGTATGGTTATTCTTATATTATTCTTTATTATTATATATGGTTTAACCATAACGCTGTGAATTTTACACAATGATTTATTGTTCATTGAAATTGAATCAGAAAAATTGTGCAGAAATTAAATCAGTGTGTCAAGGAAGTTTTTTTTTTTCTGTACAATGTTTTTACAGATGTGGGACCTCAATGATGAATAACTCATTATGTGTCCAAAATTACTCGGAAAACGACACCTTATTTGATCTCTTGGTATCCATAAAAAATCCCAATTGTAGCCTCATGAAAGCCCCATAGGTTTGGAATCTAGACCTCTTGATATGTTACAAACCATTATATTATAATGTAAAATTTTGTGGCCGATCAGGATTGCCGACCACCGTCGCGGTATCATGGGTGTATTATTTCAAGAATAATTAACCAAATTGGACCAACCTGGCAGTCACTTCTCGAGGTACAGACCTAAACCTTCAAGACATAGCGGGTTTGCCGGTGAGGAAGATCTCAGCCCCTGACGGACTTGAAATACTTCCCACTGCTTTCAACGCCTTCAACATTGGGAACTCTTCACGATTCCGAGGCCTTATTTTGATTCTTGGATCAAAATAATATTTTATCTGAAAATAATTCAACTTGTCAACGCTTTCTCCCTCACATCCCTCTTTATTTTTAGTCCCACTGATACGGCAGGTTGGACCCATTCTTCATAAAGAAAAAATCTTTCAACTCGTTGTGCACGTACGGATGTCGGTATCGTCAAAGTTTATTTATACGAAATTTTCATCTCCGTACGAATACCCTCTGAAAGGACAACATTGATTGATTGATTGATTGATTTTTCTGGGTTAAATTGAGACCATTAGCAAAATTAAACCTTAGCTGTTGATGTTTGGAAAAACGTTGGTGGGCTTCAATTAGCCTAATTCTTCCTTCCTTTTTTCACATTTATTTTTGAAGCGAATTCGTTCGAACAAACTTTGTATCATTGTTTATTATGTCTGTAAATCCTATTAATTAGCGGCGGTAGTTGACGGAAAGGGATTGACGATGAATGTGCCCCACTGCTAGTTCCGTTTACGCTTTTATTTCTGTAGGTTAAATACAGGAAATACCGGTTTTGGGGCGGGGCGAGGGGAGGCAGCCGCGCCGCCTTCGGACACCTCTCAGCCTACCGCACAGTGTTTTTTTTTTTTTTCGCCAATCAAGCTGGACAAAACTCTAATTACAAGATAAAAAATTCGTTCCAACGCTAAAAACATGTGTTTTGGCTGTAATTATGATTACAAGGTTCCAGAGTCGATTAAAGCCATTCTCAGACCCCAAAGATGCTTGAATAAGCTATAAAATAACGAGTTTTCGGTAAAAATTCCTCAAAAATTGTTATTATTTTACTGCAATCTCTTGTCATACAACAGTTGTAAGTTACTTGTCAGTCTAAATATTATCGAAAGAATTTTTGGATGGTGTTGGTCATGTCGTGACCAACCAACACCATCCAAGACACGACCATCGCGACACGATGAATAATAATTGTTCAATAACTTCAAATTATTAGAAGTTACTATTACCTACCTACTTCTCATAGCCGTAACGCTTATCAATTCATTAAGACATGCACACATTTTTATTCCCGTACTTCAGCACTTTCCACCACGCCAAAACACGCAAAAATGCGAAAACATTCAACTTCAAAACGCTGTATCTCGGAAGCCTGCAGGTTCCTGCAGCTCATTTTGGTCCAGTCCCATCCAGAAATAACGCAACAACTCCGTCCCAGAGAGAAAAGCTCTGCAAATTTTACACAAGGGTTTATTATTCTTTGATATAGGTTACTTTTGCAAAAATAATTTCTGGGTCAACTTTGTAAAAAAAATGTTTTCAAAAATTCTTTATTTTTTAATCGGAAAATATTTAACCACCTGGGATCCTTCAAAAATCCCATTTTTAGCCCCATGAAAGCCCTATAGATCGCCACAGTGAAATCGGATCGTTCCGGAACCCCCGAAAATGGATTCTACGTCCAAAAATACTTCGAAAACGACACCTAACTCGATCCCATAGCTAAAAGCCTTCAAAAAACCCTCCCATAGCCCCATTTTAGCCCCATAGTGCCCCACGGGTTTCGGCAATCAGACTGAAAACCTTGCGGGCACAACTAGGTGGTAAACCAAGTATTTTGTCAAAATTTGAGATTTTAAAAAAAATTCCTACTGCCCAAAACGGCCCGGACGGCGGACGGGCATCTCGGATTTAGAATGTAGACTTCTTGAAACGGATAATGTCAAATTTTGAGGCCGATCGGAGTCGTCGACCCCCGTCTCGAAAACATAGGTGCATTTTTCCAAGAATAATAAACCAAAACGCGATATCCTGAGATGATTTAGTAGGCAACTTGGCGTGGTTAGTTGATGTGGCCCAACTTCTACGCTTTCCCCAGCCGAACCCAGAACAGAACATCGTTCTTCTTTTCCATGACGACCCAAGGGGCTGCCCTTTGTGACTGGAGTTTCGGGCAACTCACCACTGTTCGTTTCGGGTCATGTAGCGAAACCCAGTCCTCAGTCTTCTGCTGCAGCATCGGGACTCCCATGATTCTTGTAGTGCACTCTCTGGTTTCCTGCATGTGCCTCCGAAGGGAGAACACATACGGGACCGAGAGTGGCTTTTCCCTCATGACAGGTCTGAGCAAGCCAAAACGTTTGGGAAGCCCAGGGTTTGACTTAGGGATCTCCTACTGTAAACACCATGACTCCCATGACTCACACGTCTACGGGTTTAAAGAGGGCCCTCGGGTATGACGGAGTAGTTGGGGTAGGGTGGACTTAGCGGTTAGAGGAGGAAAGTCTAGCCCGAGCACGTACCCACCTGAATCCCCCGCTGATAAGCCTCCCGTTTTTATTGGCGATACGGGAATTCCCCACACCCCCGCCGGCCCAAAATGAGTGCGAGGGTTAGTTAGCCTTTCTAGCTTAATCCAAGTCTAGACCCCCCCCTCCAACTATCACCACTGCTATCATTATTACTACGTCAGCAGTTTCCCCCTCGATGCCGAATTTCCCGCCCAACAAACCACTCGACTGAGACTGAACCGCATCCCTAATGAAATCGTTTAATCAGAGAAGCCATTAGGAATAACACCGAGATTAACGGTTCTCGAGCTAATCCTCATTTGAATCACTTTTCTTATCGCTCAGATTCTATTCGAAAACGACATAATTCCCGATAATGAATGAATATCACCTCTCAAAATGCTCGACATTGGATAAGACACGTGGTTTAATCATGCACAATAAGCTCTGTGAGGCTAAAAAGGGGCTACAGAGGGTTTTCTGAATGGTTTCGGCCATGAGATCGAGTAAGGTATCAGTTTCGAAGTATTTTTTGACATGGAATCCTTTTTTGGGGTCACAGAACAATCCTTGAGGATCTAAGCGGCTTTCATGGGGATACAAGTGGGATTTTTGAAGGATCCCAGGAGATCATAGTTGGTGTCGTTTTCCGAGTAATTTTGGACGGAAAATAAATTTCTTCTAGGTTCCAAAAATGAACAGAATTTTTTATCCAAATTTTTTAAAAATATTTTTGCACAATAATTGGTGGTGGTTTTTGCACTATATGCTAATAATTATTAGCTCTATTAGCCTAATATAGCAGTTTTGTAGCAGCTAAGCTATTATAGGCTAATAATTATTATAATTAGCCTAGAGTAATAATAATTATTATTATAATATAGGTATTATTATTATTATAATTATATATAATTATTATTATTATAGGTTGCACAATAGGTGAATTATTAACCTATACCAAAGAAAAATTAAGCCCTTGTGTAAAATGTGCAGCGTTTTCAACACTACTTTATGATTGACTAGTCTCTCTGGCTCGCTTCGCTCGCTCCCCTAGTGGGGTGCGTAGCATCGATGGACACGTTCATAACCCTGCATCAAGGCTAACTGCTCCTTCAACATCAACCCCCCTGGCTGATGGACACTTTCATAACCCTGCATCAAGGTCAACTGCTCCTTCAACATCAACATCAGCAAGGCCCCCCCTGTCTAAGTGCTAGTCAAATCAAATTTCAAAAGTCCACCTCAATAATAATAGAACTACCTATGTTGGTGGCCAAGCAAAGCGAGCCCCTGGCTGATATAGTGATCGGCCGGGAGAATTAAGGATTAAGGCCCCCCCTGTCAAAAAAGGATCATAGCAAGGAAGCATGGTACATGTTTTTCGGATTGGTATATTTTCAGAATTTGAGGCGGACATTGACATGATCGCTCGTATAGTGTGTCTTCTCATTGTATACTCGGCAGACCAGTTTCCCCGCCTCTCCACCTAACAAAGGTCCCTGGCATCCTCCGTTTTCTAAGATCCCTGACCCCGAGCGATAAAAACGTGGGACAAACGTCCGACAAACGATTTTTCGACGAATTTCCGGCGAATTTCCCGGGCGAATTTCCCTGATCGGCTGAGCGAAGCAAGTACCCCACCCCTGTCAAAGTGCTAGTGAAGTCAAATTTGAAAACTCCACCTTCAATAATAATAGAACTACCTATACTCGGCCGACCAGTTTCCTCGCCTCTCCACCTATCAAAGGTCCCTGGACCCTCCGTTTTCTAAGATCCCTGGCCCCGCGCGAATTAAAACGATCCAATTGTCTTCTCACACGTTCATAACCCTGCATCAAGTCAACTGGTCCTTCATTATCAACCCCCCCAGGCTGATAATGAACCCCCCACCCCACCACTTCGCTTCGCTCCTCCCCCCCCCCTCACTCACCCCCTCTAAGTGCTAGTGAAATCAAATTTGAAAACTCCACCTTCAATAATAATATAACTACATATTTGGGCGGCCGAGCAAAGCGAGCCCCCTGGCCGAGAAAATGATCAGCTGAGCGAAGTAAGACCCCCCTGTCAAAGTGCTAGTGACCTCTCCACCTTTCAAAGGTCCCTGGCACCCTCCGTTTTCTAAGATCCCTGACCGAGTCCCGTACCACCCTACCACCCAGTAGGCAACACGATTTTTCGCCAGCCAACCCCCATCCCTGGCACCCTCCGTTTTCTAAGACCCCTGACCGAGTCCCGTACCACCCTACCACCCAGTGGGCAACACGATTTTTCGCCAGCCAACCCCCATCGTTCCAGCCTGGTGGGGCGGTCGTTGCGGCCTGGTGGGCCGCGTGTTCCGCCCAGAGGGGCGGTCGTTTCGGCCTAGCACTCAGACATAAGGCCTCGCTTCACTCGGCCGCCCTAAGTTTCCCCGCCTCCTCCATCTTTGGAAGGTCCCTGGAGCCTGGAGGTTTTGACGTACGTCTTTCCTACGTCCTTGACCACCCGTCGGCCAACACCGACAACACCCCGCGCGAATTAAAACGATCCAATTGTCTTCTCACCGTGAAATCGCCCCCTCCCCCTCGGTTTTTTTGAAATCCGACTTCGGAATCGGATTGGCCATATTTTGCCGCGCATTTGGCTCGCGGATACCATACCCAAAAAATGGCTCCTTACTGGGTATTTTTGAACCCGAAAAAACGTGGGACAAACGCGAGAAAGACGATTTTTCGACGAATTTCCGGCGAATTTCCCGGGCGAATTTCCGAATTACGATTTGACCGACGTCTTCCTCCAGTTCTGATCTATACGTCTGGTATTTTTTCGTAATTTTTTCGACCCCTTAAACGGCCTTTGGCGCGAGTTGAAAGTGGAAAACGTAGGACAAACGGGAGGAAGACGATTTTTCGACGAATTTTCGACGAATTTCCCGGGCGAATTTCGGATTTACGATTTGACCGACGTCTTCCTCCAGGTCTGATCTATACGGCTCGTATTTTTTCGTAATTTTTTCGAAACGGCCAGCGAGCGGAAAGTGAAAAAACTCACTCGGGAACGCGTTACCACACGGCTACCACACGGCCGTCTACCACCTACCACGTACCGTCGACCAACACAATTTTATATTATTGTATGATGATATGATTACAAATTTCCTTTATTCTCAGAATGGTAAACTTTAACGATCTATTGTGGATACAACTTTGGGGCGTTTTGGCAGCAAACCTTTCTTGAGAAACTGTCAAACAGAAGAACCACCCAAATCGTCCCAATGGTGTATTTGTATCGTGTCATTTGTACCTCGACAACAGTCTTCCTGTATCTGAAGCTCCATAGGCCGACAAAAGGGAGCCAAACTCGACCCTGAGAGGAAAACAACTCCCCCCTACCGCCTCACCTACAGTTTTCCCTTTTCTCTGATGTCAAACCCTCTCAACACAAGTTACATGTTATAGTGTTTTCCAGAGGATCAATCGACAGTCCTTTGACAGACGGCTGAATTGGTCTACTGCTCATTTTCAACTTCAGGCCGATAGAGTTTTATTTACTGAAGTGGCTTGGAAGCCAACTACATGCAGGATGCCAAAAAAGAAAAAAGGAACAAGCAGCATTCGAGCCAACGAACTTTTCAGATCATAATATTATTATGATCTCGTCTTGGAAGCGGTAAATTGACAAAGGGGCGTATCTGCAAATTTGCGTTTTCAAGATATCCGCGATCAAAGTTCTCATGTGTACTACAAATCACCTGATTAAAATTTTCAACCTCTTATCGACTATATCTCCTGTATTTGCTTCATATTAGAACTAGATGGGTATTTTAACCCTCAAGATCCTTCAAGGGCATTTCAAAAGCAGATACGCCTTTCTGTCAGATCGTCCTTTTCGAATAATTTCACATACGACTTCTGGAATTTTCCGTTGACTGACCTCACAAGGCACACCTTGATTCGTTCACCATCGACGCTAAGAAAATAATTGACCGTACAATTTCTACGGGACACACAACAATAACCATTGGAGAGGCCACGGATAATAGTGTGTTTGCAAAAGGACGTAATTGAAATGAGTCAGTCACGGGAATTCGACAGAAAGACGTATCTGCCACTTACGCCTTTCTGTCAGATCAGGATTCAAATACGTCCCTTTGTCATGTCGGTAACTGCGACCGTGGTAAATAGTATTAAATACTACTAATTAAATAGTAGTAAATTTTACTAAATACGTCCCTTGTATTTTGTTTCCAATCGGTGGTTTCCAAGGAGGTGCGCGACGTGAGGTTAAAAGCACATCATAGAGGCTAGAGCTATGGTTTCCAAAGTGAAGCTAACTCAAAAAACCAAAATTTGCAGATACGCCCCTTTGTCAATTTACCGACCGATAATATTATTAATATTAATATGATTATGATCTGAAAAGTTCGCTATTCATAATATTATTATTATTTTTTTATTTTTTATTTTCCTACGCCGATGGTCTAGGCTCTTGCGCCATGAGACTTCTTGCAGCCCAATACAATTTTGCGGTTTTCGACCACATTTAGGTTCATATGCAGTTAGGGTCATAAATAATATTATTATGACGACTGAGCCTGAAATTCTTCTACCCTTAAAGCTCTTGTATTCTTAACAAGGTTGTTGATATAAAACTATTGAAAAGATTTAAACTTCGGCGACTGTTGTGTAAAATATTTAACTTAACTGTTGTGTGTTACACAACAGGCGCCGAAGTTTAAATCTTATCAATAGTTTTATAAATTATTTGTATAAATTATTTGTAAAATATTTAACTTAACTGTTGTGTGTTACACAAGTTACACACAACTTGAATATTTTACAAAATAACAGTGGAATACTGCTTGAATAAGCTTTTCGCAATCGTGTTTCCAACGATAGAGAGTTTTCCCCGTAATGCCCTTTCCACTTCCATATTATTTGTATAAATTATTTGTATAAATTATTTGTAAAATATTTAACTTAACTGTTGTGTGTTACACAAGTTACACACAACTTAAATATTTTACAAAATAACAGTGGAATACTCCTTGAATAAGCTTTTCGCAATCGTGTTTCCAACGATAGAGAGTTTTCCCCGTAATGCCCTTTCCACTTCTGACGACGAATTTACTCAACGCGATAGGACAATATTGACGGACGGGATGTCGCAAAATGATTTCCAATGTTTACAGTGGAAGTGTAGGAGGATGTATAGGAGGGGAAGTGTTGTCGGATCGTCAAAAAGTCGTGTTGTTAAAGGAAATTGTTACTGTTAAGTTTGCTTTTCCGACATCTTTGTTTGAATACCAGCTGGAATTCTTAACAATTGCTGATTTGAAGAAGGATGGGAATTGAAGAGGTTCATCAGAGTGGAACAAGAGGGAATGCCAGCCAGACCACAATTACCGTCCTTCGGGGCGGAAGAAGAAGCTTCCCAGGCGCTGAAGACTGGGCCGAACTGGGAGCCGTCAAATGAATGAAGAGCCCGTCGGACCCCACCCTCCTCCAGTGATCACCCCTCCTCCTTGGCTGCTTCTCTCGTTATCGACTCGCCAAGCTGAATTTTTTGAAATCCGCAATTTCTTTCTTGTCTCTGTGAGGAGGGAGGAGGAGGGTGTGTGGGCGCACGCTCTCAGGTCTTTTCTTGGAACTGGAAGTTCCAGTCTGTGGTTCCAGTCTGGAACGATTAACCTTGGGAGGACCCGTCCTCTCGACCCCCAGAGCTCCCCTACGGGAAGGATTTTGACGGGCTGCGGGGTGTGCCAAGGGGGGTGGCAATCCTTCTTGGGTGATGACGGGGAGGAGAGCGGACGAGTCCGCGGACCCTCCTGGACCTGGACCTATAGGCTAAATCTGGCTTTGTTTCTACTTTTGGAACATTTTGAATACTTTGTTGGACCTCATTGAGCCAAATTTGGCTGGAGCTCCAATATAATAGGAATAGGGGGCCACCTCCTGCTGGCTAAAACTCCAGACCTCTCCAACCCCTTCGACTCGCTTTTTGTTAATGAATAGTTTTATTATTATTTTTTATTTTTTTTATTTTTTACTTGAAAATTTCTTTCTAATACAGGATGAAAGTGAATGGATTTATTTGGAAAGTGAAATCTATTTTCAGCCCCTCAGACCGTGAGAAGCCGTCACAGTGCTTAGAGATCGTATCCTCCCCCCTTCAATCCCACTTTTCCAACACCAGGGGAGATTTCCTGGTCACTGGGGAGGGCATTTCATTTGTCAGCCTGGCCCTCTTGTCCTCTCAGCACTGTTACGACTCCTTTGAACACTCTTTTGGACCAGTTTGAGCAAACCTTTTGGCGTTTTCAAACTTCTCTCGTTATCTATTCGCCAAGCTGATTTTTTTCTTTTTTTTTTTTCAATTTTTATCGACATTTAGACTTTTTGGAAGTACCTTAGAATAAAAATGATTCACCTTCTCGGCCATCCTTCTGGACCCTCAACCGTTGCTGGGAAATCCTTGAGCAAGTGACCCCTAATTACTTTAGAGGATGTTAAACCGGGTATTTTGTCCCACCCTCGCAAATGACCCGATCCTACATCCAGTGTTTCATCCCGTCTGAGACAATAAAAGGACTCGGAGTGCGGGAGTCGTAAACGTAAACCACTTTACAGCCGACGACATCAACCGGAAACAACATATCAACAAAGCGCCATAAGTTGGGGGCGTCTCGTAATTTACATTTTACTATCGGCTTAACACAACTCAAATATGCCGAGATGGGTCAGCCGGTAAGATAAATAAAATCCTGAATTACTTTTTTCGCATTTTACCAACATAAACTCAGTAATTTTACTAATTGATGGACTTGTGGAAAATATGCTTAATTAACCACATTCCTCATTTGAAAATGATATCAAGGCAGCAGGGTTTGGGCCGCAGGGTTTCTTGTTCATGTTTTTGTTTATGTTTTGGTTTTGTTTTTCTTTATGTTTTGGGTTTTTGTTTTTGTTTGTTTTGGCTTGTTACCTTGGATTTGAATAAAGTTTGTTTTCTACAAAAAAAAAAAAAAAATGCTTACAATTATTTTTAAATGTTTAAAAACATACTCCATGATCATGGAGTTGTTGGGTCTGAGAACAGGCAGATTGGGAAGTCGGGGGATGGCAGGCGAAGCCAAGCAGAGGGTGGGCCTCTATCTCGAGTAATTAGCAGCTACCCCATCATTTTGAACTTAACTGACCAGCACTCTACCATTTAACTGACCGGCTATATTTTTGGTTTATTATTCTTGGAATAATACACCTATGTTTTCGCGACAGAGGTCGACGACTCCGATCGGGCTCAAAATTTGACATTATCCGTTTCAAGTGGTCTACATTCTAAATCCGAAATGTCCGTCCGCCGTACGTCGTACGCCGTACGCCGTCCGCCGTCCAGGCCGTTTTGGGCAGTAGGAAATTTTTAAAAAATCTGAAATTTCGACAAAATACTTGGTTTACCATCTAGTTGTGCCCGCAAGGTTTTCAGTCCGATCGCCCAAACCCGTGGGGCGCTCTGGGGCTAAAATGGGGCTACGGGAGGGGTTTTTTTTAAGGCTTTTAGCTATGGGATCGAGTTAGGTGTCGTTTCCGAAGTATTTTTGGACGTAGAATCCAGTAGACTTGGGGTCCCGGAACGATCCGATTTCACTGGGGCGATGTTTAGGGCATTCGTGGGGCTAAAAATGGGATTTTTGAAGGATCCCAGGATGTTAAATATTTTTCGAGTAAAAAATACGGAATTTTGGAAAAAAAACACATTTTTGAACAAAAAAATCCAAAAAAAATTTTTTTTGAAATAAAAATCCAAAAAAAAAATTTTTTTTAATTTTTTCATTGATAGAATTAAATTTCTGTACAAGTAACGTATATCAAAGAATAATAAACCCTTGTGTAAAATTTGCAGCGTTTTGAATAAGAATGTCGCGTCGCTGTATGTTGCTTCCGAGTCTGCGAAGCAGCGGAAGCCTTGTGTTCACTTTCGGGAGAAAAAAAATTTTTGTTGTCCGAATTTAAAATTTCCAGTCGCATTTTGCGTTTCATAGCCTACTGAACAAATTTGGTTCCGTGTCTGTCGGTCTGTGGGTCTGTCGGTCTGTCGGTCTGTCCGCATTTCCTTGTTACAGCAATAATTTCCACAATTTTGAATGAATTTAGCTCAAATTTTGAGGGATTATGCGGACCAGGCTCCTTGAGGTCCCATACGAATTTCATCACAATTGAATCAGCGGTACGCTCTGCGCATGCGCTAACGTGAAATTCTTGAAACAGGCATAACTTTCTCAATTTTGATCGGATTTCAATCAAATTTTCAGGAATTGTGTGCGTATAGCTCTAGATGGTCCCCTGTCAGTTTCATCACGATTGAATCAGCGGTACGCTCAGCGCATGCGCGAACGTAATTTCCTTGCCACAGCCATAACTCCTACAATTTTGATCGGATTTCAATCAAATTTTCAGGAATTGTGCGGGTATAGCCCTAGATGGTTCCCTATGAGTTTCATCACGATTGAATCAGTGGTACTCCCTGCGCATGCGCGAACGTAATTTATATATACATATTCTTGAAAATCTTGAGAAATTCAAAAATGATGTACGTTCTGAGATAGGTTGAGCGCCCTCAAGGATTTTTTCCGTTTTCCCCTCCTTCAACCCCCTCTCCTTCCCTAAAGAAGGGAAGGAGTGGGGATTTCAGCCAATATTGATCCGATTTTGATGAAATTTTCAGGGATTACGCGGGTTGTGCCGTAGATGATTACCCAGGCTTTGGGTAAAAAATTGAATCAGCGGTACGCTCTGCGCATGCGCTAATGTGAAATTCTTGAAACAGGCATAACTTTCACAATTTTGATCGGATTTCAATCAAATTTTCAGGAATTGTGTGCGTATAGCTCTAGATGGTCCCCTATCAGTTTCATTAAGATTGAATCAGGGGTACGCTCAGCGCATTTTATAATGGTGTCACTTTGATTGTAACGAGGAAGCTGCTGTGCCATCTCCTTGGCAGTGTATTTTTGATTGGGACCAAGGGCTGGGCCTCCCCTGGCGAAATTTCGTCTTTGGAAGACAGGTCAGCAGACCCAATCCGCACAAGAATCCGTTGCCCGGGCAACAATTGGGGACGATTCCTCTATGGTCGCTGGGAGATCGGATTTTCGTAATATAGTGTCAGCGGACCCGGCCTTCCTTGGCAACAATGATTGTTGTTATTTGGAGCTCAGAAGTCTTACCTCAACAATGGGGGGGGGTCTGGATAAAGGAGTGGGATGCTCGCCATGTAAGTAACGCCCACTCCAACAGACATGGCAGAATAAGTTCAGTGTTGAACATCCTTCTGCGCCACCAAGCATAGGAACTGTACCTAAGAGTGTCTTTCGCCTCCTCATTGCAAGCCTTGTTGCTTGTTGATTTTCAGCATCGCAATAATTTTGTTTGGTTGCAGGACGTTCTGGTGCAAATGTTTCGAGGGTTTTCACGGTCCTGGCTGCATGCTCGGTCCTCTTTGTCAAGAGAACTCCAATCTTTGTCGGAACGGCGCCACCTGCCGGTAAGTACCCAAAAGTTTGTTTTGGTTTATTATTCAGGGAACAGTACACCTATGGATTCGTGTTGGAGGTCGGCAATTTTAATGCCCTCAAAATTTAATAATATTCGTTTCAAGAGATCTTGATTCCCAAAACGAAATGTCCGTCCGCCGTACGCCGTCCGGGCCGTTTTGGGCAGTAGGAATTTTTTTTAAAATCTGAAATTTTGAGAAAATACTTACCATTTAGTTACCATCTAGTTGTGCCCGCAAGGTTTTCAGTTCGATCGCCCAAACCCGTGGGGCGCTATGGGGCTATAATGGGGCTACGGGAGGGTTTTTTTTGGAGGCTTTTAGCTATGGGATCGAATTAGGTGTCGTTTTCGAAGTATTTTTGGACGTAGAATCCATTTTTTGGGGTCCCAGAACGATCCGATTTCACTGTGGCGATCTATAGGGCTTTCATGGGGCTAAAAATGGGATTTTTGAAGGATCCCAGGATGTTAAATATTTTTCGAGTAAAAAATACAGAATTTTTGAAAAAACACATTTTTGAACAAGAAAATCCAAAAAAAAATTTTTGTTTTAATTTTTCCATTGACAGAATTAAATTTCTGCACAAGTAACGTATACCAAAGAATAATAAACCCTTGTGTAAAATTTGCAGCGTTTTTTGTTTAATCTGAAATATTGGCCAAACACTCGGTTTAGCATCAGATTCTAGTTGTGCCCGCAAGGTTTTCAACCTGATCGCCTCAACCCGTAGGGTGCTATTGTGCTAAAATGAGGCTATGGGAGGGGTTTTTGGGAATGGGGTCATGTTAGGTGTCGTTGTCGAAGTATTTTTGGGCGTAGAATCTTGCGGATTGGATCTATTGGGCTTTCATGAGGCTACAAATGGGTGTTTCATTAGGCACTCTGTTACCGGAAAGTGAAAAAACGCGGCTAAAAAGTTTTACAACAGGGTTCACCATTCCTTGGTGTAAAAATTAATTCTGTCGATAAAGAAAAATTCCTACTGCCCGAAACAGCCTGTACAGCGGACGAACATTTCATTTTCGTGCTCTACACATCTTGAAACGAATATTTTAAACTACTTCATACGCGTAGGTATTTTAACTAACAACTTGATACGAATATTAAACAACTCGTCGCGGAAGGAAAATACCTACCTGAAGTGTTCTCTTACAGTTGTGATTGTGTAGGCTCGTTCATGCGAAGGACATCGAATGCATTCCGGTCCCTTTTTCTCATTCTTTATTCCTCATCCGGTTTTCCCCCTTTCTGGTTCCCCAGGAAAAAGGAATCTCCCGATATTAAATGCTAGACCCCCCTCCCCCCCACCAACGCGAAGAGGCTGTTGACGTCGCTTTAGAGGGGTTCCCTCAGACCTCACATACTTCATTCGACCGCATCAACGTTCAATTAAAACCAAAACGCCCACCTTTCGTTCCTTCTTTTCTTACAAATTGATCTTCCCAGTATGTCGTGTTAATTAGGATTTGAGGTTAATTAAACAATCACCTAACCAAGAGATAGCCTTTCCCCAGTTATAAATCTTGTAAACTCGGACGAGATAATCCAATTACTTGGCGTCAGACCTCCCCCCCCCCCCTCACGTCCTTACAACACGAGAAGACGTCCTAACAAATTTCGGGAGAGTAATTTCTCTGGATAATCCATTTAGTTCCAGTCTAATTTAGTTGGATCGAATTAAAACCAGGGCCCTTTTACAAAGAGGGGTGTACCCTGTGTCTCAGTGGAAACCCCAATGAAAATATGTACACCTTAGAGCGAGGGGGGGGGGGGGGTCAAAAAGTTCGGCCGTTCATCCTCAACTTTCGTCTTATAATGACGATGGAGTTGCTAGTAGACGTGAGTCGGTCAGGAGTGAACGTATCAAAAAGACCTTGTCTGAACTGAACGTGTTGTCGAAAAGTCGCCCGATCGCGTCTGCTCGGTCGGCTTGGGTCGGAAGATGCGATGGTTCCAGGGATAGTGATCGACACATAAACTGAGCGAAAATTCTTTCGCCGTTCTTCAACAGCGGGTGTTGAAGTTCAGCGAAAACCCACCCCTTTAAAACTGATCGCCTGGAACTAAGAGAAAAGCTGAGGACTGGTGTTTCGATGTATTTTCAACCCAGGTGTTGAAGTAAGTAGAAAACCCACCCCTTTAAAACTGATCGCCTGCGTTCCGTCGAAAAAAGGGTTGAAAACCCGCTACCTGCCTGACTGTGCGGGACCTAATTTAAACCAAACCCCAACCCTCTGCCGGGAGCCATCCTCCTTTGCCAAGCTTTTTGTCGTGTAGGTATGCATTCCCAAATGAAAAACAAAAGTTGCGGTATGTTGAACAAAAATAACTATTATTTGAAAATATACTTGATGTTTTCTTTTCGCCGAACGAAGAGAAGCTCTACTTGGTCTTGATCTGCACTTTTCAGTCTGTCTGTTTGTCTGTGACGCGTTACAGACCGCAATTAACTAATTTTAAATAAAATTTTATGCATTTATTACTTCTGAAGGCAATTTGTCGTTCTAGCAGCATACAAATATGAACAAGCAATTTTGATATTTCTTGTCTACAATTACCTACACGCGGGTGCTATAAGGTATCTCCATTAGAAATATTTTGGGCCTGAGGATGATGGACAAATGGTGGAAACATAGCGCGGTTATTGTCTTTTTCAACTTGGGAATATTTTGGTCATGAGGATGATGGAGACACGGCTGAAACTACGCGCGGGCATTAGGTTTTTCTAATCAGAAATATTTTGGGCCTTAGGATGGTGGTAACATGGTCGAAATGTCGCGTTATTACCTTTTTCAAATCGCCCTCCACAATTCATTGGGTAATAAATTAGATGTGAGAGAACTGAGATCACCACGCTGGTCAACACCCTGGGAATATTTTTGGGCATGATAAGGGCCAAAAAAAGCGGTCGAGACTCGTCCGGGCATTGTCCTACACACTGCTAATATTTTTGTGCCTGATGAGGTTATGCTCCTGATGATGAAATAATTTTGGGTCGAAACGCTGAAGGGGATGTTTTTCAGTAGTCACTTTATTCAGGTACATTATGGTACTATCCCTTCTGCGTTAAAAGTAGTCACGTATCTCACTTCACTTAACGTAAAAAATCAGTTTTTTGCCCATTATTTGGCCAGTTTTGGAAGTGGCTTAGAAAAATTGGGCAACGATATTCATTAAATTTTGGGTAGGGTAAACGTTCAATCTCCGACACCCCTTCCTCAAAATCCTGGCTCAAAATCTCTCTATTCGCATTTTCTTATTTATTTATTTATTTTTTTCTAACTGTTGCTATGGGACGTCTAGTTGAAGTCCGTATACCCGTTTTTGTCCATCGTTTTCTACAATAATGGAGAAATTACGTTCTCTGGAAAAAGTCCAAAAATTCAGTGGTCGACACCCCCTTGACAATGATTGACACCCCCATTTTCTACAATCACCGACACCCCTCTGGAAAATTTAGCAATGACCGACATTCCATTTTCGACAATCGCCGACACCCCTCCGAATAATGACAACGAAAAGAAATCGTAAATGCAGGCTGAATCAAGGTACAGGCCTCACTAAAGTTCGGCAATTAGGTATTAATAATTCATTTCATTATACCGTCTCCTTCGAATGTTTTAGTGAATTTTAGTTCGAATTTTAGTGAATTTCTACAAAGTGCAATCTTTTTCACACTGCCAGAATAAAGTGGTAGTGAGTGGTTTTACGAATATGTGTGAAATAAATACGACAGAATAAAATATTTGTGATCGACCCAAGGGGAGTCACTGACGTTTGTAATAATGGTCACCCGGGTGTGAGGGGATTGAGGGGTCGGTCATTGAGTGTCGGAGATTGAACGTTTACCCTAGAATCCGAATCTGCAATAAAAACGCTGCAAATTTTACACTAGGGTTTATTATTCTTTGATATAGGTTACTTGTGCAGAAATTAAATTCTGTAAATGAAGGAAATTAAAAAAAAAATTTAATTTTTATATCAAAAAAGTTTTTTTTGGATTTTTTTTTTATTTTCAAAAATTATTTAGGTTTTACTCGAAAAATATTTAACCTACTGGGATCCTCCAAAAATCCTGTTTTTAGCCCCATGAAGGCCCTATAGATCGCCCCCAAAAATGGATTCTACGTCCAAAAATACTTCTTAAACGACACCTAACTCGATCCCATAGCCAAAAGCCTTTAAAAACCCCTTCCCATAGCCCCATTTTAGCCCCATAGCACCCCACGGGTTTGGGTGATCGGGCTGAAAACCTTGCGGGCACAACTAGATGGTAAACCAAGTATTTTGTCAAAATTTCAGATTTAAAAAAAAATCCTCCTGCCCAAAACGGCTCGGACGGCGGACGGACATTTCGAATTTTGAATGTAGACCTCTTGAAACGGATAATGTCAAATTTTGAGCCCGATCGGAGTCGTCGACCCCCGTCGCGAAAACATAGGTGTACTATTCCAAGAATAATAAACCAAAAATTGGGGTTCCCACTTGTTATAACAAAGTTAGGGTCGGTATCTCCAATTTGGCGCGCGCCAAATAAATTGGCACACATCTAAATCGATGGGCAGCTATCAATCTAGTGGGGTTTGTATTTTCAGAATTTTTTTGGAAAAAAAAAACTTTAAAACCCTATTCTAGGTGAAGGTATTCCAATCGGTAAAGCTTCGCTTCTAAGCCTACTTCAATTTTCTTGAGCATTGAGATTCTACCCCTTTAAAAGCAGGTGTCATGCAAGACGGGGTCATTTGGAGCTCAGTATGGGGTGATTGCCCTCTCACATTTCAGCAGGTATAAGAAATATTCGTTCAGTTCCAGGCGCCCAGTTCCAAGACTTGACTCGATCTTTCAGCTTCAACAGGGGGTGTTGAAACTAAGAGAATTTTCAATCAGTTTATGTGTCGGCGATTTTCCAATGCCTGTTCTTTCTATGACTCTCAACCCTTGAGTTGAAACTAACAGAAAGTTGGAAAAAATGCTTCCGCGACCATTTTCCAGCAGTTTATGTGTCGACGACTTTCCAAGTACCCGATGCGATTCATGAACGGGTGAGTATGCAACTTGTCATCTTTCCGCCAACAGAGCGGAGGGTTTGATGACAATATCTGTAGACACCCGGACCGCGAAAGGTGGACCAACAGATATTTTGTTGTACATAACTTATAATTTTATGATATTATCAATAATGCATCCATCCCTCACTCCCGTAGCAACCCGTAAACTCGTAATTCTCGTAAACTCTTAATAACAACGCTTGCTGACCCGTTTCTCGATGTGAAGTAGATACCTTTCAAAACTAACTGAATCGAAGGCTCGCAAAAAATACCTACTCCTACGTACTAACAACCCACCAACCGAGGATCTTCGAATATCTTGCGAAGATTCGCAACCCATATGGGTTATCGCACAGAAATCGTTTTATACTCGTTGAAATCAGCGTGAAAAGCTCGTTTTAACCGACGTAGTTTTCGTTCAAAACCAACGCCAAAAGTTGTACCGGGTTTCGGAGTTTCGAATATTTTCCTAGCGATCCCTAGTAACGACCCGTCTCCCGTCGCGAAGGAAAGCTCCGTTGGCGATGAAGGAAGGCGTTGAACGACATCTACTATAAGCCTATGACCATCGCGCTGTTTTTTGGAACAGGTCGCAATAAACGGCACGCGAATCGGTCATTCCGTTCAGGCGTGAAAAGGGAACAAACAGACATTTCTCGGATTAGGTGGGATTAGTTATACATAGCACAACCTATATATTATGTATTAAATACATAATACTGAAAATTTTTCTTCTTGTGGCGATTCTATTTGCAAAATTGTACTTGTGTAAAATATGTGTGAATATTTGTATGAACACGAAAGAGGGTGTGCGGGTGTGTGTGAGTGTATTTGTTTTGTTTCTAGTATAATAATTCTCCCGTTAATTTTTAGTAACTATGTAGGTTGTGGAACCCACCATTGTCCTATGCACAATAAAATGTATTATTATTATTATCATCATTATTAAGTGCCCAACTGTCCAACTACTAGGGTTGCCAACTCCAAAATTCTGTTCGGGAGGACGCTTGGAAAAATTGGGGAGGACACCGTGTAAAAAGGGAGGACATCCACTCCAAGATTGATATTAAATATAAAATATATTGCAAATTTTGCAATATATTATTAGTTTTACAAATTCATTATCAAATGAAAATAATTGTTCTAACGTACGAAGGGCCGGAATAAAAATTAACTGATTACAAAAAAAGACAAAACAAGTTTACTTATGTTTGAAAATACAGAGTTGTAGGTATTAAACCAAACTAGGTAGGTATTGACTTAGGTAGAACTCTCAATAAGTATTAAGCTAGGAACTCAGAAATAATAATGCTCATGAAATGCAGAAAGGAACTAGAATATAATGCATCACTCTTCGTAAAATCATTAAATAATTAAATTAAGTATTTTTGTATTTTTTACACATTTTGTATTTTCATAAATGCATGCCTGCATTCAAATATTCAGGTATTGATTGTCGTACTTCAAACACATGACGAACGTCTTAATTTGGATATCACCGATGATAAATTTTACATTGTAAGTTTAACTTTTCAAAATGGTCCTTTCCCTCTTTTGCGGGAACGTTCAAACACGAACAACGTAGATGAAAAATTTCAAAACACAAACAAAATTTTGAGATATATAAAGGGAATTTTATTTATGTTAAACGAGAAAAATCCCATCAACTAACACGAACAAGAAAGGGAATCGAGATCCTCGAAAAATGGATTATGTCCAAAATTACTCGGAAAATATGTGACCTCCTGGGATCCTTAAAAATATATAGATCCCCACGGTGAAACCGGATCGTTCTGGGACCCCCAAAACTGGATTCTACCTTCAAAAATTCTTCGAAAACGACACTAACTCGATCCCATAGCCAAAAGCCTTCAAAAAACCCTCCCGTAGCTAAATAGCTTCCACTATTTAACAGCCCATGATACAATTTTGTCAGCAGCAACGATTTTCTCAGTTTCAGGAGTGCATGTCGGTCTGGACATAAAGCATGCCAACGTTTTATTCTGTATGACGGCAGAAGCATTACTTTTATGAGTTTGTTTGGAGGCATGGCGTTTCAAAGAGCTTATTCCACCATATTTTATAATGAACGATTCCTTGCAAAAGGAGCAATAGGTACGCTTTTTTTGGGATTTACCTTATCTACCCGCGCCCATAGGTAATCCTTCTCCCACAACAAGTTGAAATAACACGCACGTTTAGAAGTTCAAGCCTTCGAACACTTTGGGTCTTCCTCAACATCACTGTCGTATTGTGAGTGAAGCTAGATAATATTGTAGGGCGGCTCGAGTCAGATAGAGTCGAAGATAGAGGCAGGCGAGTCAGAGACGGTTGAGAGAGAAGACGAACTGGAAGAGAAGATAGAGGAAACCCGTACTGCAACACCGCTTGTCATACCAATCTTCAGGGAGAGAACGCTGAGCGAAAAACGTGCGACGAAGCCAAGCCGCTCACCCGATGGTCGCGAAGAGCCAACCTCCAAGATGACAAACGACTCTGAACGCATAGTCCCCTGCAGCTCGTCAACGTCAGTTGGTTCCAAGGACGAGAACTGCAAGGAGGCCAGCGTGGATGATTTTGGCGACGATCTGTTGGGCGAACCTCAGGACTCGGAGCATGACAACTGGGTGCCATTCCGCTCGAACAGGCACCGTGGACATCGTCAAGTGGTCGTTGTCTTCGTCGTAGGCCGTCAAGTGGTCGTCGTTTTTTAAGGAGGTCAATATGCAAACGACCAGAAAAGAAGAGACGCGAACGAGATCAGGAGCTCGAGGAGGAAGCCGGACCAATGGGGAGAAGAGATGGCTGAGAACAGTTCGGCCGAGGCCATGGCCAAACGCCATCAAACGATGGTGGCGATATAGGAGGCTCAAGGAGTTGAGTGTCCTTCTTCTACGTCTTTCTCCTTCTCCTCCCAGCTGCATCGGCTCAACAGAACCCTACAGGCCATTTCTTGAAGAGGAGGGAATGGTGTAGGGCGGCTCGAGTAGTTATGAGGGGTTGTTGAGTGGGCGAGAAGAAACATATGGACCGTTACTGACAAGTAGTGTGTGTGTTGAGTTACAAATAGTTGGGAATAAAAGACGTTGAGTTGTACCGGATTCCTTACAATATTGTTTGTTGAAGAAACATCAATCCACAAACAGAAAAGGGAGGACATTTGAGCGTCCTCCCGAAGTCCCGGGTTTCGGGAGGACAGATGACCAAAAGGGAGGACTGTCCTCCCCGGGGGAGGACGGTTGGCAACCCTACCAACTACAGGGCCCGTTACCTTATTTAAGAACGATCGCAAAAATACGGGATAATAATTATTGTTGTGAGAATATTAAACCAAATGGAAAGTTCGCCAAAAAGTTGCAAAAATACCATCTGTTGAAAACGGACTCATGAATCATCCGAAAAGCTTTTCTGTCAACTTGGTGAAAGCCAGTTCCTTTTTTCGCCTCCCGTAAAAACCGCTGCAGAGCGCAAACTGCCAGGTTAGGCGGTGCTCGGGAGAAAAGAGCATAATTGTTCATTTTATCGCCCGTCCCAGCGTAACTCTCGGAAAATACGTAAAATATCGCGCGCGCTCTGCAAAAGACTCAGGTTTTGAGGTTGCAGGAGAGGATTAGCCCTAATATGAATGGATGGGCTGGCAAGATTTGTGCGGTTAGCGGATGGTATTTGTGATTCGGTAAGGGCCTGGGGAGCGGGACCTGAATCAACCGGTTGGGCAGTTTAGAGTAGGTACGTGAGCCGCATCCAACCTAAACCCCCACAACTGGGCATTCTCAACCTTTTAACTGCTGTTCTTACTTTCTCCCCTGTTTTATTTTTTTTCGTGGCCTCTTTCTTCTACGTCGACTTTTCTTCTCTTTGCTTTCACGTCTCTTTACAGATTCGCCTCAAGTGGCGGTTGGGAGAGTTCTTCAAGAGTTAAGTTTAGCTTAACTTGGCTCTTTTCGCAGTCACTTTGAAATTGAAGAACTTCTGAAGGGCTACCTTTGATAGAGATCTGACATTCATGAACTCCAAATTGAATAACTGGAAGGAAACTCACAAAAATCGAAGGCCTGACATGCCCTTTGATTGAAAGGGATGGCACTTTATGGGCAGCAATGGAGATCTTGACGAGAAACTGGAACCATCAAGGGCAGAACAGAATGTTGAATTTAGTATAAATGAAACAACCGGAACTTCAGTTTTACTGTTTTATTGAGGAAAGAAACGCATGTGGTTTTTAGCAAAATTAATCTTGACGGTGATATCATTAATTCGGCTCATTGGTTGAGATCAAACATGGCCGTCGCCGTTTCAGCCAATTAGAAATTAATCGGGTCGAGCCCGCTAAGTTACAAAATTACGTCCAACATACCTCTCTTAATTTTGTAATTGGTATGTAAGTATTTAACATTTCAAACAAAAATTGAGGACATATGTTAGTCAACAAAATATATCTCAAACATTTAAACAATACTCAAGTATTCAATTTTAAGGAATAAATTTTGATAAGTGTATGCTTCAGAGATCAAGATAATACATCAACATCCATAACTTATTCACAGAACAATTTAATTTGTTCGAGATCATTGCTTAGCACTTTCATTAGATATTTCAATCATCACATTTTTAACACGCAGTCTTGTTTTAACTAGCAGTCTCACAATTCAATTTTCAAAAAAATTCAAATTCAATTTTAATTCAATTTCAACATTAAATTTTAACTCTCTTAAATAGGCAAGAAACGACAATTTATACAAAATAAGATTTTCAGGAATTATTTTCTTATCACATAACACAATAATCATAGATATAAATCATCACAGTTTTCAGACATTTTAGTTTTTTTAGACATTACAACAATTATATTATTTTTAGATATATTTTTAATTTACAATTTAACCATTTGTTTCTGAAATTGGCCGAATTTTGTAGGCCCAAGTGGCTTAGTGAGCAGATCTGCTGTTTGCTTGTCCGTAGGACAATATTCAATATTCACAGTTTTATTTTCAATCAATTCTTTTATATAATGAAAACGAACATCGATGTGCTTGCTTTTACGGCTAAAATTACCTTTCTTAATCAGACTTATAGCACTTTAGTTATCAACTTTAAGTGTAGCTTTAATGTTATTACCCGTAAGTTCTTCATATAAATTTTTCAGGTAAACTACTTCTTTACAACATTCGGCTGCAGCTATATACTCACTCTCAGTGCTGGAAGTGGCGACGATAGGCTGTTTCTTCGATGACCAACTGATAGGACCGCCTGCATAGTATATGATGTAGCCTGAGGTACTTTTTCTGGTATCAGGGTCTCCGGCGTAGTCGGAATCACAGAATGCGACGATCTCTTCGTTGTAGCCTCTTGAGTAATGGATGCCAGCTGGTATCGTGCCCCTTAAATACTTCAGAGTCCTTTTGAGGTTTTGAAGATCATTTTTCGTTGGGTTTTCAACTCGTCGACTACTCATTCCCACTGCGTAGGCCAGGTCAGGCCGAGTTTTTGTGGAAATATATAGAAGACTGCCGACGGCTTCTCTGAATGGAAATTCTGTAACTAGGCTGTCATTTTCTAGAGAAGGTTTCATGAATGGAGTTGAAGCTGATTTGGAATTGGCCATTCCGAACTTTTTTAATATTTGTTTTGCATATTCTGGCTGTGCGATTTTTAAACCATCTGCTCGACGAGTGACTTCCAGACCCAAAAATGTGTTTGGATTTTTTACAGCTGACATCTCAAACTCCTGAGTTAACTGTGCAAGAAGTCTTGAGATTTTATCATCACTGTCAGAGGCCAAAATCCCATCATCTACGTGAATCGCCAGATACAGTGTAGAATCTGAGTTCTTGAATATGCAGGGTTCGTGTTTTAGAGCCTTTAAACCGCTTTTAGTGAGAAATTCTTTAAAACGCTTATTCCATCGGAGGGGCGCTTCTCTTAAACCGTACAGGGCCTTTTCAAGGCGACATATTTTATTTTTAGGATTTTCAAAACCTTGTGGCACCTCCATGTATACAGGGGTTTCCAGTTTTCCGTACAGGAAAGCCGTTTTAATATCAAATTTTGATACATGGTAGTTTTTAGTCGCAATCAAGGCATGGATTAGTCGCAGAGCATCACTGCTTACAACTGGGCTAAATGTTTCATCATTAGATCCAAGTTTTTGCTCACAACCCCTTGCGACGAGTCGTGCCTTGTACTTTTGATCGTCCTTGATTCGAAATACCCATCGGTTCGAAAGAACTCTTTGGTTGCCTGCAGTTTTCCGATCAACCAGAGTCCATGTTTTGTTCTTAATTAAGGACTTTTTTTCATCAGCAATGGCTTGGAGCCAAAAATCCTTTTCACTTCCCAAAACTGCGTCTGAGTATGTTAGAAGTGCGCTTTGAGAATCGTCAAGTTCATTCAAATCCAATTCATAGTCCATCAGTTTTTTAGGCATGGCCTTGGTTCGTTTGGATTTTCTTGCGGAGTCAGATAGCTGTCCCTGATCAACTCGAGCTGGGGGTTTGATTGGAGTTTTGGCTTTACTTGGGGTTTGGTTTTTATTTTGTGTTAAAACAGGGGTCAGGGTATTATCATCTTCGCTGTCCTGGTCTGATGTGGCCTCTTCATAGTTCGACGTGTTGATTTGTTCTTGTTCTTCTTCACCAGAACTTTCCCCAGATTCTTCAAGGCTTTCCGAGGAAATTTCTTCTTCCAATTCAGAGGCTTCGCCAGTTGACTCTTCTGAGGATGTATCTCCATCAATATCAAGATGGACGATTTTTTTAGTTTTGGACTGGTTTTTAAGGATGAGGGAATTATCGAAGTAAACATCTCTAGAAGCTGTGATTTTACGTTTTACTGGATTCCACAGACGGTAAGCGTTGCTCGTGTAGCCCACAAAAATCTGCTTTTCAACTTTCTGGTCTAACTTTTTCGTGTGAGTTAGAACTTTTGAGTACGACGATGACCCAAAAATTTGGAGTCTTGAGAGGTCAGGCTTTTTTCCGAACCATAGTTCAGCTGGCGTGGTCTTTACAGCTTTAGTTGGGCTTCGATTCTGCAAATAAACTGCGGTGAGCAAGGCTTCTCCCCACATTTCCTTGTCCAGGCCAGAGTCAAACAGTAGTGCCCGTGTTTTGTCGAGTAGAGTCCTTCCAAGTCTCTCACTGTGAGAATTTAATTGGGGGGTGTGGGGGGGTGTATAATCAAGCTCTATGCCCTTGACATTGCAGAAATTTTTGAAGTCGTTTGAAACGTACTCTCCTCCATTGTCAAGACGTATTTTTTCAACTTTAGTGGACCATTTGTTTTCAATTTTAGTGATGTAATTTTTTAAGGCTTGTTTGGCTTCATCCTTACTTTTCAAAAGGAATGCAGCACAAAAATGCGTGTAATCATCCATTACTGTGATCACGAATCGCCGATTGTCCCAGGTTGGCGTTTCAATTGGGCCAATTACATCTGTGTGAAGCAGCTGTAATGGCTTGGTGGCTCGCGTTCTGTTGAAACCAAATGGCTTTCTGCAGGCTTTGGCCTTCAAGCATACTTCACAAGACTCAATCGGTTTTAAATCACTATTGGTTAGCTTGATGCCTGTTGAAAGATTTTCCAGCTTTTTAAGGTATTTTACTCCCAAGTGCCCAAGTTTTCTGTGCCAGGAGGCGCCGCTGTTGTCTGAGGCCATCAGGGCTTGAGGTTGAGAGCACAACTCAATTTCGAAGAGTCCGCCGGAATTTTTCTTTCCGCTGAAAGCTAGCTCTTCACCTTGATAAATTTTCACGGAGTTTTCCTCAAACACCACCTTGCCGTTGTTTTCCGTTATGGCGTTTACGGACAAGAGGTTTTTAGGCAGTTCTGGAACAAAAAGTACATTACTTAGATGGCACTCTGAGGTCTCCATTTTACCGGCACTGATTGCTCTTACTGGACTGCTACCCTTAGCAGTGGTAATCAGTGTATTTGTTGGACGTTTTTGAGAGAGAATTTTATCATTTCTGGTCATGTGAGAAGTTGCGGCGCTGTCCACTACCCACGTAGTTTTCAAATGCGAATTTTCAAGACCTTCAGCAAAAAATGCCGCTTGCTTCTTTCCTTCATTATTATTTTTACTTGTTTTATTACGAAAAAAACAATCCTTAGGGTCGTGGTTATTTTTCTTATTTTTACAAATTTCGCAACGAAATTCCTGTTTCTTATGCTCGCTTTTGGATGACTCTCCTTTCTTTGATTTCTTATTTTTCCAATTTCTTTTTCCGGAGAAAAAAGCTACAGGAGCGCATGAGTCATTGCTGGTTTTACGGGACTCTTCACTCAGAAGAAGGGACTTAAGGTTTTCCAGCGTTTTCTTATCTTTCGCGGTTGAGTTCCACGAAGTAATGAACGAGTCATAAGTACGTGGCAGGCACGAAATGATTTTTCCGATCAACATTTCGTCATTTACTTTTTCTGTCACGAGAGAATTCAGGCGAAATCGAATGTTTTCAAGGTTACTTATGTTGATCGCGACGTCTTTCGAATCCTCGAATTTATAACTAAAAAACTGCTCGTATGAGGCATTAATCTGATGTTCCGAATCACGCTCAAAGATAGTGCATAATGTTTTGTACATTTCGTGGGCAGTTGTGCAAGATAATAGGTGCGATCGGTGTTTCCTATCAACGCTACCCACGATCGCCTGACGGGCTTGTGCATCTTTCCGTTTCCATTCGGTAATTTTTTTACTTGGAGTTTCGGGCTCACTCAGAAGTTTTTCTTCCCCTTTGACAATTTCAATGAGGCATTTAGATTCGAATAGGATGGAAATTTCGAACTTCCACAATGGGAACGATGCCGATTCGATCAGCTTTTCAACATTGGATATTTGTTGATCAAACTCACCCATGTTGACGAGCACTGTTTTTACTTTTCACTTCCGCGTATCACTGGGCTTCATAACCTGTTGAATTTAGTATAAATGAAACAACCGGAACTTCAGTTTTACTGTTTTATTGAGGAAAGAAACGCATGTGGTTTTTAGCAAAATTAATCTTGACGGTGATATCATTAATTCGGCTCATTGGTTGAGATCAAACATGGCCGTCGCCGTTTCAGCCAATTAGAAATTAATCGGGTCGAGCCCGCTAAGTTACAAAATTACGTCCAACACAGAACTACTGCCCTGACGGACTGAACTGCCGCTTCGGCCAGTTGTGTTCAAAGTTGGATGAATCGGGTTGCCTTACTTACGAGCTCGGAGAACCTGTTATATCGCCAGCCCGCCAGAGGTAGTTCCTGCGGGTGGAGCAGGAAGCGCTGCAGTCGCGGCATAACCGCGTCAACCCTTCTTCTCCTGCGAGTGGCTCAACGCATTGGAAGACCCACAGAAACGCTGCTACCTACTACTATGCCATTCACTTTTCATAATAGGTATATTATATTCGGAACATAATAATTGTTTTCCGAATATAATTATTAAAATTTAATAATTAATATTTAATATTAATTATTAATAAGTCTGAACGCAGTTATTTTTATGAGATCAAACCCGCCGACCAGGCCTCCTCTGGTGACAATTCATCTAAGGAAGCTGAATCAGCGTGATTGATCCCGACATTGCCCAGGTACCTTTTAACGACACTTCGTTTGAAGGAGCCAGGGGATCGGCCTCGTGTAAGACCGGCCCAGCTGACGAGGCCACCTTTTATGAAATCTGAGGTAGGTAGCTGGAAACGCTGTTCCCAGTAAAACTGCGGGCTCAGGGTCGTAACGTTGCTTCAGCCATGGGCAAGACCTCTCGTGTTGGGTATCGACTTTCCCTCTGCTCCCTTCTAAAAATTACGAGTCTTCAGAATATGACCATATCAGGTCAGCCTGAAGCACTTGAATCTTCCATCACTGGGGCTGCATCTCCTAGGTACCCCCACTCCCGTCACATTCCTCCAAAACACCTGGCGCCGAAATTGTAGATATGACGCTACCAGCCTTCCGCCGCACACGAAACAAATCAATTATTGAACCTAAATCAAATTTAGGTACACAAACTCAGTAGGAACACGCCCAACACCCGCTGTATGGGGTGTCCCACAGGACCAATTTGAAAAAACGCTGCCTTTTAACTCAAGGGTTTATTATTCGTTGATATAGACAATTTGGAAAAAATTATTTCAATATCAATTTAAAAAGAAATTAATTAAATTATTAACAAATTCAATATTTTTTTTAATTTTCTTGTGAAATGTGTGGACGGTGGTTTTAAACATGAAAGAAGGAAAATAAAGTTTCACTTCATAGGGGTTGGTGTGCTACTCACCAAAGACCGCCGAGAGTAACGCTACCCGGGCGCGTATCCTTTGTCACTATTTATTTATTTATTTAAGAACCGGACGAACCCAATACAAATACATATTATAGGTTAACTGGGGTTACAACAGTACGCAGGATACAGATGAGTAATTAGATATGACAAGTAATGAAATGTTATGGCAGAAGGCGACGGAGGAGGAGGTCTTGAAGGGTGGATTTTACTGATTGCAGAGGGTGATGAAATAGATCGACGGCTGTGAATTTGGTAGCGAGGAGATTTGCCAAGCGGGATAGGCTAGATAGTGGACGATGCCGCATGTAGTTGGTCGGGTAAAACGGGACGGCGAAAGGCGCAACGGAACGGGAGCCTGGACGAGGCGGGTGTAGTCCGATCTGGAGCAGGAGAAGAGGGGCGTCCAGCCGACCAGACAAGAGGCCGTGGAGGAGAGAGATGTCAGCGTCGAAGCGGCCTCAAAAGCTGGAAGGTAGTAGCTCCACGTAATCCAGCTCCTGCCAGGGTATCCGTAGTTTGAACGCCAGGAAGCGCAGAAAGGCGAACTGGCGCCAGTAACTACCCTCGTGTAAACTACACTGGCGTCCCGTGCCATGCCATCCAGTGGAAAAACGTCGTGCCAGTAGACTGTCCTCAGGAGTAGGTTTCGGGCCAGTCCAGTTGCCCCCACCTTCAAAAGTCCTGAGCTGGCGTGACTCACTGGACGCCAGTAATGTTTACATGAAGCCAGTTACTGGCGCCAGTCAGCTGGCTTCGAATTCACGACAGTCAACTGGCGGCAGTCAGTTGGACTGCTACTGGCCTCGTGTAGGTGGAAGCGATGGGACTTCTCAGAAGCGCTGGGTGTTCAGTTGGAGAGGCTCTTCCTTTCCAGCCACCAGCTAAGAGATCCAGTAGCTAGAGATCCTAACTGTTAGGCTGGCATGAACTCTCCACTCTTCGGATGTCGTCAGAGGCGAACTCACGAAAGCGTGCCACGCCCCCTGACAAACCCACATTATGCGGTTTGCGTCCGGACCAGTAAAGTTCTTCTTCCGCAGAAAATTGCTATTTGCATAATGCTACCTCCAAAAAAAGTAGCGCGTTCATGATAGGCCCGTCCACACGTCCGGCTGACCCCGGGGCGATTAAAAAATGCGCAAAAAAGGGAAATCGCGATTAAACTCGTTTTTTTCCCATTCGCCACACACAGAGGGGAGGATGAAAAGCGGATCCGGGCAATCCAACCGGTCATGAATACATTAGCCCCCGGGACTGCAAAAATGGCGAAGATTTCGTCGGTGGGTTAATACTCGTTATGGTTGGTGGGTGGGGGGGGGGGGGGAGAAAACATGAATACGGGAAGTGGCGTCAGTGAAAGTAAACACAGGAAGAATTACATGAATCCTTCAACATTGTAGTCTTCCTTAATTTAACCCTTACATTTAGCTCTTAATTCCTCTTGTTTGGATTGCCTTTTTCATTATTCATTATTGAGAAGGAAACGGCAAAGGTTACCTATAAGAAAATGGGTTTCTGGGATGAAAATTATCCTCCTTGTTATTTGTTGAAACAATAACGATAAAGTAAACAGCTCTGATCTTACTTGCCGCTTAAAATGGTATATTTGAGAATCGTTCAATTAAGGTTTCGTAATAAATAATGTGCTGTCTCTTTTAATGGAATTGTTGATTGCTAATGGAGAAAAATTGATGGGCGGGACCCCTTCCATCTTGAAGGGTGGATCGGTTTTCTACTGTCTTATGCCCGGTTCCATTAGGGATAATTTATTGCTTGGATCCGAAAGAACGCCCTTTAAGAGATTTTCAAAATTTTCGACTCCTTCAGGTTCCATGATGCAAAATTTTGGTCGACAAAAAAGCTATAAATGATGATGGAGAGAAAAAGTCCCCTTTTGTGGGATAAGTTAATTCAAGTAGAAGTTCGCTATAGCGGACGTTTTCCCCTGAAGTAGTTCAAGTGACTCCAGCTTTTTAAATTCGTTTTATCATCGATTATTTCTTTATGAAGGTCCTATCGATGTTTCGATATTACTTCATCGATGTTCCACCCTACAATTTAACGTTCTTGAGGAGCAGGAATACCTGAATTGGAAGAACTGCATGTGGCCGCGTGGCCCAAACTCTACAAGCTTAAATTCGCTCGCCCGCCCCACTTCGTTCGATCCTGGGCGACGCTTACTTCTGGCGGCGTGATCGGAAAGTCCAGCTTCGCCCGCTAACGAGGGACCTATTTGAACTCCTCGATCGCGCTGCCAGCGTTATCATTTCACTGACCGCTTATTTACATTTAACGTAATGGCAAATCGCAGTACATTTTTTATTGAACCCAAGGACCAGGCCTACCCTGGCGACACATTGTCCAGGGAACCCAGGTCAGCAGGACCAATATTTTCGCGCGAGTTGGTTGCCCAGACGCCCTTGTTGGCGCTTCAAGTAGCTGGGTGATCCAACGACCATAATATTCATCCCTCGAGGAAAGTAATGAGGAATGGAGTTGAGCACAACCGAAACATGTAGGACCGTCCCACCGACCTCAGTAAAAGCTGAGAGGGCCTTTTCGGCAGCTGGGCCATGGTGAAACATGATTAAAATTTTCCTTTCGTGAGAAAAGTAATTGTATACAAACAAGTTTTTCGTGGTTTTTAATAAATGTTTTGATTAAAAAAAAAAAAAAAAAAAAAAAAATCCTCAAGAAAACGTTCGGGATTGCAGCCTCTAGGTGGTACGGAGTGCCCCGTAGTGATTCGAAATCAAACCTTCCGTTATCGCCAGTCAGTCACCAGTGTCTGGTCCTACACAAGTCATGTTCAAACAGGTTCTGAAGCACTTCGATCGATTTTTACAGTCTTCCGAAAAGCCAGGGAGGAATTTGATTCAATAATCCAGTTTATCCAGAAGGCGAGTAACCCTAACTGTTAGGGTTCACAGTTAAGTATCTGAGAGGCGAGTTTAGTTCTGCGAGTGATGTTTCCAGTTTTCAAGAATCTCAAGGCACGAGAAGTACGTCATACTGTCGACATTTTTCTGGCAACGTTAAGTACGCCTTTCTTACGACATGATTGCCGCTCCAAGCGGAATAAGAGGTCGGCTGTGGCGTAATGGTATTAAGTATCTGAGAGGCGCAGTGTGTAGTACAGTTCAGCAACTGGCCTCCATTCGCCGTCCCATTCCATCATTTACTACACCCGGAGATCCCGGAAAACCGCAAAACCTCCGGGGGCGACCCCGACTGTCAGCCTTTATTAAGACCCCTCGTAAATGATGTTGAATAAAAGATGCTATAAGGGTGGCACACATTTGGTCCTGTGTTCCCTTTTCCGCGAGAGAAAAAAAATCTAGAAGGAGAAAACACGAGAATAAGATAAAATTGGGGGGGGGGGGGGGGGGGGCAAATCTTGGCATCTAGAACTAGCCTTTGGGTGACCGAAGACAATAGATAGACGATAGGAGTCTGTACAGTGTTCCAATCGTAACCCCCGATCGTCTCACGATTAATATCCTACGGAGCTCAGAGACCCTCTATTGTTCAATGTAATTGCAACCAATCACAAAGCCATATTGATAGCTACTATATTTACTTTATTAGAAAAACGCTGCATATTTTACGTAAACGTTTATTACTATTTGGTATAAATTTTGCAAGAATTAATTCTACCTATCGATTAAAAAATATTTCCAAAAATGTTAGTTAGGTAATGTTTAATAATATTATCTATATCTACAAAAGTGACTGCCAAAAGTTTGAGGAATCACTACTTAAAAACCAGTGGAGTGTTTGGCACCAAATTGTGTGAGAATGTTTGTGTAGCATTGCAGATGGTTTTAAAGAATTTTAAACAAAATAGGTCGAGCCGTTAATGATGTCCGCATTTTGGTTTACTATTCTATCCGTCTCAAGACACATAGATTCCAAAAACGAATTGTCCGTCCGCCGTCCGTGCCGTTTTGGGCAGTAGGATTTTTTTTATTTATATTTCATGTCTTTACTTTGGCACACAAACGAAAAAATCGTTGTGTTAAGTGTTAAAAAAAAGCGTAACGGGTTACGGCCTAGCAACGACTAAACTAAAGACATAAAAAATTTTAATACCAATTAATGTTATAATGTATTGCAGACTCTTAATACTATGCAAGCGTTTCTAGTTTCAGTTGATTTTTTTAATATGAAATTTTGAAAGATATACTCTGTTTACTTTTTTAAAAAAGGGTTTCGGCTATCGGGTCGAGTTTTATGTCGTTTTTGAAGTATTTTTGAACGTAGAACCATTTTTGAGGGTCCCAGAAGGATTTGATTTCACTTTGGGGATCTATTAGGCTCTCTCTACAAAAGGGATCTAAATGTTTTCCGAGTAATTTTGGACGCATAGTCCATTTTTCGAGGTCCCTCCCTCATCTGCCCGAACAATGTAAAGCATTTTTTTCTTTTTCGAAAATAGTTTGTTATTGACACAGAATTTTTTTAATTTTCAAACGAATAACCTATATCGCAGAATAAACCCTTGTGTATAATGATACAGCTGTTTTTTTTTTTTTTTTTTTTTACAAGATGACTGGATTTACTTGAACTTTCCATAACAGTTATGGAACGAGTTACTCGTCTCAACTCCTTGTAAACGTTAACCACTCAGAAATCACTGCAGTACGAAGTCGAAGTTGACAACCGCAAGTTTGACGTTCGTATTGAATATTTATAACAGACAACAAACACTAAAGGAGCGGTCTCTTCGACGGTACAGCTATGACATTACAATCGAGGGCGATACAAGAGCTGGGAATATTGTTATGGCCGATCGTAAAGGAGCCCGTTATTGCCCGTATAACTCCCCATTTCGAGTAATATATTTGCAACCCCCCCACCCAACCAAAACAGCCAGACACCAGATCTTATCGGTTAGGTGGGGAAAGGGTGGCGTGAAAGGGCCTATAAACCTCCCAGGAGATGCAAAGAAACGAAAAGGTTATAAAGGACCACCTTTTCACGTCAACTGCATGAAGTGGATTCATTGTGCTCTTACTGAGTTATTGCTATATTATGTACTTAGCATAAAATCAAGAAGTATGTTACGAGGGCAACCCTTGATATATATTTTTTTTAAGCTGATCAATTGAGAGGTTGATGAAGGGTAGTGCTGCAAAAAATCAAGATCGTAAGCAATTAATCGATTTTCCCAACACATAAACAAACCGATGTTTTTCCAATAAAATCGATTTAAATCGGACACAAAAAACCTCAATTCTTGCATTGGCGGAAAAATGAAATGTGACTATAATATTAAACTATTATTAGGCTATTATATTAAAATTCATCTAGTTCATGCCAGCGAAGAATCGGGATCAAAACGATACAAATTTAATTCGATTCAGATGATAAACATTTTAATAACTGATATAATCTATTTACTATTTCATCAAACGAGTAAGTAGGTACAAAATATGGTTATTCAAAAATTTTTATGGCACAGTGTTGATGGCACAGCGTTTGTGCCGCGCCATTCTATCGCCGCCTACTGAGGTTCTAACGTTCTACGCTTTCAATAATATCACTTTTTCAATAAATAAAGTGGAACAACAAGGTCAAGCAAAGGTACAAGATACTACACAATGGGGAAGGATGCAGCGCAGCCTCTTGTTAGAACTCCTGTCGTGGGCTAGAAAACGTTGAATATAACATACTATGTATACAATACTTGGGACTCTCATTGGACCAACGTATAAAATGGGAAGAGCACATAGAAGGCTTGTGACTGAGGTATAGGAAAACCTTTTTCTCATCTTTGTACTGCTGAGAAGTTGGCTTAGACGGTAAAACCTCCGTACGATATTCTTTGCATTTGTAAACAGTAAAAGTTATGGTATAATTAAGTAGATGGGGAAGAGCGTACGCGATTAATTTTAATAAGCTCAATGTAGGACTAATACTGCGTTAAGAACAGCTACCAAATTGCTAAGAAGATCCCCAAAAACAATTTTGTTGTTGTTTGGTAGTACTTCCTCCGCGAATGACCGATGTCTATTGATTAGCATTACATTACAATGTCATTACATTATAATGTTTTGTAATGACATGTCATGTCATGTTTACGAATATCTTTAAACCTATGGAAAATCCCAGATGGTTACACCCACCTGAGCAAATCTCACGAGTACACTAACAATTTGTCGGTTGACGTCGAAAGGCTTATTGGAAATTCAAAAGCTTCAAAATCCCTAAGGATCACCGGTGGAGTGACACTGGCACCCCTCTAAACGGATTTGCTCTCGTCGATTAGGTTAGAAAATTTCAGAGAAGACCTGAAAACCCGGAAATTGGAGGCTGGAACATGTCGGGAGTCCCGGAAAACAAGCCTCTTTTCTCACCCCTCTCGTCGTGACGCGAGTGAAAATTCAATTTTCCCCAAATCGAATTTCGGTACCGGCTGTTGTTCAACGTTGGCGTCGCGAATACGTGAGGTTGTTTTTTTTTTTTTTTTATGGTGAAGGCGGTGGGGGGACGAAAAGTGTGAGAGAGAGAGATAATGCTGTTAAAAAAGAGAGAAAATTGAAGAAAAAACTTGTATGGCGTTGAACAAGGACGGGAAATCATTTCCGGACAGGCACAATAGTCGCTTCGCCGCCGTTTTTCCGCCCTCACAATGGGCTCCGGTTTATCACGTCAGAGCTCTCTTCTATAACATTAAGTAATTTGATGGAAGGTCCCAACGGTTGAGATCCTCCTCAGCATCCTCAGCAAGAGCGGGTTTCTCCCGGTTTTCTTTCAGACGGAGGTTTATCTACTATCCAATTTCTCAACTGCCAAATAAGGTGTCGTTTCCCGAGTAATTTTGGACGTTTAACCCGTTTTCAGGGTCCGAACAGTTTTTTTTTTTTACAATAGAATTTTTTAGAATTTTTGTACAATACACAATACCAAAGAATAAGTCTTAAACACTTGAGTAAAATTTGCAGCCCTTTTGTTATAACCTAATATCTAGAGTGTTTGGACCGGTCTAAATACCTCTGTCACTCCGTAAAGTATAATGTACTTATTATACGTAGTTATAATTACAATAATTGTAATTAATAGAATTATTCTATTATTTATAATTAAAATCCTACATCCAAAATGATCTCGCCACCGTCACCTCACGCGATTCCTTGGCCAATAACGTTCAGAACGTTGGGGAATACTGGCCATTAGAGGAGGAGTTTTCGATGATTTTCGGCCAAGGAATGGGCCGAGGATTCACTTTTCTAACCACTCAGCAACAGCAATCTAAAAGAGTAATCGATATGGGTGAGCTGTCCACGTCAACAGGCGGGAACAGTATGAAGAATGAAGTCACAGGAAAAGAAGAAAAGATATTAGCTTGTCTGGAAGAGGAAATTGAATACTCCTAAGGAGATTTTCTCTCTGAGTGGTGAAGGGGATCCATTCGTATGGCTAGATGAGACTTTTATTACGAGGTGGACTCTGATGGGATCGTCTGGAGGTATTAAGTCGTTCGGGTTACCTCCAATTCGTTTTTCCCCTCTTCGAGAACTTCTCACATCATTTGGGCATCAGAGCAGGTTGATAAGTTGGCAGCTTCAGGAGCTCTTATGCGAAAGGTAGGATAAGCTATCTAGTCCAGAAAGGAGAAAAGCGCCTTTAACTGAAAAACGCTGCAAATTTTACACGATCGTTATTATTCTATAATGTAAGTTAATTGTAGAAAAATTAATTCTGTGTTATCAAGAGAATTTTTTTTTTTTTTAATTAAAGAGGGAAAGTTTCTTTACAAAGTTTGAACGCATGTGGGACCTCGGAAAAAATGGATTTTGCGTTCAAAATTACTCGAAAAACGACCCCCTGAGACCTTCTGACCTCCTGAGAACCTTCAAGAGTCCCATTTGTAGCCCATGAAAGCCCCATAGTCGTTCGGATCGTTCTGGGACACCCAAAAATGAATTCTACGTTCAAAAATACTTCGAAAACGACACCTAACTCGACCCCTTAGCCCTGAAGGCGCATTTTAGCACCATAGAGCCCCACGGGTTTAGGTGATCGGGATGAAAATCTAGCCGGCACAACTAGATGGTAAACCGAGTATTTTTTCAAAATTTCAGATTTTAAACAAAAGTCCTAATGGGGCTAAAACGGGGCTATGGGAGGGGTTTTGAAGGTTTAGCAAATGGATCGTGTTATGTGTCGTTTTTTTAAGTATTTTTGGACGTAGAATCCATTTTTGGGGGTCTTAGAACGATGCGATTTCACCGTAGAGGCTATGGGGCTTTCGTGGGACTACAAATGGGATTTTAGAAAGATCCCAGGTCAAATAAGGAGTCTATTCAGCACCCTCAAAAACTCTCAGAATAGGTTAAAAGAAGCCGGCTAATCGGAGGTCATTTTGGTTTATTATTCTTGGAATAATATACCCGCGACGGAGGTCGAAAATTCTGATCGGCCTCTTGTAACGATCCCCCATACTCCTATCCCTGGGTGCCGGGTGAAGTTACCACTACTTACACAATTTCCACATAACAAACGGTATTCCAAGTTTTTTCTACAAATCTTTACGCTCCTTTCCTTCTGGTGAACAACCAACGACTCCTCCTATAGGACCCGATGACGGTGCTCTATGGAACACCCTCATCGGGTCTTCCCTCTCTCTCCCCCTCTCTGCCAATGCTCCACTTTTTACGTCTCGTCTGTGCTGATGCAGCACACAATAACCTTCGCTCAATCTGTAACCCATTTTGTGCACGTAACACTCAAATTTGACATTATCCGTTGCATGTCATGAAGGTTCCAAAAACAAAATGTGCGTCCACCGTCTGAACCGTTTTGGGCAGTCAACCCGTTTTAAAATAAGCATCAATGTACAACCGTACACCTATACCCCGTTCGCCAAGACCGGAGAGCTGTTGTAAAAAGAAAAAAAAACGCTGCAAATTTTCCACAAGGGTTTATTATTCTTTGATATACGTTACTTGTGCAGAAATTTAATTCTGTCAATGAAGAAATTTAAAAAAAAATTTTTTTTTGGATTTTTATCTCAAAAAAAATTTTTTTTTTGGATTTTTTTGTTCAAAAATGTGTTTTTTCAAAAATTCTGTATTTTTTACTCGAAAAATATTTAACATCCTGGAATCCTTCAAAAATCCCATTTTTCGCCCCACGAATGCCCTAAAGATCGCCCCAGTGAAATCGGATCGTTCCGGGACTCCAAAAAATGGATTCTACGTCCAAAAATACTTCGAAAACGACACCTAACTCGATTCCATAGCTAAAAGCCTTCAAAAAACCCCTCCCGTAGCCCCATTATAGCCCCATAGCGCCCCACGGGTTTGGGCGATCGGACTGAAAACCTTGCGGGCACAACTAGATGGTAAACCAAGTATTTTGCCGAAATTTCAGATTTTTTAAAAAATTCCTACTGCCCAAAACGGCCTGGACGGCGGACGGCGGACGGCGGACGGCGTACGGCGGACGGACATTTCGGATTTAGAATGTAGACCTCTTGAAACGGATAATGTCAAATTTTGAGCCCGATCGGAGTCGTCGACCCCCGTCGCGAAAACATAGGTGTATTATTCCAAGAATAATAAACCAAAATCCAAATTTTTACCGCTTGCACCGAAAAACAAGCCATCAATTGAATTTAATAGATGAGCGCAACCTTTTTGTTATTACGAGAGAAACTAAGAAACAGTAGGTATCTAGCGACCAAACTATGCCACACAGCACAACAAAAATATCCACGTGATGCTCATTACGTAAACAACTGCACCCTAACGACCGATGCTTAAGAAAACCTTATGCCGATCAGAGGTAACGAACGGCTCAGGCTGCAAAAATCGTTTTGGAGTCGTTGGAATCAGCCTAAAAAGCTCATTCCATAGACCCTTGTACCAACGAAATCGGACAAAAACTTTCGTCCCCCTATTGAGGCCTCCTTAGTTACACATCAGAGATAAACAACTTTCGTCGTGAAGTACCTCCCGAAAACCGACGAAAGGGATGAGGGAGGAAAAATCAAGGTAGCCTATAACCACCCCACGAACTCGCTGATCACAATGAGACCACCCTCATGAAAATCTGTTGAGCCGCTCGGGCGTGATGCTCTGTACACAAACAAACAAACAAACAAAACAAAAAACAAAAAACAAGCCATCAATTGAATTGAATAGATGAGCGCAACCTTTTTGTTATTACGATATATTTAATGAGAGAGAGAAACTAAGAAACAGTAGGTATCTAGCGACCAAACTATGCCACACAACACATCATCCACGTGATGCTCATTACGTAAACAACTGCACCCTAACGACCGATGCGTAATAAAACCTTATGCCGATCAGAGGTAACGAACGGCTCAGGCTGCAAAAATCGTTTTGGAGTCATTGGAATCAGCCTGAAAAGCTCATTCCATAGACCCTTGTACCAACGAAATCGGACAAAAACTTCCGTCCCCCTTTTGAGGCCTCCTTAGTTACACATCAGAGATAAACAACTTTCGTCGTGAAGGACCTCCCGAAAACCGATGAAGGGGATGAGGGAGGAAAAATCAAGGTAGCCTATAACCACCCCCCGAACTCGCTGATGACAATGAGACCACCCTCATGAAAATCTGTTGAGCCGCTCGGGCGTGATGCTCTGTACACAAACAAACAAACAAAAAAAAAACAAAAAAAAAACATACATGTCGAAGAGGTGAGCGCACCTTTCCATTTTTTGGAAAAAGGTTGCGCTAAAAACATACATGTCGAGGAGGTGAGCGCACCTTTCCATTTTTTGGAAAAAGGTTGCGCTAAAAACTCATGCGTAGGTGTCTTTTGGCAATTATTTATTTACGATATAATACAAAGTAGGTAGCTAAAATTCGATAGTTTTAGATAATAAAGGGCGATGAGTACTGAAATGTGAAATGTAATCACGCGTTTCTAGATTCACATGACGGCTAAATACTGCGTCGATGCATGTATTATTTCTAGTGGTTGAGATTGCGATGTTATTGTTCAATTCGAGTCCAAACTCTTCAGACATGAAATCCTTCAATTCAACCCCGTCAACTCCTCTAAGATCCACATTGAAGTCACCGGCAAGAATGATTGGTATAGAATGTAGGTCTAGTTCAGCCATGTACTTGAAGAAGCCCTTCAATTTGGACTATAATATAGTTGAAAATTGAATTATGCATTAATTGCATATTATGCAAGCAGATTCAATTAAATGTAAATAATGGAAAAATTGTCGTCAGCGGTGTATTTGGTGTGAAAAAAAAAAATAAAAAATAAAAAATCAACTCTTAAATCTTATTTTTTCAAAATAGAATCTAACATATTAATGTTCATTCTTGCACGATTATCCTTATCGGTTAGCTTTTTCATCCTTGAAACGTGTGAGTCGAGAGTTCTTTGAATCGTTTCTATCCTCTCTTGCTCTTCGGTGCGTGCTTGATTGTAGAAATTTCTAGCGGATTCCCAATTTGATTTGAGTGTTTTAATCATGTTGGTGGGAACTATGTGTTTGTTAGGTAGTTCCCACACAGGATTTAAGGGAATTGTTTCGAAAATATTTGCTTGTTCATCAAGAATAATATCTTGTTCTGTAGGTGATATAGAAGAACGTTCATTACCGGTTGGGTAACGAGTTTAACACGTTTTTGAGAATTGTTGTCCTGGTCCGCTGGATGGGATGAGTTTGAATGTTGCTCTTCTTTGAATCCTAAAGACCGTTTTAATTTTTTGTTTTCCTTACTGCAATTATTTTTCGTAGGAGCCATTATGTAATCACCTATACATGTATAAGTATTACTGAAATAGGTAAGAAACTTAATCCGGTAGTGGGCAACGTAAGATGCCCACTACCGGGTTAACCCGGTATGTATGTAAGATGTATGTAAGATGGCTTTGATTCGTGCTTCTCGTCACTCTAATGATAGCCGTATAAACTTGGCCCCAAATAAGTCAAAGGTTTGCTGGGAGGTAGTTTATGAGGTGCTAAATTCAAAGTCCCGCAACCCCCCTCAGAAGTCAAATCTTAGTAGCGAAGGTTTTAGTGATGCTTTTGCCAACGTTTTTCAAAATTATTCTTATTCAGAACCTTCTCAAGAGTTCTACGGTTTTCTTTATCGTGCTCCGAGCCCAACCCAGGATTTCGTGTTGGATCCCGTCTCATGTGAGGAGGTTTATGCTTCCATAATGGCTCTCAGCAACAGCAAGGCTACGGATTTTATGGGTATTAATTCTGGAGTCGTGAAGTCAGTGGCTACTTTCATCATTGAACCCCTGGCATTCATTATTAACCGGTGCTTCACCGAGAGTGCGTTTCCAGACTGCCTTAAGCAATCTGTTATTACACCTATACCAAAAAAAGGAAATTCCAAAGACTATGATGGTTTCAGACCTGTCTCGAAGCTGCCCATCTTGGTCAAGGTAATGGAGCATGCTTTGCTTGAGAGAATTAACCGCCATCTAGAAAAGCATGCATTGCTTCACCCCCAACAGCTTGGCTTCCGCAAAGGGAAGAGCACCTCTGGTGCAGCGGTCTCACTGGTGTCCCAGGTATTCTCGGCCCTGGAGGGAAAGCAGCACACATCACTCAACCTTTTTGATCTTTCAAAGGCTTTTGACCTGGTGCCACACAACTTACTTTCCACAACTTACTTTCCACAACTTACTTTCCACAACGTACTTACCACAACTTACTTTCCACAACTTACTTTCCACAACTTACTTTCCACAACTTACTTACCACAACTTACTTTCCACAACTTACTTTCCACAACTTACTTTTGAAAAAGTTGCAACATTATGGTTTCAGTAATCAAACGATCTCGTTCTTCAAAAGCTTCCTGGAGGGGTGGTCCCAGGTTGTTTTCCATAATGGTGTCGCATCAGAGGAAGTGATGATCCCTTGTGGTGTCAAGCAGGGTAGTATCCTCGGCCCCTGCTTGTTTCTCTTGTACATCAATGACTTGGCTGACCAGTTTTTGGATCCTAATGATATCTTCCTTTTTGCCGATGATATATCGACCGTTGCGAGGGGGTCTTCTCGGGAGGAGATGAACCATAGCTTGCAGGGGAACTCCTCAATTATTGAAAAGTGGTGCTCAGCTAATTCCCTGGTCCTGAACAAGAATAAGACTCAACGTCTAGAACTGGGCCTCAACCTGGGTGGGTGGGTCGGTTAACTTCTTGGGTTTGATGGTTGATAACCGTCTTTCATGGCTGTCGCACATTGAAGCGCTTTTGCCAAAATTCTCGTCCTGCATCTACATGATTAGGAGATTGAGGGGCGTTGTGTCTGATGAAGTTCTTCGTTCGGTATACCATGCATGCTTTGCAAGCAGGGCCAGTTACTGTATCATTGCATGGGGAAATTCCAGCCATGCCATCAGGGTCTTCAGGCTCCAGAAGCGGGTAATCAGGATAATTGCCGGTCTCTCTTGGAATGAAAGTTGTCGGGGCATTTTTGTGCGGCTGGGTATTCTAACCATTCCCAGTTCCTATGTTTTGGCGGCTCTGAACACAGTCAAGTCATGCTTGTCAAACCTCCCCATGGTTTCTGATGTCCACGAGCATTACACCCGCTCCCGAGGGAACCTTGCCATTCCATTTACCCGTCTCAGTGTGGCCTTGAGGAATAACCCAATTCAAGTAGGTTCTCGTCTTTTCAATGCCCTGCCAAATCATATACAACAGCTCCCTGATAGATCCTTCAATAACGTAATAAAATCACATCTTCTCAAAGCCGAACTCTACTCTTTGGAGGAGTTTTTCAGTATTTCATGGAGCGATGTGTCTTGAGTTGAGTGGATCGTGGATGGGGAAGCCTTATCTCGCTGCCAACTTGTAATTTGCCGCACACCTGGTGTCATATTTATATTTAAGTCCTGAGGTGTTTTAGTTTGTTTTTGATTACCTAACCATATGACCACACCCATCATGTACCTACCATTGTTTGCAAACATGTTTGCTTTGTACATACCATGCAAATGCCTGATGTGTTTCGTGTTTATAATTACGTCTGTACCAACTCATGTTTTGACGTTTGCTGTGTCATTTTTGGCCGCTGCAAATAAAAGCCTTGATTGATTGATTGAAGATAAGAAACAGTAGGTGATATAGTATGAAGTGAAATCACTTAAATCAAAACCGGACGGTAGACCTATGGTTCTACAGTCAGATCATTTAATAATGATTAATTTTACACCAACCCTCTACTTGTAACCAACCGCTAAAAACCTTAGAGACCAATCATGTGATTATAGTTTTCGCGATCATGTTGCGCTCAAAATTGGAAATTTTGCAGCAAATCATTGGATTATTTCGGTGTGAACACAGTAATGCTAAAAAATGTAGCTGATTTGGTCATTGAACCGTTGACGTACATTATTAATCTGTGCTTCAAACAAGGTGAATTTCCAAGCTGCCTCAAATTGTCTGCCATCACACCTATTCCAAAGAAAGGGAAGCCCACCAGGTATGATGAGTTTAGGCCTGTCTCAAAGCTTCCAGTTTTTGCAAAAGTACTGGAAAAGGTGGTTTTGGGGGACTTGATTGCGTACATCGAGGGGAAGGAATTGTTGCATGGCCGCCAACATGGGTTCCGAAAGGGCAAAAATACTTGTTCTGCCGCTTGTTCCTGCTTGTGGAGGCACTTGATTCCCTTGAAGGCAAGATGCTCACGGGTTTGCGGCTGTTTGACCTTTCTAAAGCTTTTGATTTGGTTCCCTTCAATTTATTGACTGAAAAGCTTGCACATTATGGCATCTCTCCAGTTAGCCTTTCTTTCTTTGAGAGTTATCTCATGGGCTGGAAGCAGGTAGTTTTCTTTAATGGTGAACAGTCCGAAGAAATAGGTATTCCATGTGGTATCAAGCAAGGATCTGGACTAGGCCCTTGCCTCTTCATAATATATATAAACGATCTAGTATACCAATGCCAGGACACGTTCTTCCTCTCCCTTTTTGCGGATGACATAACAGCTGTGGTACAGGGGAGTTCAGTTGAGGGTTTGGAAAGTAACATGACTGCACTTTCAGAGTTGATCGAGTCATGGTGTGATGTAAATGGTCTTCGCCTCAACTCTGATAAGACCCAGAGCTTAACCTTCCAGCTGAATGGCCCTCTCACCCGTTCAGTGAATCTGCTGGGTGTGGAGGTTGATAATAGAGTTTCGTGGGCTCAACACGTAGACAAGCTGTCATCAAAACTCGCCTCCTGCAATTTCATGTTGCGCCGATTGTCACGATGTGTGTCCCCTGAGATCCTTAGATCAGTGTATTTTGCCTGCTTCCATAGCCGTTTGAGTTATTGCGTGCAGCTGTGGGGGAACTCTCCACACAGCCGCCGTGTGTTCGTCCTGCAGAAGAAGGCTCTCCGAATACTGAAGCACCTTGGATGGAATAATAGTTGCCGAGGGCATTTTAACAGCTTGGGAATCCTCACCTTGCCGAGTCTGTACATTCACTCAGTTTTGATGTTTGTGCGACAAAATGTTAACACGTTGCAGAGGGGCAGTAACTGCCATCATTACTCCACAAGGCAATGCGAGGACCTTACCATTCCAACGGTCCGTCTGACAGCCTCACTGCGGACGGACCCAACTCAGAACGGCTCTCGTCTGTTTAATCGGCTACCAGAGAGGCTGCAGAGCTTGCCCATCCCCGCTTTCAAGCGAGCCCTGTAAGATATTCTGATCGAGGCGGAATTGTACAGTGTTGATGAGTTTTATAATATCTCATTCGCCTCAAGCCCATAAGTTCGCCTGGGTAGCTCCATTCTCAGGTTGTCAGGGTTTGTTTGTGAACTGTACGATGGGGCCCAAATTGTTGCTGTTTTGATGCTTGTGTTTTTTTCATTACCGATGTAAACTTGTAATCTTGACGTTTGCATTGTCAAATACATATCAAGCCCATAGGTTCGCCCGGGTTGCTCCATTCTCATGTTGTCAGAGTTTGTTTGTGAACTGTACTATGGGGCCCGGATTGCTGCTGTTTTCGTGCTTGTGTTTCTGTCATTGCCTATGTAATCTTGACGTTTGCATTGTCATATACATGGATTTTGCAAATAAAAACCAGTTTGATTTTTTTTTTTTTTTTTTAAATCCCCCTGACGTTAAAACACCATCTTCAGGTTCAATCCCTTAGACTCGGCCCAGCTGGTTCAGTGGAGTGGGTCCAACTTGTCCAACTCGATGAAGATAAATAAAAAAAATATAAAAAAAATTAAAAGGAAAAGAAAATGCAAATTCAGTCCTAGTTGAGCGCCACTTCGTTTTTACGGATCAACAAAGAAATCCTATTAAAAAAAAATAAATAAAATCCAGTCAAAGGTGGGTGTCTTGACTCCGCTCGCTACGTGCACTCACAATTACTACTCAAAATAAATACAAAATAAGTACTCAAAATTAACTTCGCAAATAACGTCGCGGAATCACCAGAATCAAAATCAATACTGAACTTTTTTTAACTTTTCGTAACTACCGGGTGATTCCGCTACTCCCATTACCCTACCTGCCGCCCTTCTATGTCATCTCGAAAATGCCTCACCGCTTCAAACATGGCCAGTAGCTCCCTGTCGTAAGTGGAGTAGTTTCGTTGCGCGCTGGTTAATCCCTTGGAATAGAAACCCAGCGGTTGTAGATGCCCGTCTACTCTCTGCTGCAGGACTCCGCTTATGCCAATGTCGCTTGCGTCCACTGACAGCACCAACTCTGCCCTGGGCCGTGGGTGATGTAGCATCGTAGCCCTCGCTAGTGCCGCTTTTAATCCCTCAAATGCCTGCAGAGATTCTTCTTCCCAGGGGATGATTCGTTTGTCATTCTTTTTAGGCCCCGTGAGGAAGGCATTCAGTGGGGCTTGCAATTCCGCCGCCTTTGGTACGAATCTCCTGTAAAAATTTACCATCCCCAGAAATCGTCTAAGGGACTTGACATCTTCTGGCGGGGGTATCTTTGTTACCGCGTCGACTTTCTGCTGCAAGGGTCGGATCCCTCCCCCAGATATGTGGTGACCGAGGAATTCGACCTCTGTCTTGCCCCACACGCACTTTTCGAGATTGATACGCAACCCGTGCTTAGTTAGCTCGGTCAATACCCCTCGGACATGCCGCTCATGCTCCTCCATATTCTTAGATGCGATCAAGATGTCGTCGATATACACAAAGGCATAGTCGTGGCCCCTCAGTACGATATCCATCAAACGTTGGAAGGTCTGAGCCGCGTTCCTCAAACCAAAGGGCATGGCCTGGTACTCGTACAGTCCGAACGGGGTCGTTATAGCAGTCTTCGGTATGTCGGCAGGGTTCATGGGTACGCAGTGATACGCTGACTTCAGGTCTATGATGGTGAAAACCTTACGTCCTGCTAGTGCGGCATTACAGTCCCTGATGTTTGGTATGCAGTACCGATCCGGCTTCGTCATTGCATTCAGCGCTCGAAAATCCCCACAGGGACGCAGTTCCCCATTCTTCTTCTGTACTACATGCAGTGGTGATGCCCACGGTGACTTAGAAGGACGGACTATCCCTTGCTCTTGGAGAACGTTAAAATGTCTTTTCACTGCCTCTAGCCGCCCAGGTGCCAACCGTCGAGGCCTGGCTGCTTTTGGCCTGCCAGTAGTCTCTACGTGGTGGTATACGCCGACTTTTTCCAAAGCTTCTGGGTCTAGCGGCTTTGTGACGTCTGGGAACTCCCTTGCCAGTCGTGCGATTCTCACGTTCTCTTCCGCCCGTATTTCTTCTACGTTTTGTATTGGAACTAACCGTTGGTTCCGCAGGTCCACCATGAGGTTGTGGTAATACAAGAAATCTGCTCCTATTATGGACCTGTCTATCTTGGCGATCAGAAATGTCCATTCCAAGGGCCTCCCGTCAATGTTGACGGTCTTTGTCACCCGTCCAAAGGTAGGGATGATTGTCCCATTTGCAGCCACCACCTTCTCTGCGGTGCTTTTACGCCGGGGAAAGAGGTGTGAGGCCAGGATACTGGACGTGGCTCCGGTGTCTACCAAGAAAGTGATCTTGTTAGTGGTACAGGCTATGTGTAGTCTCTTACACCCGGCGGGTCGGTGGCCTGTAAGCACTCCCGCCGTCTCAAGTTTTCCTGTCCAAATCTGCATTGTCCTTCGCACCGGTAAGCCTTTTCCCCGAACCGCCGCACAGTGGTCCAGATCGCTAATCTGGCGAGTCAAAAGTCGAAAATCCGAGGTCCTCAATTTTTAATGGTAGGGTATTTTAATGGTGGGGGTATTTTAATGGTAGGGGTATTTTAATTGTAGGGGTATTTTAATGGTAATTGTAGGATATTTTATTATCGTTAGAAAATATTGTTTTCTTCATTCTGCTTGGTATCCTCACTTTTAGGTAATTATATTTCCTGAACGCTCAACATAGCCAAAATTTGATTTCACCATCGGATTCAGCGTGAAAAAACCTAGCTAGAGACGTATTCAAAACGTACCAAAATGAAAAACCTGGGGCGCTAACATTTTTGATTCGCTAGATTAGCGATCTGGACCACTGTGCTCCGGTGGTAGAAACACGTCGATTCTTCGGACGATCGCGAGCGTGCTCGTAGTGGTCTTCGGACCTCTCCCCTGTTCTGGTCGCGGCGTTCACGACTCGGGCTAGCCCCCTCGCGTTGTACTTCCCTTGACCTCGACCTTTCTTTGGTGGTAAGTCGTTTCACCGCCTTGGCCAGCTCCTCAAGGAGCCGCCTCAACGACGGTTCTTCGCCTGACTTTTTGGTCTCTATAGCATGAATCAAATCCATGCTATTCTCCCTGGCCCCATATAGTCGGTCGGCAATAACGGCCAGCGTCTCAAGGTCGGTAGGGTTCGCCGCCAGCAGAGCTCGTTGAGTTTCTGCGGGTAGTCGTTTCATCCACAACGCTTTCAGGACCTCCGGTGTCGCTGCCTCACCCAACTCGTACCGCATTGTACCCAATACGTGGGACGGTCTCTCACTCGGGTCTGCCGTGGCGTTGAGCACTGCCTGCACACGCTGCTCCGTCGACGTCCCATAGACCCTGCGAATCTGTGCCTCTAAAGTGTCGAACGGCCGTTCGCCATGGTTCCTAAGTATGTGGCCTACCTGGGGATATACTTTTCGTGGTAATGCGCCTACCGTTATATGAAATTTCGAAGCCTGGGACGTTATCCTTTCCTTAGCAAAATAAGACTGCAGGAGAAGAAGCCACAGGTCCGGGTCCTCCTCAAGGAACTCGGGTGGTTTCGAGTGTGAGGTGACGATCTCGACTCGTTCCAGCTCCTCTTGTCGTTGAGGTTGTTGTTGGTTTGCCATTACCCTCAGATCACGTCGGGGTCACCAATGTCTTGACTCCGCTCGCTACGTGCACTCACAATTACTACTCAAAATAAATACAAAATAAGTACTCAAAATTAACTTCGCAAATAACGTCGCGGAATCACCCGAATCAAAATCAATAGGCCTTTTCATCTGTTATCAGTGATCTTCCAACATGGCGGATCTTGCAACACTGCGGAACCGGGAACCGGTCTGTCAGACCACTATCAGTTTGTTTATGTCCGTATTCAGTCAGTTTGGTAGTTTGGTCATAGTGCTTGTCGGTTTTGTCACGTCACTCAGTATTCGTAATGTCCGGAGCAAACAAACATTGTTGTTTCGGGGACTGTAATTCGGTTAGTCGACCAGGAAGACGCGAGTTTTCCTCCGAAATCACTTTTTTCTCGTTCCAAAAACCTTGCCTTGACATCCGCCACTCCAGCATTTCAAAATATCAAAATCGTGGGCGCATTCAGTGCGTCGTCTCGGACCCTCGAGCGTACATTAAAAATCATGTTTCCTCTTGCGAGGTGTGTCGGAAGTGTGAGAAGTGGGTGATGAAATGCAAGCGGAATGATGGGAAGTTGGATTCGATTGCCTACATCACAAAGGACACCTATAATAGGTATCTGTTCAAAGCACTTCCCCGGAAACTTGCAAACGCTCGACGCATTTGAACAGTTTCCTGGAGAACCAGTAAGTACAATCTGAATTCGTACGTAGGGAGGTACCAATAGTGATGAACATACCAACTTATAAGTCAAATAAAATATCAACTCCTCGGGATTGTGGCCTATCGCAACACAGAAGCCCTGAGAAAGATCATAATATTATTTTGATGAAATGACAACTCGCTGTGAAATAGATATAAACGAAAATAAATAATAAAGATATAAACGAAGTATTTTTACGAATAGGGGGAGAAGCACCCCGGGAACGCTACTTCCATCCAAGTTGTATGGCACTAATCCCGACATGGATAAGTAGGTGGTACCACCGTGGTACTACCACGGCTGGTTGAATACACGGTAGGGGGCCAGGAAACGGAGACTCCGGGCCACAGAGTACAGTGCTCCGGGCTGTGACGTCACGGAGTCACCACTTCTACAGACGCCCTGCGTTGAGCTAATGCTTGACGGGTTTCAAAACTAAATCGGAGTTCCACACTAATAAAATTAGGATATTAAATATCATATTATGCTCTTTACCTACTTTATCAACAATGATGTTTCTCAAATTGGAGCACTTATATTTCGCGGAATTTGGGTGCAAATATTATGTATTGTCTGTGGAAGTATCCCAATGCTGAACCATCCGGGCATTGTTCATACGATTTTCTTTGCTTCGTGGAAAACATTGGACGGTGTAATTTTGTTCCTTCATGTGCCTGTCGTGGTTGGAACACCCCACGATCGCGCAACAGACCATTTTTAAGGGAAAATAAATTCGAGAAACGTAAAAAGCGCTGAGTTACACCCTAAATGCATAGGAATCTCGGACTGTCTGGGGACCCCGCGACGTCACTTCCCTTGGGGATTCCCCGGCGGCCACGCCTCCTGACCGTTACAGTGTATTCAACCAGCCGTGGGTAATACACACCGACTTGAAACGAAGGAAAAAGCTCAATGCTCTCGGCCAGATGCTCGTGTCATAATATGACAACAAAGGAGGTTGGTCCGACGTGTTGATAACACGTGATAACATTGACATGATAACAAGTAATGGCGCATGCGCAATGCGCGCTGATGAAAAGGTCTATACTGAACTTTTTTTAACTTTTCGTAACTACCGGGTGATTCCGCTACTCCCATTTTATTCCTTTTTCTACTGGAGGGGAAATACTCATAGTGGGGAAGGAAAAAAAAATGAATCAGGAACCTTCATATCCCTTCATTTTTTTTTTTATTGTGATCGAAATTTGCACCACATAAACAGTTTGGCAATGTGCCCCTTTTTTTTATATATACTGACCAGGCTACCAACCACTCCGAATCCTGCCGCCTAACACTAGGGGGGACGGGGTTTATAACTACTCTTAAAAGTATCACTACTCCTACGAGCTTAGCGTTCTACGGGGAACTAAATTTAAGTTGCGGCGATTCGGTGATTGGAGGTTGACAGGCCGTCGAGCTTCTTATTTCGAATTTCCGCGGGTTGCAAGAACCCCTAAACAAAATAAAATGAAAGGGAGTAAATACATCTGTTTACCTTGATGATTAATCGACAATGATCCAACTGAACAGGACAACCTTCTTTTTTTCCCAAGGAATTAAATCAAATATTCTTACCACAATCGTGGGGTTCAAAAGGTTTGATACGGTGGCTGCTCCGATTAAGGGTACAAACCAGCACACACTCAGCGGGTACAAGGGCGGCGTCAGCGGGCCCAAGACGATTCAAAGCGGGGTTGCGTTCCAACAAATTTTCCCTTCGTGACAGGTATGTAACAATAACCTGAGGAAACCATATAAAAAAATAACAATTTCTCCTACGTGCATACGTATTATGGTCACTAAACTAGGTACCAATTTTCAGGGCATAGCCCCGCAGACAATAAATTCTCCAATATCCGAGAGTGAACAAAACAAGATCAGGGTTTTGGCTCCTAATAACCCCTAGGGAAAATATAAATGTACCGAAACTAAGATAAATAAATCACACAGTTTATATGATTGTGGAGCACTTGGTAAATACATTAAATTATTTACCTGTAGCGAACGGCTTTCGTAATTAAATGTTGTGACTGGCGGAGTACAATGGTCGTGGGCGGGTTGAAACACCACTCTTCAAAATTCTGCGCAAAGGCAGAACCAATTTCCGTACAATTTTCGGGTTGTACGGAGAGAAATTCCCCACGGATGCTATTATTAATCCTGCTAGGCAGTGACGACGTGGAAGTCGGAGCGGTACTGCCGGACTCAACAATCAAAAGGGCTCACGTAATCGCTATCGTGGTGAGCAAAGGTGAGCATCACCGAAACTGTTTCTGTTATGAAAACTTCGTAACAACGTGACACTCGTGACGTAAATAAATGACATTTGGTTTTATAAATTTTTTCCGCTCCACAGAAAAACATTGAAGTATGGATATGTTTTTGGGCTTGACCATTGTCTGTCCAGGTTTCACATAAAGCCAATATCTTGCAGTGTAGCAGAACAAAATCTGTAGTGAGATCTTCTAAGTGAGCGCGTAATGACTGAAGGTTACGAGGTACTCATACGACACCTCCCCGCTGATCGAACCACCGAACCGTACTGAACTCGATCACCGATCACAAAACGAAATAAATACAGGTCAACCACTTCGAAAGAACGCAGTGCTAATAAACATTGTGGTCGGTTGGAAACCGTATTTAGTGCAACTACATAGCAACACATAGGTTTATAATAAACCTATAATTGGTATCGCGTCACAAAAAAAGTCTTACGAAATTTCGCATGACCCCCAGCCCAAAAATATATCCATGTTAACAAATGGAAACGTCCTGTTAATCATTATTAAATGATAAAAATTCGAATTGTTTTGTTGTTGTTTCGTTAATTGCTAAGAAAAAGTTACTTCCTCATTTTCTGGACTGGAGTAGCGTGATTCGTAACTTAATGAAACTAGGTACGAAAAATACCTAGTTTACTCGTAAATAGAGAGTTTTTGCAGACCTTTCCACGAATCCGTAGCAGGAAATCCGTATGGGCTGTCTAGGCCGAACATGACTGGAAGCTAACCACCTCAACCACCCCACTACAGATTCCTTACGGATCCTTATGGAAAAATTAGAGAGTTTTTGCAGACCCTTCCACCGATCGGTAGGAGGAAATCCGTAGTACGAATCTGTAAGGAAAGGGGGAGTGCGCATGCGCGAGGACAAATCGGTAAGGAATCTGTAGCAGTAGGCGGTACGAATCCTTATTCCTACGGGTTACCAAATCAGTATAGAAATCTGTATGAAAAGCAACATAACCTGACGCTTGTGTAACCCCGTTGTAACCTCAAGATGTTATCTTGTAAACAAACGGGCTTGTATTCTGCTTTGTTATTTTTTGTTCTCAGTTCGCTTTGTTCTCTTCTGTTTTATTCTGTTCTACACTCGATGGATGAATTGGAAATTTTTATTCCACCCATTTCCTCTTCACAAAAAAACGAGTGGCAGTAGGAGTCCTCGTAGGACTTGTAATAAGTAGGGCTGCCAGACGTCCTCTTTTTTCCGCACATGTCCTCTTTTTCACACCCTGTCCGGGCGTCCTCTCTTTTTTCATTTTTCGGGCAAATGTTCTCTTTTTTTTTTTAAATCTCTCATTTTCTGAAATTACCTCGAAATTACCTGAAAATCGTTTGGGCTACCTACCTATCTGGAACAGCCTGCTTAGAAAAAATCTTGTTCTTGTTAAACCTATGTCCATCGTGGGCGTTGACATCGAATACAGGCAGCTTCTTCGCCACTCCAAATCCCGTTGGTTGTCGTTGTTTCCCTGCATAAATCGTGTGCTTCAAATGTATGAACCTCTGGCGTCGTATTTTATGTCTCAGAGCAACCCTCCTATCCTAATAAAAAATCTGTTTGAATAGCCAGAAAATGAAAGTGACTTGTGGTTTCTACATTTATTAATGTTTTCTTTCAATGAAAAGATTAAGAAATTGGAAGCCAAACATAACTCAGTTTTGGAGATGCTAGCTTCGTTGGAGGAAGTCGAAGATTTTCTGACTGAAAGACTGAAGGAGAAATTTCTCCCTAAATCTAATTTCTCACTAAATTTAAAGCCATGAACTGCAGTCAAAGATGGTGTGAATATTTCCATCTTGTCGACCAATCAGAGAAACACTCACAGCTTCTCAAATTGTGCCAAATTGTTTTCGCCATTCCTGCCCATAATGCCAACGTCGAGAGAATATTAAATATTCTCATTCCATCAGAGAAAATTTTTCTCTGATGAACTCTCAGTGGATGAGAGGAACTGACTACATGTCCCCACAGTAAAGGTTTTTCATCAATCAGATGGATGAAGGTTTGTTACCTACCTAATCGGGTATTATAATAATATCTACTTCAAGTTTTTAGTTTCAACATTCAACATATTATGTTGAATGTTGAAACTAAAAACTTGAAGTAGATTCTATTCCTATTAGAATTACATCATTTTCTATAATATAATATTATTATATTTTCTATAATATTATTACATTTTCTATAATTATTATTATAATACCCGATTAGGTAGGTAACAAACCATCATCCATCTGATTGATGAAAAACCTTTACCTTATAATTATATTATAATATAGTATGTGCATTTTGTAATTTATACGTTATATATCTTGATGTCCTTTTTTTCCTTTTCTCTCATCAGGCAACCCTAGTAATAAGAAATACTTGTGAAACACTCAAACGCAACAAGTCAAAACTTCACGGCGACCTTTTTTTTTTTTTTGATTTTCATCCATTTTCCTCTTCACAAAAAACCGAGTGGCAGTAGGAGTCCTCGTACTGGTAATAAGAAAATTTCTTATTACAAGTATTTAATACTTGTGAAATACTCAAACGCAACAAGTCAAAACTTCACGGCGACCATTTTTTCTTGAGGTATGTGAGAGTGAAAACAACGTGCGCGTCACTTTAGTAGTCAATTTTTCCATACGGATTCGTAAGGAATCTGTAGTGGGGTGGTTGTGGTGGTTAGCTTCCAGTCATGGTCGGCCTAGACAGCCCATACGGATTTCCTGCTACGGATTCGTGGAAAGGTCTGCAAAAACTCTCTATTGACTACTAAAGTGACGCGCACGTTGTTTTCACTCTCACATACCTCAAGAAAAAATGGTCGCCGTGAAGTTTTGACTTGTTGCGTTTGAGTATTTCACAAGTATTAAATACTTGTAATAAGAAATTTTCTTATGACAAGTACGAGGACTACTACTGCCACTCGGTTTTTTGTAAAGAGGAAAATGGATGAAAATCCAAAAAAATGGTCGCCGTGAAGTTTTGACTTGTTGCGTTTGAGTGTTTCACAAGTATTTCTTATTACTAGGGTTGCCAGATGAGAGAAAAGGAAAACAAGCCATCAATTGAATTGAATAGATGAGCGCAACCTTTTTGTTATTACGATATATTTAATGAGCGAGAGAAACTAAGAAACAGTAGGTATCTAGCGACCAAACTATGCCACACAACACATCATCCACGTGATGCTCATTACGTAAACAACTGCACCCTAACGACCGATGCGTAATAAAACCTTATGGCGATCAGAGGTAACGAACGGCTCAGGCTGCAAAAATCGTTTTTGAATCGTTGGAATCAGCCTAAAAAGCTCATTCCATAGACCCTTGTACCAACGAAATCGGACAAAAACTTTCGTCCCCCTATTGAGGCCTCCTTAGTTACACATCAGAGATAAACAACTTTCGTCGTGAAGTACCTCCCGAAAACCGACGAAAGGGATGAGGGAGGAAAAATCAAGGTAGCCTATAACCACCCCCGGAACTCGCTGATGACAATGAGACCACCCTCATGAAAATCTGTTGAGCCGCTCGGACGTGATGCTCTGTACACAAACAAAAAAAAAAAACAAAAAAAAAAAACATACATGTCGAAGAGGTGAGCGCACCTTTCCATTTTTTGGAAAAAGGTTGCGCTAAAAAGGACATCAAGATATATAACGTATAAATTACAAAATGCACATACTATATTATAATATAGGTAATTATAAGGTAAAGGTTTTTCATCAATCAGATGGATGATGGTTTGTTACCTACCTAATCGGGTATTATAATAATATTATAATACCCGATTAGGTAGGTAACAAACCTACTATGTTATAACATATTATGTTGAATGTTGAAACTAAAAACTTGAAGTAGATTCTATTCCTATTAGAATTAGATCATTTTCTGTAATATAATAATATTATAATATAAAAAATGTAATAATATTATAGAAAATATAATAATATTACTTGACTTGACTTGACTTATTTCCTGTGACTCCTAAGAGGAGCATAGGGCCGCAAATAATATTATATTATAGAAAATGATCTAATTCTAATAGGAATAGAATCTACTTCAAGTTTTTAGTTTCAACATTCAACATATTATAATACCCGATTAGGTAGGTAACAAACCATCATCCATCTGATTGATGAAAAACCTTTACTGAGGGGACATGTAGTCAGTTCCTCTCATCCACTGAGAGTTCATCAGAGAAAAATTTTCTCTGATGGAATGAGAATATTTAATATTCTCTCGACGTTGGCATTATGGGCAGGAATGGCGAAAACAATTTGGCACAATTTGAGAAGCTGTGAGTTTTTCTCTGATTGGTCGACAAGATGGAAATATTCACACCATCTTTGACTGCAGTTCATGGCTTTAAATTTAGTGAGAAATTAGATTTAGGGAGAAATTTCTCCTTCAGTCTTTCAGTCAGAAAATCTTCGACTTCCTCCAACGCAGCTAGCACCTCCAAAACTGAGTTATGTTTGGCTTCCAATTTTTTAATCTTTTCATTGAAAGAAAACATTAATGAGTGTAGAAACCACAAGTCACTTTCATTTTCTGGCTTTTCAAACAGATTTTTTATTAGGATAGGAGGGTTGCTCTGAGACATAAAATAAAATACGACATTTGAAGCACACGATTTATGCAGGGAAACAACGACAACCAACGGGATTTGGAGTGGCGAAGAAGCTGCCTGTATTCGATGTCAACGCCCACGATGGACATAGGTTTAAAAAGAACAAGATTTTTTCTAAGCAGGCTGTTCCAGATAGGTAGGTAGCCCAAACGATTTTCAGGTAATTTCGAGGTAATTTCAGAAAATGAGAGATTTTTTTTAAAAAGAGGACATTTGCCCGAAAAATGAAAAAAGAGAGGACGCCCGGACAGGGTGTGAAAAAGAGGACATGTTCGGAAAAAAGAGGACGTCTGGCAGCCCTACTTATTAAAAGTCCTACGAGGACTCCTACTGCCACTCGTTTTTTTGTGAAGAGGAAATGGGTGGAATAAAAATTTCCAATTCATCCATCGAGTGTAGAACAGAATAAAACAGAAGAGAACAAAGCGAACTGAGAACAAAAAATAACAAAGCAGAATCCAAGCCCGTTTGTTTACAAGAAAACATCTTGAGGTTACAACGGGGTTACACAAGCGTCAGGTTATGTTGCTTTTCATACAGATTTCTATACTGATTTGGTAACCCGTAGGAATAAGGATTCGTACCGCCTACTGCTACAGATTCCTTACCGATTTGTCCTCGCGCATGCGCACTCCCCCTTTCCTTACAGATTCGTACTACGGATTTCCTCCTACCGATCGGTGGAAGGGTCTGCAAAAACTCTCTTATAGGATAGTTTAATAGCCAAGAAAAACGTTGTACTAAACAGTAAACAACTTAGTTACCTATTACATTTTTAGGGCGACCTTTCCCTCAAAAAATGGAAAGGTGCGCTCACCTCTTCGACATGTTTTTAGCGCAACCTTTTTCCAAAAAATGGAAAGGTGCGCTCACCTCTTCGACAAGTTTGTTTGTTTGTTTTTTTTTTTTTTTTTTTTTTTTTTTCACAGCATCACGCCCGAGCGGCTCAAGAGATTTTCATGAGGGTGGTCTCATTGTGAACAGCGAGTTCGGGGGGTGGTTATAGGCTACCTTGATTTTTCCTCCCTCATCCCCTTCATTGGTTTTCGGGAGGTTCTTCACGACGAAAGTTGTTTATCTCTGATGTGCAACTAAGGAGGCCTCAAAAGGGGGACGAAAGTTTTTGTCCGATTTCGTTGGTTCAAGGGTCTATGGAATGAGCTTTTTAGGCTGATTCCAACGACTCCAAAACGATTTTTGCAGCCTGAGCCGTTCGTTACCTCTGATCGGCATAAGGTTTTATTACGCATCGGTCGTTAGGGTGCAGTTGTTTACGTAATGAGCATCACGTGGATATTTTTGATGTGTTGTGTGGCATAGTTTGGTCGCTAGATACCTACTGTTTCTTAGTTTCTCTCGCTCATTAAATATATCGTAATAACAAAAAGGTTGCGCTCATCTATTCAATTCAATTGATGGCTTGTTTTTTTTGTGTGTTTGCGTATCACAGCATCACGCCCCTCCGGCTGAACAGATTTTCATGAGGGTGGTCTCATTGTGATCAGGGAGTTCTGGGGGTGTTTATAGGCTATCAAAATCACCTCCGTCGTCGACGATTCGTCTGATCCCAACGACATAGTTTGGTCGTTAGATACCTAGTGTGTCAAGTTACGAATTCTTAGTTACGGTTTTGGTTTCGAAGTAACAGAAAGGTTGCGCTCTTCAATTCAATTCAATTGATGGCTTGTTTGAGGAAAGGTTGCGCTAAAAACAACAGAAAGCTACAACGCATATCACCTGTGCTGTGTGGGTTGCATACGTATGGATGGAAGGGAGGTCCTGTTGGTCATTGACCAATGGTCAATGACCATTGAGGTATGAGGTATGAAAAAGTAAAAAGCAGCATATAATATGCCACTAGATGTAAAATAAAAAAAGAAGTTAAGTAGGTATCAAACTTGACAAGAAAACACTTTGATGGTTGATAACTTGATATGAGTAATGGAGAATGCGAGTGACAAGAAGGACCATCAGCTAGGCAATCCGGCGACATTGTTGGCTTATTATACGGTCTAATTTATACCTGACGCCTGCTCTCCGCTCTCGGTGAACAGACTGTAGTGTAATCTCGAGGTGGAATTTACGGTCTAATGGTAATCCTCAGCGTCACTTTGAGGAGTGTTTCCTATACAAATGTTCGCGTTGGGACGTAAAAAAAGTATTAAGGGCGCTAACAGCGGATTAAATAAGACAGCCGAAATGGGTTTCGCTCCCACAAAAGAGTGAAAGTGGAGTCTTTTCTCTTGAATAATGATTTTTCTTTCCTGATATATTTCTTTTAATATTTGGGTTTTCCCGAGGCCTTTCGGCTTCCCCTTTTTCCTAGTTGGGTCATGGATCAAGGGGTGGTAAGGTACTCGTAATAACGAAGCAGCTCTCCCTCTCGTCAACCATTTTTTTCCTTGTCGAATAACATACTTACTTTCCCCTGTAAAAATGGACTAAGGCTTCATCCTTTTACCGCAGGCTGGCGAGGAAATTGGAGCTTTTCGAGGTTATGCCATCACCTTTGTCAGAATTACGGCAAAATACCGAACTGGTAGGACTTGCTGAAAGGAAATTCCGAACTAAGTTATTAGGAGAACGATTTGCAGCAAACTCATTCGAGACTCCTTACAAAAACTCTGCAAATTTTTTATTCTTCTTCGATGCTGGTAGGTTGATTGTTCCAAAATTAATTCTGAGTCATTGAAAAAAACATTAAGAATGAATTTTTTCACATTTTTGAATTTTTTTTCTTTACGATGTTTGAAAATATGTAAAATCTCGAAAATTGTTGACTTTTTTTGTACAATGTTTGGAAAGATGTGGGACGAAAAAATGAATTTTGAGAACTAATGACACAGAAAGCACAGTTTTATATATCAAAGGATACCTAATAAACCCTTGTGTAAAATTGTATAATGAATCGTATAATGTCAAATTGGTAGGCCAATGACAATTTTCGACCTCTGTCGCGATTACATACTATTAGGTTACAAGAATAATAAACCAAAAGATGAAAAATGTGATTTTCGCTCTTTTTTTTTAAATGTTTATGAAAAGGCTTTAGACTAAAAGTAAGGTTATATTCGGAACCAGCAGTAAATTTCCTATAAGATAAGTATGATTTGAAGTGTGAATATATTTCACTAGCACTTTGACAGGGGGGGGGGGGGCTTACTTCGCTCTAGGGATGTTGAAAAAGTATCGATACTTTTCAAAAAAAGTATCGATACATATCGATACTTTTTGTCCCCGATACATATCGTAGTATCGATACTTTTTTTCCGGTATCGGCGCCGATACTTATTTTATCCCTCACATTTCATCAGATTCAAATCTTACGGCATATAGGTAGTTGACAGTAACTTGACCAGCAATTGAAGAAAGTTGATGTAGGTACCTACCACCACCTCCTGGAGCTGCAACAGCTCTCATAATATAAGAGCTGATTCTTCTGATATTATCAGAAGAATCAGCCGTCCTCGATCACGGGCGGACCACCAAAATGTTGGCCCAACCAACCAACCCAACTCACTCATCACAGTAGAAATTAGTGTGGGCACAGCTACACCAAACGAGGGAATGTTCCCCTTTTTTGCTACATGTACCTACCCCCCGAGGCTTGGAGCAAGGTTTACAGTCCGATCGTCCAAACCCGTGGGGCGCTATGGGGCTAAAATGGGGCAATTGAAAGTTTTTTTAAAGCCGTTTGGCTATGGGATCGAGTTGAGTGTCGTTTTCGAAGTATTTTTGGACGTAGAGTATATTTTTGGGGGTCCCAGAAGGATCCAATTTCACTGTGGGGATGTAAAGGGCTTTCATGGGGCTACAACAGGGATTTTTGAAGGATCTCAGGAAGTCAAATATTTTCTGAGTAAAAAAAATTGAAAGAAAAAACTTTTTCAAAAATTTTTCATTGAGACAGAATTAATTTTTGCACAAGTAACCCATATCAAAGAATAATAAACCCTTGACTAAAAATTTGCAGGCGTTTTTGAATACTTCGATACCGATACTTTATTGAAATTATTGCATCGATACTTTTAGATACTGTCTGGATGTATCGATACGATACTGTATCGATACTTTAGAAGTATCAAACATCCCTACTTCGCTCAGCTAATCATTTTATCGGCCAGGGGGATTGATGTTGAAGGAGCATTTGACCTTGATGTAGGGGTTTGAACGTGTCCATCGATGCTACTCACCCCACTACGGTGGGGGGGGGGGGGGGGGGGGGGGGGTTCTGGGTGCGTAGGCGAGCAAAGGCCTACGCCCCCACGTCTTTTGAAGATGTTCGAGTGAAGTTGGTGATTGCCAGTCTGGAAAATTCAGGGTAAAGGAAGGTCCAAAAAAACCAAAGGCCAAAAGGCCTTATTCGAAAAAAGGCTATAATTTTCGGATTCAGCACCCTCAAAAACCCCTTGAATAAGTAAAAAGAACCCGGCAACTCAGAGGACATGATTTTTATTTTTTTAATTTTTTTATTTATTTATTTTTCTTCAGACCTGTGTTATATAAACCTCTTTTTGGGAATAGTATTATAGAGAAGCAACAAAACCGGCCTCTTCACACATCCACAAACATGGAAAATTTTCACACTGCGTAGCGGGGTTGGGAGACTCACACGGTAAGAGGAATCAGCCGTCTCAGAGAGGAAAACCCTTCTGGTGTCGAGCGAAGGAAAGTTGGGTTTTGGTGTGAGTGGGGGGGAGTAAAGGAAAAGCAATGGAATAGGCGTCTAAGGGGCGAAAGGCCGTCCAAGGATAAAAGTGACAGCACCGGCACTCGTGGTTTTGCCAAAAAGGCTTCAACTTGGACAAAAAGTTTGTCATGGGGCATGAACTTCCGATCAGGAAGACTTGATATCCTATTACATTAAAGCTGCTGCCCGAGGATGCTTATATTTATTCTGGTCTACCAATAAGTGCCCTAAACCATCCTTGGGGCATGTCGCTTGTTGCCAGGCATGTCCTGTAGGTGGTGCTGAGCACCGTGACTCACTGTACCATGTCTCTGGGGCCAGTCATGGGCCAATACAATATATTTTCGTCTACTGCGCTAGATTATTTTTATGCTCTCTCTAGACGGCTTGGGTCTTGGTCTTCCTTGCAATTTTCTGCTGCGGTTAGTGCGACCAGTTAGGTGGTTCCCTGACTCCATAGCTCCCCTAGGAGGACAAAGACTCTGAGGACTCTTCTTTGGCAAGCAAAAACCACTAAAATTTTTCACCGGTGGAGCTTAGCCCCAAGCAAGATGAAGAAGGTAGACGACGAAGATGAAGGCGGTACTCCCAACCTATCAATGTCATGTTCTAGTGACAGTGACAACCTTGGTTGACCATGTACTAATGGACGAAATCATTTTCGAATATCGTGAATAAGATTGGCCCCCATTACTCCCTCGTGCTCTGGATGCCCCCCCCCCCCCCCCCCTCATACTGCTACATATTGTGTGAAGAATGACCAAGCTTTGAGTTCGTTCAGAAGTCTTCCAATCGGCCTGTTTGAAGAGAGAACTTGAGGTTGGGTCAATAAAGAATCTTCTCTTTCTGTGTCCCTCCTTTTCCCTCTCGAGTCCCCATCAATCCACATGTCACGATCCCCTTCATACGTATTCATCGAGTTGACCCTCACAGGCTCCAAGTGTGTACATTACGACGAAGTGGGAGGGAAGCAAAAAAAAACCCCTTTGGCTGAAAAGAATGGTTTATTAATTTTCCTTTCGAGTTAGAGCCCACTCTGCCGTCGTGTTTGATAGTGTTATAAAAGGGGCCTTTATTTGTCCTGGCAGACCTTTCTAATGACTCGTGTAAATAATCGTGGACAAATCTGTCAATTTATAAGCGGAGTAAAAGAGGGAAGAACCCTTTTAGGGCTGGATCATTCCTGTCGAACAATCCGCTCGCTTTCTTCAGTCGGTTATTTTTACGATTACGAACTGAGTCTGACGATTTCGTTGAGTCAATTTCTGACCTGTTGATTTTGCCGATCTTGCATGATGGTTTCACGGATATAATATATTATCAATATCAAATCGGATATTTGTAGGGTAGAGGAACCGGCTATGCGTACACAGGAGGCGCTTTGGAAGAAAAGGCCGGGTTTTTTGAAGTGGTGCTTTTAATACACGGTCTAGCTTTCGGGTTTGGCTTTGAACCCTTCTTCAGGACCTTAATAAAGTTATTATGGAATTAGATTGTTTGAAATTGCAATCCTCGTCATCGCCCCGATGACTGCCCCGGTACAGGTTGAATATGGATTATAATGTAGGTACATTATAGACTGTGTATTCCAGCCACGTCAGTGCCATGTGAGCGAATCTTCTCAAAGGCCGGCCAATTGTTCACTGAGAAAAGGAGTCGTCTCACAGCCAAAAAAATCACAGAACTTATTTTTGTTAATCACAATGCAGCTCTCTTGTAAATAATTTATACCGTGAACTTATTTATACCCTGAAATTATTAAATAAATTGAAATTAAATAAATTTTATACTGTGAACTGTAATGTTACGTGTTCATGTAGGTAAAAAATAATATAAAATATATACCTACCAAATAGTATTGAACGTGGGATCAAAGACAGGTTTTGTGATTGTTGGCACCTAAATCCAGAATTTACGCATTGCTAGGGCTAAAGAGGTGGAGGAGGGGGGGGGGGGATGAGTTATAAAAAAGAGCTGATCATTTTGATGAGTGAAAGATCCCGATCCGATCTTTGTGATGAGCCAGATTGCCCACCTAATTCTGAGTGGTCACATGATTGCCCTTACCTGCCCCCTGGCGGACAACGAGGAAAGTGTTTGTGGGAGAGAGTTTCTGCTTTGCAATGCAGTGTGCGAGAACTTCCCCGTGCGGGAACTTACCCCACCCTACCCTATATGTTGATCCGGAACTTTGCGATCATTTTGCAAAAACCGCATCAAAATCGGTCAAGCCGTTCGGGCGTGAATCGACCACAGACAAACACACATACCTACTCTTCTCTTTTATATAATACTAGCTGAGCCGGTGCGCTTCGCTGCACTCAATAAAAATAGAATTTTAATGAAACTGTGTGTCCGAGAAAATCAGAAACTTCTTTAAAACCATCTACAATGCTTCACAAACATTCTCACACAATTTGGTGCCAAACACGCCACTGGTTTTTAAGTAGTGAGTCCTCAAAGATTTGGCAGTCATTTATATATATATATATATATATATATATAACGATATATATTATAAGGATTAGACTATAAGGATTAAGACTTATATAAGGGGGTACTTATATATTATAAGGATACCCCTCATAAAAACCTTTAGAAGAAAAAAGAGTAAGCTTTAAAAAACCTATCTGATTTTTAGGAAAACATCTCTCCAACATGTGCTTTTGAAGGTGCTACCATCATCTCGTGCCCGATTTTGCCAGATACATATTTGAAGTCAAGTTGAGGGTTTTAAATAACTATTTTTTGAGGATCGTTGGGAATGAAAATTCATTTATTGTTATTTTTGTCCTTTTTATGGATGTCTCAATACCACCGAATTGAGGTCTTTACGCGTGAGTTCCTATAGTATGGATAAATTCAAGTCACATAGGTACTATGTAATTGGGGATTTCTTTATCTTTATCTTCCTCTTCTTTTCTTTACTATTAATAAAAATGGATGTCTGTATCTATGTTTGTTACAGCATCACGCCCAAACGGGCAAACCAATGTCCGTGCGGGTGGGCGCAAATTGTCGAGGTTGTTCCAACTTAGATAATTGGCTATAGCTTATAGTAGGCCTAGATTTCGCGAAATCTTCCTTCATAGCGAACGAAGCTTTCCTTCGCGACGAGAGCCGGGTCAAATTGCGTCGTTACAAGGGATTACTAGGAAAATTGACGTAGCGCCAAAACCCAGCACAACTTTCGGCGACGATTTTGAACGGAACTTCGTCGGTCAAAACGAGCATTTCACGCTGATTTCAACGAGTACAAAACGATTTCTGTGCGATGACCCATTCGGAAGTTATTTACGGATCTTCGGTAGGTGGGTACGAGTCTCTTTTTCGAGCCTCCGATTCGAGGTAGTTTGATGCTTCAAGATCTTCAAAAACAATGACATTGTCTGGTTAACAGGGTCAACCTTTTACTGACATAACTATTGTGAAGCGTCGTTTCTAGGAAAAAACGCTGCAAATTTTACACAAGGGTTTATTATTCTTTGATATACGTTACTTGTGCAGAAATTTAATTCTGTCAATGAAAAAATTTAAAAAAAAATTTTTTTTTGGGATTTTTATCTCGAAAAAAATTTTTTTTTTTAGATTTTCTTGTTCAAAAATGTGTTTTTTCAAAAATTCTGTATTTTTTACTCGAAAAATATTTAACATCCTGGGATCCTTCAAAAATCCCATTTTTAGCCCCATGAAAGCCCTATAGATCGCCACAGTGAAATCGGATCGTTCTGGGACCCCAAAAAATGGATTCTACGTCCAAAAATACTTCAAAAACTAAACCTAACTCGATCCCATAGCTAAAAGCCTTCAAAAAAACCCCTCCCTTAGCCCCATTATAGCCCCATAGCGCCCCACGGGTTTGGGCGATCGGACTGAAAACCTTGCGGGCACAACTAGATGGTAAACCAAGTATTTTGTCAAAATTTCAGATTTTGTAAAAAATTCCTACTGCCCAAAACGGCCTGGACGGCGGACGGCGTACGGCGGACGGACATTTCGGATTTAGAATGTAGACCTCTTGAAACGGATAACGTCAAATTTTGAGCCCGATCGGAGTCGTCGACCCCCGTCGCGAAAACATAGGTGTATTATTCCATGAATAATAAACCAATATTGATTTATTAGTTACGGGAGAGTGACAGTAACTGTTAAAATTTGGTAGGTAGGTACGGGTTATCGTGCGGAAGTTATACGAGTTTATTTTTCGAGCCTTTTATTCGAAGTTGTTTGATAAGTACTTCACTAAAATAAATGGGTTAACAAGCGTTGTTACTAAGAAAAAATGCCCCCCTAAGAAAAAAACCCTCCCGCCCCCATTGTAGCCCCATGGGTTTGGGTGATCGGGCTGAAAACCTTGCGGGCACAATTGGATGGTAAACCGCGTAGGTATTTTGTCAAAATTCAAATCAGATTTGGTCAAATTGTCAAAACAGCGGGCGGGCGTTACTGGAATCTAGACGTTTTGAAACGGATAATGTCAGATTTTGAGGCCGATCAGAATAATTCTGACTAATATTGTCCGAATAATTCTTCGACAATTACCTACTTATGGTCGACCTCCGTCGCGATTACATAGGTTGTGTATTATTCCAAGAATAATAATATAAAATGTTAAAATTTAATTGACGAGCAACTGTTACCTACTCGCGTGGGGAGATTCCTCATCATTATATGTATTATCACATAACATTGTAGATAACATAACATGATATTGATCCTACATAACATGAAATTATCTTCGGCAGGTCTGTGTTTGGACTGTAACTGACGTGCCACATCTTCGATGGCAAATAACTTGGCTTCCAGGCTCAAACCACGTGTTGAAATGCCATCTTCAACCTTTTGAACGGTGTTTCAGAGTTTCTTATAGTGAACACCCCCCTTATAGTGAATATCCCCCCTCTCACAATTTGCCCAGTATGGAAATTGAGGCACTCAACGACATCCCAGCCTCGCTCCACTTTTTCTCCCTTCCTGACGAATTCGACTACTCTGATACATACCTACCTACCCCTCGTCCATCGTTACGAACGCCGGTCACGTGTGCTCAATACTACACGGCCACCCAAATCAACGCTCCGCTACTTTTTTTTTCTCTCGCTCTCTTTTTCGGCTAACCAATTCTAGTTGAAAGGCGTAATGAATGCCAACGGCTCTCTCGCAATTTCGATGATATACTCCCGCACACGTGTGTCCACCTGCCGAATAACCGGATTTCAAACGGGGTTGGTACGTTTCCTTGCAGACAATGAACACGTTCTCCCAATTGTATCAAATTGCGACAATCGTCATCATGCATTGATCCTGTACTTGACATGATCGATAGTGTCAACATTTGACAGTATCTTATTTAATAAGATTCTAGGGGCATTCCACGTGAAAGGTAGAACTCTAAAAATAAAAGTTCTCCTAAATTAACCGTTTTCTCACAAATGTTCAGACCGATTAGTCGCGTTCTTGCAGCTGCACAGGCAGTCAAAGTTTGCAAATTACGCAGGTTTGGGTTAACTTCGCCGGCTGCTACCGCACTTCTCTGGGTGCCGTACCTTTAACCAGGCGTTGGCTACCTCTCGCTACTAACTTCTGCTGAGCGTGTTGAACAGTAACTGTTCAACTGTTATTACAGAAGCAGTAGGGACCTACTGTTTAACGGCGGCTCCGGAAGGCAAATATGAGAGATTTTCCTGGGCGAAATACGCTTGGTGGTGAACCTGCATGGACCGGTAATTTTATCCTCTCTTATTATACGGGCCTTCGATTCGAGATAGTTTGATACCTACTTCACAACTAGAAATGGGTCAACAAGGTTGAACGGGTTGGACGTGCTAGCGTTCTTAGTGAAGGATGGATGCATCATATAATGGGACTTTGATATTTCGTGCGAAGCGCGGGTGTCCCAGCTAGTAAACAATAAAATACAATATTTTTTAATTTAGTTTTTTACATTTCTACCAACCCAGCCCTACTATTGTTTTACAATGCCGATGTGTGTGATGTGAGCAGAGTTAGTAGGTACCCACTGGGTACTACCCAGTTTTACGAATTTTGCGACAGTTTTATTAATTTATTTTTACGAGTTTTATGAATTAACGTTTTGGGACGATATAATATATTATGATTATCGGTCATTTTCCTTCGATATACCGGACCTATCGATATTTATCCTTTAATATATCGATGGACTTATTATCGAGTTTTCTTTCGTTATGTCACCCTTACAGCATAATAATATTATGCAATATTATTGATCACCGTAATGTAACTTTATCCTGGCTCTGCCTCGACGAAGCTAATTATTGTGCTGGGGTCCTATTCACTGTAGCGACAGTTTATCATGCGATTCCAAGCATTCATATTAGGTAGTGGGTAAAAGAGTAATAATACCATTGTTTCATTCCATCTCCTGTTTACAATACCGTACAGGTGGGTAGCCAAGTCATATTAGAAAGGATTGGTATCTGAAAGGGCTGACAGGAAGGCATAACCTGCACAGTCCGAACGATAAGAGGGAAATAGGGTTTTCATGGAAAATCGTTGATGCGTAATATGAGAATGCTACCCCTCATTACACCCCCAGAGAGAAAACCCCTTTAATTCCGAAATCTGCTAATCGCAATGCGGTCTTCCGGGCCGGCGGTAGTCGGTTTTGATGTGATGTTTTACCGGATGGTTAAAACCGGACCAGCTCTAATTCCCCTTTTCGGCCCGCCAGATGATCCTAACGTCATTTAGGCATTTATGCCAAGACGTGATTAAAGATATACCTAATGTACTCTAGTTTCACTCCTAGACGTATTAACCACTTCTGTAACAGGTGTGTTTAGGCCCAGATAGGCCTAATCTTACTGGCCTAATCTTATTGGTTTTAAATAAAATAATATTATATAAAGTTATATTATAACTTTGATTAAGTACATGTATGAAAAAAAAAGTTAAGTGAGTTTTCTTTGTGTTGAGTGTTAACCAACTGGTTTTCACAATTAGGGCAGGAGCCGACCCCGCACTGTACTTGAAAAAGTTTTAGAAATTCTTGCTTCATAGAAGGATACACATAAACTTGCGTTCAGGGGTGAATTGTCTGCCGACAAGAAAGGTTTTACAACATGTGATGACTTTTTGTCTAACATTGGTGTTCGTCCCCGGATTCGAACCAGGCTGATCTGCGCCCCCACTGATTGTAAACAGAAGTTTCACTGACGCCGTAGTCCACAGGGCCATCCTGTCCACCTGATTACATGTTAGGTACCTACCTAACACCTACCTATACCTAATGCAATAATGTCGAAAAAAATCAAATTTGTTTACAGGAAACTAACTATAAAAAAGTAGAATAATGTTCTTCTTCTTTTATTTTGATGGTATCTCCTCCTGTCAGGAGCTGTCCATCATCGCCTGATGCCAAGCCCTGCGGTCCTGTCGGCTTTCTGGAGACGACTGCTAATACAAATTAGGATGAGGTGTAAATGATAAAACGTTCGAGGTCGGAATGATAAACCTTTTTAATCAGATCGGTAGTGGAACAGAGTGGGGGAAGGCAGGCTTGCCCTCGAGAGGGAAATACTACACAAACACTACTTTCCCCCAAAAATAAAACTTTCCTGTATACAAAATGAAAACATAAATTAAACGTCTTAGATGAACACGGTTTAACGTGTGAACAGTATTCGATAGTATAATAGAAACGTAAACCATAAACATAATGAAAACATAGATGAACCCTGTTTAACTTGGGAACAATTTTCAGTATTATCATTGACATAACCAAATTTACTCATAAATCAGTTTCAAAGGAGCTTTAACATTGCGGCTAGCTTTACGGATAGCAATTGGGGTAGCCGGCAAATGAGCCGCTACGTTTCCGTGGGTCGGAGAGCGTGGAGAATCATTTTGCAAGTCTTGAGATTCATCTGATTTGTTCCCACCCGAAGGGAGAACCATGGAAGTGCCGGGAGTACTCGACCCGGGGCTCTCAGGCAGCGTGTTCCCAAGAGGGATAGGGTCCGAGCATTCCGGAATTGGACCAGGCTTGTATTCCCAACGGCCCACATCTTCGAAAGTCTCGGTAAAAAATTCTCCTGACCTGATCATTTGATCGGGATGCCTCTTGAAAACTCGGCCATCGGGAACCTCACAAAGGTACAAATACGCCCCTAACACTTCCACTACTTTGGCTCGCAACCACCCGCGCTTATTAGGGCGAGAATAGTCGCGTATATACACCGAGTCATCAACCTTGAAGACCTTATCGGTCAATTTAGGTTGCTTCTTATTCCAGACGCTTTGTTTGTTCAACAGTTGGTCAAAACGAGTTTGACTTTTCCTTCCAAACATTACTTCAGAAGGTAGTCGATGAGTAGTGGAATGTGGGGTGTTTCTATACGCAAACAAAAATTTTTGTAAATTTGTTTGGAATGACTGATTGGTAGAAGTTTTAATGATCTTCTTCAATGAATTTTTAAATGTTTTTACAAAATTTTCGGCCTGTCCATTACTTGATGGATGAAAAGGCGGTGACGTCAGATGTTTAATGTTATTTGATTTGCAAAAATCTGAAAATTCCGAAGAGGTAAAACAGGTACCGTTATCAGATACCACGCATTTCGGAATTCCCAAACGCGCTATCACCTCACGGAACTTGTCCAACGTGTGTGCGGTATCAGCCTTAGTAACTTCAAAAACTTCAGGCCATTTGCTACAAGAATCAATTATTATCAAAAACATTTTATTATTGAAAGCTGGACCTGCATAGTCCATATGGATTCGTTCCATGGGCTCAACGGCCTCGGGCCACCCAGCGGTTGCTGTTTTAGGTGGATCGGGCCTAGAAGTCTGGCAAATTTCACAATTTTTTGATAAATCCGTAATATTTTTGTCCAGACCAGGCCACCAAAAATATGAGCGCGCAAGCGCCTTCATTTTTGTGGCGCCCATGTGAGAACTGTGAAGTTCTTTCAAAAGTGACTCACGTAATTTATGTGGAATCACAAGCCTGTAACCCCACATGATGACATCGTCTTCGATGTGAAACTCAGACTTTCTTGATTCGAATGACTTTAATTCGTCTTCAACGATATTTGGCCACCCACCGCGGATGTGCAAATATAATTTGCCCAATATTGGGTCTTTTCGAGTTTCATATTTGACTTTAGCATGATCTACTGGTACAAACTCTTCGATAAAGTTTAAATAATCGTAGTCTTCATCTTCAATATCGTTACAGGCAATAGGCAAGCGCGACAGTCCGTCCGCAGAATTTTTGGAACCCTTGATATATTCCAATTTGAAATCAAAATTTGACAAAAACAACGCCCATCGCTGTACCCTGCCTGCAGCCATCGCAGGAAGAGGCTTGTCTTCACCAAACGTACCCAATAACGGTTTATGGTCGGTTCTTATGATGAACTTGTGGCCCATCAAAAATTGATAGTACTTGTTACATCCAAAATAAATTGCCAAAGCCTCTTTTTGGCCAGTCGGGTAATTTTTCTCGGCCTCTTTCAAAGTACGTGACGCGAAGCTTAAGGGGCCTTTCCTCGCCATTAGGCATTTTGTGAAGAAGAATCGCGGCCACTCCGTTTCCCGATGCATCACATTCCAAAATTATGGGTAGCGTAGGAGTGAAATGCACCAGTGTTTTGTCCGAAGCGATCGCCTGTTTGATTAGTTGGAAGGACTCTTCACATTCAGAAGACCACTCAAAGGTCACGTTTTTCTTTAATAATTGGTAGAACGGTGACAACCGTGTAGACATATTTTTCAAAAATCTCCCGTGATAAGAAACGGTACCGATGAATGATCTTAGTTCATCGGTAGAAGTTGGTCGGGGAGCTTCTAAAATTGCTTTCGTTTTTTCAGGATCCTGTCGGAGCCCGACGTTGTCGATAATGTGACCAAGAAACTTGACCTCTTTTTGGAAAAATTTACATTTTGATTTATTCAATTTAAATCCGGCCTCTCGTAAGCGTAGGAGCACTACCTCCAAATTACGCGTGTGCTCCTCAAAAGACTTCCCAGTTACGACGATGTCGTCCAATAAGCAGGCAACACCTTCGCAACCCTGTAGAGTCTTGTCAATAACTGACTGAAATAACTTGCATGCCGGTTTCACGCCGAAAGGTAATCTATTTACTTTGTAGATTCCCTTTGGCGTACTCCAGGCCAGCAACTTAGCAGTAGGCTCATCACACGCAATCTGGGTGTAAGCAGTCGAAAAATCCAACTTACTGTATTGTTGGCCGCCTTCTAATTGTGTAAATATATCCTGTACCGTAGGAACACAATGATCAAAATCTTTTAAAAATGGGTTAACCGTTACTTTGTAATCAGCGCAGACTCGAATAGTATTATCAGGCTTCAGAATCGGAACCAATGGTGTTCCCCATTCTGAGGTCTGAATTTTGGTAATTACCCCTTCATTCTCCAACCTGTCAAGTTCGAATTCTACCCCTTTTCGGAATGCATACGGAATGGAACGTGGCTTAAAAAATTTCGGGGAAGCATTTGTATCAACAGATAAATTTATGTTAGCGTGTTTATATAACCCCAATTTACCATCAAATAAATCTGCGTATTCCGTGAAAACTTTATTTGTCGCTTCCTGGTGAGAATCCGAGGTTAAAGAATGTTGGGTAACCACTTCATTCCCAAGTTGAATTTGTAGGGATCGAATCAAGTCCCTTCCAATTAAAGGCCGTTGCCCTCCTAGGACAACTAAAAATGAACATTTTTGCTTAATGTCACCATTGGTAACGGTGAGAGAAACTACACCTTTCGGCAAAATAATTTTACCGTCATAAGTCCTAAGCTTTACATCCGTTGGTTTCAATTTACTGAATTCGCTGGACGTGTTTTCAAAAAATTCATACGGTATAACTGATAATGTGCTGCCAGTATCAATTTCAAACTTTACCTCAACATTTTCGACAGAAATTTTCTTAAAAAATGGTTCGTTGCCGGTGAAATTTGATTTTAGATTGTGTAAACTGAGCTCCATAATTTTCTTAGTCCCACTTGAATCGGAATCTGAATCAGACGAATATTCCTCGTTGCTGAGGAATTTAGAATCTTGAACTTTACACGCGGCGAAAATATGTCCTTTTTGTTTACATTTTTTACAAAAGGCGTTTTTGTACTTACACTTACGAAAATCATGGTCACCTTTATTACATGCGTAACATTTCGGAGATTGGGAGGAGGATGTTGAGTCTTCTTTCTTCCCCGGTCTCTTGCTGAATGCTGAGGTTTTCCAGGTTTTGACTTCTTCCGTAGTTTGTGTAATTCGGCCTCCAAGGTCATTTTGTCATGATCAGCCGCTTCCTTAGATAATGCTAGTTCGTATAATGTATAACTTTTCGTATAACTTTTTTAGTCCAACCACGAATCGAAGTTTCGTATGAGCGTTCAGTTCCGCACCAAAATCACATTCCATCACCTGTTTTTTTACCCGGACGTACCAATCCGCGATTTTCTCGGAATCTTGTTGCTTCATCTCGGAAAACCTGATGCGGCTTCGCCAGGCTGAAGTTGCGGGTACGTACTGCTGTTGTAGAAGTTCGCAGAGATCAGTAAACGACTTGGTACTCGGTTTTACGGGATGAGTGAGGTCTCGCAGGACGTCATAAACCCTGGCGCTGATTGACGTAAGCAGGAGAGACACAAAGCGGTTTTCCGGAACTTCGTTGGCCACGATGTACTGTTCCAATCGTTCTGAGTACGTGTGAAATTTGTCTCCAACGTCGAAATGTGGCAGCTCGCCCAAATTTTGACGCACAACAACTACTTGTTGCTGGGCCGACGATGCCGTTGCTGGGGCGGGTGCCGGTGCGGGAGGATTCGGCATATTCGGTGTTGTATGTACTGTCCCAAAAAAAACCAATGCGGTCGACGATCGCACTCACGTTAGGATAATCCGATGAGGCGATGAAGCGGAATTAGGTTCAGTGTCAACGCGGTAAAACACCGCCCGGAAAAAAAAACATGACACCGTTATTTTAACTGTACCGCATTTTTCTCGATATCCGCCCGACACGAATAGTGTAGTATTTCCCTCTCGAGGGCAAGCCTGCCTTCCCCCACTCTGTTCCACTACCGATCTGATTAAAAAGGTTTATCATTCCGACCTCGAAAGTTCTTACCGAGCACTGAAGGAAAGGATGTTTTACGATTTAACTTCACTTTTTCCTCGTCGCCATTTAATACAAATTAGGATGAGGTGTAAATGATAAAACGTTCGAGGTCGGAATGATAAACCTTTTTAATCAGATCGGTAGTGGAACAGAGTGGGGGAAGGCAGGCTTGCCCTCGAGAGGGAAATACTACAACTGCAGAACCCGCCCAGGCCATCTTTCTTCGGGCATAGTATGTCGTATTACGACGGACATGCCCGTACGACTGGAGCGTCCTCTTGTCCAAACGAGCTACAACTGATTCTTCTTGGTCCGTCCACTGCCTGATCGTTTTGTTCCTGTCTCGCTCTATCCGAGACTCTTTGCAACTCCTTATCAAATCCCCCATCTCGACTGCATGAACCCCCGTTCATGCATTTGCATAAGCGGCCAGAATTTTTCTCTGCTCCACCACAGACAATTGAGCGCTTGAATTGCTCTTTCAGGTGCAGAAATCCGGATTTCTGTATCCAATCACACCCTCCCGACTTGTCAATGGTGAAACCCAGATGTTTAAGAATCGTCAGCGTGGACAACGCCTACCCAAGAAACCTACAGGTCACGCCCAGGGCCACCGACTTCCAGGTATTCCGTCTTTTCGGCAGTGATGTGCCTGCTCGTTCAAAAGCCTGCCAGCATGGACTCGGCTTCCTCTTTGTCATGAGCCGAAATGACGTGATCGACGAAAAAAAAAAAAAAAAAAAAAAAAAAAACAGCGAAAAGATTATCTTGCCTAAACAGCGAAAAGATTATCTTGCCTCGGGATAGAGGCATTCCGTTTCTTCCAACTTTCATCGACGCCAGACTTGGGCCATTCATTAATAAAATTAATTAATAGAACTTAATTATAGCGGCTACTCGATCACTCCTATCCTTCCTTAACTTTGCTGACCACAGCTCAACAAGCGGTGAGTACATAAAACCCGATAAGTACGTCAAAAATTTATAGAAAATTCAACACACTATGAGGTGGTTAGGGTGAGAAATGACTCCTCTGCTGAGTACTAAATTGTTTATTCCAATACCGGGACCGGTTTCGAGCAACTAAGCTCATCTACAGCCCTGACAAGAAAACCATTTGTCATTAGCATCAGAGGAAAAACCATAAAATTATATTAACAATGTAAGCTCGAAATTATATTATACTGAAGGTATATGAACAAACACAAATGGTGAAAAATTATAACTGACGAAAACGGTCCAGAATGGTGGTACATAACTTGACAATAGTAAATTCGGAATATGGACCCACTGTTAAAATTGGCTCCATGACTGATGGCCAGTGAACCATTTGAAAACCAGTTATGGTATACTACAGGTACTGAAAGGAGAATTGTTTATTATTCTAGTGGCAAAACATCTTTGATTAGTGACAAAGAAAAATTAGAGGTAAGAAAGTCAGAGATAATTTTAAAAATGGACCCATTTGACAAGGTTATTAATTGGTACTAGGAAAGATGAATTTGGAATTATTCGTTTTTTAAAAAAACAATTGATAAGTTAAAACTACAGAAAATGATGACATACCTAGGTGACCTAGTTGACATGGTGAATTTTGAATTTATACAGAAGGTAAATTTGAATATGAAGGTTTAAATAAAGTCTTTAAATTAATAATAAAGTCTTAAAATTAATTGAATTTGTGAATCTATTTGAAGTTACTGTTGAATCTTGAGAAGTTAAATTTTTATAAGAGTTAATTTTTCAGCAGTTTTCATACTGAGGTAATTTTTGAAAAAATGTTATTAAGTACATGAGGTTGGGTGAAATAGAAATATCTAGATGAGCTTACCAGAGTGACTTGAGGTGGTTGAACGTACAATTAGTTCTGAACAATTGTGTTAGACGCCTGAGGGTTTATATAGGTAGGTACCTGAGAGGGCTGAGGGATTAGGTGGCGGTATCCTTTGAGTGTTTTGAAAGGAAACCGACATTAATAGCAGAAATTCCGAGTTTGTTTGTGGATAACCGTTATTGAGGGTTGGTTATTGGGGATATTTGAGAAGGCTCAAGTATGAATTTTAAAGTTTTAAATTAATAGAAGGGGGGGGGGGGGGGAATAATATTGATTGAGAGAGTTAAATTGGTTTCAGAATTTCTAATATTGGGGATCTACTGATTTTGCCATGGTCGTTTTTATTAAGATCAGGGTGGATAGTATAAGCTTTCAGGATTTCCAGGTTCTCCCACTCATTGAGCAGGCGACCCTTGGGTTGGAAATGTAAAAGTTTACTATCCCTATTTGGGTTAAAAGGATGATTCGAGCTGATACAGTGGTCGGCAAAATCATTATAGCCAAGATGCTGAAGGCGAATCTTGCTTTCATGTTCTGCCAATCGGGTTCTGAATGCTCTGCCTGATTGTCCTACATAATTTACTTCACAAGACGGTTCTCCACATGTTAATTTATAAACCCCTGACCTGTTCCTAGGTTCAATTTTATCTTTAGGACTTGATAAAAACCTCCCAGTTGTGTTGGAAGCCCGAAATATGACTTTATGCCCCAGTTTGCGGAGTTCTTTGGCGAGTTTTTCTGATAAATGGCCATAGTATGGTAAGAAAATCCAAGGGGGTCTAGTTTCTAGGGAACTGGTAGAGGCGGGAACTGGTACAGGAGAGGAGGTTGACGGTAAAGCAGGAGGATATATTAAATCAAAAGTGATAGCCCTCTGTTTTCGTGAAAAGATGCTGCACGAAAACAGAGGGCTATCACTTTTGATTTAATATATCCTCCTGCTTTACCGTCAACCTCCTCTCCTGTACCAGTTCCCGCCTCTACCAGTTCCCTAGAAACTAGACCCCCTTGTATTTTCTTACCATACTATGGCCATTTATCAGAAAAACTCGCCAAAGAACTCCGCAAACTGGGGCATAAAGTCATATTTCGGGCTTCCAACACAACTGGGAGGTTTTTATCAAGTCCTAAAGATAAAATTGAACCTAGGAACAGGTCAGGGGTTTATAAATTAACATGTGGAGAACCGTCTTGTGAAGTAAATTATGTAGGACAATCAGGCAGAGCATTCAGAACCCGATTGGCAGAACATGAAAGCAAGATTCGCCTTCAGCATCTTGGCTATAATGAGTTTGGTTAGGGAGAGAGAACGACTCCTCTGCTGAATACTAAATTGTTTATTCAGGTAAACAATTATAGCGTGGGGACCGGTTTCGAGCAACTAAGCTCATCTACAGCCCAGAGTGACTTGAGGTGGTTGAACGTACAATTAGTTCAGAACTAATTGTACGTTCAACCACCTCAAGTCACTCTGGGCTGTAGATGAGCTTAGTTGCTCGAAACCGGTCCCCACGCTATAATTGTTTACCTGAATAAACAATTTAGTATTCAGCAGAGGAGTCGTTCTCTCTCCCTAACCAAACTCATTGGATTAGACCTCTGCACCATCGGCAAACAACCACTTTGGCTATAATGATTTTGCCGACCACTGTATCAGCTCGAATCATCCTTTTAACCCAAATAGGGATAGTAAACTTTTACATTTCCAACCCAAGGGTCGCCTGCTCAATGAGTGGGAGAACCTGGAAATCCTGAAAGCTTATACTATCCACCCTGATCTTAATAAAAACGACCATGGCAAAATCAGTAGATCCCCAATATTAGAAATTCTGAAACCAATTTAACTCTCTCAATCAATATTATTCCCCCCCCCCCCCCTTCTATTAATTTAAAACTTTAAAATTCATACTTGAGCCTTCTCAAATATCCCCAATAACCAACCCTCAATAACGGTTATCCACAAACAAACTCGGAATTTCTGCTATTAATGTCGGTTTCCTTTCAAAACACTCAAAGGATACCGCCACCTAATCCCTCAGCCCTCTCAGGTACCTACCTATATAAACCCTCAGGCGTCTAACACAATTGTTCAGAACTAATTGTACGTTCAACCACCTCAAGTCACTCTGGTAAGCTCATCTAGATATTTCTATTTCACCCAACCTCATGTACTTAATAACATTTTTTCAAAAATTACCTCAGTATGAAAACTGCTGAAAAATTAACTCTTATAAAAATTTAACTTCTCAAGATTCAACAGTAACTTCAAATAGATTCACAAATTCAATTAATTTTAAGACTTTATTATTAATTTAAAGACTTTATTTAAACCTTCATATTCAAATTTACCTTCTGTATAAATTCAAAATTCACCATGTCAACTAGGTCACCTAGGTATGTCATCATTTTCTGTAGTTTTAACTTATCAATTGTTTTTTTAAAAAACGAATAATTCCAAATTCATCTTTCCTAGTACCAATTAATAACCTTGTCAAATGGGTCCATTTTTAAAATTATCTCTGACTTTCTTACCTCTAATTTTTCTTTGTCACTAATCAAAGATGTTTTGCCACTAGAATAATAAACAATTCTCCTTTCAGTACCTGTAGTATACCATAACTGGTTTTCAAATGGTTCACTGGCCATCAGTCATGGAGCCAATTTTAACAGTGGGTCCATATTCCGAATTTACTATTGTCAAGTTATGTACCACCATTCTGGACCGTTTTCGTCAGTTATAATTTTTCACCATTTGTGTTTGTTCATATACCTTCAGTATAATATAATTTCGAGCTTACATTGTTAATATAATTTTATGGTTTTTCCTCTGATGCTAATGACAAATGGTTTTCTTGTCAGGGCTGTAGATGAGCTTAGTTGCTCGAAACCGGTCCCCACGCTACAATTGTTTATTCCAATAAACAATTTAGTACTCAGCAGAGGAGTCATTTCTCACCCTAACCACCTCATTGGATTAGACCTCTGCACCGTCGGCAAACACCACACTGTCAACACACTATGACAACAGGCAAACAATTAATGGGTAACTCCCCCTCCCCCCACCAAACATTCCTGGATCTTTCTTTGTGCATAAGATACAAGATTATTCATGATTTTACAAATTTCATGTAGGTAAATTATGTGCCTATATATAGTATATATACTGAGTATATACTCAGTATATATACTGAGTTCAACTATCATTTTCCTTGTGTTGCAGGCATGTAGGCACGTCGGCTATGTGCGAGTGTCCACCCAAGTTCACCGGACCTCATTGTGAAGTTCCTCTTCTCCATTTAGGTAAGTTGTCTCATTAAAACAAAAAACTCTGCGTTTATAAACTTTAAACTATAAATAGTTAAGTACTAGGGGACCATTCCCTGCTGGATACGCCAGCCAACTCCAACCGCACCCCATCAGACCTCAGAGCCAACAACTGGTTATCCCATTATGCGTAGTTATTTGTGGCAGAGTTGGGCAGTAATTAAGTACATTAATTGTACTTAATGTACTTACTGCAAATTTTGCAGTTACACGAGTACTTGCGGACAAATTTGGAGGGAAAAGTGAAGGAATGGGCCCAAATAATGAATAAGTGATCATTTAGGGGCAACAATTACTTCTCTCCAGCGAACAATCGATCTTTCTCATAATGCATCGATTACCGATAACGGAGTGAGATTGCGCATGCGCGGAGGTTCTGGTGAGGGCGGTTAAGTGGGAGTAACGTCTAGTCAGATCTTCCGGCTAATAGTGGATACTGATATCAGACGCGAATATGGATCATAGGGGTCTGTAAACCCCGGAAAAGAGCATAGAACCAACTAGGAGCAAATTTTGAGAAACGCCAATTTTGGAAAAATAGTTGCCAAAATTGGAAAATTGGACAAATTTCAAATTTTTGAGCTTTTTGAGCTCTCCAATTGATGCTCTACAACTTTTAGGGAGGGGGGTAGGTGATTGGGAATGATGTTGTAAACCTATAACAATTTGAAAATTGAGTCATGGGAGTTTTTACCAAAATTGGAAAAAATAGCCATTATTTGATCGCCCGTAGCTATTTCTCTATTGGAGCGATTTCGGATTAGTTTTTTTTTTTGGTTGATGGGGAATTTAATATGCTTTAATTTAGTATATAGTGAGTTTTTACGTACAATTGACCGTTTTCGATGTACTTAATGAGGAAAAACTGAAACAAGTCCGAAAATTTCGAGGTTTTTCGGTCGCCAAAAATTTAGCACAACCTCCTCGAGGTCGAAAACTTGGATTTAGCTTCACCAAACATGTCCGAACAACACCCTGAAATTGCATTAACTTTGGAATTTTTCGTCGCTAAAAGTACCTGGCCACTGGACTACAACGTCGGACTGTAAACTCAGTCGCCTACCTACACCAAAATGTTATTTCTAAGAAAGTTACCAACATTATTGATAACTTTGTCAACGAACTAGACCCCCCAAAAACAGACGGAATAATGTTGAGCACGATTTCTCTAGACCGGCTCTTCTCTCAATCACTATCATTTTGTAATCAACAATGATTTGATATCAATGTTACGGTGAAAGCTCGAAATTGCTCAAAGCTGAGAATCACCGGTGATTGTTGATATTCACCGAGGTGGATAACGTAACCCCTGGCGAAAGTCCGAATTCCGGGCTTTCGCCGGTCATTGTCGACAGTCTCAGGCAGCGAGCGGTGTAAGTTCGATTTTAGACATATCTAATGACTCGCAGCCAGTAGTCTTCTGTCTGATGGGCTCTGTTGAACGGGCAAACCAATGTTAATGCAAATCCAATGGCGTTCTTTGCAACAGCAAATGCCATGGGAGCGACAGTTGCATGAACAAATGAACAATATTGTTACTGACCATGAAGAGCCCAAATGGGCGACATTTTGACGATTTTGAGTTGACCCCTATTATTATACCACTTGTAACTTATGTTGTTACATTGCATTCCCACTCAAAGATGAAGATTTTCGTTGGCTCCAGATTCAACTTCGCACATTCACCAACTAGCCTTGGTCATTGTTAGCATTCACCGGGCACCGGGCTTTCACCGTAACATCAACACGGTTTTTTTTCTATCATTTGTTATGTATGACTTACATTGTAAGCACCTTTAGACGTTTAGACATTTTAACTTACAAGCCTAATATAACCTAATACAACCCAATTTGATGAGTTTACGGACACTCACCTCAATCTTCGAAATGTGACCAGCAAGTCACATCAGCAAGGCCAGGGACCCAGGGGGGGATCAGGGTGGTCAGTTCTGAGCAAGTTCATAGATGTGGTTGGGTTGAGGACCTCTTTCAACTGCAATAGCTCGGATTTGACCGATCATCATTTACTATTCTCACATTGGCATCTAAATCACTAATCAATAATAATTATTGAACATACCATAGGATGTAATTGTATGTTAAAAACAATTTATTATTATTGTATGTTCATCATGTTGATCGAACGAGATCTTGAGCTCACCAACCCAGTTACAAAACACATCTATAGATTTCCGTATAAACTCATAATGTTCAAATGGATGTTCCCAGCAAACAATCCGTGGTCGACTTGGGTTTTCATAAAAATCCTTTTCCTACAATGGTATTTAGCTCCTTTGTAAGAGGACCCTATAAATGGGTGACTCCATAAAAATTAGTTGGTGGATGTCCTCTTAAAGGGGGGGGGGGGGGGGGGAGAGAGAGAGAACGATGAACGATGACAGTCCAATGGCCTCCAGAGGGCGATAAGGGGCGTCCGAGAGGGCGTTTTATTTTCGAAAAAAAGTCCTCCCAATTACACTAGCGGCCATTGCACGTTCCGGCCCATGAAACCCCGTTTATTCTTTTAATCTCGCCCGGCAGGCGAGGTGGAAAAAACTTGAGGTCTAACGGAGGGGCTTTTTGTCTCTTTTCCCTCTTTAACTGTCCCAGGCCGGTTTATAAGTAAGTGTGTGGTGGAAATCCGATCACTTTGACGGTGAGAACTGAACGAGGTGGATGGATGGTAGTTTTACTCGGTGGCATTACGATTCCTAGTGACTCATGATTCCGAGCGATGGGTTCAAAAATACGATTCCGAGCGGCTGGTGGAAGGGCCCCTTTGCAAACGTTGCCACATGCTCTCATTAGTGGGCCACACACCTACCGTTTTGGTTTATTATTCTTGGAATAATACACCTATGTTTTCGCGACGGGGGTCGACGACTCCGATCGGCCTCAAAATTTGACATTATCCGTTTCAAAAGGTCTACATTCAAAATCCGAAATGTCCGTCCGCCGTCCGTCGTCCGAGCCGTTTTGGGCAGTAGGAATTTTTCTTAAATTCTGAAATTTTGACAAAATACTTGGTTTACCATCTAGTTGTGCCCGCAAGGTTTTCAGTCCGATCGCGGGGCGCTATGGGGCTAAAATGGGGCTATGGGAGGGGTTTTTTGAAGGGTTTTTTGAAGGCTTTTAGCTATGGGATCGAGTTAGGTGTCGTTTTCGAAGTATTTTCGACGCAGAATCAATTTTCGGGGGTCCCGGAACGATCCGATTTCACTGTGGCGATCTATAGGTCTTTCATGGGGCTACAAATGAGATTTTGATGGATCCCAGGAGGTCAAAATTTGAAAATTGAAAAAAAATTAAAAAAATTGAAAAAATAAAAAGTTGATTTAAAAAAAAAATATAGGACGCTGCAAATTTTACACTAGGGTTTATTATTCTTGGATATTGGTTACTTGTGCAAAAATTTAATTCTGTGTCAATGAAAACAAGCCATCAATTGAATTGAATAGATGAGTGCAACCTTTCTGTTATTACGATATATGAGCGAGAGAAACTATGCCACACAACACATCGAAAATATCCACGTGATGCTCATTACGTTAACAACTGCACCCTAACGACCGAAAAACCTTATGCCCATCAGAGGTAACGAACGGCTCAGGCTGCAAAAATCGTTTTGGAGTCGTTGGAATCAGCCTAAAAAGCTCATTCCATAGACCCTTGTACCAACGAAATCGGATTAAAACTTTCGTCCCCCTTTTGAGGCCTCCTTAGTTACACATCAGAGATAAACAACTTTCGTCGTGAAGGACCTCCCGAAAACCGATGAAGGGGATGAGGGAGGAAATATCAAGGTAGCCTATAACCACCCCCCGAACTCGCTGATCAGAATGAGACCACCCTCATGAAAATCTGTTGAGCCGCTCGGGCGTGATGCTGTGAAAAAAAAAAAAAAAAAAAAAAACATGTCGAAGAGGTGAACGCACCTTTCCTTTTTGGGGAAAAGGTTGCGCTAAAATTTTTATTTATTTTTTATTTTTTCAGCAAATTTTTTTTCAATAAGTTTTCGTTGTTTTTTTTTTTTCTTGAAAAATATTTTACCGCTTGGGATCCTTCAATAATCCCATTTGTAGCCCCACGAAAGCCCTATTGATCGCCACAGTGAAATCGGATCGTTCCGGGACCCCCGAAAATGGATTCTACGTCCAAAAATACTTCGAAAACGACACCTTACACGATCCCATAGCCAAAAGCCTTCAACAAACCCCTCCCGTAGCCCCATAGCGCCCCACGGGTTTAGGCGATCGGGCTGAAAACCTTGCGGGCACAACTAGATGGCAAACCTAGTATTTTGTCAAAATTTCAGATTTTAAAAGAAATTCCCACTACCCAAAACGGCCCGGACGGCGGACGGACATTTCGGTTTTGGAATCTAGACCTCTTGAAACGAATACCTAATGTAAAATGTTGCGTAACGTACGCGGTATGTTGTTGTACCTAATGTGATGTGTTGTTGTTGTTGTTGTGTTGATGTTACCTGTTGTATTGCTGTTGTTGTTGTTGTTGTCTTCGACCTCCGTCGCGATTACTTAGGTGTATTCTTCCAAGAATAATAAACCAAAATCGGGCGTCGTGACGCCGACGACGCTCGTGACGCTGTGAGTTGCTGCGGACACTTCTGGAAACTTGTGATCAATACACTTTGATAGATCAATATCATAATGATAGATACTCCTTCAGAATGAGGTACGGAAAAAGACAAATCATTTGAAAAAACACTGCCTGTTGCATGTAAATATTGTACAGCAACGGAGATAGGTTGCAGCCCTGTCGGACCCCTCGCTGAATGTCGAATTCATCCGTCGTTGAACCATCTGGGAGCTTCACCGCTGGCCTCTGGTTCCAATACAAGGCGTCAATAATTCGGATGTCCTTCTCATCAACTCCGATCCGTTTGAGAGACCCGACCATTCTGCCATGCTGGACACTATCGCAGGCCTTTTCATAGTCTAGAAAACACAGCCACACATATTTACGTTAGTCCAGACAGTTTTGCGTGAGGACCTGGAGACTGAAAACCGCCTCACGAGTACCAAAACAAGATCTGAATCCGAATTGGGTCTCACCGCAGTGGCCTCACATCTCCGATACAGACCACAATGCAGTATATGCAAGAATATCTTCAGTAGGTGGCTCGAAATGGGTCGGTGATCCCTGCACATAGCAGCATTCGGCTTCATGGGAAGGTAGACAAAGGTAGACAAGAGCCAGTGACCACCGAATGGAATTGTTTGGGTCCCCCACCATAGCGGCACCCTTGCGCACACTGATGGATACCCAGGAAGCACATAACAAAATGATGAGTTTCTGCCAAGCGTGGAGAAGGGCAAGGAATCGTGGATTCTGGTTAGGATAGATTTTGTGTCGAAGGGAGTTTGAAGGAAGTTAAGAAGGAAGTACTTATGTATAAGTACTTCATCTCCCTGTATGAAAGTTCGAGAAAAATAATTTATTGTGTGAAATGGATGCGTGAATATTAAACCCTAAATTTAAGGGTTTAAGGTTAGAGCCGTGATATAGTGGGTAGAGATGGGGAGCGAAAGAGTGAGCGACTCCTAAGGAGCGATTCTTTTCAGGGAGTTCGTTCACCAAATCGCTCCCTTAGAGGAGCGGTAGTTCAGAGAATGACTCCTGGTTCAATGAACCCAGGGTTCGTCATACCGCAACAGGTAAAAACGGCCAAGCGCTATCCCCAGCTTCACAATGGAGGGTATATCGCTTGACCCTTTGTCGGTGCCGCTTCATTAGGATAATAGTAGGTAATACCTGCGACGGTAAAGGGGAGTTGCCGATGGAAAATGAGAATCTAGTTGTAGTATTCGTTTGACTGTTGATTTAAAGTTTAAATAATTGGCGATTCTTTGTTCATTTATTACGGCCTGATTATTAAATAATAAAATTTTTATCTGTGGTTTTAATTCTAATCCTTCCATGAGTTTCATAATTGTGCTTGATGACAACGATGAAAACTTGTATGCCTCCTAGTCATACATCATATAATATAATATTATGATATGGTGTACATACTGTTACAGTATGTACAGTACATCTAGTCACTTAGCAAGTTTTTGTTGATTTATTACCTGCCTATTTTTAACCTCTGTGTTTACTATTCTAATCCTTTCATTAGCTTTGTATTTTATTTTCAACATTGAATCAACCTTATTTTTTGTTTATTTTTAAATACATTTCTTCAAGCATCTCATCTTTATTTCATTTTCTCATCTGATTTTTATTAGGTACCTATCTGAATTACACACCATGTTTTTCGTAGGTATTCCTACAGGAAAACAATTTTTCCTCCCTTTGGCTCTACTAAGTTTTTTACCAACAATAAAAATAATTACAATTATTGTAACCTTGAATTATTACAAATTGAAATGCTTTCCGAAAAGTTGTTTGAAAGTTGCGGCGCGCCACAGTGGTCGGATATGAAGAGACGATTTTTGACAGAGGGGGAATGGAACTGGTATGTCAGCAGTTGAGAGGAGTTGGAGTGGTCGAAAGCAAACGTGTCATCGCTCCTTTTTGATAGAGAGGGGAGCGGGACTGGCAGGTATGTTGGGAGTTGTCAATATATCACAATGATCCGTATTGGCCCAAAACGAGCGAAAGAGCGAGAAGAGTCGATTTTTGATAAAGAAGGGAGTTGGACAGGAAGGTGGGTGTGGTTGGAGTTGAGAAGGAGTCGAATATAACGAACCCTATTGGCCCAAACTGAGCGAAAGAGCGAAACGAGACAATTAGTGATTGAGGGGGGCGTGGGACTGGCAGGTATGTTGGGAGTTGTCAATATATCACAATGATCCCTATTGGCCCAAAACGAGCGAAAGAGCGAGAAGAGTCGATTTTTGATAAAGAAGGGAGTTGGACAGGAAGGTGGGTGTGGTTGGAGTTGAGAAGGAGTCGAATATAATGAACCCTATTGGCCCAAACTGAGCGAAAGAGCGAAACGAGACAATTTGTGATTGAGGGGGGCGTGGGACTGGCAGGTATGTTGGGAGTTGTCAATATATCACAATGATCCCTATTGGCCCAAAACGAGCGAAAGAGCGAGAAGAGTCGATTTTTGATAAAGAAGGGAGTTGGACAGGAAGGTGGGTGTGGTTGGAGTTGAGAAGGAGTCGAATATAATGAACCCTATTGGCCCAAACTGAGCGAAAGAGCGAAACGAGACAATTTGTGATTGAGGGGGGCGTGGGACTGGTATGTTAGGAGTTGAGTTATTGACCAAACTGGGAAAAGGGTTGGGTGGGGGGAGCGAAGGAGTGAGTGAGTCAAAAGGAGTCGCTCTTTCTCGGGAGTGAGCGAATCCAGTCCCAGTCCTTTTAGGGAGCGACTTCTCCCATCACTAATAGTGGGTGATATTAGTGCTAGGTATTTATTGAATAGGTTAGTGTATGATTGATATTCGGCTTTGATATATGTGTTAGTTAAGAGTGATTGTGATACTAGGCTATTGAAGGAATGAAGAGTGCTAGAAGGCAAGATCTTCGAGTGGATAGTGGGGGGAACCTACCGGTTGGCGAGGCAGCATGTCGTTAGGTTAGCTTTGAATTTATTTGGCATATTATTAATTTCCATTTTTTGTTGATTTTTAGGGGCTGTCCAGCCCTTGTGGGAGCTGGAAACCCCTAAAGAATGGGAAACCCAACAAGACGGGTTCCAGGAGGGCCACTTTAGGAAGGGGTTGGACGCGGGACCGGTGGGCTTTCCCCCCGTCTCACTGGTCTAGAAACCGTGGTAGGGAGGGGAGGAATTTTTTTTGAAGTACTCGCCCTCTGAGTTGGTTAGGGAGAGAGAACGACTCCTCTGCTGGTTTGAATACTAAATTGTTTATTTGCGTAAACAATTATAGCGTGGGGACCGGTTTCGAGCAACTAAGCTCATCTACAGCCCTGCCAAGAAAACCATTTGTCATTAGCATCAGAGAAAACCATGAAATTATATTATACTGAAGGTATATGAACAAGTACAAATAGTGTAAGGTATAACTGATGAAATCGGTCCAGAATGGTGGTAACTTGGCAATACGAATTTTGGAATATGGACCCACTGTTAAAATCGGCTCCATGACTGAGGTCGTTCCTTCTCCCTAACCAACTCATTGGATTAGACCTCTGCACCATCGGCAAACAACCACTTTTTACTCGCCCTCCACCAGACAAGTAAACGTGGAGAGAGCATCCACCATTCGAACACTGCAAGTTACATGATGAGACAGAAGAGTAGGACCTACTGGTACGGTTTGTTGCATTCCGCAGCCACCAACGACACGAACACCACAAGATACAAGAAGAGGTGGAATAGTAGGTAGGTCCGCTGCGATGACTACTGTCCCAATGAATTTCCAGCCAATTTATAGTGATAAGACCTCCTTTAAAACCCGGCACCTCCACGTTGGTCCATCTCGGGCGCACCAGAATGGTGCAGCTAACGCTGGATGGGACAGGAGGGCCCGCTGTACTCCCCCTAGGGGAGTGCTGAAGACCAAGGTAGAAGAAAGAAGATTGAAGAAACATAAGACTATGTGCACTTGGTGCACTTCCCCTGGGGGAAAATGCGAGCAGAAGGTACGAGAAAGGTTGTAATGGGCCAGAAATGGCCTTAGACACAACCTAAGAAGCTCAGTACACTGGGACGCCATACGGTGGATGGACATTTCGGTTTTGGAATCTAGACCTCTTGAAATGGATAATGTCAAATTTTGAGGCCAATCGGAGTCGTCGACCTCCTTCGCGATTATAAAGGTGTATTATTCCAAGAATAATATACCATATATCGTTTCCAGCGATATTTTTGATCTTTTGAGGCCAAGACCCCCATCCACTCCCACACTACAACTCTAAGAATAGACAATAAATTGGCCTAACTTCCCCTGACATCCTCTCCCTTTGCCCAATGAATGCGAACTTACATATTAGATGAGCTACAAACTACTACACAAGTAGACTTCGAGAAAGTTCTCCCTCCAGCGCCAACTTTTCACCAACTGAAAGTTCGACGAGCCAAAGCGGTCTGGACGTAGGATCCGGTCATTATTCCTCCAAAACAATCTTCTCCAACGTAATCGCATTCGCCTTTGTGTTCATCTGAAATTCATCAGCCCTAAAGGAAACGGAACACTTTGCTACCTTCACAGTGCTTCACCGAGTGGTCCGGTACAAAGGGTCCCTCCGTGAAAGTGGAGCAAGTTGTAACGAGAGCTCGGATATTAATTTTGGGCACCGAAACGGAAAGAGAGATGGTTGAACGTACAAGTGGTTCAGAACTACTTGTACGTTCAACCACCTCAAGTCACTCTGGGCTGTAGATGAGCTTAGTTGCTCGAAACCGGTCCCCACGCTATAATTGTTTACCTGAATAAACAATTTAGTATTCAGCAGAGGAGTCGTTCTCTCTCCCTAACCAAACTCATTGGATTAGACCTCTGCACCATCGGCACACAACCACATAGGTGTATTATTCCAAGAATAATGAACGAAAATATACCAAGGTATCGAATGTAATAACTTTATCAGGTATTTCGTGTCATTTATTTTTATTAAAAATTTAATTCCAAGAGTTGTTGAGGGGGTGGAAAGTGTAGGTAACAACTCCATAAGACGTAAATACGACTGGGAAATGGAATTCGCGTTATCGGAGGGAAAACTTGGTTGGGGGGTGGCAGGGAATATTTCAGGGCTGGTATATTTAGGAGCCGAGATTCCCCTGCCGAACCCCGTTTTCCTCCTTCGCCTTCTCCCAATTCCTAAAGTCTCTTTTAAATTATTCAAAAGGGTTACCGGGTCTCGAACGTCTCAACGTCTCCCGGTTTTTCCCCCTCGTGGGGGAGGGGGGGGGGGGGGGGGGGTTGTGTAGAGGGAGGGAGAAATCCATCCAAGTTTTATCAGTTATCTTCCTTGTGAGGTCTCATGATTTATTGTGTTAGATTTCAATTCAGTTGAAGGGGGGGGGGGGGGGGGGGTCAACTTGGATGATTGAGTGTGTTCATTTTCACGTAAATTTTTACGGTTCATGCCCTCAGGGTTCACTTCGTCACTTGTTTTCCGAGTAATTTCGGACGCATAATCCATTTTTGCGAGGTCCTTCATCTGTCCAAACTGTAGGATTTAAAAAAAAAATTATCTTAGTGACAACAGAATTAGATTTGCACAATTACCCTACTGATATCCCAGAATAATAAATAAAAAAAATTTCAAAAAGCGGTAAAATTTGAAGCGGTTATACAACTCACAATTTTTTCTCATGATTGAATGGAAATGTCAACGGTTTACTCATCGATGGCATTAACGGCAAACGAACCATTTTCTACCATCACTTGGACCAAATCTCGACTTTCAAAAATTCGATTTATAACCGGTATTTTGCATTTTTGCCCCACTGTGCGGAACGCAACCTCCGCCTAATTCACTCCACTCAATTTAAAGGCAACTATCTCACTTAAGATTGAAGAAATTAGACCCAACAAGTTTGCTAAGTAAACAATCTACACCCGTATGGTGTCAAATTTCTTTTACAGTATTCTTGTATTTCTTTTAAATACTAGTTCAACCATTTGCACCTAAAAAATGAACACATTCATTCGCACGCACACATTTATTTGTAGCTTTAACTGAACCAAATTGTATCCCTAGTTTCCAGCCTGAAATATCTGCGGCCGGACCATAAAGTTAATTGGCCGGACTTCTAATCTTGAAGCGAAGCCAAATCTGTCCGGGCGGAGCTTAATTAGTTGCCCGGCCTTACCAAACCCCCAATGCCATAATGTATGCAAAAAGCCGGCAACTCTTTAATAAAGCTGGTGTTCTCCTCCCAATTTATATCGTAATCCGGTAAACCGCTGGTTATTACTCGCAGGCCGCGCTGGTGGGAGCCCCGCATTGTATTCAATTACACCCAATGGAGATGAGCCTGAAAATGCGCTAATTTCGAGTTGTTGTGAATGATAACAGCTAATTCTTGCCAAATTGCCGTATTTTGGTTTGTTATTCTCTGAATAATGTACCTACCCGTTTTCGGTACGGGGGTAAAAAAATATTCAAGCCAAAGATTTTTTGTTCGGTTAAAATCCCTTCCAACAATGGGTACCGAATGAAAAAATTGCAATACGGAGGTTATCAATATTTTGAAATGACGATAAATCGTATTTCGATAAACTTGAATCTTATCAATATTTTAAAATTTATTGAACTAGATCTAAATAACTAAACTAAAATAAACTGCTTTTACGTCATTTGGATTTTCAACTCATATGATTAGTTTTAAAACAAATTTTACCGTCGGACGAACATTTCATTTTTAGGATCTACACTGTACCACAGTTGTGGAAATTAGCTGAAGTGATCATGATTCAGAAACCGAGTAAACCAGCTGAAAAATTAGCTTCGTACCGGCCAATATCTCTGCTGCCTGTACTATCAAAACTGTTTGAAAAACATATCCACACGCGATTAATGGTAGTTGTAAAAGAGCGCAATCTCATTCCTTCTCATCAATTCGGTTTCTGTGAAAAGCACTCTACCATTGATCAGGTGCATAGGATCACCAGCGTGATTGAGCAGGCACTAGAAAATAAGGAAGTCTGCTCTGCCATCTTTCTTGACGTAACTCAAGCATTTGAAAAAGTATGGCATGACGGACTTAACCACAAGCTTCGAAAAATGCTGCCAGAAAAACATGCCGAACTGTTACAGTCATATTTGTCAGATAGATATTTCAGAGTTAAACATGAAGATTCCTATTCGGAGGCTTACAAAATACACGCAGGTGTCCCACAAGGAAGTGTACTTGGCCCACTCTTTTATGTCTTGTTTACGAGCGATTTACCAGAAAGAGAGGAGATCGTCATAGCCACGGTTGCAGACGACACAGCTCTGCTCGCATGTGAACTGCAGTTGGTGAAACGAATCATGTCACAATCCCAAAACTTCGAAGATCCATCAAGCAACTCCAAGACTGGACATCGAAATGGAGGCTCAAGATGAATGAAACGAAATCGGTCCATGTCGACTTTACCAACAGGAAGCTCGGCTATATTATGGTTCTTCTTAATGGCAAGGTAATACCACATGCCAATGAAGCTAAGTACCTGGGCATGACCCTAGATGCAAAACTGCGTTTGAAGGCGCATGTGAAGAACAAGAAGGCGGAACTGACACTCAAGTCAGAAAAATGTACTGGTTAATGGGACGGAAATCAAAATTGTCGATCCAAAACAAATTAACGTTGTACAATCAAGTCCTCAAGCCAGTCTGGGCTTACGAAGCGCAGCTGTGGGGCTGCACTGCTCAAAGCAACCGCGATATCATTCAAAGGTTCCAAAACAATGTAGGTACTGAGGTGTGTTGTCGATGCATACCGATACACTAGAAATATCAGACTCCACAAAGAACTTCAAATACCGACAGTAAATGAAGTAATCAAAACTCAAGCCATAGCTCATCAAAAGAGGCTATAAGTACACGTCAATGAAGAAGCGGTCCAGTTGCTCGACGTTAACGAACTGCTCCGGCGTCTCAAGAGGAAGAAGCCTCATGACCTGATGGTCAATGAAATTTAGTGAATTCCAAGTGCGGTCTACAAGCGTCACTTCTAATAATCACAACTGATAGAGACTTAGTGAAGTATCTAAGTTTGAAGTAGGTACCCATCAAAACAAGTAGGTATGTCAAAAATATGTTGCTAATAAGAAATAACTTGGTGCAATAAATATTTCTCAAAAAAAAGGATCTACACACCTACCTAACCTCTACACATCTGCTCACCTAACCTCTTACTCGTATGCATACGTGTATGCAGGCAAATTTCAAGGCAGATCAAAATTTTTGACCCCTGTCGCAAAAACATTAGTTGATGGTTCTGAAAACAATAGAAAAATAAAATAAAAACGCTGCAAATTTTACACAATCACTCACTTCACCTTTTATAACCAACGATAATATCTATAACCAACGATAATATAATATATTATGTATCACCAAGAATGAACGATACAGAAAATTGGTTTTCGGGGCTGATCCTTATCTGTGACTGTATAGGTGGAAATCCTGGGCCACTGAGGAATAAGCCCTTTTTTTGTAGTAGGTACATTCCCGTATAGTCTCCCGAGGGACAAGCTCTTCTTCCCGGACTTGTTCAATCATGTCGGAGTTTCGCCAAGCGAAAGAGAGAAAAGAAATCGGTGGGGAGGAGAGAACAGTTGTTGGCTCTGCCAGCAATGATTTCCGATCTGCGTACAATGGGAGAGCAGGTGCGGCGAAGGAATTCATTTTAGGTTTGTCCTCGAGGAAAGCCTTCAAACCTTTATGAATGCGGAAAGGGGAATAGCACAATCAAGAGGAGACGAAATACGCTTCAATGATCCACTCTGTGCTACACACGTCGATATCTACATACTGATGAAGCAATTCAGCGAGATGGTAGAGGTATCACCCACAAGCAGTTACGGAATCAGAGAACAGATGACGGGAGTATGTACCTACTGCGCTCGGCTGCGAGAGACTAATTTTCAGGTATTGTATTAAATACAAAATTTTTGATTTTGTATTTGTATTTTTTTCTGAAAATAAAGGGACAAAAAAAAAAAAAAAAAAGGATCCCGAGCACCCGCCTCCACACGAGTCTATCGCAGAAGACTTCTCCTTCCCCACGCATCATGACGGCGGGCGAGGTGGTAGCATGGCTGTGTTTGAACCCCATTTGGGAGTTCGGGATTATGTCGAGGGAGGAAACTAATCGGGCAATAGCTAGCTGGGTCAGACTCATCAGCTGTCCATGGTGATTGTCCACATTGAAGGCCTGATGGCGCAAGTGGACTCCACAGCGCTTCTTCTGGTTTCTAAGAAGGCTTTTGATTCGGTTTGGGTGAATGGGCTGGTGCACCGTCTGCACAACTTCAAGATTTCTCTGGCACTGTGCAAACTCATCCACTCCTACCTCACCGACCGCTTCATTCAGGCCTGAGTTAAGGGTTCCATTTCGTCGAAGCTGGCCATGCCTGCTGGCAGTGGCGGCTCGTCCAGGGGTTCACTGGTTCAGAGAACACCCAAAGATAGTTAGAGAAAGAGGGAAGGTTAGAGTGAGCAAGTGGAGAGAACAATTTTATTTACCTAATATCTTATTAAATAAGATCTAATATCTAGTATAATATATAAGAGCTAGTATCTTATTAAATAAATTTTATTAATATCAGTTGGAAAAAGAGAAATAGTGTCACTGTTGCAAGTTGGTAACTAGTTCATTTTTGATAACAGTTCCATTCGGCTGCGTAATGAAGTCAGAATTTGGAGCTGACCGACGTTCAGAACCTCACCGCGCACAAAATGATGACGGGGGTTGGGAGGTCGGTTAGGAAAGGTCACGTGACTAAGCGAAATAATTATTATGATGATCCTTTGGCCTGGCTTTTTTTGCAGTGAAGGTGTTATTTTCCACAGGTAGGAAAGTTAGGAACGAGTACAAAAAACCGAAGAACAGTTGCGCAGCAGTGTTGACAAAACACATTTTTAAGGGAAGGGGACTTTTGTTGAGGAAAAGGGATATTATTCCCATTGAATTCGAATTGTAATCGTCAAATTCTCCTGAAATATAATTTACCTATCAATCAGAGATAGAGCAATCATTTCTCGAAGATAAAATCTTAGGGTTTTTTTTAACACTATGCGGAAATAACAGAGATGAAAAAGAAAAGGTCTATGAGGGACTTAATAATTAAGTCCATCATAGACAATTATTGTCCGTGGGAATGTAACAAGCATTATTGTCACAGATAATAATTGTCTGTGGGAATGGCAACATGCTTGTTCCTACGTTGGGCTCCTGTTGACAGGTTGGTTCAGTAGTTTAATCTGTGGTTCGCGCCCCTCTTTTTGTTTCGATGCGTCGAATCGTAATAATTCTAGTCTATGATTATTAGTCATTGAATTGCTTCCGAAGTCTGCAAGACAGAGGAAGCATTGTTTTCACTTTCGAAATGAAAAAATTTTGTTCTCCATAATAAAAATTTCCACTCACGTTTTGCCTTTCAGACCCTCCTGAACAAATTTGGTTCCGCGTCTGTCGGTCTGTCTGTCTGTCTGTCCGCATTTCCTTGCCACACCCATAACTTCCACAATTTTGATCGTATTTCAATCAAATTTTCAGGAATTGTGTGGGTATAGCTCTAGATGGCCCCCTATCAGTTTCATTACGATTGAATCAGCGCATGCGCGAACGTAATTTCCTTGCCACAGCCATAAATCCCACAATTTTGATAGGATTTTAATCAAATTTTCAGGAATTGTGTGAGTATAGCCCTAGATGGTGCCATATCAGTTTCATCACGACTGCATCAGTGGTACCTACTCCCTGCGCATTCGCGAACGTAATTTTCTTGTTACAGTCACAACTACGTTCATTTTGAACCTGCCACGAGGAAGCTCATGTGCAATTGCCTTGGTAGGGTATTTTTTATTGTGTGCATGATTTTCGAGAGTTGAATACAGTAAGTATACCCGTCGCAAGAACACTGCCTTCGGCACTCCACCCTCGGTAGACAGATAGGAAAATTTCCTGCCTAAGGCCAACATCATGTCACCTAAGGCAGCCATACTTATGCCGGTACTGTACTATTCACCATTATGTTACATTGTAGGTATATTGTACTTGATTTATGTCAGTTAGCTTATTCGTATTTCTTATGTCGTCGAGGTGGTGATGAGCGTTAGCCACCTCGCGCTGCAGCCACTGGTTCGAATCCCGTTGAAGGCTATGGAGGCTATGAATTTTTGAGAATAAATCGATACTCTAGGCACTTGTGAGGGCTCGGGTTAATCCATTCTCATTACTTTTGTTTCAATCTTGAAATAATTTAATGATTTAAGTAATTAATATGAATGTGATATTAAATAGGTATGAAATTTTGGTGTTGCAGATTGTGAATCTGAGAAGGAAAGCCGCGAATGTACAACGCAGTGCCGATTTGACGGAAGGCTGGAAAACGCTTGTAATTGCGACCTGCACACCAGAGTATCACCAGGTAGGTCCTGGAGGGTTCCAGTGTGGTCAATGTCGTTCAACTGCGTGCTAAAGTTTGTGACATTATCATGCTATTCGTGGTATGAAGAATTACGAAGCGGCTTGTGCGAGTAGCAATTGGACCTCGGTATGGATTTTGGTTTATTATTCTTGGAATAATACATCGATGAAATCGTGAAGGTCTAAAATTCTGATCGGCCTCAAAATTTGACGTACATTTCTTTACCCGTTGATTCCAAAAACGAAATGTCCGTCCGCCGTCCAGGCGGTTTTTGGCCATAGGAATTTTTTAAAAGCTGGAATTTGGCCAAAATACTGAGTTTAACATTTAGTTGTGCCCGCGAAGTTTTCAGCCCGATTGCCCAAACCCGTGGGGCTCTTGTGTTGCTAAAAAGGGGATACGGGAGAAGTTTTCGAAGGTTTTCGGCTATGGGTTCGTTTTAGAAGTATTTTCGGACGTAGAATCTATTTTTGGAGGTCCCAGAACAATCCGAGTTCACTGTGGAGCTTAGATTTTTTATGGTTCCCAGGAGCCTCCTGGCAGGAGGTCAAATAAGGTGCCGTTTTCCGAGTTATTTTGTGCGCAAAATCCATCTTTCGAGGTCCTGGGAAGGGGCGACCTCTACTCTTTCCCGCCTAAAGGACAAGCGAGTGCGACACCTAGCGGCACTAGTTTACGGTTTTGATTATGCTGATGCACACGTTATGATTGGACACGTCTGTTTCCATGTCCATCGTGGCCGAAGAAAAACCCGCCAGGCAGACAATATTCCCAAGTAAGTCTCACCTTTCTCGGCACAACGGAATTTGCCGGGAGGGCCATAAATTGGATTACGCCTCACGAAGGTGCCGCCGGAGTTTGAATATTCACTCGAGTGGATATTGAATTCAATTTCGCGAGGTGCTTTTGACGTCGGTGTGATGAGGTTTGGATGGCAAAGTTGTGTGAGGGCGTGTTAGCCACCTGCAAACAGACGATGTCAAACACGAGGGAGGTAATAGGAGTAAGCGATGTGGTGTAGGCTGTGTGAGTAGGGGGGGGGGGGGGGGGGATGAATGGGATTCGCTGGAGGGGTAGGTTTCATTTTAAGGGTGGTGGGAGGTAAACTGAGTGATAGTGAATTGGGAGGGACGAAGGGGATGCAATCTCCGTTTCATTCTGCCTCAATTGCAAACAACGACCTACATGAATCCAAAACATTTTGTAACGCGTTTGGACGATACAGCTGAAACCAACCCCGACGGAAGTTGGAAATCCATCAGCTTTTCCAGGTGCCAAACATTGACTAACTCGCTTAAATTTCGAGAAAATCCGTTTAAGCTCTATTGGTTGGCGGTGGCACCTATTATTGACATGTCTGTTATTATTGACAGTTCCACTTTCGTATAGGTATGTCTTATGTACCTAATCGCGACGGAGGTCGGAAATTGTGATCGGACTCAAAATTTGACTTATACGTTTCAAAGACACGTAAATTTCCTTAACAAAATGTCCGTCCACCGTCTAAGCCGTTTAGGCAGTAGGATTTTTTATTTTTTGGGGTCCCAGAACGATCCGATTTCACCGTGTGGGCTGTCATGGAGCTACTAATGGAATTTCTGAAGGATCCCAGGAGGTCAAATAAGTTGTCGTTTCCCGAATAATTTTGGACGCATAATTAGTTTTTCGAGATACTACATCTGTCCGAACATTTTAGGGCGAGATATACAGGGTAAACAACTTTTAAAAAAATTGTTTGAAAAACATTTTCTGAATGACACAGAATTCATTTTTGCACAATTAATCTATACCTACCTAACATAGAATAATAAACCATTTTGTAAAATTTGCATTGTTTTTGTGTTTTTGCGCTGAATATTTTCGTGCACTTCATTTCCACCACCCTAATAAAAGGTTGTTTATTTACCAACCTAATAAACGGTCTTTATTAGGGTGGTGGAAATGAAGTGCAGGATAATATTCAGCACAAAAACAATGCAAATTTTACAAAATGGTTTATTATTCTTTGTTAGGAAAAATATTTTTGAAAAAAAAAAAAAAATCCTATACAACGTTTGGACAGATGTGGGACCACAAAAAATGGATTTTACACCCAAAATTACTCGGAAAACGACACCTTATTAAATAAGGTCAAATTTTGACCACCTGGTATACTTCAAAACTCCCATTTGTCGCCGAATGACAGCCACATAAACAGAATATACACCTAACAGACAGCCACATACACTTAAATCAACCCCATACCCGAAACCCTTAAAAACCCTCCCGTAGCCCCATTTTAGCCCCATAGCAACAATTGTAGAGCACTCAAAACCCGCCAATACTTTCATACATTTTAATAATTAAAATATTACAATTATTGTTTTATCATATTGTGTTTTCAAAGGACTCCCAAACTGTGAGTAAAATACATGTACACTCTAGATATACACTGTAAAGAACGTGATGGCAGATAGGTAGAGATGTTCGAAGAGAGAAAAGAGGATTTCCGAGAGAAAAAACGGATAGACGGTCCCTCGAAAAGTTCACAGAACAGGACGGTGTATGCAAATCTCACTTTGAACCGGCGGATTTGGTTTGAGGCCGCCGGGAAAAGGAGAAATCTGGTTGTCAAAAGAACCTTTGGCGGAAGGGTCAGCTTTTGTAAGTAATTTGAAAGAGGAGGCAACGGTAATTTTGATTTATTTTTCATCCAAAAGGGGTTTCCGACAAGATGCTCCGTTTTATCAAAAATTACTCTGTACTTAGAGTGAAGTGAAGTGATAAGGACGGCTAATCTACCACATAATTCTCTGATGTCGGATTAAAAATGTGGGATTATGGTGGCTTGTAAACCTTGGCGAGCTTTCAAATATGACGGGGCTGCAATTCATCCCAGTGATAAATGCTCAAAACGATGAGGCCCGTGAAACGTAGGTAGCTTGCGGCCCTTCTGAAGAGAAATGACGAAATAATAACAGACAGTTTCCCCTTTCGGCTTTTCACCTTTTCATTGTTTCTTTGGCTCCCTGCCAACTTTCCTCTCGTGTAACCCTTCGGACGGTTCTTTAGCCTGAAGTTTTCGAGGAAATAGCAACTTTTCAAAAGTTCTGTGGTGTTCGGAACCTTTGCCAACATTGTATGGCGTCGTAACGCGTGGAAAAGTTGTTGGAATTTAACGAGGGGCTGAAAAATAAATAATAAATAACTTTTTTCTACGACGAACCAGAATTTGTAAGAAGATACAGCCGAAGGCACAAAAACAACGCATTTAGAATATTGTATATTGAATTTTATTATAATTTACTTAAATATTAAATTTTCAATGAGTTTGGTTAGGGAGAGAGAACGACTCCTCTGCTGAATACTAAATTGTTTATTCAGGTAAACAATTATAGTGTGGGGACCGGTTTCGAGCAACTAAGCTCATCTACAGCCCTGACAAGAAAACCATTTGTCATTAGCATCAGAGGAAAAACCATAAAATTATATTAACAATGTAAACTCGAAATTATATTATACTGAAGGTATATGAACAAACACAAATGGTGAAAAATTATAACTGACGAAAACGGTCCAGAATGGTGGTACATAACTTGACAATAGTAAATTCGGAATATGGACCCACTGTTAAAATTGGCTCCATGACTGATGGCCAGTGAACCATTTGAAAACCAGTTATGGTATACTACAGGTACTGAAAGGACAGGTATTAAATTTACAGGTATTAAATTTTCTTATTTGGTTTATTACCTATTCTTGGAATAATACCTACACCTATGTTTTCGCGACGGAGGTCGACGACTCGGATCGGCCTCAAAATTTGACATTATCCGTTTCAAGAGGTCTACATTCTAAATCCGAAATGTCCGTCCGCCGTACGGGCCGTTTTTTGCAGTAGGAATTTTTTTTTAAATCTGAAATTTTGACAAAATACTTGGTTTACCATCTAGTTGTGCCCGCAAGGTTTTCAGTCCGATCGCCCAAACCCGTGGGGCGCTATTGGGCTACGGGAGGGGTTTTTTGAAAGCTTTCAGCTATGGGATCGAGTTAGGTGTCGTTTTCGAAGTATTTTTGGACGTAGAATCCATTCTCGGGGTTCCCGGATTGATTCGATTTCACTGTGGCGATTTATGTCTTTCATGGGGCTAAAAATGGTATTTTTGAAGAATCTCACGAAGTTAAATATTTTTCGAGTAAAAAATAAAGAATTTTTGAAAAAAAAAATCCCCAAAAAATTTTTTTTGAAATATAAAAATCCGAATTTTTTTTAATTTTTTTCATCGTCACAGAATTAAATTTCTGCACAAGTAACCTATGTATGCCAAATAATAATAAACCCTTGTGTAAAGTTTGCAGCGTTTTTTAAATTTTATATTGAAGTTTATACTAAATGTTAGTAATTTAGTAACTTACTAAATACTGAGTATTGTAGCGTACCACCTGGTATGAGTGTTGAGTGTGTACCTACATGCGTTGTTTTTCCTAATTGGTTATTAGGTACCTAGGTAAGTTGTGTGGGTGGCGGATGCATAGGTACCTATCACGCAGCGTCCGTGGTTACGCCCCCAATGTTTTTGGAGGATGCAAGAGTGAGTGAATGTGGAGATTCATCAGAGTTGTGATCTGCAGGCAGTGAGAATACTGTAGCTGTAGAAATGGAGGATCTGGGTTTCCTGAAGTGTCGGGTCATGCCAAGTCCGGCAGATCCTCGGAATGAACGGGAGAAAACTGACTTAACCTACTCGAAGGGCCGTTTTGGTTAAGGTTTTCCGCAGCCGTGTTGATACCGAGGGGTGGCCCCCTTGCTTCCGATCTTGACTTGTCAAGTACGGACTCCCGGTTGACCACTCTTACAAGGGTCCGCTTTTCAGGCTTTCAATCTCGAGATGTCGAGTAGGGGTCCCTTGCGTGTTTGTTATATCCTCCTCGGGAATTCCGCCCTAGAGGTCGGGGGAAATTTCTGGATCGTTGGAAGTAGTGCGAAAAGTGTTGTGATACCTATGGAAATATGTACTGCGATAAATGTTGTGATCGGACATGACGTTGATGCACGAAATAGAACGGGATATGACAGCCGCCGGCGGAAGTTTTCTGGGATTGCAGTTTTATACATTTTTTATTGAATTATTAAATAATAATAATTATTTACTATTAATAAATATAAATTATTCATAATTATTAAATTTTATAATAAAATTTATAATAACGAGAATTATTCAATTTAATTATGGACTTACACCTGTATTACACAGATACTCAATAATTTCGTACATTGAAGGTACGGAATCAAACCATAGAGGGTTAACCTTGTTCGGGCCTGTCTGAGCGACTGAATGGCTTGGCAAGCGTTTCACTTCACAACTGAAGCGCCCATTAGAAACGCCTTAGAAATTAGGAGTTGTCATCGACAGAAGAGGCTCAACGGCACTACCACCAAAACCTAATCTTCGCCTGATTGCAATAGCAGAGGATTGATTGCTTGAGAATGACGGCGTGACTCGACGTGGAATAAAGACTCTTTGATTTTATCCATTCAATCATCATCAATACAATAATTCATAAGTTATGAATGTTACCATGAGATCTAGATGAGTTATGAATCATAACTCATCTAGATCTCATGGTAACATCACTCCAACTGGTAATTCCCACATCAATTCAGCCAACCAGGCGGATAGCCTTCCAGTAAATGCATCTGCAGACTCACCACAAATTGGTCAAACCCCCCTTCCACCTGCTGATACTGTCTCTGATCAAGGCAGGCGAGTAAATAATGATGGAATCCAGCCCATTTCCTCCTCGTCATTGGTCTCTCCCAGCCTTCCTAATGGTACCACCCTAACCACAACCAGTCCTCCAACCAGTCCAGATAATTCTTCTCAGTCAGCCCAACCAGTCAGATATAGGAGCACGATATAATATATTATGTTCGAGGACTATCAGAACAGCTTGCAAAGTCAGTTAAGAATAAAGTTGATTGCAAATTGGCCTCTAAAAACAAAAGGACACTAAATGATCTGGTTTTTTCAAAATTAAAATCTCCTCTCCCCAAAGAAGAGAAGAGTAACGTTGTTTACTCTGTCCCCTGCTCTGATTGCCCCCGCCAATATGTAGGTCAAACAAAACAATATTTGAAAAACCGATTTTCGAAACATAGGTCCGATGTTAATACTCTGAAAGAACATTGTGCATTGGCCCAACACTCCATCTCGGAGGGCCATATGTTCAATTTTCAAGAGGCAAAAATCATAGATTCTGAACCCAATGGGCCAACGAACTTGGTCAGAGAAATGGGAAAATTCGGCCGAACATAGTTGAACTAGTAATGAACAAAGTACTCAGTACAGTTAGCACTGAGAAATTAGGTGTCTGAGCAGAGGAAATCACTAGTGAATATTTGGCGTTTTGAATTTTCCCGCTGTGGCACTTTTACTAATCCGCCAGAGTGCGCTAGCATAAGAAGGGACCGACGGGAATCTGCCGGAGGTGACGGCGGAAATGGCGGCCGTGTAGCAGCCAATGAGAGAGTAGCGCCACTTTTCCCTCCAGATTCAAAGTTGAAATTTTCGACAGTGCCCTGGAAATTTGTATTACACCGTAGGAGCCCAAAACTCACTGCTATGCCTTCAAATTATGAAGTTCTTTCAGAAAAAACTATTAGTCGACGGTCGGTTCTGGGGCCCATTATTCTAAACGTAAACTTAAAGAGATGATTTACATATCGAAGACCCCACACACGTGCAATTTCAGGAGGGATACGGAGAATCTGAGTAGATTATACACCAACCTTATTCAGATGGCATAATATTCCTATTTCTGGGTACCCAGCCAGAGAGGGAGGAGTAAGGTTTCTTGGCCTACAGTCTTCCAGTATAAAACTAGTACAAACCTATGGGCATTCCATAATAGTTGATTAGTTGATTGAGCCAATATGATTTTCAGTTGATTAAATTTTATGTGATAATTTTCTATTATATTATTTCAGTCTTTATTCGATTATTTTTATGTGATCATTTTCTATTATATTATATCAGTCTTTATTATATCTAGATCAGTGATAGTGTGTCAGCCATACCTACCCATAAAAGTTAGCTATTATCAGTCTCCTACCACCTGCTTATCAGTCACTTTTTACTTCATTACACACTGTCTCTTTTACTTCATCCCAGTTTTCCTTAAAGTTTCTTTTCGTTTAAATGTCCCATCTACTGCGCTATGGCACCATGTCAACCTCAAAGTACTAAAACATCATGATTTTCCAAGGTAACTATATATATTAGCATCATGCCTAGCTGTAGTCGGCACGTGGTAAATACTGTTTAAGTACAAGCTGTCTGTTCGCCTCTCCCTTATAGCCCTGAAGAAGAAATACAAATATTTCGAAACGTCGGCCTGAAAATTAAGTCTACTCATTGACCAACCCTCGAGAACCCAAAAAGACGTTATACGCTACTGGTCAAGAAATTCAACCCCTTTTTATCCATTTTCTTTCGAATTGAACGTTGGAAATTCAAAATTAACGCCAAGGTGTATGCATAAAGAAAATTTATTTAATATGATTTAATCTTTCATTTTGAGTACAGAACAAAAGCGTTCGAACGAAATGTGCGCTCTATGGGGATAAAAAGGTGCTTCGAGAGGAATTTTTGAAGACAACAGTGTCATTTTCTAAGTATGTCCGGGCGTAGGGTCCATTTTTTTAAGGATACCAGGAGTTCTGATTAGCCTTCATTAAGACAGAGATTGTGGAGACCTGATCCGGCCAAAACGGTTTCAGGCTCCACACAAATTATTCCTTCAAGACCCGAATGAGGACACTGCTGAGCCCATTCGGTTGTTCACCTCACCAGGGACAGTTGAGAGGATTTCGCGATGTTTCCTCTCCTCTCCTCTACCAGAGGAGAGCCCAGCCAACAAAACTGGGAAACCTGAAAGTGGGTTGTTCGCCTTTGCAAGCCAACGTAGAAGCACTTCCACGGTCCTCTCGAGGATCAGCTAGGACGATTCCTGAGAACCAGCAACCTTGCTATCTCTACTGTCGAAGTGGCCGTCGACAGCCTCCATCGTAAGCCCCTTTCGCCGTCGATCTAGCCCCCGACAGCTTACCACGTCACCGAGGACTTGACAAGGTAAAGTCAACTTCACTACTACCAACTCCCCTTATAGCGTTCGTGTCCCGCGACCGCGACAACCGCGATCATCGCTACAGGACCCTCAAGCCTTCAGCTACTAATTAGCCCAACTGGTACATAATATGTAGGTACCAGTTATTATCATAATATTATTTGGTTAATGTGATTCCTTAATTGTGTAATCCGTTTAGAGCTGATTATAGCTTGAATTGTGTCTAATGATGGTTTTGCTTGACTCTCACCCAATGATCCATGGTAGCTATCTATAGTATGGACTATAGTCCAAGGTAGATGGACTATAGTCCAAGTTTCCTTTGCCGGCGAATGCCTGGTTTAACTGATAGGAAAGATCCAGAAGTTCTCCCACCGAAAACGTACGGGGAGAACAGGATCTGGCTAGGGTTTCAGGTTACCCTGGACTTGGCCGACCGTCCGAAGGGTAGGAAGTGGTTAAGTACAACATCTTATCCACAGACAAATTTCTACACAGAGACTGTACTCTTGTACAGAGATTCTTCTCTTGACAACTAAACGAGTGGAGAGGATCATCCTAGTGAACGTGGATGAAGAGACCATCCAATCATCCACTGCAATACGATACCTCCGAATAATGGTGGATAGTAAGCTGGCTTTTTCAAACCATATAAATGAGGCAGCTGCAGTTGTTCCAGGTTGACCTATAGCAGTTGGACGGGATCCGACAGTTCGAATGAATATGGTTGGGAGCTGTCGACAGACGCCGTCAGACCTGGAACAAACCTAAAAACGCTGCAAATTTTACACAACGGTTTATTATTCTCTTTGACTATAGGGACAACACCCTGCTGGCTACGCCAGCCAACCCCCGACCGTATCCCACCTGGCCTCAGATCCAACTACTCGTTTTCCCATATTAAGTACTTTTTTGGATTATTATTCTTGGAATAATACACCTTTGTAATCGTGACGGAGGTCAACGACTCCGATCGGCCTCAAAATTTGACATTATCCGTTTCAAGAGGTCTAGGTTCCAAAACCGAAATGACCGTCCGCCGGGCATGATAGACCGAGTATTTTGTCAAAATTTCAGATTAAAAAAGATTTTACTGCCCGAAATGGCTCGGACGGCGTACGGCGGACGGACATTTCGTGTTTAGAATCTACGTATCTTGAAACGAATAATGTCAAATTTTGGGGCCGATCAGAATTTTCGACCTCCGTTGCAATTACTTAGGTGAATTATTACGAAAATAAGGTTTGTTCCAGGTCTGACGGCGTCTGTCGACAGATCCCAACCGCACTCATTCGAGCTGTCGGTTTCCGTCCAACTGCTGTCAACCTACAGACGACCAGGAAGCGTATTTCCAATCTGTACAACGTTTGAGCCCCAAGGCGAGGTCGAAGTCGTTAATGGTTTGGAATGCGCTTTTGCCTCCAAACTGTACACTGATTCAGCCCAGAGCTGGGGAGGTGGAGCCGAAGTGGTGGAGGGTTTGTGATCCGTTTCTGCCCTCCAAAATGTCCACTGGTTCAGCCCCAATAAGAATCAACATCAATAATCTTACGCAGCATTGTTACAAAACGAACGTAACGTGAACGTAACGTTCAGTAAGTTTTTCACCATTAAAAAGAGCTAAACTTACAGAACGAACATGAATGTTCAGCAAAATAACTGGATTGATTCAAAGCCACTCGTGCTGAAATTTGAATAAACATTTTTGAATGGCAATAAGTAATTGAGTATATACCTACTAACCTAGTTTCCGGCATAGAAGGCAGATGGATCTTCGTCGGTATTGGAATAATTCTATTCTATTAATTGGAGGTTCTAATACCTACGGAGTAACCTTGTAGAATTATTCTCATACCTACCTACCATGTGCCGAGAACACGGAGAATTCTCGGAGTTTTAAGGGTTGGGGAGGGGGATTTTGAGAATTATGTTGGTGACAGGGAGCGGGGTATGTTTTGGAAATTCTCAGGGCTGAACCAGTGTACATTTTGGAGAGCAGAATCGCATCTCAAACCCTCAACCATTTCGGCTCCACCTCCCCAGCTCTGGGCTGAATCAGTGTACAGTTTGGAAGCAAAAGCGCATTCCAAACCATTAACGATTTCGACCCCGCATCTGGGCTCAAATGGTATATATACATAATATGTATATAGACCGTTTGAGCCCATCTATATTATAGATTGGAAATACGCGACCAGGAACAGCAGTTATCTCAACTACCTACGCTTGTTTCCGTCGATTTCAGTTAACAACCCGTCAAACCTGGAACAAACCTATAATAAATCAAAAGTAGTGGTTTCCCTCAACCACTAACTACTAATAACTACCAACTGTTGGTAGTTGCTCACTGTCACTACTCAACTAGTAGGTAGTTAATACTGTAGGTAGTCAACGTTGAAGGTACTGACAGATTCGGTGATTGGTGAATGGAAAGCGTCAGATCAATTTGAATTGAATTCGCAGAGGATTGATTGTTTGGCTGCGGAATGAAGCAGGTTGATATTGATTGATAAGGAGGATTAATGAAGGTGTGGGAGTGGAAGCGTTTCAAGAACAGCAGAAGGGCCGAAATGGCTTGATTGGATGAGCCTGTGAGCGGAAAAGGCCGATTTCTCACGTGTCGGGTATATTCTCGGCGAAAGGTTAATGAGGAGACGGATGTGAAGTGTATCCGGGTATTTGGGGGGGGGGGGGGGGGGGGGGGGGGGTTGCAGAATGCGTGAATTATTCCCTTTAAGAGGCCTCAGGGTCGACTTATCACGGCGGTGCCAATCCGGCGTTGAGAGCCTGCTTAAGGGATTATTAAGGTGACTTCCATTTCCATTGATAGAGTTGATACACACCATTAGTAAGGTTGTGGATGGGATGTGAGGCGAAGGGCAATAGTGGGTTCCTTGCAGAAGGAGATGGGCGTGATAAGACGCGAATAGGAGCGATAGGAGAGATTGTTGGGGGAGAAGGTTGAGAACGAGGCTGAGAAGAATCGAAATGAGTGGCAAAGGGAATGGAGGAGATACCTACCACATTAAGGTGAATATCGGAATTACCGAGTCATTCCCGTCTCAGGTTCTCCTATAAGTTTGGAACCCACTTCGGTTTCATGTCCGATTTTGTATTTTACAACAACAATTCATCCTTTTGACTGTAGATTTTTTTTTTTTTACTTCAATGCTTAGTTCAGCCAGGTGGAGCTCCCTTGTTCTTACCTGGAGGCCTGCTGTTAGCCACACCGGCTGTATAGCAGTTAGGGTGGTGGCACCCATTAACGACATGCTCCTATTATTGACAGTTCCCCTTTCATAATATGAATAATTTTTAAATAGTCATATATTATATGACTATTTAAAAAATAACGCTGCAAATTTTAAACAAGGGTTTATTATTCTTTGATGATGATGATTATAACAAACCATCAATTGAATTGAATAGATGAGCGCAACCTTTTTGTTATTACGATATATTTAATGAGCGAGAGAAACTAAGAAACAGTAGGTATCTAGCGACCAAACTATGCCACACAACACATCAAAAATATCCACGTGATGCTCATTCCGTAAACAACTGCACCCTAACGACCGATGCGTAATAAAACCTTATGCCGATCAGAGGTAACGAACGGCTCAGGCTGCAAAATCGTTTTGGAGTCGTTGGAATCAGCCTCAAAAGCTCATTCCATAGACCCTTGTACCAACGAAATCGGACAAAAACTTTCGTCCCCCTTTTGAGGCCTCCTTAGTTACACATCAGAGATAAACAACTTTCGTCGTGAAGGACCTCCCGAAAACCGATGAAGGGGATGAGGGAGGAAAAATCAAGGTAGCCTATAACCACCCCCCGAACTCGCTGATGACAATGAGACCACCCTCATGAAAATCTGTTGAGCCGCTCGGTCGTGATGCTCTGTACACAAACAAAAAAACAAACAAAACAAAAAACATACATGTCGAAGAGGTGAGCGCACCTTTCCATTTTTTTGAAAAAGGTTGCGCTAAAAATGACTGCCAAATCTTTGAGGACCCACTACTTAAAAACCAGTTGAGTGTTTGGCACCAAATTGTGTGAGATTGTTTGTGAAGCATCGTAGATGGTTTGAAAGAAGTTTCTACAAAATCGGTCACTTCCTTCATCGCGAACGGAGCTTTCCTTCGCGTCGAGAGCCGGGTCAAATAGCGTCGTTACTAGGGATCGCTAGGAAAATTTTCGAAACTCCGAAACCCGGTACTACTTTTGTCGTCGGTTTAGAACGATACTACGTCTGTTAAAACGAGCTTTTCACGCTGATTTCAAAGAGTACAAAACGATTTCTGTGCGATAACCCGTTCGCAATTTATTCGAAGATCGACGGTTTTTATTGAGTGCAACGAAGCGCACCGGGTCAGCTAGTTCTTTGATGAAAATTATTAAAAAAAATTAGTTCTATATCAATAAACAAACAACAATTTAATTTAATTTTGGTTTATTATTCTTGGAATGAACCTATGTTTTCGCGACGGAGGTCGACGACTTCGATCGGCCTCAAAATTTGACATTGTCCGTTTCATGAGGTCTAGATTCCAAATCCGAAATGTCCGTCCGCCGTATGCCGTAGGGGTACGCCGTTTTGGGCAGTAGGGTTTTTTTTTATCTGAAATTTTGACAAAATACTCGGTTTACCATCTAGTTGTGCCCGCAAGATTTTCAGCCCGATCGCCCAAACCCGTGGGTACGTTATGGGGCTACGGGTGGGGTTTATTGAAGGGTTTTGGCTATGGGATCGAGTTAGGTGTCGTTTTCGAAGTATTTTTGAACGTATAATCCATTTTTGGGGTCCTGGAACGATCCGATTTCACTGTGGGGATCTACAGGGCTTTCTTGAGGCTACAAATGGGATTAAATCCCTTGGGATCCTTCAAAGATTTTTTGAAGGATCCCAAGAGGTCAAATGTTTTCCGAGTAAGTAACAAAATTAATTGAAAGAAAACAACACACAAAAAAAATTATTTTTTTCATCGACAGAATTAACTTTCGCACAAGGGACCTATATCAAACAATAATAAACCCTCGTGTAAAATTTGCAGCGATTTTTTAACCCATAGTATTCAAAATTCAGAAAAAACACTGAAAATTCTGCACAAGGGTTTATTACTATTACTCTTTGATCTAAGTGAATTCTGAAAAAATTAATCCTGTGCCAATAAGAAAACATTTTTTAACAAATTTTCAAGAAAATTGTACAATTTCCGGATAAATGGGGAAGGGATGAGGAAATGGGCCTCGAAAAATGGATTATGTGTCCAAAATTAATAGAAAATTATTTGAGCTCCTGGGATCCTTCAAAAATCCCATTTGTAGGCCCATGACAGCCTATAAATCCACAGTGAAATCACATGGTTATGGTACCCCTAACAATAGATTCTACGTCCATATTTAATTCGAAAACGACACCTAACTCACCTCATAGCCAAAAACATTCAAAAAACCCTTCCGTAGCCTCATAGCGCCCCACGTTTGAGCGGTCGTGCTGAAAACCTCATGGGCACAAGACTTTTGCCCATCTTCTTAGTAGATGGTAAATCGAGTATTTTGTCGAAGTTTTAGATTTCTTTAAAATCCCTAGACTTCTTGAAACGTACAATGTCAATTTTTGAGGCCGATCAGAATTGTCGACCTTCGTCGCGATTTCATAGGTAATTATTTCCAAGAACAATAAACCACAACGAAGGAACTCAACCATGCCCGCTCAGGAGTATACAAGACACCTTCACTTTGGTTCAGTTCCCATAATAATTATCAATCTATTTCATCGTTATATTGATGCAAATTCCTCAGCATTTCGTGGGAATTGAGACCAGCGGTGTTTGAGATTGTACCTTACTTAGTCATGCAGGAGGATGACGTTATTGTAGGGCATTGTTTAGGTTCCTGAGAGAGGCTCAGTCTTCCCTTGAGAGAAACCTCCTTCGGCCGGCTAGTGGGATAGTGGCCTCTTCGTGCCCTTCCTGACCTAGCTAGACCCCTCAGCCCCCCCCCCTCCCCATCTGTAGGTCTCGTATGAATGATTGATCATTCCGAGCGGAACCTCCGAGCTTTGTAGCGGAACGGGGAGGTGATCACGCCTGATTATGGCGGATCATGCAATGCCAATCTCTCCCTCTCAGATATTCTCTCCCTTAGTATGCAAACTGCCCACTGGCCCGATGGAACTGAGCGAGATGGATTGAATGCCGTTTCTGATAGAATATTAACTCGATTCCTTAAGTTGCAAGAAATTATGAACTTCAAGTACTGATGAACGTCAAGTAGCTACTAGTTTCACTCAATATGTCTAGGTAGCAAGGACAATAAGGCTAAGTACAAGAGACAAAGCTGACAACTTAGGAAATTTAATAACAGTTATAGTTACTATAGTTATTAAATTCCCTATAGGGAATTAAATAAATTCCGGTGGAAGTTCTTGAAATGTGCATTGATTGTACTACAATCGATGCACATTGGAATGAAAGGAGAAACGACAGTAATAAATGAAGTATGAGGATCCAGAATTAATTCAATGATGAATGCCCTGAAGATTTTTCGCACGGATTTACATATTATCATTGCTATATGTTGGGCAAAATTAACATTAAAAAAAAAAAAAAACAGTCTGGGTGTGAGGCGAGGTTCGATTCTGGGTCCCATAATATAATATTATATTATATATTATATTTAATTCTGATATATAATATATAATATATATAAGGTATATATTATATTATGATGTTATTAGAAGCTTAATATTATTATGCTTCTTCCTGTATGTGAACGATCTCCCATCCATGCTGCGGGACCAAGGAGTTCATGGTTTTCTCTACGCAGACGACACTACCTTTTCATTGGCTTTCCCAGAGGTGGACCTGCTGCTGGATCAGTCTCGCATTGAGCTGGGGGTGGAGCAGTGGTGCCAGTCAAACGGGCTGACGCTTAACATTTGGAAGACGACGTAGCTGGTATTTGATCTGAGCCGCCTATCAACCGCAGAAGCTAAGTCTTAGTACCTTGGATTTACCCTCGACATGTCAGCCTCCTGGGAGCCCCACTTTAGAGGCCCAATCAGCAAGCTGGCCACAGTTCTCTTTATATATATAACCATATATATAATACATTTATGCTGCGCCGCACGGTACTCTCACTCTCCAAAATGGTTCTGCACATCATATATTATACGTCGCGTGTTTCCACAGCACTCTGTCATAATATGACGCCATATTATGGCTGACCTTAGATGCAAAGCTCCGATGGAAACAGCATGTTAAAAGAAAGAAGGCGGCAGAGTTGGTGGTCAAGTTCAGAAAAATGTATTGGTTAATGGGTCGGCGATCGAAAATGTCAACCCAGAACAAATTAACACTCTATAATCAAGTCCTTAAGCCAGTTTGGAGCACAAATGTGGGGATGCACAGCTCAGAGCAACCGAGACATTATCCAGCGGTTCCAAAACAACGTATGTACTGCGTTGCTGTGTCGACGCATATCGGTACACCAGGAATGCCCGTCTGCACAAGGAGCTATCTATTCCAACCATTGATGAAGTCATCAAAAAGCAGGCCATTGCCCATCTTAAAAGACTAAAAGGTCACATCAACGGAGAAGCTGTCCAGTTGCTTGAATTCGAAGACATACCTACTCAGACGGACAGGAAGAAGCCTCACGACCTGTGGCAGTGAATGTGAGTGTTTTCGCGAAAACAAATCCGCTCAGTGAGAAGTCAGTGACTAGTCGGTGCGACAAATGTACCCATAATTGTCAAGAACTGAGAGACTTGGTGAAGTACCTAAGTTGATTGGTAAATCAGTTAAGTAAAATGTCGATGAGAAATTGCTTATAACTTTACTTGGTGCAATAATAAAAGAATGAAAACAAATATATATCTGTGCTTGTTGGGGAAAGGGGGTTAAGTCAAGCTTATTAAGCTTAACTTAACCCCCTTTCCCCAACAAGCACAGATATATACCTATATTATGGCGTACGGCTGTGGGTTCATTCGGCGGCGGCGGCGCGGGTGTTCCTGGTTCAAAAGAAAGCGATTTGATAATAGCTGGGTCATCCCAATCCATTTCGCGCTGGCCCATTTTCTTGAAGTTTGATGTCTGACTCTGCCGGGTCTCATTGAGTGGAGTTGCTCGCCCACCTTCATTCAAACCAGGGGAATTTCAATACAGGCGCTTCATCCTCAACCTCTTCACCCGTGGCAGATAGTTGAGCCTGGAGCGCTGCCAGCTTGCCAAGACCCAACAACTCAGTCTGAACCACCTAGGGACGGGGCTATATAACCCGTTGCCAGGGAATGTTAGATCCCTTTCGTCTGAACGACTGGAACTGCTCTGAAGGCCCGGGATCATTGCAGCTACGCCACCTACCTATCTCCGCTTCGTCCCTGCAGTTTGCAACTCCGCTTGTTAGCATCTCCGCCAGAAACCTTACCTTCATACTTATACTGAATAAGAGTAAAGGTGAGAAGAAACTTAAATTTTTTGTGAAATGACTCACAGCCAATGGTGGTCCGCTGTGAAGCAATTTCTGCCGCTGCCCGGAGTTTAGGGGGAAAATTAGACTCCATGATGTAAAGGTAAAGTGACGTCAAGATTTTTGACCTCTTGGGCCTGACATGACGGGGCGCTAATTTATTGCTGCACTTTTATTCCCAAAATTTCCATGGTCTTCATCTCAACGGAGTTCGAACCTGTGGCCTCAACAGAATGCAGCGCGAAGTGGTTAACGCCCAGAACCACTCGGCTATTCCGCGCGCCTTCATCCCTGATGTCTTGGCCGCACAAGAAGATCTGGGGTGATCTACGTCAAATCGAAAACAAACGCGTCTTCAACTTCGAGTAGATCCAAGCGGCACCACTTATCTAATCTCGGTGGTGCCGATCCAAGAGAGGAAAACTGAATGTGAGAAGAATCCAGTAGAATCCTACTGGATTTTGGTTTTCTTGTCGTGGTCAAGATTTTCAAAACATTTTCAGAAATAATCGCGACTGGTTTGATTTTATCGAAGACGGAGAAGCTTCGTGGCAGAGATAACACAGAAAACGGGGAAGGGCAGAGGGAGCGAGGAAGAGAGAAGATGATAATAGGTTTCTGTTGTTATTAGATAGTCAACGAGCGGAGTTGCAATGTTTGATAGGTACCACATTATCCTATCCTCAAGCCAGTCAAGCTTGCGATTGTTGAAGACGACGTGAACCGATGGTGTTGGTTTGTTCTTGGTGTGAGGTGATGTGAGGAGCTTGCGGTTACGCAGTGCTACGTTTCGTTGGCCTCGCCCACCAACTCACAGTTCCAGGAGTGACATGTGAGGAAGTGTGAGGATCGAATTTGCTGTTCCAGGAGCGTGAGTGTGAGGCGATGTAAGGTGCTCACACTTGCTCACATTTCGGAGTGTGAGCATGTGAGTGTGAGTTACCCCCTCTACAACCCGCTTGATAACCTTGTGTAACATGGCCAGATCGCTTAAGTATATCCTGACTTCAAAAAGTCAATTTTTGTTTGCTTGAGTTAATTTTTGACATCCTTGAAAAATCACACCCACACTTACATCCCCTCACGCTCACACTCAACTTACGCTCCAGGAACAAACCTCATTCATCTTCAGCCTCCATCTTGATGTCCAGTCTTGGTGTTGTTTAATGTGCATGATTTGTTTCATCAACTGCGACATTGGATGTGTCATCAGCAAATGTGGCTATTGTGTTTTTGTCGCTGATAAATAAGACACACAAGGACGAATTACGCTTAGTCACACTAGAGTCACCTGCATGTATCTTGTCGGCTTCTGAGCTTCTTATGAATCTTGAGTGATGTATTAGTACCTGTACAGTGTGAGGCAGATGAAAAATCCCAAACAGTTGATTCTCCGTAGAAAATTACTTTGAAAACGAAAAAATTCGACCTCCTGGGAATGTCGTTCGAAGGTCCCAAAGGATATCATGCACGTCCAAAAACACGTGGGCAACCCCCCCCCCCCTCCATCCTAAGTGCAGAAAGCCTATTCAGCAGAAAAAGTCTTGTTCTCGATGGTAAATTTTCAGAAGACATGCTGTGTGAGTGAATACAGCATCAATATTCCATACTCACCATGTCTATGTGCGACTTCAAATCGCCCGATCCTCCACCTCCCTTCTGCCATTCAAACTTCCTCATTAACCTTAATGCTTTGGAGCAAACCTGACAAGATATTGTCTCATTCTCGGAGATCGTGCAGCTGATTGACCTTCCACTATAAACATGATCCCTTGCTGATCTCCACTGTTCCCACCTCCTCGCGTTCCCGGACTGGGCAAATCCTTCCGGTTGAAGGGACGTGGCGTAATGAAGGATTAGTATGCGCCTGGTTATTCCGTGAGGGCCGTTATATGCAGAACTGTCGTACGTCTGACAGGTGACCCACTTGCTCTCCACTTCTGTCAATATCAGATATTGATTCTGCTCGATGATCGGGTTTATCTGGGTATTGTTTTCCGACCAGGACTAACCAATTTCAAACTATCTGGGTTTGACCCCTTTCGTAGAGATCACTATTACTTCCAGTAGCACAGCTAATCCACCCCATTCATGGGAGTTCTTACAAGATGACACGTAGGTTTCGAACTCACGAGTTGTAAACAAGAGTCAAACACATCAAACCGTCTTCAAACTGGTTCTAGACGTCCTCTCCTTTCATGTAAGTAGGTATGTCCGACCGAGAAATGCCGAGGAAAAAAAGAAAAAAAAGAAGAAAATCCCAAAACATGCAATTTGAGCACCCTGAATTTTGATGAGGAAAGGTGTCTAACCCTTCAAATTTTGTATATTTCTGCTCTGAGCACCGAATATCGGGAAAACAATTTTTCGGATCGACGGGGTGGACTTGGGAGGGGGCGGATCTTGGGGTTGGCCCGAACTTCTTAACTGGCTTGTCATCGCGAGACTAGCGTCTCGCTTGATAGTAGATTTCACGACCTCTCTTCATCGTGAACGATATTTTCTTTGCGACGAGGGTGGTGGGTAAAAAAGCGTCGTTAGGTACTACGGACTTCTAGGAATTGTTTTGTAACACGGTACAACTTCTGGCGTCTGTTTTGAACGGATCTACGTCGGTTAATACAAGCTTTTCACGCTGATTTCAACGAGTACAAAACGATTTCTGTGCGATAACCTGTTCAGAAGTTATTCGAAGATCGTCGGTAGGTGGGAAGGTACAAGTTGCTTTTGCGAGCCTTCGTTTCGAGGTATTTTGATACTTCACGGTGAGAGCCAGGTCAACAAGGGTAGTTACTAAGAAAAATTACCAGTTTAGTTACGAATTTTGTTTTTCATTTGTGTTATTTGTTGTGTTTTGTCATTCCCCTAGATCCACTTGCTCTGGGCGAATAAAAATATTCTGTGTTTAGTTACGAGTTGATGGGATGCTATTAGTGAATGGGTGAAGCATGGGCTGCATTTTGGTTTATTATTCTTGGAATAATACGCCTATGTTTTCGCGACGGGGGTCGACGACTCCGAACGGCCTCAAAATTTGACATTATCCGTTTCAAGAGGTCTACATTCTAAATCCGAAATGTCCGTCCGCCGTCCCCCGTACGCAGTAGGAATTTTTTAAACAATCTGAAATTTTGACAAAATACTTGGTGTACCATCTAGTTGTGCCCGCAAGGTTTTCAGTCCGATCGCCCAAACCCGTGGGGCGCTATGGGGCTAAAATGGGGCTTTGGGAGGGTTTTTTTTGAAGGCTTTTAGCTAGTGGATCTGGTTAGGTGTCGTTTTCGAAGTATTTTTGGACGTAGAATCCATTTTCGGGGATCCCGGAACGATCTCCCTGAATTTGTCATTATATCAGCTGGATTAGTAGACGTAGAATACAATAACTTTGCATGTTTTAAACGTCAGTTTTTGGATGCATGTATGAAGCTGAATTTGTACAGTTCCAATTTGATTATACTCAGGGCTCCGTTCAACTACAATCTCCCTGTATGGTCTTCTGTGAATGTGGAGATTAGTCGATTGAATAAATTTTTATCCGAATTACCTTCTAAATTCTCATTTATTAAGGTTATTGATTTGAGTCTAATTGACAAGCATATGATTCTTTCCAAACTTTCAAATCCTTTTTACAATCATATTGCAAGGAACATAATCAGTGGGAGAATTAAGCAAGCGATGTCGAACTTTGGGCGCAGTGCATCGGGTATTATTGCAGTTGACACGGGTGGTGTGTGTCAAATTTTATGACGTCACTTTGAGAACGACGCGGCGCCTAATGCCGTTGATGTATCCTCTTTAATTTTAATAAACACTCAGGGTTTACGATCGAAAATCAACGAAATAAATTTTTTCGTTGAACAGCGCAATGATATTTTTTGCATAGGAGTGACTGAACATTGGTGTATGGCAGATGAGATGGGTTTCTACTCACCCGATGGCTTCTCGCTTGCGTCTTCATTCTCTAGAAAGTCTAAAAAAGGAGGCGGGGCAGCGGTCTTTTTGGCCCAGGGCATTGAGTACGAGGTATTGAGTAGCATTGAGGGCTTCTCTGTTGAGGGGATTTGTGAGGTAGCTGCAGTTCACGTAGGCAGCCTCAGTGTGTCTATTTGTTGTATATATCGTCCTCCCAATCAAAATCACTTTGAGCGCTTTATCTCTGTTATGGAGGGCCTTTTGTCTCAGTTATGCACCCCTAATCGGATGGTTATTCTCATGGGAGACTTTAACATACACTTTGAACAAACTTGCAACAATCCCTCTTATATCAGGAATCGCCTCGATTTTGAGAGCCTTATTGATGGCTATGGCCTCCGTGTCACTTTGAGGGAGATCACCCGTCGTCCCTTCGCCGGACAGCTTGGAAATCCTTCCTGTCTTGACGTGGTGTGCACCAATTTTGGTCGTAGCTGGTATAGAGCTTTAATCAGTAATGATGCCGTTTTCAGCGACCACTACGGAGTTGAACTCCACCTTTTTAAGCGTGTTCCACCATCTGACCCGGTTGTTAACTACTTCAGACGCTTATATCCTGAGAACATTAACAAACTTTTTCAAAATTTATCTTCTACATCCTGGTTTCCAGTTTACTTAGCAAATGATGTGGAAAAATCAACTATGGAATTTCTCAGGATTTTTGTCTCGGCCCTTGACTCGGTTTGCCCCTGGTCATCGCGTCGGCTGAGACCTTCGGGTGGGAAAAGGAGGAAGAAGGGCGTTTTTACGGAGGAAATCTTGGGACTGCGTAGCGCGTATCACTATTTCAGAGATCTTTCACTTTCACCGGACAAACCTGATTTCAAAATTTTAGCACAAAACAGCCGGAATAAATATAGGATGGCTTTAGTTCGTGCTCATCGTCACTATAATGATAGCCGTATAAACTTTGCCCCAAATAAGCCAAAGGTTTGCTGGGAGGTAGTTTATGAGGTGCTAAATTCAAAGTCTCGCAACCCCCCTCAGAAGTCAAATCTCAGTAGCGAAGGTTTTAGTAATGCTTTTGCCAACGTTTTTCAAAATTATTCTTATTCACAACCTTCTCAAGAATTCTATGGTTTTCTTGATCGTGCTCCCAGCCCAACCCAGGATTTCGTGTTGGAACCCGTCTCATGTGAGGAGGTTTATGCTTCCATAATGGCTCTCAGCAACAGCAAAGCTACGGATTTTATGGGTATTAATTCTGGAGTCGTGAAGTCAGTGGCTACTTTCATCATTGAACCCCTGGCATTCATTATTAACCGGTGCTTCACCGAGAGTGCGTTTCCAGACTGCCTTAAGCAATCTGTTATTACGCCTATATCAAAAAAAGGAAATTCCAAAGACTATGATGGTTTCAGACCTGTCTCGAAGCTGCCCATCTTGGTCAAGGTAATGGAGCATGCTTTGCTTAAGAGAATTAACCGCCATCTAGAAAAACATGCATTGCTTCACCCCCAACAGTTTGGCTTCCGCAAAGGGAAGAGCACCTCTGGTGCAGCAGTCTCACTGGTATCCCATGTATTCTCGGCCCTGGAGGGAAAGCAGCACACATCACTCAACCTTTTTGATCTTTCAAAGGCTTTTGACCTGGTGCCACACAACTTACTTTTGAAAAAGTTGCAACATTATGGTTTCAGTAATCAAACGATCTCGTTCTTCAAGAGCTTCCTGGAGGGGTGGTCCCAGGTTGTTTTCCATAATGGTGTCGCATCAGAGGAAGTGATGATCCCTTGTGGTGTCAAGCAGGGTAGTATCCTCGGCCCCTGCTTGTTCCTCCTGTACATCAATGACTTGGCTGACCAGTTTTTGGATCCTAATGATATCTTCCTTTTTGCCGATGATATATCGACCGTTGCGAGGGGATCTTCTCGGGAGGAGATGAACCCTAGCTTGCAGGGGAACTCCTCAATTATTGAGAAGTGGTGCTCAGCTAATTCCCTGGTCCTGAACAGGAATAAGACTCAAAGTCTAGAACTAGGCCTCAACCGACGTCTGGATGGGTCGGTTAACTTCTTGGGTTTGATGGTTGATAACCGTCTTTCATGGCTATCACACATTCAAGCGCTTTTGCCAAAATTGTCGTCCTGCATCTACATGATTAGGAGATTGAGGGGCGTTGTGTCTGATGCAGTTCTTCGTTCGGTATATCATGCATGCTTTGCAAGCAGGGCCAGTTACTGTATCATTGCATGGGGAAATTCCAGTCATGCCATCAGGGTCTTCAGGCTCCAGAAGCGGGTAATCAGGATAATTGCCGGTCTCTCTTGGAATGAAAGTTGTCGGGGCACTTTTGTGCGTCTGGGTATTCTAACCATTCCCAGTTCCTATGTTTTGGCGGCTCTGAACGCAGTCAAGTCATGCTTGTCAAACCTCCCCATGGTTTCCGATGTTCACGAGCATTACACCCGCTCCCGAGGGAACCTTGCCATTCCATTTACCCGTCTCAGTGTGGCCTTGAGGAATAACCCAATTCAAGTGGGTTCTCGTCTTTTCAATGCCCTGCCAAATCATATACAACAGCTCCCTGATAGATCCTTTAATAACGTAATAAAATCACATCTTCTCAAAGCCGAACTCTACTCTTTGGAGGAGTTTTTCGGTATTTCATGGAGCGATGTGTCTTGAGTTGGGTGGATCGTGGATGGGAAAGCCTTGTCTCATCTGTTGTCATGTTTCTACTTAAGTCCTGAGTTATTTTAGTTTGTTTATATGACCACACCTATCATGTACCATTGTTTTATTTTGCCCTGTACCATGCAATTGCCTGATGTATTTCGTGTTTGTACCAACTCATTTTTGACGTTTGCTGTGTCATATTGGCCTCTGCAAATAAAAAACCTTGATTTGATCCGATTTCACTGTGGCGATCTATAGGGCTTTCATGGGGCTAAAAATGGGATATTTGAAGGATCCCAGGAGGTTAAATATTTTTCGAGTAAAAAATAAAGAATTGTTGAAAACAATTTTTTTGAAAAAAAAATTTAAAAAAAAAGTTTTTGAAACAAAAATCCACAAAAAAAATTTTTCCGAAATTTTTTCCGTTGACAGAAATAATTTTTGCACAAGTAACCTATATCAAAGAATAATAAACCCTTGTGTAAAATGTGCAGCGTTTTTGATAGGCGGGGATTTGATACCTACATCACGACGAGAAACGGGTCAACAAGCGCTAATAAGGAAAATTGTTGTCGGGTTGCTGTCGGGTGTTTGCATGGGTTGTTGTCGGGTTGCTGTGGGTTTTGCATGGGTGATGGACGGGAATTTGATATTTCATGCGAAGCACGGGTGTCCCAGCTATGGTACGTGGGTCGTTATTCGAAGTTCATCAGTAGGGGGGTACAGACCTTCGATTCGAGATAGTTTGATACTTAACGACAAGAAACGGGTCAATGAGGTTGGGTGGGTTGGACGTGCTTGCGTCGTAAGTGAAGGATAGATGCATTATAATATTGAACGGGAATTTCATAGGTATTTGATATTTCTTGCGAAGCCCGGGTGCCTCAGCTAGTTTCCTATAAAATCCCTCGGTCACCTTTGACTGTAAACTCGATAGATCAGGAGGAAGAGCGCGTTGAAAACCGATCACACTTTTCCACCTGTGTCAAAACGCATTTTAACCGGCTATATTCCTCCGCTTACCATTTTGGTTCATTGTTCTTGAAATAATACACCTATGTAATCGCGCGGAGGTCAAAAATTCTGATCTGCCTCAACATTTGACATTATACGTTTCAAGAAGTCTAGATTCCAAAAGCGAAATGTCCGTCCGCTGGACGCCGTCCGCCGTCCAAGCCGTTTTGGGCAGCAGAAATTTTTTAAATCTGAAATTTTGACGAAATACTCAGTTTACCATCTACTTGTGCCCGCAAGCCCGATCGCCCACACCCGTGGGGCAGTGTGGGGCTTCGGAAGGGCTTTTTGAAGGTTTTCGGCTATGGGGTCGAGATGGGTGTCGATTTCGTAGTATTTTTGGACGTATAATCCATTTTTAGGTGTCCCATCACGCTAAGATTTCACCGTGAGAATCGGTGGGGTACAAATGGGATTTTTGAAGGATCCCAGGAGGTCAATTACTGTTTCCGAGTAATTTTGGACGCAAAATCCGTTTTTCGAGGTCCCACATCTAATCCGTCCAAACATCGTACAGATTTTTTTTTTTTTTTTTTAATGACAGAATTCATTTTTGCGCAATCAAATTAGTTGCGCAGTAGTGAGGGTGTCGTTTCCGAATTAATTTTGGACGTAGAATCCATCCGATATCACAAATGGGTTTTGAATGATTCCTGGAAGTCGAATTTACTTGAAGTAAATATACAAGTAAATTTTAGTAAAAGTAATTTTTGGTAAATATACATTAATATTGTTATTAAATCACAATATTACACATCAAATTTTGTTGTGTTTAGTCATTCCCCTGGATGATCCACTATCTATGGGTGAATAAATGTTTTGAGAGAATATACAGTAGGTATCATACACTAATAACAATATTGGTTTGGTGAAGATGGCTTTTATTTGCAAGAATTATTCTTCAGAAATTATTTTATTTATTCGCCAAACTTGTGCAGTAGGGCGTTATGTTATTGATATAAATTATTATAATGAAGTGCCGTGAAGTTGAAGCGGCTGACTTGAGAATTCGTTACTTGAGTGAAGCCTTATTTTCGTATGTATGAATTGAAGTTCAAGTCGTTCAAAAGGGAAGTTAACTTCGAAAAAAGCTTTTAATACCCGCGACTTTAGGGGGTCCCCAAGCTTATTAGGCTCTCTTCATGAAGAACGGCATGAATTCCGTTAGTGGCAAAGTTAAATCACCCCGTTTGACTGAAGATTTGAGAGAGGGACGCAAACAGAAGAACCACCTCTTGAATTGCCGATTGTTTCTTCCCCATCAAAAAATACGATTGTCGCGGAGATTTTAAAGTCCCCGGGGAAAGGCTCTCAAGAAAAGCACGATCGGAGGGAAAACTCGAGATGGTTCTTTCCACCAGGGGCGAATGGGGTGTTTCGTTACGACTGGGTTGCAAATGTCCGAATCTTTTCCTCGCTTGGGGGAATATGGATAGTTTAGAAAGGAGCCATCTGGCGTAACTGGTGGAATAGCCCATCAAAGACCTGAAAGTACCGCATGGACGTAAGTACGATGGATTCTGGGAAAATTGAAAATTTTTGAAAAATATTGGAGTGATTTGCAATTTGGGCACATCCACCCTTTTTCCAGTCTAGTGAATTTGGAGAATCGGATCGTTGGAGCTAGAGTTACGAGATCTTGTATAGAGTATACTATAGAGTATCCTACTATGTTTCGAAACCAAATTTTATTTAGAAAGTGCATATCTATACCTACTATATACAGTAACAAAACAAAACCAAACTCTTAAAATTACACTCAAATTTTGGTAACACGATGTAACGTGAATTGAGTGAGGATCTTCTATATTATCTATCCCAAATAATTGTGAGCAACACCACTTAACAAAGAAGTGGTGGCCAAAATACACGTTGTTACATCTGATGTGATATTTTTACATCTGATACAACGTGTATTTTGGCCACCACTTTTCAAACAAGACTGACACACATAGAGTTGCTACAATATTATAAGCGTTCTGAAATTTGCATAAAAAAGCAAATTGCAAAAATTTGCAAAATAAGCAAATTAGGCTTTAATTTAATGTGGGTTTGGCAGCTACACCAAGGCTTCACAAATATTTGATCATATTTCGTGATGCTTTGACACTTTTCGTTTATTGTGCCTCGAAATTTGACATTATACGTTTCAAGATGTCTAGATTCCAAAAACGAATGTCCTTCAGCCGTCCAAGCCGTTTTGGGAAGTAGGATTTTTTTTTTCTGATATTTTGACGAAATACTCCGTTTACCATCTAGTTATGCCCGCAACGTTTTCAACCCGATCGCCCAAACTCGTGGGGCTCTGTAGGGCTAAAAAGGAGGGCTACTGGAGGGCTTTTTTGAATGTTTTGGCTATGGGTTCGATTTAGGTGTCGTTTTCGAAGTATTTTTTGACGTAGAATCCATTTTTGGGGGTCCAGAACGATTCGATTTCGCTGTGGGGATCTATAGAGCTTTCATGGAGCTACAAACATTTTTGAGGATCCCAGTAAATATTATCCGAGTAATTTTGGACGCACAATCCATTTTTCGAGGTCACATCTGTTTCTACAATGTAGGTACTTTTTTTGACACAGAATTAATTTTTGAATAATTAACCTATATCAAAAAACAAGGGGGCTTCCCTGCTGGCTACGCCAGCCAGCCCCCGACGTTCCGGCCTGGCAGGCCGCTGGTTCCGGGCCCTGGTCGTTGCGGCTTCGCTGGCCGCTTGTTCCCTCAGGCCAATCCCCAACCTCTCCCACCTGGACTCGTACGTCTTATTCTCGCTTTTTAACTATGAACAGTTTTTATTTCTTAAATAAATGCATTATGAAAGTTGATGGATACATTTGATTTAAATTTTATTCTTACCCTCAAGTTGGGATACATTTGATTTAAATTTTATTCTTACCCAAGAGTTGGGGGCCCCCAACTCTCAGCCAAAGATCAGCGGTCTTTACAGAGCTAGCACCCAATCCCCCACCTCCTTCCCACTTCCCATCGGAGCACCGTTTTCCTGTTGTTTGAGAATGATTGAATCATTCTCAATCAACGTAGAACGTTGTTCTCTAGATGTAAGACTGGAAATTTGCTTTCAAAAACCGAAATAACACTGTAGAATCGATGCTCAAACTTTATTAATGAGAATCGAAAACTATGTTCCAACCGAAAATATGTAGTGAATTTAACGAGCACACAAACTGAACTATCAGGAATGAAACTTCACGGTAACTCGATAAGAATCAAACGGTCTACAAAACAATTGCCATAATTGCCACTCTCATCTTAAAAACATATTATTATTATTATTATCATTATTTAATAAAAATACATTGCCAAGGCAATGGCACATGAGCTTCCTCGTGCCAGGTTCAAAATGAACGTAGTTGTGACTGTAACAAGATAATAGAGAGTTCCTAAAGAAACATCCGAGATACGTCGACCGTTAATTTTTATCGCCGTAAGGGATTTGTCTAGGGAGAATCAAAGAAAAGCTAACTTCACATAAGACCGTAACAGAGATACGGTCTTATCAAAAGTCACGCTAAATTTAAAGTGCCGCTATTTACGATGAGTTTGGTTAGGGAGAGAGAACGACTCCTCTGCTGAATACTAAATCGTTTATTCAGGTAAACAATTATAGCGTGGGGACCGGTTTCGAGCAACTAAGCTCATCTACAGCCCAGAGTGACTTGAGGTGGTAATTGTACGTTCAACCACCTCAATATTGTACGTTCAACTACCTCAATTCTAATTGTACGTTCAACCACCTCAAGTCACTCTGGGCTGTAGATGAGCTTAGTTGCTCGAAACCGGTCCCCACGCTATAATTGTTTACCTGAATAAACAATTTAGTATTCAGCAGAGGAGTCGTTCTCTCTCCCTAACCAAACTCATTGGATTAGACCTCTGCACCATCGGCAAACAACCACTTTGTGACCGCTATTTACGTTCTATTGCTCGAAATTAACGGCGATATTCTTAAGACCGTAAGCTTATTGCCGTAACTTTACGGCAATAACGTTCGACGTTAGGCATAAGGACGTAAGTTATCACCGTTATTTCTGCGCATGCGCGAAATCTCGAGTTACGTCGACCGTAACTCATCACCGTTAGGCAAAAAGTGGCTTTAGGAACTCTCTAATTACGTTCGCGCATGCGCTGAGCGTACCGCTGATTCGATCTTAATGAAACTGATAGGGGACCATCTAGAGCTATACCCACACAATTCCTGAAAATTTGATTGAAATACGATCAAAATTGTGAAAGTTATGCCTGTTTCAAGGATTTCACATTAGCGCAAGCGCAGAGCGTACCGCTGATTCTATCGTGATGAAATTCGTATGGGACCTCAAGGAGCCTTATCCGCATAATCCCTCAAAATCTGAGCTAAATTCATTCAAAATTGTGGAAATTATGGCTGTAACAAGGAAATGCGGACAGACCGACAGACATGGAACCAAATTTGTTCAGTAGGCTATGAAACGCAAAATGCGAGTGGAAATTTTTAATTCGGACAACAAAAATGTTTTGGCTCCCGAAAGTGAACACAAGGCTTCCGCTGCTTCGCAGACTCGGAAGCAAAATGTAGTCAAATAGCACGTGTCCTAAACTATCATGTAATTTTATAATTATTATTAAATTAGATAAATAACCTTAAGGTTAATAACCTTAAGGAACCCGTTCTAAACCCTCTTCAAATTTGCTCATTCTTGCTCATTCGAGAGATGATCTGATAGGTGAAGTACCCAGTAGGTAATCTCTCATCAGGACAATGCGCTTCAATTCAAACCACGTCAGGTTACACTAAGTGTAATAGACACTAATTGTGTAGAATCTAAGTCTAATAGACACTAAGTGTGTAGAATAATCATATTTTAAATATGATTATTCTCAATCCAGGCGAAATTCGCCCTGTGGATAAAAAGTAGGCAAGAAACAGCAATACAGGGCAGGTAGTCTCTTCTCACTGGGGGTATTTTTTACCGAAAAAAAAGAAGAGAGGAGAAAAAACCGCAGGTCCTGAGCCACCCTAAGCCCTTATACCTTATTCTGCTTTACAGCCTCCCGCAAGGCTCACCCTCCGAACACGTGCCCCATATTACCTTTTCCCGTCAGCATTTCTCATTATTCAGTGCCTTCATGTAGGTACAACTCAAGACGTTCCGACATACCTCATCCCGAGTTTTCTTGCCTGACAAAATAATTCTCCCGACTTCCCGTTTTATTCATTCCCCTGGGCGGGGGGCCCTTCTGATGGATTAACAAGGAGGGAGACGACATTATTCAACGAGGAAGAGGCTAAGCCGGGACTTAACTCTCAAGCCCTAATCATGAAGATTGTTCCTAAGAAAGCAACGAGGGTTCAGTTGGTTAGAAAAAATCAGGTTAAACAGAAATCGTCTTGCTTCAATAGTCATAACTTAATAAGTAATGGTGTCGGTACTTTTCCGTTATACCCCCCCCCCCCCCCCCCGCGATTTTGGTTGGCTTTGGGTGCCCTAAAGCCATCGGGAGGGGTGTGTATGAAACTCGAAATCGAGTGGGAGGGGGTGGGGGTGTTATAACGAAAAAGTACTCGAATTTGGGTGCCTTGAAGCCATCGGGAGGGGTGTGTATGAAACACGAAATTGCGTGAGGGGGGGGGGGGGGTATAACGGAAAAGTACCATGGTGTCAATAGAGGAATTCCACCCTACATCAAATGCAGCATCTTTTGGTGAATTATTTGGCGGATGTAAGCTGGGCGAAAGTAATGACCCTCGGCTCGGGGTCGAGGATTAAAATATTATCTGTGGATGTGAACTGGGCGAACGACTCTCGACAAGTTAACAAGTCGAATGTGTAAACTGAGCGAAGGCGAGCATTGAAGCTTTGCCGTCGCGACGGCCAGTTGTGAGATCATCGACTTAGAGGCTGGATTGCGACGTGCTTGGCTTGCTGCATGGCCTTGAACCTCTCTGTTAGCATTCCGTTTCCATTTCGGCCAAGCATGGTGGAGGAAAATCCAAGCACTAATGATTTTAAGGAAAACACTGACGTAGGGAAGTGGCTGAAAACCTTTTATGGGCTTATGTTCCTGAAGCCTGTTCACGTTGAATGCTGCTACAATGAAATAAAATCAATGAAACCTCATGGTGGAAGAGTACTTACTACATTTCTTAGCTACATGAGAGATACGTACCTACGTTTCCGTAAAATCCAGATTTCCTCCACACATGTGGGCTTCACCCAGTTTGGACCTTACTTTCACAACGGACGCCTGTGAGTCGTTTCATTCACACTGTCTTTAACTCTGCCCACCCTCACATTTTCGCGTTTTTTGACACGTTGCTGACGTTCCAAAAAGAGGTGCAAATAAAAATTAATAGCGTTGGTACGGTCGGCGCAACGAAGAGCTCGCACAATATAAAAAAATCAGATTTTCATTGAAAACCAGCTAATCTTGTACAGATCGAAAGAGATAACCTCCATAGACTTTGTGCAGCGTGTGAGCCACTTTTACAGTTCTGTGATTAAGTAAAGTAGATGTAGTTTTTTTTTTTTTATTGACACTTTGATTCCTGACTTGTGCAACGTTTACTTACATATTTGTCACGAGAACAGCCTTTGCCTACTTTATTATGTGAATTTGTACTTTCAGTGATCTCTGTTTCGTATTTTCAATAATCTCTGTCTCTCTGTTTCAACGACGTGCAAAATATATTTCTGTTTGTCGCGAGAACACCCTTCGCTCAGTTTACTACTAGGGATGAGAGCCTACTTCGCCCAGTTTACATGAGAGGGTTAGTCTGCCTCCGAACCGCTTCGCCCATTTTACATGAGAGGGTTAGTCTGCCTCCGAACCGCTTCGCTCAGTTTACTACGAGGGGCTGGAATTTTTAATCCGATTAGCCCAGTTAACATTTCCCCGATTCCGGTTCATGGGTGCCTCGAAGCCATCATACATCTTGGGCAAGCCAACTGGCTCTCATCCGTATCTTATGGCGAGGGCATCCCGGAACTGTGAGCCGGAATATCGCAGTCATCCGCTGCCAAATTTGGTTTTAAAAATGGCATTGCCTTCGAACAAGTTCGTTTCTTTGTTGCTGAAAAACCCCTCATCGGCGAAATTTCTGGTATTTTTCACTCTGTGGGTGGGATGAAGATCTTCGAGTTTTGGTCAATAATAAGCCGCCACCGGACATCACAATTTTGAGCACTGACAAGAAGCAAGGTAAAACGAGCTTTTAAAAAAAATCATGGAACGATACTTATTCCGGGCTTTGTGGGAGTGAATACCAATTTGATTTTCCAATAACATGAGCCGCCTCATGTTGTCAGGCCACCCAGAGCCGCTACTGCTTTACGACACGGATTTTTTTCACAATAATTGTAAGGTAAATTATTTACCATATCAAAGATAACATTTTCAGTGTTTATCGCTTGTCTCCCTGTCGGGAATACTTAAAATTCAGGTATACTAGATGCTCCGGCTCGCTTTGCTCGCCTACGCACCCAGCTGGGGGGCTCCGCCCCCCAGACCCCCCGTGGGCCTCGCTACGCGAGGCCGGCGCCTCGCTTCGCGAGGCCGATCGCTTAAGCAGACATGTGGGTGAATTGCCGCTTGTGGGTGTATTGCCACCTGTGGGTGTATTGCCGCCTGTGAGTGTATATTGCCGCCTGTGGGTGAATTGCCGCCCCCCAGACCCCCCCTAGTGGGTGTATTGCCGCTTGTGGATGTATTGCCCACTGTGGTTGTATATTGCCGCCTGTGATTTGGGTGAATCATGGTACGAAAATGATTAGCCGAGCGAAGTAAGGCCCCCTTGTCAAAGTGCTAGTCTATTAGCTGAGCGAAGTAAGTCAAAGTGCTAGTGAAATCAAATCAAAACTCACAGTAAAAAACCCGGTGGGGCGCTATGGGACTAAAATGCCGAGGGGGTAGAGTTAAGTGTCGTTTTCCAAGTATTTTTGGAGACGACCTATGGAGCTTTCATGGGGCTATACGAAATTAGACCCCCTGTCAACGTGCTAGTGAAATCAAATTTCCACCATCAATAATAATAGAACTACCTATGTGGGTGGCCGAGCAAAGCGAGTCCCCTGGCCGTTAAAATGATCGGCTGAGTGAAGTATGCCCCCCCCCCCCCCCTCCCAACCTGTCATAGTGCTAGTGAAATCAAATCAAAGTTGAAAACTCACAGGAAAAATATGGGGCTAAAATGGCGAGGGGGTAGAGTTAAGTGTCGTTTTCCAAGTATTTTTGGGGAAAGGGGAAGTATTTTTGGGGAAATTAAGGCCCCCCTGTCAAGTGCTAGTGAAATTAAGGCCCCCCTGTCAAGTGCTAGTGAAATCAAATTTGAAAAGCCTTCTCTTGATAATAATAGAACTACATATGTCGGTGGCCGAGCAAAGCGAGTCCCCTGGCCGTTAAAATGATCGGCCGAGTAAAGTATGCCCCCCCTCCCACCATGTCATAGTGCTAGTGAAATCAAATCAAAGTTGAAAATTCACAGGAAAAATATGGGGCTAAAATGGCGAGGGGGTAGAGTTAAGTGTCGTTGGAAGGGAGGGGGTTGAAGGAGGGGAAAACGGAAAAAATCCTTGAGGGCGCTCAACCTATCTCAGAACGTAGAGCATTTTTGAATTTCTCGGAATTTCTCGAGATTTTCAAGAATATTATATATATTAGTGATATAGATTATTTATAAGGGTCTTGCTTGATCGCTCGTACATATAGATCCTTGTTTGGGGGGGGGGGGGGGGGGGGGGGGGGGGAGTAAGGACCCCCTGTCAAAGTGCTAGTGAAATCAAATTTGAAAACTCCACCATCAATAATAGGAGAACTACCTATGTTGGTGGCCGAGCAAAGCAAGACCCCTCTGGCTAATAAAATAATCGCCCGAGCGAAGCAAGACCCCCCCCTGTCATTTGAAAAGTTTGAAAAAAGCCTCCCCTGGCTGGTAAATTGATCGGCCGAGCGAGAACCCCCCCCCCCCCCCCCCCCCCCCCCCCTTGGCAACGTGTCAAATTTGACAACTCACAGGAAAGAAACCCTGGGGTGCCATCAATAGTTAGTTGCTCGCCTACGCACCCAGCTGAGTAACCCTAGTGGGGTGCATAGCATCGATGGACACGTTCATAACCCTGCATCAAGGTCAACTGCTCCTTCAACATCAACCCCCCTGGCTGATAAAATGATCGGCCGAGTGAAGTATGCCCCCCCTCCCACCCTGTCATAGTGCTAGTGAAATCAAATCATAGTTGATAACTCACCGGAAAAATATGGGGCTAAAATGGCGAGGGGGTAGAGTTAAGTGTCGTTTTCCAAGTATTTTTGGAGAAAGTAAGGCCCCCTGTCATAGTGCTAGTGAAATCAAATTTGCAAAGCCTTCCCTTGATAATAATAGAACTACCTATGTCGGTGGCCGAGCATTGCGAGTCCCCTGGCCGTTAAAATGATCGGCCGAGTGAAGTATGCCCCCCCCCCCCCCTCCCACCCTGTCATAGTGCTAGGTGAAATCAAATCATAGTTGAAAACTCACAGGAAAAATATGGGGCTACAATGGCGAGGGGGTAAAGTTAAGTGTCGTTTTCCAAGTATTTTCCACCCTTTGTAAAGTCCACCCTCAATAATAATTATTGAGGGTAGGTCAATAATTATTATTGACCTACCTACATATTTATTACATATAAATATGTAGGTAGGTAGGACATTTGAATCCCCTGGCCGGTATAATGAAAACAAAGAAAAAATATGGGGCTAAAATGGCGAGGGGGTAGAGTTAGTGTCGTTTTCCAAGTATTTTTGGACGTAGAAGCCCCTGGCGGATAAAATGATTCCCTGAAAATGTCATCAAAATCGAATCAATAGTGGCTGAAATCCCCACTCCTTTTCTTTAGTTGAAGGAGGGGAAAACGGAAAAAATCCTTGAGGGCGCTCAACGTATCTCAGAATTTAGATCATTTCATCAAAATCGAATCAATAGTGGCTGAATTTTTGAATTTTTATTTTATTTTAATTTTTATTTTATTTTTATTTTAATTTTTATTTTTTAAATTCAATTAAATTACATTTTTCGATAATCGATTCAGTTTAAATCGATTCTACTTTTCTCGATAATCGATTCAATTTAAATCGATTCATTTAATTTACATCCATTTCCTTCTGGGAGACCTTGCGCATAGACCTAGGGAGCACCCCTTAAAGGCTGATGTCCCACCCGCTCGGAGTGAAGAGTGTAGACGGGGGGGTATCGGCAAGTTGGTAAGCCGAGCCAGAATTCACCCGACGGGTCGCCCGCCCCGCGAATTAAAGAAAACTGCAAAACTCAACTCGCCCTTAAAAGTCGCTCATCGTCGGAACGAATTTGGTCGATATCAAGTATTAAAATTCGGATCTCTAGGTAGGCTACGGACGAAACGCGGAAAAAATCCGGCTATTAACGACGGAATAAATCGAAAAAATTAATTCAGCGAATTCGCGCGCGTCATAAAATTCGCGCAACTCGCTTATCGGACGTAAAATTAGTCGAGGAATCCGAATCCGGTGAAAAAAATAGGGGTTCCCATTTGAAATAAGAAAGTTGATGTCAATTGCGCGGATTTGAGCGCATTTTAGAAAAATCTCGACCCCCCTAGATACTCTTAAACGGTCCACACAGACGATAGGAAAAATCGGCGTATTTTTACGACTTACCGTTTAGTCAGAGGAGGCGATTGACATACCCAGCCAGCCAGCCAGCCAGCCAGAGACTGACAGAGACGGTGAGGATTAGTGATATAGATAGATTGCAATCGTACAAGGAGATGTCATTTTGCCCGTCGAAAAGCCGGGCAACGGTGTTAGGTTGGCAAACAGCGTAGGGGACTAATCCCATCAGGCCCTGTTCCTTCTTAGTGCGTTGGCCCTCTCTAATCCGTCCCGTCCTCTAAGCTCTAATCCTCCCGCAACATGCGGGCAACGAAAAAGAGCGAGATGCTTCTAGTTTCATGAATAAAGTAATGGATCCCTCATCCTTCCTTGGGACTTCTTGCACGTGCTAGAAAGCCGAAAATCCTCCAAAACATGTGCCTTGCTACAAACTGAAATACACGTCAGAGCAATCTGGCTGTCATCAACTATAAAACGATCAGCGTCGATGGGAGTGGTAGAGAGAAAAGAAGGTCCTGTTATATCGACAGGCTCATGAGGCCATCTGTGGAGCTCCGGCAAATAAGATCCCTTCAGATTGCCCAGTTAGGATACGGTGACGAGGGTGTGGGTACTTTTATACTGCCCTTTTATACAACCCTTCCCAGCTCGGGTTTGATGGCCCTTCCCTGATCGCTTCTCCTGCCTTGAAAATCTCACGACCATGTATCGCTGTCTTGTTGCTTCACATGTTGAAAGTGACACACGTCGCTGGACTGTAAGCTGTATTCCCCCCTAACAGTCGCTAGTCCCTCTGACGTCCCTTACACTGTGGGGCGGGGGATGATTGGGCACGAAAGGTTTGTTCCAACAGAAGGTCCTACCTTTCGTTAACATTCACTGCATTCCAGTGACTTCTCGATCATCTTCCGAAATCTGTTAACTGCTTGAATGGATTTGAGCCTTGCCTCTCATCGAGGTTGGTCTCCTTCCAACTGCAGTTAACGGCCGTTCCGCTGATAGAACACCCGTCGAAGTCAACTTTCGGAAGGTTTGACGTGATGGAACCACCGTTAAGTTACTACTCATGCGCTCGTTAGTTTCTTCCATCTCCTTCCTTCTGTTGGAACAAACCTGAAGTCCGAAGAGGTCATGTTCCAGTGTACAAAATCTTTAGACGAGGTCAGTTCTCATGGGCGCGAATAGATGGAAAGGAATATTCGGCGCAGGCCGGTTAATCAAGGCCGTTAGTACGAACTAGAGGGCTGAAGCCAGTCAACCCCCGTTCTCTCTCCCTACTGGCCTCAGACCCAAACAAGTGTCCGAGCCGGTTTGAGCAGTAAGAATTTTTTTTTTATCTGAAATTTTGACAACGTACTCGGTTTACCACCTAGTTGTGCCCGCAAGGATTTCAGCCCGATCGACCAAACCCGTGGGGCTCTGTGGGGCTAAAAATGGGCTACGGGAGAGGATTTATGAAGGGTTTCGGCTATGGGGTCGAGTTAAGTGTCGTTTTCGAAGTATTTTAGGACGTAGAATCCATTTTTGGGGATCCCAGAACGATACGATTTCACCGTGGGAATCTATGGGGCTTTCATGGGGCAACAAATGGGATTTTTGAAGGAAACAGAGCAAAACGTTTTTGAAAAAAAAAAAAAAAAAAATTTAAACAAATTTGTATTTCTACATTTTTTCATTGACACAGAATTAAATTTCTGCATAAGTAACCTATATCATCAAATATCTGATAGAATAATAAACCCTAGTGTAACATTAAATGTTACACTAGGGTTTATTATGCAAATTTTGCAGCGTTTTTCCGTTTTCCCTACAGTGAAATCGGATCGTTCCGGGACCCCCAAAATGGATTCTACGTCCAAAAATACTTCGTAACTCGATCCCATAGCTTAATGCCTTCAAAAAACCCTCCCGTAGCCCCATTTTAGCCCCATAGCGCCCCACGGGTTTGGGCGATCGGACTGAAAACCTTGCGGGCACAACTAGATGGTAAACCAAGTATTTTGTCGAAATTTCAGATTTTTAAAAAAATTCCTACTGCCCAAAACGGCCCGGACGGCGTAAGGCGGACGGACATTTCGGATTTAGAATGTAGACCTCTTGAAACGGATAATGTCAAATTTTGAGGCCGATCCGAGTCGTCGACCTCCGTCGCGAAAATATAGGTGTATTATTCCAAGAATAATAAACCAAAATTGTAAAACTTCTGAAAAATTGTAAAGTGCAAGTATTAAATACTTTGGTAATGATATTAACACGTAGAACGCCAGGCCAAAAACGGAGGTGTTTCCACCCAAGCCACGCCAGTTTGGGGTGGGTCACACCCCCGGGCCAGTCCGTTTTTTCCATTATTTTACATTTGTATGACCCTCTACTACATTTTTATTATATTTTCCGCCAAGATCAATATGTACATCAGCCAAAATGGCGTTTGTATCAAATTTATACACGTGGCCTCCTGCGGTGAATTCATGTTTTTTCCTTGGTCCGGCGCCAATTTGTATACGTATGATACAAGTTATCAGAGTAAATCAGAGTTAGTAAACAACTACAAGGTACATAATTGTACAAAACCAATAGAAATAGATAGGAATTGAAAAGAATAAAATGTACGGACAGAATCAGGAGAATAATAGACAACTCAAAAATCGTGGAAATTTTACGTTTTGACGAACTTCCACTTTCATCGCTTTCTTCAAGGATGGCTAACAGTCAGTGTACACCTTATTATTCCGGGACATTTTCAACACCAAAAACCAAAATGAATTGAAATGGTCAGCATTTACTGCATGTTTACTCCAGTTGAACCTAACTATGCTATGTGACAGTGTGAAGCCAGACAAGGTCAGAACTCCATTGAAATCAATGCAAACCTTGTATCAGGATGATTCAAGACGCTTCAAACCGTCCCGAAACTCGTGTTTCGTTTTGATACAATGGCCTCCGGCGTGAACTGAGATTGCATCAGATTGATATGCGCGGCGCGTGACTAGAGACTATCCGTACACGTGACTCCCAATCCGCGCATGCGCAATCGCACTCCGTTATCGGTAATCGATGCGTTATGAGAAAGATCGATTGTTCGCTACGCGTTTCAATCGATGTTGCGTTAACTTCCAAAACCCGCCTCTTGAAACAATGGAGGGCGGTTTTTTCATTTTCTTTTTCAAATTCCTTGTTTTTTACTCGGAAAATATTTAACCCGCTGGGATCCTTCAAAAATCCCATTTTTAGCCCCATGAAAGCCCATAGATCGCCACAGTGAAATCGGATCGTTCCGGGACCCCCCGTAAAATGGATTTTACGTCCAAAAATACTTCGAAAACGACACCTAACTCGATCCCATAGCTAAAAGCCTTCAAAACCCCTCCAGTAGCCCCATTTTAGCCCCATAGCGCCCCACGGGTATGGGCGATCGGACTGAAAACCTTGTGGGCACAACTAGATGGTAAACCAAGTATTCTGTCAAAATTTCAGAATTTAAAGAAAATTCCTACTGCCAAAAACGGCCCGGAGGGCGGACGGACCTTTCGGATTTAGAATGTAGACCTCTTGAAACTGATAATGTCAAATTTTGAGGCCGATCCGAGTCGTCGACCTCCGTCGCGATTACATAGGGATCCTTCAAAAATCCCATTTTTAGCCACATGAACGCCCTATAGATCGCCACAGTGAAATCGCATCGTTCCGGGACCCCCAAAAACTAGATGGTTTAGTCTCATCCACTAGTTCGCTCTTCAAACACTGAAATACTACGTTTTAAAACTAATCTAATCATGCGACTCGAATACACTGTCATGACACTAAGTCTTGCCTCGCTTTTGATTTCCACTACACCACAGTCGATCCTCTGCTCGCGCTTCGAGTGTCTGGACTTCTTCTGACGCCTTTTTGGACAGCCCCGAAATCCGACAACACCTCGCAGAAATAAACCGACGACGGAATATAATTTGGGGTCAAAAGGAAAATAGTAACTTCTAAGCGCCCCGGTCGAGTTGACATTTTGGATTTGGAATGAAATAGGGATGCAAATCGATTTTCGATTAAATCGAAAAATCGATTTTTTTCCCTCCGATTTCCGATTTTTTTGAAATCGATTGATTGTACCGATTTTTATCCAAAAATCGATTTTTTTGGTGGAATCGATTTTTTGGTTTTGCGATCGGTTTTTGTTTTCTGTATTGTACCTACTCTTTGTGCACCAATGCAGCAGATCCACAAGAAGGGTATAATCATCATACAATAATATAAAATCGTGTTGGCCGACGGCCGTGTGGTTTGTTGGTATGGGATAACGCGTTCCCGAGTGAGTTTTTTCACTTTCCGCTCGCTGGCCGTTTAGGGGGTCGAAAAAATTACGAAAAAATACGAGCCGTATAGATCAGACCTGGAGGTAGACGTCGGTCAAATCGAAAATCCGAAATTCGCCCGGGAAATTCGTCGAAAATTCGTCGAAAAATCGTCTTTCTCCCGTTTGTCCTACGTTTTCCACTTTCAACTCGCGCCAAAGGCCGTTTAAGGGGACGAAAAAATTACGAAAAAATACCAGCCGTATAGATCAGACCTGGAGGAAGACGTCGGTCAAATCGTAATCCGGAAATTCGCCCGGGAAATTCGCCGGAAATTCGTCGAAAAATCGTCTTTCTCGCGTTTGTAAAATATTTAATTACCTGCTAATTTAATTACATGCTGTTTTTTTTAATGAATGATAATTTTTTATTTGTCCGTAAAATCGATTTTTAAATAAAGATCGATTTTTTTGGCCCGATTAATTGGTACAATCGATTTTCGCGTCCGATTAAAAATCGATTGTCAAAATCGATTTTGACCACCGATTTTGCATCCCTAGAATGAAACCTCTTGATCAGAGAGGCTAGATGAGATTCGTTATTCACAGTGTATCCACATGGGGGCAGTTCAAAATAGGAAACCGCCTCACTGTCTGGCATAACATGGCCGTGACGATAATCGAAGGTGATGGAACATCGAAACGAAGATCGAACATCGAAACATTACCGATAAAAAAGTGCGATTGCGCATGCGCGGATTGAGAGTCAGGTGTATGGATAGTCTCTAGTCGGCGCGTGGAGGTCCAGTTATCACCCGTGATAACTTGATTTGAATCAATTTGATACACAAAAGTAATACCTAATAACAAAATTTCTTTTTAATGGAACATCAACAAACACTGGATGTTTTGATCGTTTTAATGACTAGGGTCAGTTTTTGCGTTATTCCAAAATTTTCAAAAACGTAACGTTGGTAGCCCTTTTCAAGAAAAACGGCTTCAAAATTACATAATATGTAATTTTGAACCCGTTTTTCTTGAATTATATTATAATGCAGTCGAGATCATGTAAAGCAGCGGGGGGGGGGGTCATTTCAGGAGTCGAAATAATTACGCGAGGACGGTAACGCTGGGCGTAGGTTTTGGTTTATTATTCTTGGAATAATACACCTATGTTTTCGCGACGGAGGTCGACGACTCCGATCGGGCTCAAAATTTGACATTATCCGTTTCAAGTGGTCTACATTCTAAATCCGAAATGTCCGTCCGCCGTCCAGGCCGTTTTGGGCAGTAGGCATTTTTTTAAAAATCTGAAATTTCGACAAAATACTTGGTTTATCATCTAGTTGTGCCCGCAAGGTTTTCAGTCCGATCGCCCAAACCCGTGGGGCGCTATGGGGCTATAATGGGGCTACGGGAGGGGTTTTTTGAAGGCTTTTAGCTATGGGATCGAGTTAGGTGTCGTTTTCGAAGTATTTTTGGACGTAGAATCCATTTTTTGGGGTCCCGGAACGATCCGATTTCACTGTGCCGATCTATAGGGCTCTCATGGGGCTAAAAATTGGATTTTTGAAGGATCCCAGGATGTTAAATATTTTTCGAGTAAAAAATACAGAATTTTTGAAAAAACACATTTTTGAACTAAAAAATCCAAAAAAAATTTTTTTTTCAATTTTTTTATTGACAGAATTAAATTTCTGCACAAGTAACGTATATCAAAGAATAATAAACCCTTGTGTAAAATTTGCAGCGTTTTTTTTTTTTTTTAAGACGCTCTTCCCAGCTCATTCTTTAACATCTCAGGATTTTGATAAAACCCCATTATTTCCGCAGCACGAAAACGATTTACTGGCGAGTCTCTTGAAGGCGATCCTGATAAGATTATTTTCATTAAAAAATACGACTCTCTTCCGCTAGGTGTTTCCCCTGTTAAATGAAAATAACCCGCTGGATAATAAACTACCCTCCTGAGGGTGAGGGAGGGGGGATGTTCTTCTAGTTCTAGGGGAGTTGTGAGCGATATCTACAGTGATGTGAGGGTTGGTGGCGAGGGAGGGGGTGGGAAGGAGTTGTCTACTGGTATTTACTACCTTCCACAGCTGAAACCACGATTGAATTTAATTTATCGAATCGACGGTGCCAACTGAGAAAAGAGCTGAGGTCGGCAAAAGTTATAGCCAGCTGTGCCCTCTCGGGTTTTATATTGGAAAAGAAAAGCGGTACTATTCCGTTATACCCCCCCCAGTCGATTTTGGTTGGCTTTGGGTGCCTTAAAACCATCGGGAGGGGCTCGAAATCGAGTTCGGGGGGGTGGGGGTGTTATAACTGAAAAGGGCTCGAATTTGGGTGCCTTAAAGCCATCGGGAGGGGTGTTTATGAACACGAAATCGAGTGGGGGGGGGGGTATAACGGAAAAGTACCAGAAAGGCTCCTTTTCCGTCATGGTGGGGGGGGGGGGGGGGTCCCGAAAACCTCTTTTCGCATACCTATAATGTATATGCGCATATTATGCGTTTTTCGAGCGATTAAACCCCTAAAGTAGGGTTAATTACTCTTTGAAATAGTTAATTGCGTTTGAATTAATTCGGTGCCAATGGGAAAATAATTTTGTAAAAATTAAAAAGAAAAAAATTCAATCAATGTTTGGACAGGTGTCGGCGTATCGAATAAACGAAAAATGACTCCAAAATACTCTGAAAATGACTCTTCATTTGACTTCCTGGGATCCTTCAAAAATCCCATTCGTAGCACCATGAAAGCCTCACAGATCCCCACGGTGAAATCGGATCTTTCTGGGACCCTCCCTCCCTCCCCAAATGAATTCTACGTTCAAAAATACTTGGAAAACGACAACCAACTCGACCCCATAGCCGAAAACCTTCAAAAACCTCTGCGGTAGCCCCATTTTAGCCCCAAAGAGCCCCACGGGTTTGGGCGATCGGGCTGAAAACCTTGCAGACACAACTTGATGGCCCAAACCGGTGGGGCTCGATGGGGCTAAAATGGGAATACTTGAGGGGTTTTTGAAGGTTTTGGGCTATGGGGTCGAGTTGGGTGTCGTTTTCCAAGTATTTGTGAACGTAGAATTCATTTTTTGGGGTCCAGAACGATCCACTTTCACCGTGGGATCTCTGGGGCTTTAATGGGCGACAAATGGGCCTTTTGAAGTATCGAAGGAGGTCAAAGAAGGTGTTGCTTTCCGTGTAATTTTAAACGCATAAGTATTCCATGTTTTCGAGGTTCCACATCTGTCCAAACAAGGTTTTCTAATTTCTTCAAGAATATTTTTTTTAACGTCACAGAATGAATTTTTGCACAATTTTTCTACATCGAAGAATGATGAACCCTTCTGTGAAATTTTCAGCGTTTTTTTTTTTCTTTCTTTAGTGGGTGACACCAGGAGAGTAGTAAATCCAGTTCGTATTAACTTCTGGTTCAACAACTCCTGGTGTGAACGAGCGATTTAGAAGGGCTGTAGATGAGCTTAGTTGCTCGAAACCGGTCCCCACGCTATAATTGTTTACCTGAATAAACAATTTAGTATTCAGCAGAGGAGTCGTTCTCTCTCCCTAACCAAACTCATTGGATTAGACCTCTGCACCATCGGCAAACAACCACTTTGAGTAGTAAATTCCTCCCTGTAGGTCGTGAGTCAAAAGTTTTGGCCTCCACCATGTTTCGGTCTCGTGAGGGTCACCATCTTCAACCTCACTTGGTTTACAGCAGCAATAAAAGTTAGTCGCCTCGAGAGGAATTTCCCCTTTTCTTCTCCTCTGTTTTTGTCGACTCTGATTCCCTTTTTGGACGCTTGGCTGGTAAGTGAACGGCTCGCCGCGAGGCTCGCGCAGGGAATCAGTGGAATCGAAAGGGAAATTCCGCTCGCGAGAATAGAAAGGGAAATTCGAGAAGCCGCTCGCGAGAATAGATTCTGTCCCTCACGCCGATCAAAGTTGACGAGCTCATAGAGATTATTTGAGAATAATAATATTATTATAATAGTATTGATTTTGGTATAGGTAAAATAATATTACCTATAACAAAATAAATACTCATTTAAAAGAATTTATTATTCGTAAAGTAAACATCGTAGGACAGGGGCCACACTATGGTCCAGAATGCCTAAAAAGCCGCCTCTTTTCTTAGGAATGTTTCAATGAAACTTGGCACACCGAGGTTTTTTGGGTCGTAGAATCCAAATCTTTTCCGTCCCCTCCTCGACAGTCCCTCCTGATGCGAGGAGAGGAAAAGATTGGTGGCACCTTGAGCCTAATAACGGCTAAACATTGGACGAATATGGTTTTACAAGACTCGATACATCGATCCTTTCATATCGATATTTATACATTGTTTTACCTTATCTTATCAGCAGATTCTGCTTTTACGGCACAGATTAAACTACTGTTTTACGGTGTCTACTGGTGTTTTTCGCTTTTCGTTTTCTTTTATTTAATTGTATAGTTTGGCAAAAATTTGTATTTCAGAAACAACTATTTTCTGGCTTCATTTTTATCAGGTTATGGAACCCAGATACGTTTCCGTGAAAGTGAGGTGAATTTGTTTGTGGATCGTGGTGACATCGTTGCGGTAGTTGCAGATACGGTAAGCCGACTGTTCAACATGACCGATTAAACTCAGCGTTCCCGTGCTTGTCAAGGATGGGCGTTTCGGTTTCTTTTAAGAAATGAAACGAAACAGTTTTTTCGTAGAATGAAACTGTTTCGGGGAAACTGTTTCAAAATAACAGTTTCAGCGTCAATGCGTTTCGAAAGAACAGAAGCAGGCTTGCACAACAATAACAGAAACAGAAACCACAACGGTTTCGTCGCGCCTCAGACTGCTTCCTGTTTCGGGGAAACTGTTTCAAAATAACTGAAGCGTCAATGCGTTTCGAAATAACTGAAGCAGGCTTGCACAACAATAACAGAAACAGAAACCGAAACGGTTTCGTCGCGCCTCAGACTGCTTCTTGTTCTCCTCAGCTCAAGCTGTTGCGAAACCGTTTCGTTTTCTAAGGGGGTTTCTTTTCATTTCGTCTGGGTCTGTTTTTAGTATTTTTATTTATTCTTTGTGGGCATTTCAAGAACTTTGGAGAACAGAAAGATTACCTACCGTAATATGGTAGTTTATAATTAAAAAAAAAAAAAAAATTGGGAGTAGGTACCTAGGTAACGAAAATAAAACTCCTGATCAGTCTCATTCAATTTATTTAAACACAGCACTTTTTCAAATTTAGGCATTATTCTCTCTATCAATATGACGGAATGGTTCTCGACTAGACAGAATAGAAAAATTTAATAATGTTCTTTCTTTCTTTCAAAAATTAGGTATAATAGAAAATTAGAAATAGAATAAACCTGAAAAAACATCTCTTAAATTGAATATTTTTATTCACTATAAATTTTTCATCAACGTATTATCGCAGCAATTCTGATGCGACTTAATTTACGACTATCTATGGTAGCACCATAAAAATCAAAGCTGTTTCATGAAGCTGAATATCACAGCCAAAAATATTAGGAAGGTGTAGATAGACTAAAGAATAATTATTAGAGAACAATCTTCACATCACCACTATTCATTAGGTATTTTGACGACAGTACACCGGCGGATCGTATAAATTTTCGTTTTAACTTTCCGAGCAAATGATAACGATTTAACATGATAAGCTCAAGCTCGGGCAGCACCAAAATACCAACCCTGAGTTGCAGTTAGAACGACCCAAACATCCGTAGAATTAGAGTCGAAATCATTGCAACCACAGTACTTTGTCGTGATGAGGGTAGTTTTACTTATATAACCTGCCGTGGTATGACGATCTGAAAAGTCTGTGGAAAGAGGACCTATCTTCCAGATTTTACCTGGTAAAATCTGGAAGACAACTGTTCTGTTGGCAACCTTGGTAGTTGTACGAAACGAAACCGAAACAGGGAAAAGAGCCGTTCCCGTTCGCAATGGCTACTCGTTTTTTTGAAACAGCTATTCCAGATTAAGTGAAACTGTTTCAACGTTTCTTCTCGTGAAACTGTTTCGTCGAAACTGTTTCGCGTTTTTTTCCCATCACTAGTGCTTGAAGCCCACAATTTCGGAAATTTTGAAAAGAGACGTCATCAGCCAGGATTGCCCAGTCATTGATAAGGATCAGGGGGTTGTTCAAAAAGCCGTGAGTGTGTGGCTAGGACTTGGAGACAACCCGGGGGTAATCGACTGCCGTTTGTAGTAGTGCGCAATAGTGTGGTAATTCCGGATGGTCTTAGCCGGGCCGATTTTAACAGGTATGATTCCTAGGTTGAGAATGAATGAGAATGAGAAGGTTTATTTGTAAAAGCCTTCCGCCGATACAAAGTTGAAACTAAACAGTACCTATGTAATACAGGTAAACAGTAAAGCCTAAATCTATAACTAAAATGTCACAAGGTAAATCACTGCAATAGTAGGTAGGTACAATCGCTACAATAATATAACTTAATTAGTCACTTAAGTATAATTAGTAAAAAAACCCTTCATTAGGGAAAAAAGCTCTAGTTCTTACACAGTTCATTAAGAAGCAGTAGTTACATTTTCTTACAAGCTAATAAATCACTGAAAGAGAAAAGAGAGGCCAAGTCATTGTGGGACAAATCATTGAGGAGAAAAAAAGAAAACCGTTCGCCACGAACCACAGGGCATTGACACGTGGCATTGAAATGGAGGATTGAATCTTGGGCCTCCAAATCACACGTCGGGCACTCTTCGGAATTATTGAATTTGGCAACAAAGCCTGGAGTGCACAGTTTGGCGAAATAATTCCCTAACACCCTTGCTTGAGCCAAGAGTCTCTTTATTTGAATACCCAGGTCAGAGTTCAAATAAAAAGGTAGGTAGCTTATCGTCTGCAGGCGAGTACATCCTGTAGATCTCATTGAACGAAGACGCTGCTACCCGCTCCCTGTCATTGTGTTTCCAAAACGAGTCAATGTTTTTAACGAAGCGAGTCAGGTTGAAGTCGGTGAAGTTCTGAGACACCCAGGCTTGACCTTCACCAAATTTAGTGAAGGTAACCGACATTTGGGAAGCCCAATTGTACTTAGGGTACTTTTCCGTTATAACCCCCCCCCCCCCCCCACGCGAATTTGGTTGGCTTTGGGTGCCCTAAAGCCATCGGGAGGGGTGTGTATGAAACTGGAAATCGAGTGGGAGGGAGTGGGGGTGTTATAACGGAAAAGTACTCGAATTTGGGTGCCTTAAAGCCATCAGGAGGGGTGTGTATGAAACACGAAATCGCGGGGGGGGGGGGGGGGGGGCTATAACGGAAAAGTATGTACCGTACTTAGTCTCCGGCGTCACTTCATTCAATGCGATGAGACGACGGTGCAGTTGTGCGGCAACGTTTTCGCCGACGTATGTAGGTCAGTAGACCTGCCAAAAGTCTGAAAAGAGATCATCGCCTATGTCATAATATAACATTATGTTATAGTCCGGGGGAAGAGACCGGAAAAAGTTTGTTTTCGATCATTTTGGCCCACATCTGCTCCCTAATTTGCGGAGTATGCTTTTGATTAAAAGACGACACATCGTTGGGATATTAATTTGGCTAACTGACACATAAAAATACCACAATCAACTACATTTGGCTGTTGTGGTGCAGTTAGTAAGTGGGTGGTTTTCCAGTTTTCTTGGTCCAACATAGTGTTGAATTGAGCCTGATGCTCATAGGCTACATAAGATTGTACATTCTCCAAAATTTCGACCACTTCGTTCACTGCTGCTTCGCTAGCTGTTCTAATGCCGAATCGGGAATCTTTATCTTTGATGTTGTTACAACTGTCTACGTCCAATGGCAGTTATTGAAAATTGGAATGATTACTAACTCTTTGTTGAAAATGTTTGTCTTATTCGAGACTTTTCTAACTTTGTCATAGCCGCCATTTTTGAGGGCGGCAGTCCTACCGACTGCGCCAATTATGATACTGCACATGGAATTAGTCTTTTCAAAAAGAACTTTATTTGGTTTTCAACAGTAATTTTGATGTGAACAGGAAGAGTGACAAGACAAGACTGCTGCTTTCATGCTTTCATGAGTGCTGATGGCACTCGAGTTTTATACTGAGGCTAATGCCGACATCAGCATTCAACGTGAATTAAAGTAGGCGTTATACATAACTTAGTTTTATCAATCAGCTCTGTAATCAATATTAAACCGATTTAATTTTTCGAATTTCCTCCACCTTTTAGCGTCATCTGTGGCCGAACTAAGGCTTCGGCCCCATGTGTGACTTTAAAAATAATTTTGGAGTAGATAATATTAAGATATAAAAGTTATGTATTGTATAAAATTAAAAAAAAAAAAAGGTCTTAGCGGAAACGGATAATCCCCGCCCTTCCTAATTAACCTCAAAACCAGGCTACACGAGTAAGACGAAATTCCTAATTTCTTTGACAGAGGGGGTTCGGATAATCTACTACTTCCTGAAGAAGAGCTGAGTTACCTGGCAATTATGGTTGATTTATTTTCCCCCCCTCCTCTTTTTTCTCTTTTTTTTTAAACCGAGGAACAACCCATCATCTCCGGTCCACCGCCCTCACTATAATTCACGCCCATCCCATCAGGGCCGAGGGTTTTCCCGTATCTTTTAACCACTCAACGCAAAAAGGGGGAGGCACTAAAAGAAACTGTAATTTTCGCTTCATTTCTCCATTATGGCTTTTTTGTACCGGGGGTTGAAGTGGTTTTTGGAAGAATGACCGGAGGGGGGTCAGTGTTGTCTCGGTAGGCTGAGTTGTACCGATCTGCGTCACTTGAGTAGCTCGGAATTCCTTCGGAAAACCTCGCTGTCATCGAACATCTTAAGATGTTCGATGACGGCGAAGTTTTTTTCAGCACGTCATCAGCCGGGCTGATTCAGCCCGGTTAGGGCTCTTCCTACAGTAGAAGTACTTCAATCCTGATTGCTTAGCGCTTTGACCTGCTCGACTGGAGTGAAATTTAGTTTAGCACAACTCAGCAAACCCCGAGGCGACGCTGGAGAGTTTAGAGCCTTTCAATCGATTAGTGTTCAACTCTTTAGAGACTAAAATATTCCATTCAGGTCCCAGAATCCGAAATGTTTCAAAAATTAGGAATAAAAGAAAGAGGAATAAATTACGTAACGTGTAGAGTTTTCGAAGTGTGGTTGGAGTTCGATGGATAACCCGTGCAAAGGTACCTACCTAAGACCTTACTTGAAGAGGGGAATTTTTCCATTCCTCCTCGGGGAGAGACTTTCTACTAGGTACCTACTTACTCGAAAACTTCCTGCTGTGGCAGGCAACAACACCAAACACAACACGGACAAATTAGGGGTTAGAAACATGGGTGGCCAACGTAAAAATCCATTTCTTCCCCGGGGACTTTCCAAAGCACTCCCAGTGGGGGTGCATGTACGATCGTCCCCGACTATGACATTTCGTCCCCCTAAGGATTTGTAATATCCCCCCCCCGACTTTTGCAATTTTGTCCCCACCGTACCAAAATTTCCCCGCACAGGGTTAACCAAGAAAAAAACAAGCCATCAATTGAATTGAATAGATGAGCGCAACCTTTCTGTTATTACGATACATTTAATGAGCGAGAGAAACTAAGAAACAGTAGATATCTAGCGACCAAACTATGCCACACAACACATCAAAAATATCCACGTGATGCTCATTACGTAAACAACTGCACCCTAACGACCGATGCGTAAGAAAACCTTATGCCGATCAGAGGTAACGAACGGCTCAGGCTGCAAAAATCGTTTTGGAGTAGTTGGAATCAGCCTGAAAAGCTCATTCCATAGACCCTTGTACCAACGAAATCGGACAAAAACTTTCGTCCCCCTTTTGAGGTCTCCTTAGTTACACATCAGAGATAAACAACTTTCGTCGTGAAGGACCTCCCGAATACCGATGAAGGGGATGAGGGAGGGAAAATCAAGGTAGCCTATAACCACCCCCCGAACTCGCTGATCACAATGAGACCACCCTCATGAAAATCTGTTGAGCCGCTCGGGCGTGATGCTGTGAAAAAAAAACTAAGAAAATAACTTTTTTTTTTTCAAAAAATTTCAGATTTTTACAAAATTTCTACTGCCCAAAAAGGGCTCGGTCTGCTTACGGCGGACGGAAATTTCGTTTTTGGAATCTAGACCTCTTGAAACATAGGTATAATGTCAAATTTTGAGGCCGATCAGAATTTTCGAGGCGATTACGTTTGTGTAGTATTCCAAGAATAATAAACCAAAATCATTCGTGGTTCTTTCAATAATGGAACAATCACTATTCACCATCATCCGCCCTACCACAATCTTTCTCTTATAGCCGGAGGTTCTCACGTGACAAAGACGAATTCACAAGGAAATCATTCCGGGAAACATTCACGGAATAGCAACACAACAAAAGACTTCGGTGGCGGAGGATGAAGGGCCGAGGTTATATTCCAGCTATCCCGTCCCTCACAAAGAGATTACCATTCCACGTGAATGACCCTCCTAAACCTCTTAAAGATATCCTTTTCTTAATTTTCCCCCGTCTACGGGAGACCCTTTCTTCCAGAATAAAAAGCCCTTTAAAGAAAAAAAAAAAAAACCCCTCCTGCAACACAAACATTAGCTCTGAAGGAAGCTCGCAATCTCAAAACGGAATCACTTCTCAACCATAATCCCCCACCCCGTCCTTTTTTTTTGCGCAATTTATTTATTGGATATTTTTACAATTCAACTTGTAATATACTTCTGAGGGCTAAACCCCCTTTGCTACCGTTTTACATTTTCAGAAGATAACTGCCTTGACTGTAGAGACTAATTTTCCAAGTTGGAAATAGCAAAATTGTGATTAATCGGCAACGAAAATAGTATAAAGAGAGTAGCGATTCCCGACAGAATACGAGGCGATAACATACTACAATACGAACTTTTCCAGGCCCGGCGGTGGTCGCTCCTTCCCGATTTGGCGGTGAGAGAGGATCATCCCCATAATCTAGTCTTAGTTGGATCCTTCTTACATCTGGCCAATCGCCTGAGGGATTACCTCGTACAAGATCTGCTGTAGAAGATTTTTTTTTTAATTGTGTCATGGGTCTGAATACCAAAAATGTAGCAAGATTATCTCTAGGAGTACTTTTGGCTGCCAAAAAATCTCGATTTTTTTCGGACGTCGTCCAATTTTTCAATTATTACTCGGAAATTGTACATCGCAAATGCAACTTAAGGAGCATCAAATTCTGCGTCGAATGACCAACCCCCTTACACATTAGAATCGGTTCGGCCGTTTAGCCACAATCAAGCGTCAAAAATAGGCAATTTTTTCCAACTTGGCTGAAAAATAGGATTCGCTCAACCCCTGTAACTTATGAACGGCCGATGCCGATGAATGTATTGGCTATAAAATTAAATGTATGTAATAGAGCATCAAAATAAGAGTTATGGGAGCACCTGAAATAAAAATTAATAAATACCCAGAATTAGTCGTAGCGCTGTAATCCTGCTAAGCGGTCTCGTGCAGCCCCATCATGTTGAGCTCAAAATCATTTACCTGGTCAGCTGTTTGAGTTTATTATTTTTGAAATAGTACATCTATGTGATCGCGACGGAGGTCGAAAATTCAAATCGGCCTCAAAATTTGACAATACCTATTCCGTATAGGCTATACGTCTCAAGAGTCAGGAGTTTCAGGTTCCAGAGTATCTTGGCAGTCTATTTCAGTTCGGACCATCTAAGGACGGTGCGCCTAGCCAGGATTGATTGTGCCCAGTTTGCTCGGTCCTTTAGGATTGCCGGTGGGAGGCTATGGAACCCCCTTCCCATCGACATCCGGACGCTGACCGCCTTGGGGCCGTTCAGGAGGCGGACGGCGCGCCACCTAGACCGCTGAAGTACCCCCCAACCCCAACCCCTTTGACCAAAAACCATCCAAATTCTTATTTTGTGTGCTATATCTTAATAAGAAACAGCAACACCACCGAGCTCGTTTTTCACAACTTTTCAGGAGAGAGAAAAAACCGATTATTTCGGCCACCAAGGCCTAATTTACTAAAATTTTTCTTGATATCTATTATGAATGGCGTTATCTGTTTGCTCAAAGAAAATTGTTTATGTAAAATTTAAATTTATACAATTTTGCCGAGCTACGCACTGTTTCTGGTCTCATTTCTCGAGCTACGCTGTGTTGCTCTCCTTCTCACGATTGGGTTAGAGATTTTTTTCCGTCCCCCAGTTATTATTCAATTTATTTCATCATAAAGTTTATTATCATAAAATAATCATAAAATTTATCATTTAATGATAGAACATTTCATTCCCATCATCAGTCTGAATTTTCGGGATTTAAGTAAAAACATGTAACACTCGACAAATTTATTATTGTTTAATAATATCACATTGGCATGTATTATTGTTTAATAATATCACATTGTATCATAGTTTTAATCCGTTTTGTCTCAACGGTAGGAAGGTATTAAGGTCACAGCAAAAATATAAAAAACGACTTAGAATAATATCAAGTACCTAGGTATCATTATTATAGACCAAGAGTGTTCAGGTACATGTTTTTGCACACCGGGATTTGTTCATCATTCACTTTTAAATGGTAACGGTAGGTGTATGACCGCCTTGATGACTCTGTTTTTTTGGTGCGTTCTTTCACATGTTCAGCTCGGACGGTCGAGACTACGTAGGTCTTTTTGCTGTCCCATGACATTTCTTTCCAGAAAGTTCTAAACAACTCTTTCCTCTCATTTTCAGCTATTAGTCCACATTTTGTCTTAGTTGATCTCTCGCAGAGTTTTGAGCAACCTCCGTCTTTCATCTTTCTCTCTTCTTTCCACGTGTCTCTAATAATCAGGTTGGTTTTTCCTTTTTCTTTCCTTCGGCATCCCAAGTACCTTTCTCCTCTCATCCTCTCTGTTAGAACTGTATATTTCCGAGCGTAAAACTCACGTCTCATACAAAATCATAACTGAACTAATCTAGGAATAATCACAACTGTTAGACATTTCGTTGCCTAACAACCAACAGATTCTTGCTTGTTTTCTTTCATTTCAAGCCCTATGTCCTTCAAGACAGCTTCGAGCTTGAACCTCGACAACGGCTTGGTGAATATGTCAGCAACGTTGTCTCGCGTTGGAGTATACTCGAGCACCAATTCTTCCTTCCTGACCATGTCCCTCAGGAAGTGGTACCTTATGTCGATGTGCCTCGAGTGTGAGCTGACTCGGTTTCCTTTTGCAAATTCAATTGCCGACTGATTGTCACAAAGCGCTTTGGGGATTCCATCCAGTTCGTGCCCCAACTCGTTCAACACGCTTCTCAGCCAAATTACTTCCATTGCTGTCGACGCTACAGCCACAAACTCGGCGTGCATGGTTGACAGTCCAATGCACGTTTGCTTGTTTGACTTCCATATGATGGGAGTGCTGCCAATCATCACAGTGAATCCTGTGGTTGATCTCCTGTCATCCTTGTTTCCCGCCCAATCCGAATCCGAATAGGCTACCATGGAATTACCGTGGCCATGAATGATGAACTCCTTGTCTTGCGTCCCCTTCAGTTAGCGGAGCACCCTTTTTGCTGCTATCCAGTGTGTCATCCCGGGATTAGAAGAAAATTGTCCAAGTTTGGAGACTGCAAATGCCAGGTCTGGTCTCGTTGCTTGGGACAGGTACATCAATTTCCCCACTAGTCTTCGATATGGTACCCTTTCAATTTCTTGCCTTTCTTTAACTGTCGTTGGGCTATGTGACTTGCTTAACTCCTGATATGGGTCCATTGGTGTCAGGGCTGGTTTACTATCTACCATTCGGAATTCACTCAAAATTTCTTTTATGTACTTTTGTTGATTCAGTTTTATCGTTCCATCTCGTGATCTCGTGACTTCGATACCAAGAATATACTTGAGTTCTCCTAAGTCTTTTACTTCAAAGTACTTTCTTAGCATGCTCTTCAAATATGTCATGCATTCCTTACTTGACGATACCAATATCAGGTCATCCACATAAACCAGAATTATGCCTACCCCTGACGCTCTTTTGCTTACGTAAATACAAGGCTCTGACTTGCATTTTTTCATTCCACCCTCGAGAAGTTTGGTATTGAGAGTTTCGTATCATGAACGACCTGATTGTTTCAGCCCATAAAGACTCTTCAGCAGCCTGCAAACTTTTTGGTCTGATCCGACTTCTGATAAACCTTCAGGCATCTTCATATATATTTCTTCTTTCAAGATTCCGTTCAGGTATGCCGTTTTGACGTCCATCTGATGGATCCACCAATTGTTCTTTACTGCTAGCTTCAGCACTAACCTTATAGCTGGCAAACTGATCACAGGGCTGTACGTTTCGTTGTAATCTACTCCTTCTTGCTGGGTAAATCCCTGGGCAACCAAACGGGCTTTGTAGCGCTCCACGCTACCGTCAGCCATGTACTTGGTTCTGAAAACCCACTTGCAACCCACTGCTGATTTTCCAGGTGGCAGGTCAGTCAACTCCCATACGTTCATTGTTTCCAGTGACGTCAGCTCCTCTTGGATGGCTTCAGCCCACAGTTCCTTGTCTGGTCCAGACATAGCTTGTTTGTAGGTTTTTGGATCCTTTCTTTCAGCTGAATTCGCAAATCTTTCTGGTTTCTGGAGTTTTGTCCTGTCCCTTAACTGCATTCTATGATTTCCGTTGTTTTCGGGCTCTTTTGCCTCTTCTACAGCTTCCTCTTCGTCGTCGTCATCTTCTAATTCTTCTGGTTCATCTTCGTGTTGCTCTTCTACCAAAGCCTCTGGTTGAGTTGCTCTCATACAAAATCATAACTGAACTAATCTAGGAATAATCACAACTGTTAGACATTTCGTTGCCTAACAACCAACACTCTCTTCTTGCGCTTTTTTCTTTATACGAGTACTATCCCCTCTCTTGCTCTCAGAATCTTCCTTTTGCTGGACTGCGGCTGCTCTAGGTAAACGTAAATCGGCCGAACCATCAAGAACTTCGATTTCATCCTGGTGTTCGTGTTGTTGAAATTCATGATCAATTTCCGACTCTTGATGGACCTCGTCTTCCTCCTGGTGTTCCTGAAGTTGAAATTCATGATCACTGTACGACTCTTGATGAACCACGTCTTCGTCCTGGTGTTCCTGAAGTTGAAATTCATGATCATTGTCCCACTCTTGATGAACTACTTCTTCGTCCTGGTGTTCGTGTACTTGAAATTCATGATAAATGTCCCACTCTTGATGAAACACTTCTTCGTCCTGATGTTCCTGTAGTTGAAATTCATGATAATTGTCCGACTCTTGATGAACCACTTCTTCCTGGTAATCCTGCGGTGGGAGATCATGAAATCTGCACAATCCTGGGTGTTCAGTCTTCTCAACAGTCTCAAAAATCGTCGCTGCAGGGGGCGCGCCTGGCACTTGGATTGTTGTGAGCTCATCTTGACTGTAAATGACTTCCATAGCCTGGACATCCTGCCGTGAGAGATCATGAATTGGGCTCAATCCATGGTGTTCGATTTGCTTAATGCTCGAAAAATTCGTCTCTGTTGGGAGTCCATCCGATGGACCAGATTCTGGTTCCGACATGCTCATGTGTATAAGAAATTTCTGAAAATAGGGTCGATAATCACGTTTGGAAGTTGAATAGTATTGTCAGTGTAATAAAGATGATTAAAAGAAAAATGCTAACAAAGAAGAGAAATTCAGTAAAGTGATAATACTCACATTTGGAAGAGAACGCTCTTGCTCCTGGAATCTGACAGCTCACTTGTACAAACAAAAGTTTGTTCACTCGCTTGTACAAACTTTCCTTTCTGTAAGTATTGACCAAATTTTTTTTGGTTTATTATTCCTGGAATAATACACCTATGTAATCGCGACGGAGGTCGACGAATTCGATCGGCCTCAAAATTTGACATTAGGATACCTACTTTCATCTTTCATACTATACGGACATTTCACCTTATATTAGGCTATTTCACATCTTATTTATTTATTTATTTACTTGTACATAGGAACTGTCGTCCCCTCCTTGTGTACAAAATTAAAGTTAAGGCCTATATAATTGGCATCGAAGAAAAAGAATGAAAACCATAAGGTATAAAATTAAAGAAAAGGCCTATATAATTAACAATTGAAGAAAACGAATGAAAAACATAACGTCGTGGAAACAGCAACACCACCGAGCTCGATTTTTGGACGAAATGAGTTATTGGTATCGTTAGATTCGTATTTTCAAGCGGAATGCAGTGGTACCCATAGGTTTGAACATCCACCAAGAGATAGCGTCTAAAACCCGTTTCGCACAACACCACGGAGCTCGGTGAGTTATCGTATCACCGCGAAGCTCGGTAGTTATCAATACAGATTCCTGCAGCAAGAGCGTTCTCTTCCAAAAGTAAGTATTATCACTCGATTGAACTCATCTTTTTAAGCATTTTTTCTTTAATCATCTCCTTTATTGTACTGCCAATATTATTCAACATCCAAAGACGTGATATCGACTGTATTTTCAGAAATTTCTTGTGTGTAAGCCGGCACTGATGTCAAAGTTGAGCTCCGCGGTGTTGCTGCCTCAAACTTCCGACTGCTTGGGTGCCTAACAAGCGAGCTCGGTGGTGTTGGCTACACTTGTGCGTTTTCGTCTTTCAACTTTCAACCTGCGTCTTTCAACTTGCCTCATGAAGATTGCCTCTGACGCATGCCCTAGAAGCAAGCGATTCCTGTCCACATTTGCCCTTCAAGTTTCTTTCAACCCTCGCGATGGAGTCAGCAGAAGATGCGTGTTTACTACGATCAGAACGATTTCTGGAATAATGGGCTTATGCGCCCCTGGCCCCTTCCACCTACGCCCTCAATTCTGAGCCATTGAGGAAATATTTTTGAAAAAAAAAAAAAAAAAGTATATAATTATATTATAATCCTCGATGAAAAAAAGGTATACTATAATCCTCGATGAATTCAAGCGTTTCCTTCGCATCAGACATGTTATAAAACAATAAAAACTTGAAGACAGCACTTTTTCAATGGAAAACTCCTGCGAGATGAACGGTGTGAGGCATAGAAATCCAACCCATGCGGTTCGGCGTGCGCTACCCCCAAGGAGCTTCTTCTTCTAAGCTCCTTGGCTACCCCTTTCCCTACCGTTCAACACTCCCGTTCAACTCGGATGAGGCATGCCCCTTGGACTTCATCACGTGCGTCACACCTTGCGCTATGACGCATGCCTCTGATGAACAAAAGTTGCACAAGTGTAGACATAGCTTATTAGATACAATGTCTTATTCAAAGTAGGTAGTTGATTAAAAGTGGCTTAAATGCTTACAAATCGCGAGAATTCAAATACCACCTTGCTCAACATCTGGATCCTAATATATTCGAAAAGACTTTTAAGGAGGCGGGGAAAAGAATTTGTATTCTGCAACTGCAGCTCTGAACGTGTAGCACTTCCCATACCGGCCCCACTTTCATCACGTACATCCTAATATCACGTGGAAAAAGTAGATGAGCGAGTGGGGTTCGAGGGATATTGTGGAGACTGAAAATTTCCATTTAACTAGGTCCTAGTTAAATGGAAATCCTAGTTACTAGGACTCTGTGGGGGGAGGGGGGGGGGGGGGGGGGGCTCGCTTCACTCGCCTTTTTGCATAATAGGTCAAGTGATGATTTATAAATCATTGCTTGACCTATTTATATGAAATAAATTAAATTTAAGAACGAATTTAAGCAACCATATAAGAGTTGATTGCGAAGAGTTTCGTGGAGTTCCGTTGTCCCCTAAAAAGGAAGTTTCAATAATTGAAACACGAACAATAATTATTATTGTTCGTGTTGAGGGAACAGTCCAGTCCGAGTTTTACCCGACCAGTTCGTAATTTTCGACGCCAGAGCGCGAGAGGATAAGCTGTCAACGACTGGCCGCTGTCGACGATCGTTTGTCGCAAGGTTGACCGGCTGACCACGAGGACAGAAAACCCCGAAATTAGAAATCGAGGAAAAGAACTTAATCAAACGTTCAGAAACTATTTGGAGGTCCAAGGGACCCCACTCGAGGAACCTGAATTGTGGTTCTACGGCATTTTGAGGACTTGAAGACCACAGGAACCAATTTGCCGTTTGAAACAGGGGATTTCGCGTCTGATCGACATAAAGAACGCTAATGTGAGCCATCACCCACGGATTGGAGGTGTGATTGAGTTCTATCAGTGAAATAAAGACAACTTTTATTTTCAGGGACTCCCTGCAACCCTGCTTATTTCGCTTGACTGTTCTGCCTATATATGAGGGAGGTCAAATAAGATATTATCTTTTTCGAGTAATTATGGACGCATAATCCATTTTTCAAATTTTTAAAAATGGATTACCTATGCGTCCATAATTACTCGAAAAACATAATATCTTATTTTACCTCCCTCGTATCCTGCCAAAAACCCATTTAAACTCCATAGATCCCCACGGTGAAATCGTATCATTCTGGAATGATATGAATTTGCGATATGTCAGCATTTGGGGAAACACTTGAACAAAAAAAAGCCTGTCATCGCCGAAATCCTAAAACTTCATGAGCGTGATTGCCCCCTCGAAATTGGCCATTTTCAGCAAAGGGGAAAATACTCACGTCTAAATATATAGATTTCTTCTTTCTATATCTGAATTTTTTATATGAAACTTTTATCTGACATTAAACTTTTATCTGAATTGTTTATTGTTGTCATTTTTTAAAGCAGCATCATGTAACTGAGAAATGTTTAAATGGTTCAAGGTGCATTTTAGCTAGAATATACTTTAATTTTCAAACATATAGAGAATATAGAAAGAAGAAATCTATAGATTTAGACGTGAGTATTTCCCCCTTTGCTGAAAATGGCCAATTTCGAGGGGGCAATCACGCTCATGAAGTTTTAGGATTTCGGCGATGATAGGCTTTTTTTGTTCAAGTGTTTCCCCAAATGCTGACATATCGCAAATTTGTCGGCACCGTAGTCAAACCTATTTTCCATTCCAGACACCCGTGAGCTCCAAATGTTTAGGAACGATTGCTCCAGTTTTTAGAGAAAAATCATAACGAAATCGCCGAATATGAGACATAATAATATTATGTAAGATATTATCTTACTGCAAGTAGGTACGACAGCGGCGAGCACATACTTACGCTCTGTGGTGGATGATCTACAGCAACGAGGTTTTCAGCTCAGCAAATTTGTCAGGAGTTCCAAGCTTATTCTGAACTCAGCCGATAACAGTGATGGTGTGTCTAGTCTACAGCAGTGTAACTCTCGGTAGTGGTAAGACTTATACGACCCATTGGGGTTTGTCACTCCATGGAGTGACTGCAGTCAACTTCACAACGAATAGCTTCGTGCAAGATTCATGCCACTTTAGTTGCCACCTACAAAGGCAACCGGTGGATCCCTTGGTTGGAAAACCTCTCAAATGTCTTGACGATCCTGAGGATCATAGCCTGGGTAATGAGGTAGGTAGATCTACATCCCGGTTGTTGCTGCTGCTCGGTTGCTTCTTGCGTATAGGACCACTTAAACCCTTTGAGCTGGATTTAACGGGACATATGCCTCAAATTGACCCAAAATCATCCAGGTCCTGTTCCAAGGGCGGTTGTTTGGTGAGACTTCAGTGAGACTCAGACGTTCCTCATCTTTCTGCGTGCTGACGCCCATCTGACGAGCTGAATGGTTGACCATTACCACAGGACATACAGGTCTGGGGCTTTCGCCAGCACATCGGTACCTTTTCCAGCGGCGCTTTCGTACCGTAAAAGTGACAAGAAATTGGAGAGATCGCGCATTCATAATTCACCGACATCGTAGTATTGTCAAGGGGAGGAACCAGCGTGTTCCCGCTGTTTTTTAATGACCTGTTGCAACTGCAGTGGGTCTCTCGTGTGACCTTTTCATAATTAAGGAAATCTTTATCGAATGGAAAAGCCACTGCAATGCCACTGAAGGTGTGTTGGATCGAAGGGGGTGAGTCGTGTCAGCAGAGGTTGGAGATAATCGGGCAGAGGTCAGGTGCTAAATACGAGGATGGGGAAGGGCGTTAAGGCAGGGCATACCGCCAACTGGGCGTCGGGCCTTGCCAATGAGTCAGTCATTAGGGTGATGGGCTGGTTGGGGTCGACATTCCCGGTCAGGAGTCGGTGGGGGTTAAAGCTGAGTCCATTTCAGGGGAGGTTCCCGAGGGCATGACATTGGGGGGAATTGGGAGAGGGAGACCCCAATCAATCCTCCCTTATTTCTAACTGTGCGGATATCTTCGCTCAACTTTGATGGGCCCTCAACTCAGTTTCCCCCATTCCGCAATTCACCACATCATCTTTGGCGCTCGAGAAAACTTGGGCTCATATAGGCATGCCTCCAGGTATTATCATTGCCCTGGAATATTCCTCATGGGGGAAAAATATTAATCCACATAACATGAGACCTACATGGGATTATCCTTATGGAGTCGTCAGTAGGGATTGATTCAGTAATCGATATCGATATCATTCTATAACGATTACCAAATTTGTCGATGATTTTTCCGATTCTACGACCGTCATATCTTCCATTGCGGAAACGCTGCAAATTTTATACAAGGGTTCATTATTCTTTGATATATAGGTTAATGTGGAAAAATTAATTGCGTACATTAAAACATTATTTTTGAAAAATTCCTCCTTAATCTCCACATTGATCATTTAATTACTCCACGACAAATTATCCAGTAGGGAGCAGTAACTGCTAAATCTACCTACTGTTGATTTGATATTAATAATAATTATTAATATAAAAATTATTTCACTTTTCCTCTGGTTCTTCCGTTTTTTTCCAAGCTCCACAGGGCCCTTCAATTGGAAAAAATAATATTTTAGGAATATTTTTCCTACTGCCGTTTGGTCAAACGCTACGAAAAGAAATGAATAATTTACATCATAATATTATTGTCGGCAGATTTCAGCATTTCATTGCCGAATGGAAATTCTTTTCCAATATTACTATTATTCGGGTCGTATATAAAGCATCTTTAAAACTCTTTTTGAATCTCTAAAGGCTCATGAATGTGAAAAAACTGAAAAAAAAAAAAAAACCTTTCGCAGAGATACTTTGGTGAGGAAAAAATGAATGGGATGTTAGTGCTCTGAAAAAGTACTTTTTTTGGTAAGTGCGGTCTTTCATGACATGAAAGCATTTTAGCACATTGTGCTAAAAGATGGAGGAAAAGAGGATTCAATCCCCTGACTTAGCTCGGAATTAGAAGTGTTTTTTTTTTTTTTTTTTGCCCAGCATCTCCATAGGCTGGTACATGTACGCGTCATTCATCAGAGGTGTTTACCTTTGACGTTAAGTCGGGAGGTTTTTGCCGTTTTCTTCTCGTTTGAAATTGAGTTATGCGCATGGTCGACCGACGAGTGAAGTACCTACATAATTGAGTGGCAGAATGGGCTTTTCAAACTTCAAGTGATTGCCTCGTTTATAATTAGGAGCTTTTTGGTCAGTGTAGGTACTGACTTGTCAGTTGACTTCACTAATATTTTAATCTCTATTATGCCTGTTCAAGCCGGTTTAAGGTTACCTAGTATTGTAATGTAATACCTAAAGCGCTTACGAGCACCTAATCGAGGATGTTGTTATGTGTTGCCTACAGAATATTCCTACGAAGAGCTCCTGAACCCTCCTGGTTCTCTGGCCTCATAATGTTTGATTGCTCGAGTTCGAAGCTCTCGAGCTCTTCTTCGTTGGTTTCCCTTTCTCAAAGGGGTTTCCCACAGACCGGCTCATCTACGAAGAGCTTGTAGGCAACTGTTGCCCTGTTGCCTTGTGTTACACACGTCGAGAAGAATCAGCCCGTAGCCCGTAGCCTTTGTGGCCTGCAGCGCTTTCTATCTTTTCTGCTTTCTCCTGTCCTATTCCTTGCTCGACTTCATCAACTTCCTCTTCGACCTAATCCCTCGTTTTACTCGTCCTCCTACCCTGTAGCTGTTTCTTATCTTGAGGTTCTTCACAAGGCTGAGGCACACTTAACGCAAGGTTACAAAATTTGTAATGTAAGGTTACAAAATTATTAATTAATGGTTTTAAGGGGGTCCAGAGAGTGAGATATCGTTTTCGAAGTAATTTTGGACATCGAGCCGATTTTATTGATCCCAGTCCTGCCTAACCCCTCGAGGCTCTGTGGCGCTGTCAAGGGGGTGTCGATCGTGTTTTAGAAGGATTCTGGTTAAGAGTTCAAGTGAGCTGTCGTTTTCAAAGTGATTTTGGACGCAGAAACGATTTATATGGGATCGGATTTCTAGCCGGACTCTACCGTGAACCATCGTACGTACTGATGATGATCTAATCAACCGAAACGCGTCTACAATATTTATTCTTCTTATTTTTATTGTGAAAATGAACTGCTTCGTCTGTAATCGTCTTTTCAACCATCCCTCTCCCACAACAGGAAACTGCACTTTCTATTGAGAACGCCAACGAAGAAAATGTAATGAAATAGTTCCAGGGGTTGAGAAACGGTCGACGAACGGTTTCGACCAGCCGGATGTTTTCATTCCATCAGCCCCATTCTCTCCTCCATTCCATTCCATCTTTCTGTTTATACTCACTGGTAGGATTGTTGATATATAACGTCAACGTAACTCGTTTTCTTCTGTTTGCCAGACCCCATCGAGGCTGACCTGCACCTTCTTGTTCGAGAGGTAAAATTGGAAATTCGAACCCCCCCGTATTTATTGTTCTCGATATTTGTCACTGATTTGTCACCAATGTTATTTTCTCAAGTTGAATGTTGGCGAGGTAGAGAAAAAATTGCCAAGATTCATCTTCTTGGTTAAGTGAATCATACCGAAGATCCACAACGCTTGGTGATGACTTTCCCGACCATTTTACAGCCCCTCTTTAATTAAAAGGCCCATTTAGAACGACAATTACTCTTTCTTGACAGTTTCACGACCAGCGACGAGACATCTCTCGAGAAGAAGTGACCCCTCTGGATCAGAGACACCTAGTTAGGAGAAGTAGCCTGCCTGGGCTAGAGACCTAAAAGGCCCATTTAGAACGACAATTACTCTTTCTTGACAGTTTCACGACCAGCGACGAGACATCTCTCGAGAAGAAGTGACCCCTCTGGATCAGAGACACCTAGTTAGGAGAAGTAGCCTGCCTGGGCTAGAGACGAGATATCAAGCAAAAAGAACTGCCCCATTTGTAGACCCGTAGTCATGGTGAAATCAGATCGTTTTAGGACCCTCGAAAAGGGATTCTACGTCCAAAAATACGTCGACATCGAAACCAAACTCGACCCCATCGTCGAAAACCCTCCCGTTTTTCATTTTAGCCACACAGCGCCCCGCTGGTTTTGGACGATCGGGCTGAAGCGCGTACAACTAGTTGGTAAACCTATATTGTCTAACCTTGAGATTTTTTCAAAAAACGCCTAGGTACCTACCTACTGCTCGGACGGCGTACGGCGGACGGACATTTCGTTTTTGGACATCTTGAAACGTATAATGCCAAATTTTGAGGCCGATCAGAATTGTCGACCTCCATCGCGATTAAATAGACCTATTACACAAGTGTATTATTCCAGGGATAATCAACCAAAAGGTGACTGACAAAATTTATCTTGATCCAGATTAGTCAAGCCCCTCAGAACCAACCTTTTTGATTTTTTTCTAAAATTGACTGAGGAACTGAATCTACATTGTGACTTCTGCGAGGACTAACGTGCAACCTATTGAACGAAAAGCCCTATTGGTTTCCATACAAACTTTGTTTATTCTTATCGGGAGGTATCTCACGGCCTTTTAGAACCCGCCCGCGTAAAGTTGAAAATGGTGAAAGAATGAGAAGAAAGAAAGTAGAGACAGCTACGTCACTTTTCCCCACCCCTTCGAGATCCCTCCGCCCACCCCCGAATTAAACTTTTTCCCGAACACCGTTAAAACCTTGTAATCCTTTTTTCTTTCCCTTTCGCCCTGAACTAGACGTCATTAGGATTCATGAAAGTTGAAGTTGAAGTACAAAAGGAAAGAAAACCAATTGTAAGTGCGGTATACGTGTGTTGCAGACAGATGGCGCTACGAGCTGGGACTTAGAATCGGCAATGTTTCCACGCTAAGTATTCAGCACCCAGGACACACACTCTTCAATTTTCTCGAGAAACAAGTAAGTCTTAGGTTTGATGCTTCATTACTGAATAATTTTTAAAGGGGAGCCGGCGATTGCTCCCGCCTGCTGGGGAAACATGGCGATTCATCCACCAGTAAATTGCGACTCATCCCCCAGTAAAATCGTCAACTGCTCCCTCTGCAACTTTCGGCTATTCCACTCAGTAGGTATGTCGATTCCCCCCGACAAAGTTATCGGTTATGTCTAGACTATAAGGTAGTGACGCTGATCAGTTGGGGAAGGAAGGATTTGTGGTGAGACGACGCGAGAAGAGGAACTCTAATATTATAACTAGGGGGCTACCCCCTGCTGGCTAGAGCCAGCCAATCCCCGACCTCTCCAACCTGGCCTCTGACCCCATATTGGGTCATTTTTTCTTGATATTTTTTGTGGAGGGGTGGGGCGTTGTGAATGGTATTGTGTGTTTTGACATTTTATGTCTTTGCTATGACACGCAAACTAAAAAAACGTCTCGAAAATTGCTCACGGAGTTGCTATAATATTATAAGGAGATGAAGCTGGTGTATCGATGATTGGATTCATAGCAGGTGATCCGAATATTGCGAGAACGGTTTGATTTGTGAAGTGGTGGGTAAATCATTTTAATAGGTAATTTCTATGCTTTACACTCTATGAAGCTGTAATATCGTATGTAGCCTCTTTAGGCGACTTGACGCGACTTGGCGACCCAGGGTCCGGATCAGCTGAGTGGCTCTTGAAGCTAATTTCTATGCTTTACATTCTAGGAAGCTGTAATTTCGTATGTAGCCTCTTTAGGACATTTACCTTCAGGTTTCCATGGTTTCATTCCATTTGTTAGGTAGTAACATAGCTGAAGGCATGGTAACCGTGCCAAGGTCACCTGGAGACATAATAACGAGGAAAACGCGAAAATGACTACCGCGCGTAACTGAGAAAAGGAGCCTGTAACTGGCAAAACAACGCGTAACTGATAAAATAACGCGAAACTGATAAAACATTTGGATTTTGTTCCATCCTTTGATTCAGCCCAAAAATTTTAATATATTTAAACATCTAATAGGTAATTATAATAAGTAATTATAATTCCAGTATTTTTTGGGGGTTGAGGGGGGGGGGGGGGGGGGTGCTGTCTTTTCTCACATTGAGTAGTTTTTTGGGCAGTAGACATTTTTTTTTTAAATCTGACATTTTGGCAAAATACTCGGTTTGCCATCTAGTCGCGCCCGCAAGGTTTTCAACCCAACAGCCTTGACCCGTGGGGCTCTGCGTGGCTGAAAAGGGGCTATGGAAGGGATTTTTGAAGGGTTTCGGCTATGGGGTTGAGTTAAGTGCCGTTTCCGAAGTATTTTTGGACGTGGAATCCATTTTTGGGGGTCCCAGAACGATTGGACTACACCGTGGGGATCTGTTGGGCTCTCATGGGGAGCTCAGGGTGGCCGCCATCTGGAAAAGTCAGGGAAAACCTGGAAAAGTCAGGGAATGAAAAATTTCAGGAAAAGTCAGGGAAAAGTCAGGGAAATCGGTCACAAGTCAGGGAAAAATTTTTGATTAAAAAAAAAACAAAAATTGTATTAAAATACGAATTTTGTTTGGTGACAAGTTTGTCCCTCTCTTCCGTCCCGAAAATGATGATAATTTTTGAATTTTGGTGGGAGCGACTTTGCCGGATTTGTTTTCCCCTCACTCTTCATCCATGTTGCTCGTACAAGTTCAATGAGTTGGCGGAATTCCCATTACAGATATAATATCCCCATTCACACGATGAAAAGTCCCACTTCATGCACCAATATCCCTCTCTTCATAATGGAATGTTCCACTTCACCCACGAAGACGGTTACTTAGTAACCTATCAATCTTTCACTTGGTATTTTGGTTCGAGATCTCTGTCCTTGTAATCATTACTAGTTAATTAAAAAGATTTTTTTCTGTTCGGGTACTTACCCGAACCCTGCTTTTATTCGCAGAATCTGGCTTCTCGAAAATTATTTTTTGCTAGAAAAAATGTAGGGAGAAATTATCGGGAAATCCGTTAAAACTGATGGGGAAGTAGGGAAAATTTTGAGCATATGATGGGGAAATCCAAGTTCCAATTAAGGTATAAATTATTCTATTATGTTTATTTTTCAAGTGTTACTATTTTTGTCAAATAAATAGTTTTTAAAACGTTTTTAAAGTTAACTTATCTACTTTCCCTGGGTTTTAATTTTTTGGTGTAAAAATTTATATATTTTCTAATCAACTTTTAATACCTAACAAAAAAAAATTCAAGCGATTAAAATTATCAGAATTAATAAAATGTCAGATTAATAGTTGATGGTGATGTTTACCGTTTCAATTAATGTTGTTGGCAACTTGTTGAGAGTCAGTCAAATAAGTCTTATTTGACTGACCCTCAACAAGTTTCCAACAACATTAATTGAAACGGTCAACATCACCATCAACTATTAATGATGGCTGAGGTAACATCCCCTTCCGTTCACATCCCAGGCTTCTTTCACTACATCCTCGAACTCTATGGACCACAAGCGGTCGACACCCTCAATGACTGGAAATCTCAACTTCAAAAACTTGCCTCACAAGAAAATCGTAGAATATTTTTACTTAGATGCCGTAGTAATAATGTTTTCCCCTCCTTCATAGATAACAATTGTAAATTCAATTTTGAATCCTCCCACCTTAAGTTAGAGGTAGATCGAGCAATACGCCGGTTCAAATTAACTGTTCTTAACTTGGAGATAAAATCAGCTGCTATTAAAATATCACAATTAACCACCCAAATTAATAACTGCAAAACTCAAGCTTCACAATGTCTCCCTGCCCCACTTTTTAACTCAATTGAAACCCATTTTCAGACCAATTACAACAATTCTCATCACACCATGAGAGACGTTCAAATTAATAAATTCAATAAAATCTATGATGAGCAAGTTTTTGATATAGTTGGCAACCCCGATTGGTTTATTAACATCTCCAGTCTTCCTGTTCCCTATGAGGTTTCCAGCCTTTTGTCACTAGGTCCTAAGTTTTGTCTAGATATTTCGAATGTAAAGGAACTGCCAATTGATAAATTAATCTGTGACATCGAATATTTCATTTCAACCAGTGTTCCTCAAACAAATCAGAACTCCATCAGAGGTCAATTTGTTAACGTAATTACAAACGAGGCCAATAGACTCAAAAACTGCCATTCAAAATTAGAAATTAATAAAAGATTTAACAAAGCCAAGAAATTCACAACAGACCATAGTGACGAAGGACTGATAAAACAAACCAGACCATTATTCTTGATAAATCCGACTATATTAGCAAAATACAAGATTTAGTTTCAGATACGCTAACATACACCTTGTTAGATCATGACCCAACTGAACGGTATCAAAATCAAGTAAATCGCGAAATCTCGGAACTCCATAAGAAAAAGTACATTCCATATAAAATTAAAAAATCTTTGCTCAATTATTCGTGTCACAGTCCGCGCCTTTATGGATTAATTAAAAATCACAAAGCTGGGAATCCAGCCCGCCCAATTTGCTCATATGTAAACTCCCCACATTATAAAATTTCAAAATTTCTCAGCGATATTCTTAACGACAGCTTTCCAAGATCTAGGTACACTCTCAAAGACTCCTTTGAGTTTAAAAGTAAAATAGACCAAGTAAGGGTACCTGATGGATATAGGCTGATATCGTTGGATGTCGCCAGTCTCTTTACTAATGTTCCCATAGAAATTATTACTCAGCTAATTGTAGATAATTGGTCTAAAATTAAACGATATACCCGTATCCCTAAACGCAATTTTCTAAAACTCTTCAATCTTTGTACAAAAAAAAACTTATTTGACTGACCCTCAACAAGTTTCCAACAACATTATTATTAATAATTAAATTATTAAAATCTCAGATTTTGAATAATTTCGGGTCTGGAAATTAGGTATTTTTGCAGGGAAAAGTCAGGGAATTAATTTTTCCCAGCTTGGCGGCCACCCTGGAGCTGCGTCGTTCACTCCTCGGCCCACCGCCATCCCAACATCCTATCAACTGGTCCAGCCCTTTTTAGACCACTTTTGGAGCAACTGATACGCCACGTGGAGCTTTTTTTCGGTTTCAGACTTTTTGCTTCCGAGTCTGCGAAGCAGCGGAAGCCTTGTGTTCACTTTCGGGAGAAAAAAAATTTTTGTTGTCCGAATTCAAAATTTCCGCTCGCATTTTGCGTTTCATAGCCTACTGAACAAATTTGGTTTCGTGTCTGTCGGTCTGTCGGTATGTCCGCATTTCCTTGTTACAGCCATAATTTCCACAATTTTGAATGAATTTAGCTCAAATTTTGAGGAATTATGCGGATAACGCTCCTTGAGGTCCCATACGAATTTCATCACAGTTGAATCAGCGGTACGCTCTGGGCATGCGCTAACGTGAAATTCTTGAAACAGGCATAACTTTCTCAATTTTGATCGGATTTCAATCACATTTTCAGGAATTGTGTGCGTATAGCTCTAGATGGTACCCTGTCAGTTTCATCACGATTGAATCAGCGGTACGCTCAGCGCATGCGCGAACGTAATTTCCTTGCCACAGCCATAACTCCTACAATTTTGATCGGATTTCAATCAAATTTTCAGGAATTGTGTGGGTATAGCCCTAGATGGTTCCCTATCAGTTTCATCATGATTGAATCAGGGGTACTCCCTGCGCATGCGCGAACGTAATTTTCTTGTTACAGTTGTTGTTCATTTTGAACTTGGCACGAGGAAGCTCATGTGCCATTGCCTTGGCAGTGTATTTCGTACTATGCTCGCCGAGCTGGATTTTTAATATCAATTTCAGTTTTTTCCGACATCTAGAGGTTCCTTATTATTTTTATGATTCTCCTCCTCCTGGTGTTTCAGCTCCAATATATTCGATAGATGAATAACATTAAATACATTTTATTCATTCTATGTATTGATGATTGATTGATTCGGTCTCGAAAAGTGTTGCGCAATAACTCCATTGCCGGCCTTTAAGTGTGGCAAGTTGCGCAAGTCCTAGTACCGTCGAGGGACTGAAGGAAGAAATCCGAGAGAAGATCGCCGATATCGATCGCTTTGTGGGCGAGTCTCGCAAATGAATGAGTGCACGAATAGTTTTATTTATAAACCGCCCAGAGGCTATAGAAAAGTCAACATTCATAGAATTAACAGAGTTGTATTAATTTGAAAATAATCAATCAAAAATACATGCCTTGTGGCACATGGCTTCCTCGTGTTTAAAGATTTTAGCTCACTCACTTGAGCTAAATTCACTTTAGCTCACTCAGCTGATCAGGGAAAAGCACTTTATTCCCAGAACCGTTCTGGCAGAACGGCTCCCTCTCAAATTTCAACGTCCAAGGGCGAACAGGGGAGATTTTACCTGTGTACGGATTTTCAAAATTTTTAAACTACTGATAGGTATTAGTATACATAGTATAGATAAGTATTAGGTATACATAATATAATATAACTAGATGCTCCGGCTCGCTTTGCTCGCCTACGCTTTGGTTACCTACTACTTCGAGTTCAGTTGCCGTGAAAGACGACACTGCACCTCATTTATTATATATCTAACCTCTTGGAATTTCGAATCGAGAATTTGTAGAAATAGATGGCTGCGTTAACAAACCAACCTAACTACCTACTTCCTCCGCTTTGATGAGGATGGTCCGAATCACCCGTTTGCGCCTGCACACAGCTTTCCGCTGATTCAATCGGCATTAAATTTTTATGAGACCTCATATGGCCGCAACCGCATAATCCCTGAAAATTTGACCGAAATCGGATCAACATTGTAGAAGTTATCGCTGTAACAAATAAATGCGGACGGACAGACAGACAATTTGCTCAGGAAACTTTGAAACGCAAAATGCAAGTGGAAATTTCAATTTTGGAGGACAAAAATTTTTTCGATTCCGAAAGTGTCACATACTTACATAAACTAACAATGTGACGTCACTAGCATCGTGACGTCACGGCACTCCTACCTATGCGTGGGACCTTACTAACCTGCAATAAAGGTTATATTATGGTTATCGTAATTCGCGTACTCTCTACAACTTCCTTTTCCTAATTTATTAATATAATTTAATTACATGGTGCCGAAACCGAATAATTAGTGAACCGGATTAACTTTACGAAAGGGTCATGGATGTATGAGTCGTGTATTAGGTGGTTATTCAAAGATAGGGGGATGTCTGACTCCGATTCCGCCGTGAACTTGAGACCGCCCGGTCCCCTTCAAGTCGACGATCATTCGCTCAACATGTCGAAAGAGTGGAAATCCTGGCTTCAATCATTTGAGTGGTATGCGGAAGCAATTAATTTAGATAAAAAGAAACCAAAAAAACAAGTAGCTACGTTCATGACAGTGATAGGTCCCGGAGCCTTGCCGATTTATCAAACTTTCCAACTGACCGAGGCCACGAAGTCGGATCTGACGGAAATTAAGAAGCTTTTTGAAGCTTATTTCACGCCAAAGGTCAACAAAACATATGAAAGATTGTTGTTTAATCGCATTGTTCAAAAGCCCGGTCAACCTTTCAGCGAGTTCATCACTCAAGTGGTCAATCAAGCAAACAAATGCGAGTTTGGTGCGCTCAGAGACGAATTAATTTGCGATCGAGTGGTCGTTGGGGTTCTGAGTGACGAAGTAAGAAAGTCGCTGCTAGAACAAGAAGACTTAAAACTAGAGAAAGCCAAACAAGTCTGCAAAACTGCTGAACTGGCTTCTATGCACTTGTCGGAAATGAAGACCGCTGAGACCACTCAAATAAATGCTGTTCGAAACCAAAAGCAGGGTAAATCAAAAAAGCAGGACAAGAAAAATAAGATAACGGACGATAAATTTCACTGCAAGAGGTGCAATTCTACTCACGGCCGTAGGGCCTGCCCAGCTTATCGTATCCGGTGTTCCCGGTGCAATTACAGAGGTCATTTACCCGAATGTTGTAAAACAAAAAAAGTAGACACAGTGGGAACTCGAAGGATCTCTGGGGCCGCGAGACAGGACAAACCAGATGAAATTTACGATTTGTACATAGGTAGCCTGCAGAAAACTCTCAACAATAAATTTGATTGGATTGAAGAGTTGGAGTTTCCAGGGAAACGCAAGGTGCCTATGAAGCTGGACACTGGAGCTCAAGGTGATATAATCACGATATCAGAAGTGAAACGCCTCAAATTGAAAGTCAGTCCGTGCAATATAAAGTCCTTAGTATCTTACTGTAACAACACCACGCCAGTATTAGGGGAATCCATGGTTTGGGTAAAAACGAAACATGGAATTGAACAAAGGCTACGGTTTCTCGTAGTGCAGACTGGTCACCAATGTATTTTGGGTAAGGACTCATGCGAAAAGCTTGGTTTAGTCAAGCGCGTGGAAACAATGGAAACAGGTGAGCTTTTCACAGGAGTGGGTTGCGTCAAAGATTTCGTTTATGACATAGACCTTATAGACGAACCCAATTTAAAAATTTTCCCGCCACGCAAAATTCCTTACTCAGTTCGGGATATAGTAAAAAAGGAATTGGACAAAATGGTTCAAGATCAGATTATAACTCCCATAAACGAGCCAGCACCTGCAGTATCCCCGATGGTTGTGGTATGGAAGAATAAAACCCCTCGAATATGCCTGGATTTGACAGCATTGAATAAAAATATCAAACGCAGACATTTCCCACTACAAACATTGGAAGAAGTGGCCACGAAAATTCACGGGTCAAAACACTTCAGCAAGTTGGACTGCGTACGTGGATTTTGGCAAATACGAGTTTCGCCACGCACTTCGAAATACCTTACGTTTTCCACACCATGGGGTCGATTTTCGAGTTTACGGTTACCGTTTGGTATCTGCTCAGCCCCAGAGATATTTCAGTCCCTGATGTGCCATCTGCTAGGGAATATCAAAGGCGTAGAAATTGCAATAGACGACGTATTGCTACACGCCCCCACAGAAACAAAATTGGCAGAACTAACGGAGCAAGTGTTGACAAGGCTTAAGGAAGCTGGAATCAAGCTCAATCGAGAAAAGTGCATTTTCAACGTTAGCCAAGTCAAATTTTTGGGACACATGATCAGTGGAAAAGGGTTGGAAGCTGACCCGGAGAAAATATCTGCGATCACACGTCTAAAACCCCCTACAAACGTCAAGGAATTAGAGAGGTTTTTAGGTATGGTCACGTACTTAGCGAAATTCATCAAAAATCTGTCAGAACTGACTGCACCGCTAAGGGAATTAAAAAAACAAGACGTTGAGTGGCACTGGCATGAGGAACAAAAACAGGCTTTCGAAAATTTGAAAGAAGTACTGAAGCACTCACCAGTCCTCAGACATTACAACCCAGCAGAGGGGGTAAAATTGTCCGTCGATAGTAGTTCTACAGCCGTCGGTGCGGTGCTACTTCAAAACGACCAACCAGTAGCGTACAGTTCGAAAGCCTTATCGCCGTCGCAACTGAACTGGAGTCAACTCGAAAAAGAGGCCAACGCTATACTGTATGGATGCCGTCGATTTCACCCATACGTCTGGGGAAATCCGGAGCTGGTTATAGAAAGTGATCATAAACCACTGGAAGCCATTATGAAAAAACCGCTCAGCAGCGCACCAGCCAGACTGCAAAAAATTCTTTTTGAAATCATGCCGTATAATCCAAAATTGGTATACACCAAAGGCAAGGACCTGCACATTGCTGATATTCTTTCTCGGGACTGTGAGAACCCGAAAGAAGAAGATGAGAAAAATAACATAATGGTTCACGTCAGCATACCATTTTCTAAAGCCCGATTCCAAGAACTCACACAATCCATCACGGAAGATCAGAATTTGACACAGCTGAGGAAGTACATCTTAGATGGGTGGCCGGCAAAGAAAAATCTGGTATCCGAAACCCTTAGAAAATACTTCAGCTTCAAAGAAGAATTGGCTGTATATGAAGGGATATTGCTAAAAGGAAACCAAATAATAATTCCTCAGAAAATGGTCGAACTGATGCTACGTGAATTACATAGAGGTCACAAAGGTGTAGAAGGTTGCCTAAAATTTGCTAGAGAAGTGATATTTTGGCCAAACATGACTAAGGATATAAACAATTTCGTACAAGCCTGCTCAACGTGCCAATCACATCAAAGAGATAAGCCTATGGAAAAACTGAGCATGGAAGAAGTACCAACACGACCATGGGAAATCGTGGGCTCAGATTTATTCCATTTTGAAAACAAGGACTATATAGTAATTGCCGACTCCTACTCTGGGTTCTTTGATTTCCAAAGGTTGACTAACACATCTAGCTCCTCAGTCATTCAAAAATTGAAATACTGGTTTTCGATTCATGGGATTCCAGAAAAATTAAAGACTGACGGGGGGCCGCAGTATTCAAGTCAACAATTCAGAGAATTTGCCGAGTTGTGGAAATTTACTCATCAAATATCCAGTCCTCATTTTGCTAGGGCGAATGGCCTCAGTGAAAGGTATGTACAAGAGGCAAAACTTCTGTTGGACAAGTGTGTCAAAGAGAAATCGGATATTTATTTGGCACTCCTCAACCACCGGAACGTTCCTAGAAAAGAAATAGGATCACCAACTCAACGCCTGATGGGAAGAAGAACCAGAACAACCGTTCCCTGCATGCCTTCACTACTCAAACCTCAAATTATAAATCCTTCAGACGTCACGTCTGCGCTGAAGAAATGGCAAGCCGACCAGAAGCGACAGGGTGACAAAGGAAAAACACCACACCAAGAATTCAAAGCTGGAGAAGCTGTTATATGGAGGAAAGCCCCGAGAAATTGGACCGAAGCTGAGATCGTACAACAGTATCAGCCTGGCTCAAACTCGTACATCATCCGTACTCCGGATGGGGTTACATATCGCCGAAACTCCTGGTTTTTGCGCCCAAAGAAGTCACGGGTGTCTGAGGGAAATGAGAGCAATAAAGGAAGTCACACCAGCCCAGTATCACAGCCGACCGCCAGTCAGCGAGCCAGTAGTTTGACGTCTCCTGACAAAGCCACATTGCCGTATCCCGTCTCCAGCTCCAAGATGGCCGGTTCTCCGAACTCCAACGTACAGAAGAGTGCGTCGCCGCAACCCAAGTCGACCAGTACAGAAGAGGCCGGAACCGCCACCTATCAACCATACACCACCAGAAGTGGAAGACAAATATTAAAACCCCAAAGACTGAATCTCTAGAAGACTGAGACTATCAAAACAAAGAAGGGGGGATGTCACATACTTACATAAACTAACAATGTGACGTCACTAGCATCGTGACGTCACGGCACTCCTACCTATGCGTGGGACCTTACTAACCTGCAATAAAGGTTATATTATGGTTATCGTAATTCGCGTACTCTCTACAACTTCCTTTTCCTAATTTATTAATATAATTTAATTACAGAAAGTGACAGCAATGCGTCTGCTACCTTTGGTAGACACGGAAGCTAAATAAAAATGCAAAATTTCTTGGAGTAAACAGACGGGTGTCATCTGGCTATAGGAGTGGCCACTTGCCGGATGTTATCTTCCCTACATAAATATGGGATTACTATAATATTATCCCCGGTGGTTTTCAAGGAGTACGACGGGGGTCTTGCGCCTCCCTTTATTCTTCAAGCTTTCGGCTTATGCGCCATCTTCTGGAACAAATTAGTTGTTGTTAATACGCCTCCGACCCTCCATCCGTCGTTCCTCCTGCGAGTCCCATGGGGACCGTTCGTCACCCAGCCTTCTTGGAGGAAGGGTTATGCCCATTTAATTTCACCTCTCTTTCAAAAAATTCCATAATAAGGAATACATATTATGTAGATTCCAAGCTGTAACTAAATCCCAACCCCTTAATAAACACACCACTCAGTCACACCCTAATAAACTCACCACTCAGCAATTCTGGACCACTCCTAACCCACAGCTAACAAGACACCTACATTACCCAACCAAAAGACCCCCCTGGGGACTCGCAGGACGAACGACGGATGGACGGTCGGAGGCGAATTAACAACAACTAATTTGTTCCTGGAGATGGCGCATAAGCGGAAAGCTTGAATCAAGAGAAAAAAATCACCAGCCGTTTTTGTTAGCGCAAGACCCCCGTCGTACTCCTTGAAAACACCGGCCATGAAAGCCCGACGAGAACATACGAGTCGTATGATACGACACGTACCTACTGTCTACTATAATATTATCGTCCGATAACAATACATTTGCGATATAATATATCATAACGCACATAATATTATTATGTGCGATATTCATGCAGACGACGCTTTTGAACCGCAGGAATTTTCAACCCCAAGACTCGTGTGATCCCCGTTAAAGGCACCAGATTACATTACGTCTTCCTGTTTGAGTCCCTTTGAATCAAACGTAAAAGTTATTACCGCAAAGACCCTCGTTGAGAGTCTATTAAGCTTTGTGCAAATTGGTCCTAAATACAAGTGAATGAGTTTCAAAAGACTTTTTGCCCTCTTTTGTTTGCTAGAAGGGTTTCCCCCAGTTGTAGGATTTGCCAGTGGAATACAAGTTCTGCACCCGACAGTTCATCCAGTTGATGGCTGCTCATTAATTAAACCCAACTTTATTGTCTCGGGGAGCCGAACAAGAGCTTCTGTTGCCCTTACTCCATTAGGGTGAGCGTCTTCCTGAATGGGACGGAAAACCGTCGAAGAAAAAACGAGGCCCCAACGGCTTGGCAATGTCGACCCTGTGCCATTAAGCTCTAAGACGTGAAACGCCTTTGTGTGTGAGGGAGGGAGGGTGTGTGTGTGTGTGTGAAAAATACTTCAAACGTTGGCGATAACTGTTAAGCTGTTTTTAATCATAAACTAAATTGTGGCATCCGAAGTCTCCATCCTCCTTGAACAATCCTTTGATTCGCTCGTCTCAGCACCATCGGCACTACGGCACTTGGCGTCCGAAGTTTTCTTCACACTGCTTCTAGTCCAGCATCCAGGGCCTTAACCACCAGGCACTGTCGGCATTTGCTCCCCAGTACGTGCTTGAAGTTGTCTATCATACCAAAATTACCCTCAGGCTTCTTTTGGACTTCTTGGAAGTAGTTTCCTTCTTTTTCCCAGAGTTGGACAAAAAGCAGCTTCCACTACAGCTACTGTAGCGGAAACTTTGTTGCCACTACAGCTACAGCTCGTAGCTTTTAGCGGCAAACCATAGCTACTTCTGAAGACGCTGCTACTAGCGTGAAAAATGTAGAGCTCTGCAGCGAACAGCTACTGCTATAGCATTAGCTGTAGCTATAGCTACAACTTGTAGCGTACAATTGAGAAGCTACAGCTACTTTTGTTCCATGCTGAAAAAATAACGAGTAGCTGTAGTTTTTTTTGGTAATCGCTTTTTCACCGCTACTAGCTATAGTGGTTATTCGCCGCCACAGCTACAGTAGGTAGGTAGGTTTTCAAAAAGTAGCTTCACTGCAGTGCTCTCATGAGAAGCTACAGCTAGTAGCTGTAGCGGTTGTCTGCAGCTACTCTCAACTAGCTTCTTGTTGCCAATCACTTTTTCGATCAAAAATTACAAATTACCACAAGTATTGTGCTGTAGCTAAGTTACTTTTAATCGAGTAGCAGCTACTCACGTAGCTAACTACTGCCCAACTCCACTCTACGACGATGGCAAAAATATTTCGACATTTAATGTCGATGGGGGATTTTAGGAATTTTTTTCCTCATGCAGAGAGGAGAGGATTTAGGAGGAGGTGGATAGGGAGAGAAAACGACTCCTCTGCTGAGAACTGTATTCTGGTATGAATTTAGGTTCAACTGCTCCAAGTTACTCTAAGGTGCAGATGAGCTTAGTTGCTCGAAACCGGTCCCCACGCTATAATTGTTGATTTGAATAAACAATAGTACTCAGCAGATGAGTCGTTTTCTCTCCCTAACCACCTCATCGGATTAGACCTCTGCACCGTCTGGAAAAACCACACCGTGATTTAGGAGGACATTTAATTTTAATTTCTTTTAAAGTAAATAGATGGTTGTCATATCCATCATGGGTCAACAAAAAATGATAGCTCGAAACACCAGATGGTGCTTTCCATGTCCCTAATCCCCTTTCAGTCTAAACTTGATGTGCTTGTTAGAGACGACAGCCATGAAGTACCTCCCTTCATCGTGCAAATTAATTACCAGAGAGCGAATACGCCTCGTTTCGAGACGTACAGACGCTCATTACTCATCATTAGCCCCACAATTTGAAGTAGGTTGAAGCGTTTTCCATTCGAAACAAAAACCGTTTTTCGACCGGTGGGGGGAGGGGGGGGGTAAACAGGGTTTCCCATTTAGAACAAAACTCCGACAAAAGGGAGGCCGGACAATTGAAGTGGTCCTCGTGATTTGCCACCTTTTCGACGGATGCCGTTCAACGCCACAATCCCAGTGCCGTGCCTTCATCAGAGTCCTGTTGGGTGATGCGTCACAGGATTCCTGTAAAAGTGTGGTGGACACCGTGTTCTTCTGCTCTACAGGGCCTGCTGGTTGTATCTCTTACTTTCTCAATCTTTGCCAGGAGTGACGGGGAGTATCCAGATACTTTGTGAGGTCTGCACTATCGCGACCTCGTGCGGACAATGTACCCTGTGAGCTGAGGCCTTCCTTTGCCTTCGAATGGCACGACAGGACCAGGAGTCTAGAGTTGGTGACAAGCCCCTCCGCCGCACAAACTTCCTTGCCATCGATAAACTATAGAGCCCTCCAGCCTAACTATGATCTAACTGCTTAGCATTGGATCGAGAACAGTTCACGTTAGGTCTGCTGTAATGGCCCTGAGGAACTTTGCTTGGTAAGCAACTCATCTCCGCCGAGGTGCCCGCATGTCACTGAGAAGGGGTGTTTGAAGATTGAGGTCACGGGAAGCCTTTGGGTACCATCGAGATCAGGCCAGCTGAGTCGGGCTACAAAACCAGCAAGATCACCGGTGACCGAAATACGATGTTATCAAAAAGGGTGCTAAAGGGTAGAAAAATGCATTTTCAGCCAAAATTCGAATACTGGCCGATGAGATACGAGGATTTAATTCAGAAAGTGCAATAAAACAAAAATGGCCAAAAATTGATATACGAGGTTATAATTAAATTATTATATCTTATTAAATTTTATCACATTAGTTTGGCTTATTTCTGTCACCTCATCAAATAACTTTAGTGCTTCAATTTGAGTACTTTTTTGTCATTACAGCATATTTCTTCTACCAGGTTCCAAGTTTTCCTTGGCGAACCTAGTTATTCCCCCCCTCTTCTTTGATAATACTGATCACTTGTTTTATTGATTACATTACCAGAAAATTTTGCACATTATTGACTAGGGCTTTTTCGTTCACCGGAGTTACCATGTTTCACCATGGCTCTGCAACTCTCGGGGAGATTAAATCTCCCTGGGAGTTACAGAAATGAACAAATTTTGTTTCATCCAACGGTTTCACATCCCACCTCATGCATGCAGGCCTCAAAGGAGTCACCCACTATGTTGCGCGCCTATATTTAGAGATTCATTAAAATTGAACTCTAGAATATTTCGAGCTGGGTTGAATTTTTGTTGGGGACTTTATGAATTATGAAAGATGGGTTAGGGAACTAGATAAATTTGGAAAACTCTGCTACCACCCAAATTTAACGGTATTTGGGAACCAATGAATGGGAAAACTATGAATTAATTAAGAAAGGTAATTCCTAAGCAGAACCTTCTCCCCAACCAAGAAATAGGTGTAAATTGATAAAATGGGTTAAAATTACCGAATGTACTCGCCGTATAAATTTCTAGGCTGACAATACATTGGGTGGGTTACAAGCCCCAAAAGGGGACCAAAATTTGTATGGGTTAAAATTACCCTTAATTATTGGATTCAACCTGATCTATGAATTGTCTCTTGAGACCGAAATGTAGACGGTGAATTGCAGAGAAGTAGATACAGTTGATTTACGTCCTCGCAGAAGTGAATTCGTGTTGAGGAATTTTGGGAAGGATTGGGAATTTAGGAAAAGCGCTTATTGACCAACCTTTGCGGGCGATGGCGACGGTTCTGGCGTTCGTCAGGTCCATGACGAAATTTGAGGTATGGCGAAATCTCGTACGATTGTTGGTGCCGATCCAATGTGTGGAAATCGGCGGAATCATGTCGATGGAGTTGATTTACGTGGGGGTTGGCTGAACCCCACGGAGACCGCGATTTTCACTGAGTGATTTTCCTCGACGGACTCGGGCCGATTTAGGTGTAAATCGGGTTGATTTACGTGAGGACGCGGGATGCGGTGTCTCCTCACGGAGCCGTGGACGAGACCTTGCTCGTTGGATGCTGTGTACGGACGGACTGAAGAATTTACTTCGAGATGGATGTTACTCCGCTGATAGCCAACAGACAGCGGTAGCGGTCCCAAGGAGGGAAAATTAAAAGGGATTTAGGAAGGAGGCAGGGATGGTTTTCTCGCGAAGTTCAATTTTTCACGCACTGCACTCACTGATTGATTATTAATTTAACCCTATTAAAGACTAGGGCAAATTTGTCTTAAAACTTGAGTGGGGCGGTAACACACTACCTACCTATCTACTCGCAGTTTCGCTATCATCGGAAAATAATCATCTGTGGGGACAGAAACTGGCCAGTGACCAGTGTTCACCTCGATGACGATCATGCCGGGGGCATTTTGTTGTGTTTATGGGCTCGACCAGATCAAGGCTTTTCATGCTACTGGTTCCCTAACGATAACTCCAAGGTGGATATCGAGGGAAAATTGGGGTTAAAAGAAGTAGTGAGTCGACGCAAAACCTGTCAACATCGGCTGAAGATGTCGAAGAAGCCTTCTGACCGTATGGAAGTGTGTAGCCGGCACAACTCAAAGAGTTGCTTCATCTTACTTAGTAAGTTACTTATCTTTTGTATCGGTACATACACGGTGTAAACGACCAGCGCGGACCATAGGCCAGTAGTCGATTGTACAGCACATCTTTGAGAAAATTTCTCAATTATTTAATAATGCATCGGTTGTTGTAAAGGTTCTTATGCGCGAGTTAAGACTTTTGTCTCCCTTAAATGCCCATAACTTCCCTGATTATCACAGTTACTTCGAATTTCACTTTACCGCTAGAAAACGATTGAAATTGGATTTGATTATTAGGCAGGTAGAAAGAAACTTACACAGTGCAATAAAATAAGACGGAAATGACGTGTTTACATGCGGAATTGTACGAGCGGTCCGACCATTGGTCTAGTGTACACGAGCGGTCCCATGACCCATCTCATGCCCTCTGCCCTCGGGCCGCTCGTACGTATTGTCAACAGCGAAAAATCACTTTCACCTCTCTTGGGACCGTTCGCGTAGTCACCGTTTACATTCTGGAGCTGACGCTCCTGCCTTGCATGAACACTGGATCGATCAAGATTTCCTCGGCGTTTCGGCTTTTGGTTTTGAGAGAATAAATCGTTACCTGTTCCGCCGAAGACTGCGGTGGACGTTGTCTTGCCGTCAAACACAGGCAGTTTTTGTTAACGTAATAATAATTATTATTACGTTATTATAATTATTATATTTCGTATGAATGGAACAGGACTTGTTCTTCGAATTTAAATAGACTTTTTGAACGCAATCACGAAGTAAGTGAAGTGAAGTAGCCAGTCACGTGACGTGGTTATAGATCAGCAGCGCTATAATTATAGCGCTGCTGATCTATAATCAATCATTATAATCTATAATCAATCATTATAATGATTGTAGGCGTCAACTCCAGGTGAGCGCCGCTTTTCAGGTTTATTATTCTTGGAATAATACACCTATGTTTTCGCGACAGAGGTCGACGACTCCGATCGGCCTCAAAATTTGACATTATCCGTTTCAAGATGTCTAGATTCCAAAACCGAAATGTTCGTTGAAGCGGTTTTGGGCAGTAGGCATTTTTTTTAAAATCTAAAAATTTTACAAAATACTCGGTTTACCATCTAGTTGCGCCCGCAAGGTTTTCAGCCCGATCGCCCTAACCCATGGGGCGCTATGGGGCTAAAATGGGGCTACGGGTGGGGTTTTTTTTAAGGCTTTTGGCTATGGGATCGAGTCAGGTGTCGTTTTCTTAGTATTTTTGGACGTAGAATCCATTTTTTGAGGTCCCGCAACGATCCAATTTCACTTTTGCGATCTATAGGGCTTTCATGGGGCTACAAATGAGATTGTTGATGGATCCCATCATCCTGCAGGAGGTCAAATATTTTTCAAGTAAAAAACAAAGAAAATGTTGAAAAAAGAATTTATCATTTACTAGCTGACCCAGCGCGCTTCGCTGCACTCTACGGTTAAACTGCAAAACCACAAACTGACACACATGCTAGCCCATACATGTGTGCCATCCCAAACATCCCATACATCCCATACATCCCGCACATCCCATACATCATCCCAGACATCCCACACATCATCCCATACATCCCACACATCCCATACATCCCACACACCATCCCATACATCCCATACATCCCATACATCCCGCACATCCAATACATCAATACGAAGTTAGGGGTTTTTCAAAGTAACAACGCAAGTTGGTTTCTCCTAGTGAATTATCAAATTCCCGTCTATCACCAATTATATGCAGCCCACACATCCCATACATCATCCCACACATCATCCCACACATCCCACACACCATCCCATACATCCCATACATCCCACACATCCCGCACATCCCATACATCATCCCATACATCCCACACATCCCATACATCATCCCATACACCATCCCATACATCCCACACATCCCATACATCCCATACATCCCGCACATCCCATACATCATCCCATACATCCCACACATCATCCCATACATCCCACACATCCCATACATCATCCCACACATCCCATACATCATTCCATACACCATCCCATACATCCCATACACCATCCAATACATCCCACACATCCCATACATCCCATACACCATCCAATACATCCCACACATCCCATACATCCCATACACCGTCCCATACATCCCACACATCCCATACATCATCCCATACACCATCCCACACATCCCATACATCCCACACATCCCACACCTCCCACACACCATCCCATACATCCCACACATCCCATACATCCCATACATCCCGCACATCCCATACATCATCCCATACATCCCACACATCCCATACATCATCCCATACACCATCCCATACATCCCATACATCCCGCACATCCCATACATCATCCCATACATCCCACACATCATCCCATACATCCCACACATCCCATACATCATCCCATACATCATCCCACACATCCCATACATCATCCCATACATCCCATACACCATCCAATACATCCCACACATCCCATACATCCCATACACCGTCCCATACATCCCACACATCCCATACATCATCCCATACACCATCCCATACATCCCACACATCCCATACATCCCATACATCCCGCACATCCCATACATCATCCCATACATCCCACACATCATCCCATACATCCCACACATCCCATACATCATCCCATACATCCCACACATCCCATACATCATCCCATACACCATCCCATACATCCCATACACCATCCAATACATCCCACACATCCCATACATCCCATACACCGTCCCATACATCCCACACATCCCATACATCCCACACATCCCATACATGCATCGTATGATCGATGGGTTTCAGACCCACGTTGTAGCACATCAAAACCTTCCTTAAGCTTTTGCGAACATTATAAAAAAAAAAAATTAGCCAAATCGGTCCAGCCGTTCTCAAGTTATGCGATCACCAACAAAATACTGATTATTTTTTATATATATAGATTATCATTTAATAATGATTAACGGGACCTTTCCATTTGTTTTCGTCACGTCACGGGGGATTTTGAGCGCAACCTGTTCGCGAAAACTATAATCACATGATTGGTCTCTAAGGAAGTTTAGCGGTTGGTTACAAGTAGAGGGTTGGTGTAAAATTAATCATTATCAAATGATCTGACTGTAGAACCATAGGTCTACCGTCCGGTTTTTTTGAAAAAAAAAAAATCCAAAAATAAAATTCCCTTTTTTTTAAGTATAAAAATCAAAAAAAAATTTAATTTTTTTCGGTGAGAGAATCAAATTTCTGCACAAGTGACCTATAACAAAGAATAATAAACCCTTGTGTAAAATTTTTTAGCGGTTTAAATAAAATGTTTACCTTCCTCGACATGTGGTTGGTCATATAATTTCGTTGACTGCGGAACCAATGCATAGGTACCTACATACAATTTATGCACACATATTAATATTATGATTCATAATAACCTATTAGGTTATTCAGTTTGTTAACTATTATAATATTGTTAAATATTATGTAATATGTGTGCAAATAAAGCCACAGATGATTAGGTATGTGACCAGCATTTAATTCATTGCAGTTCGCAAATTGGAATATTGTAGTTAATCTAAGCATCTTACCTAGGGAATAGGGAAATAGGAACTGGAGCGGAAACAAAAGTAGAGGAAGGAATGATTAGCATTATTTTCTCAGAGCTGCTATAAGAGAGATGACAGATTCCTTATTGCTTCCGAGTCTGCGAAGCAGCGGAAGCCTTGTGTTCACTTTCGGGAGAAAAAAAATTTTTTTTGTCCGAATTCAAAATTTCCACTTGCATTTGGCGTTTCATAGCCTACTGAACAAATTTGGTTCCGTGTCTGTCGGTCTGTGGGTCTGTCGGTCTGTCCGCATTTCCTTGTTACAGCCATAATTTCCACAATTTTGAATGAATTTAGCTCAAATTTTGAGGGATTATGCGGATCAGGCTCCTTGAGGTCCCATGCGAATTTCATCACAATTGAATCAGCGGTACGCTCTGCGCATGCGCTAATGTGAAATTCTTGAAACAGGCATAACTTTCTCAATTTCGATAGGATTTCAATCAAATTTTCAGGAATTGTGTGGGTATAGCTCTCGATGGTCCCCTATCAGTTTCATTAAGATTGAATCAGGGTTACGCTCAGCGCATTTTGTAATGGTGTCACTTTGATTGTAACGAGGAAGCTGCTGTGCCATCTCCTTGGCAGTGTATTTTTCTTCTTGTCGTCAGATTATCTAGTTTTCGATTTATCATGCCTCCATTGAGCTTGTGAGAGCCAGAAAGTATTTATGAGCGATTTTGTGTAGAAATTCTCCAAATTGCCTCTTGAGATTGAGGCAACTTGCCGTGAATGGACGGCCATTTTGGAAAACGACTTCAGCGCTCCAGTGGTAATGTAAATCGCGATATTCGCGGAAACTTTCTCTCTCGTCTTCTACCCATCTCTTCATACCCTAAAATAACTTGCCGGATCGATTTCCCCCCCCCCCCCCCCCCCATCACAACCCTTAGCAATGCGAAAAAATGACAAGCTTGTGAAATAGGGTCGAAGTGGAAGCTGAGGAAAAAAGCCCTTAGGCATAAAAGTTAGCGTCAGAAAACTTTGTTTAACAAGTGTCTGACAGTTGCTAGAGGTTACAAATACCCTTGTGCCCCAAAAGGGAGGTGGAGATTGGTTGATGGAGCCAGGAACTCGCTAGGCTGTTATGCCGTTTAGGTATCGGCAGTGTATCCGGAGGCTGTTTGAGATCGAAACCCTTAAACGGACTGATGCTCTACACCCATGGGGGTTTATTGGCACTTTTAGTCGATAGGGGACAGTATTTTGTTACGAATGTTGAGGAGGAATAATTCCTTCTAATTATTAGACTCCGAACACAATCACGGTGTTATTTGAAAGAAATATTGAGCTAGATTAAACATTTGATAAATAAAGATGTGTTGCTGTCTGTTCCTCATTAGCAGCTTTTATTGCTATATTCAATTTTATTTACCTTTTGGTTTATTATTCTTGGAATATTACTCCTTTGTAATCGCGACGGGGGTCGACGGCGGCTCTCATTTTATGTAGGGTGGACTCCCCTTTTCAACCTCTATTGACTGGACGAACAAGGACGTAGTTCCATGCGTTCATTCCGACAAGAACAACAAAGCTTCAGGCGATCGCCTGAAAATTTCGAGGTTTACTTCCTGTAACACTCTACGGAACAGAAGAGAGGCGATGGCCTGAAAATGTCGAGGTTTACTTCCTGCAACACTCTACAAGCTTTATTAAAAGAGAAACTTCGATGAGAGTTGGAATGAAAAATGGCGCACGCTCCATTAGAGAAGGTTTAGACGGGTCGCCCGAGTGGAAAACGAGAAAGAAACGACGGGATCCCGATTAATGGATACAGGGAAAGATGACAAATGGTCCGAACTAATCGAAAACGCTCAAAAATAATACGAAAGCCAGAAAAGGTCAGAGGAAGAGAGAAAGGTCGAGAGGGAATTTTTTCCAGACTTTCCCGGTGCTCTTAATTCGGACATTAGGGAAATTTCTACCTGGGGGAGGGAGGATTAAAAAAGAGGAGATGAATTATGCGCGGTAATGCACGTAGTTGCCAGAGGATGGTGTTGGGAGTGAGGTACTAAATTATCCCTGCTAAAAAATATTTTTTATGTTCGAGTACTTTATTGGCAATGTGACAACACGAACGCCCCCAGTAGCGCAATGACTAATAGATTTAGTGGAAGAATAATTCTTATGAGATAGGAGGCTCTGCAGGTTGACAATCCAGAGGAGAAGAATCTTCGGTGTCTGATATGGATAGTAGGGTGAAGAAAATTTCCGAAATCCAGAAATTTGGGTTGGAATAGTGAAACTTTGTTGAATATTGGGACATGTAACGTGAACTCAAAATGTTATTGATAATTTATCAATGATAAATATCAAGTCCTTCAGGTTCCACAACTCAAGAAAATTTATCGTTATGTATTGACCAAGAAGAAAAACCACAATAATTGGTGAAATTAATTATTAATTTCAGGCTTCAAATACCTCTTGGAAGAGTTTTTGTTTTGTTTATTCGATCATTTCAAGTTCAAAGGTTGAAGTTATGATGAATAAAACGAGTGCTGGAACAACAAAAGCGATTGCCAAAGTTCTGGGGGGACTTCATCTCCGAAAACGACTTCTTCATTGACGAGCTTTGTGTGGGACTAATATAATTCGCTCGGCCGATTACTTTCTCGGACGATGAGGGGGAGGGGGCTTCAGAATGATAGGTCAAGTGATGGGGTGTATAAATTTTAAATGCCTAAAAACCTCCCGATCTTTGGAATACTGTGTCTTACCACATACCAGAATATATCTGAAAGTCGACACATGAGCAGCCCACAATATTTTTGGTTTGAAGCACCGAGCCATAGCGGCGAGAGGGGGTCGGGGGACCTAACTCCTTAAATCTGAAGTAGCTAGCGCCCCTCGCAGAGACTCCGAGAGTAGCGCCTTCTCGAGGCGAATCAGTCGGGAGATCTCAATGACGCGCGCACGGGCCAGCCCCTATAAGGTCAAAGAAGACAGAGAGGGCTGGAAACACCTGAACTTTCAGGTCGGCGGCTCGGGGGACTCCCTGGGGACGTTGGACGCACCTCGTGCGTCTGGCTAGAGCCGCCGAGTCGGGTGCAGATGCGTACATCCCACTTGCGTACGGGCAGTAATTAGTCTCTTTTGCGTACAAGGAATAAATTTTTAGTTGAGGATGGTCTCATTTGCGTACAAGGGTAGTGTGTTGTTAATGGAGGCACCGGAATCGTGGGAAAATCCGGCGGAGTGAGATGAAGCATCAAAATAAAGATCAGTTTGCAACTAATATCTCTTGACCCCATGTCACCGTGTTTGTCACACTCTCCGAGGGCCCAGTATCGTCAGTTATCGTGCGGCAATCGTAGGTGACAGTTCCATATTCCATGTTCCATAAAAAATTTTTGTTGTCCGAATTCAAAATTTCCACTCGCATTTTGCGTTTCATACCCTACTGAACAAATTTGGTTCCGTGTCTGTCGGTCTGTGGGTCTGTCGGTCTGTGGGTCTGTCCGCATTTCCTTGTTACAGCCATAATTTCCACAATTTTGAATGAATTTAGCTCAAATTTTGAGGGATTATGCGGATAAGGCTCCTTGAGGTCCCATACAAATTTCATCTCAATTGAATCAGCGGTACGCTCTGCGCATGCGCTAACGTGAAATTCTTGAAACAGGCATAACTTTCTCAAGTTTGAGCGGATTTCAATCAAATTTTCAGGAATTGTGTGCGTATAGCTCTAGATAGTACCCTGTCAGTTTCATCACGATTGAATCAGCGGTACGCTCAGCGCATGCGCGAACGTAATTTCCTTGCCACAGCCATAACTCCTACAATTTTGATCCGATTTCAATCAAATTTTCAGGAATTGTGTGGGTATAGCCCTAGATGGTTCCCTATCAGTTTCATCACGATTGAATCAGTGGTACTCCCTGTGCATGCGCGAACGTAATTTTCTTGTTACAGTTGTTACGTTCATTTTGAACTTGGCACGAGGAAGCTCATGTGCCATTGCCTTGGCAGTGTATTTCTATCTTATTTTCTCATTGTTAGCTGCCATCTGAGGATGTGTGGAGCTATGGCTTACCTGCCTTTTGACGATATGGACGACGCTTGGCTTGCTATCCAAAGTACTTCCCCCACTGGCGAGAAGGCTTTTACAATTATTTCGTTGAAAATGGCTAGATAACAATACCTTCCCGAGAAATATATGGAACTGTCACCTACAGAAACACCGGACAAACAACATGTTGAGAGCTGGAACCATAAATTCAACCATCTAGTTGGACGAGCACACCCGAGCATCTGGATGCTGACTGACAAGCTGAAATCAGCTGCAGCAGAATCCGTATTTCAAGGAGCGAGCTGAATTTGGAGGGGGTGAAGCGTTCAAATAAATACCTAAAGCTGGACAGTAGAATTGAAAGAATTGTAAATAAATACTTGGAAGACCGTGATATGGGAGCATGCTTAAACAAGCCATCAATTGAATTTAATAGATGAGCGCAACCTTTTTGTTATTACGATATATTTAATGAGCGAGAGAAACTAAGAAACAGTAGGTATCTAGCGACCAAACTATGCCACACAACACATCATCCACGTGATGCTCATTACGTAAACAACTGCACCCTAACGACCGATGCGTAATAAAACCTTATGCCGATCAGAGGTAACGAACGGCTCAGGCTGCAAAAATCGTTTTGGAGTCGTTGGAATCAGCCTAAAAAGCTCATTCCATAGACCCTTGTACCAACGAAATCGGACAAAAACTTTCGTCCCCCTATTGAGGCCTCCTTAGTTACACATCAGAGATAAACAACTTTCGTCGTGAAGTACCTCCCGAAAACCGATGAAAGGGATGAGGGAGGAAAAATCAAGGTAGCCTATAACCACCCCACGAACTCGCTGATCACAATGAGACCACCCTCATGAAAATCTGTTGAGCCGCTCGGGCGTGATGCTCTGTACACAAAAAAACATACATGTCGAGGAGGTGAGCGCACCTTTCCATTTTTTGGAAAAAGGTTGCGCTAAAAAAATTGAGTGTTGTAGTCAAAATGGAGACTTCTCTTTCTACCTCAAGCTTGTCATGTGCGGAGCTCCATTATTTTACTTAAATTTACCTACTCATTTCTGACGATTCACCTACGATGATGACATTGGGAGACGTCGTGAGCCACCTCGACGTGGTGTCTCCTGGGTTGCGCTAATGGCTCACATTACGGCTTAATTGGGAGGGGACGGTAGGTGTACGCAAGTGGGACTCTCTCCTGCTCTGCCGTACGCAAGTGGGAAAAGATGTTACTAAAAATAGTGCGTACGCAAGTGGGACGTACGCATTTGCACCAACCCCGGTGCGTCCAACGTCCCCAGGAGGTCCTCCAACGTCCCTTTTACAACTGCACAGACTGACCTGAAACATTAGCTACGCACGATCCCTGAAAATCGTTCAGATTAAACTCGCCGTCAAAATTTGCCAATCGTCGGAATTCCTTCTTTCGGAAATTAGTTTTAAAATTCGGATCGCTAGGTAGGATACAGAGGAAAACGCCAACTCAATTGGACTGTAAGACACGGATTTGCAGGCACCGAAAATTGTGCTCAAAAAACTTGATTTTATAACGGACTTAAAATTGGCTCGGGAATCCAATTCCGACATTTCCCATTTGAAATAAGAAAGTTGGGCGCAAATGCGCCAGCCTGCGCTCATTTTGGGGGGATCTTCGCCAGATACATCATTAAATGATTTTATTTTTGTGTATGAGAAACAACAGAGGGCCTCCATAAGCGAACAGAAGAAACCTTGGGGCACTTCATAGATAATGGGGATTGTAGAACTCTGAATTTTATTTTTACATTAAATGTAATAATGTCAATAAATTTTATTGAGATAATCACATTATGTACAATGTATATAATAATACATCAATTAAATTATGTATATTATGTATAATAATACATCAATTAAATTATGTATATTATGTATAATAATACATCAATTAAATACATCACACCATAAGAATCAGGAATCAAAAATTTTTTATTTGCCAAAGCCAAAATTGACAGAGCAAAGGTCATAAGTTAGAACGTACAGACGCTGATTGGTTATAGCGCCGATTACAAATTATAATCCGTAATAATGGGAATGACAGAAAAACACAAAACAATGAATGGCCATGCACAAGTCAATAACTACCTAAGAGATAATTACATTATATTTTCAAAAGATCCGTCAGTCTCTTTCTTCCACACTTTTCTCTCTTTTCAAAACCGACTTTTCCCAACATTTTCCCCCTTCTCTTAATGTATTTTCCCTTTTTATCCCTAAGGTGCGCGTTTAACATGTTTGCACTGCATGTCACGTACCTATGTGGATTTTATTTGTCATGCTTTTCCCCTTCACCTGGAAGTTGCTTCGTGGTTTTCTTCTCCCGATGTTGCGAATACAAACACCCCCTACGCCTCTCCACAACGATTCGAACATGTCTTTCGGCTTTCGTGAAAATAGGTATCGCTGATGGAATATGTCAACTTTCAGACTAGTTCTAGTTATTTTGCGAGCGGCAGAAGATATTTGTCCAGAAAAGGGTTTTCCCGTCTTTCAATCCCGGTAGAAATTTATTTTGTACCTGTCTGTTGAAGGAATGCCGAGCGACAGGCACTTATCTACGGCAAACAGCATATCTACGGCATATTCCAAGTTGAAGAGGATGTGAAAATCGAACCACACACAAACCTCGCTTTATTTCTCCATGTAGACGTGGGTGTATCTTTTACGAGGACGGTAAGAGAACTTAGGTAGTATCGTTGTACGTTTTTGTGTGAACAATAATTCTTTAAGGGGTAGGAATGAGCTGTTGTGAACATGGACATAGAACTAGCATGGAACACGATTTTTCCAAGAACACCACCACCAACCAACTCCTCTTTGAAACTGGGTTTGCAATCCCGGGGTTCCGGACGATTTTTGACTGCCTATTCGAAATCCCGGGATTTGAGAATTTGTTGCACCTCGTACGTAAATTGAGCAATTTACGTACGAGGTGCAACAAATTTTAATAACGGAAAATAGTTCGAAGGCTAAGTTATGACGCTCTAAGATGAAAACCGTGAAGGAAGAATTCGGAAGTCGATGAACCAGCCGATGCCAGTGGCGAAAATGCGAAAAGATTTATTGAGCACAACTGAAAAAGGAACGAGCCTGTTCGAAAATGGAGGCACCATTTGGATTTACACACATCTCCTAGTATACAAATATCTCCTGATTGGCCAGTCACCGGACACAAAAAACGGCTTAGGACGGAAAAAATCGACACGTTCTGATTTGTTGGTCAGGGATGGTACCAGCAGTGAATGACCAAGGTTGCAGCATCGAAATCCTTGGCCATTTTTCCCACAAAGTTAGAAATCGTAGTTTTAGTAGTCTTCCGTTCGGAATAGAGACTAAAATATAGTATTTTAGTATTTACTAAAATAGTCATCGCATGAGGAAAGTAATGAGGAATGAAGTTGTACAGCAATAATTGCTTAATTAAGTAAATTTAATAATTATTATTCAGCTTCAATTTAACATGACATGTAGGACCATCCCACCAACCTCCGTAGAAGCTGAGAAGGCCTTTTCCGCTTTAGGGGTATTTTCTACTCAGCTAAAAAGAAAATTGGCTGATCCAACTTTAAGTGCATTATGCTCATTTGCATTGCTTTAAGTGCATTGTGCACATTTTTTTAAGTAGGTACATAATTAAAATTTTCCCTTCTTGAGAGAAGTTAAGTTTTAATAAGAAATTATTGTAAATAAACAAGTTTTCTTTATTTTTAATCAATTTTTAATTTTCAACAAAAACAAAACAAAAAACAATCCCCGGGTTAATCCCGGGATCCCGGAATTCAGAAAAACTTTCGGGATTGCAAACAGTTCAGTTACTCTTCTACAGTAGAGTAACGTTACTCTGTCGAGTATACTTGAAACTCGTTTCTGCTCCCCCAAACTTCACTTATTGTTATAATACTATATTATTAATTTATTGTAATAGTATAATATTATAATATATAATTATAATAGTATAATAATATTATATAGGGTCTACTACATACATATATAGGTAATTATAATATATTATAGGTATATAGGTATATATGTTACAGGTCAAACTGGTTTGGCCTAGGCCAAACTAGAACGTCCATACACTTTTGGGCCAAACTAATTTGGCCTCGTCCAAACTAGTTTGGCCTGACGTTTTTAGGGAAAACTAGTTTGGCCTAGGACAAACTAGTGTGGCCGGTTGCGTTTTAGGACGAACTGTTATTAAAGTGTAAGTTCACGTTATCACGTAAGGAGATGCGAACGATTGAGTTTTAAGTTTCAGAGATAGTTCATGGAAAGCCAAGTCACAGTCGGAGTCAAGGCTCTGTTGAACGAGTAAATCAAGACAGAAAACATGCTGGCTGTGTGGTTGAACGATAAATTTATCGTTAAGGTCGATCCACGCATTTCAGCGTTTCAGTGAATCCGTGGCCATCCGTGCTCAGTTCGGCATGTAACGCGTTGGTGTGTGGACAATTTATCATCAATGCCCTTCAATTGATACCATTAAAGGGCACGGAGCACAGGTGGCCACGGATTCACTGACATCACTGAAATGTGTGGATCGACCTTAACTCGTGTTCAAAATGGGCTGAAGGTCTCAGATATGTCCAGTTTATGAAAAGCCGTTTGTATCATTCAGGGATTAAGCAGTCACCAAAGCAATGTTTAGGATCGAACCAAGAGTTAACGAAAATTAACGACTCTACCTTGATTGTATTTGAATTTTCTACCTCCGTATCATTTGCAGAAGTAAATACAGCTCATTTTGCAACTTATTTTGTCATTTATTATGAACCCTAAATTGAATTCTTTCTCCTTCCCAATACACCTAGATGAATAACAGTTTGGCCTAAAAGGGGTCGGGCCAAACTAGTTCGGCCTAGTCCAAACCAGAATATCCTAGCACTGACGGGCCACACTAGTTTGTCCTAGTCCAAACTACATTGGCCTGGTATTTTTAGGAAGAACCACTTTGACCTAGGACAAACTAGTGTGGCCTAAAATCGGGTTTGGCCTGTAACATATATATACCTCCATGATATGTATTTTGTTTGGTGAAATGGAGATTTCAAATGGAATTTTTGGTTTATAGTAAACAAATTTTTGGAATAATGCACCAATGTAATCGCGACGGAGGTCGAAAATTCTAATTGGCCTCAAAATGAGACATTATTCGTTTCAAGAAGTCCAGAGGTCTAGTTCTATTATTGTATATTGTACAGAAAACTTCTTTTTTTTCGAAAATATTTTCTTATTGACACTGAATTAATTCTCGCAGGATTAACCTATATTAAAGAATAATGAATAATAAACTCTAGTGTAAAATTAGCAGTTTTTTTTTTTTGCCCGCCCTGAACCAAGTCTTTTCCGCGAACGGTCAAGCTTCTCGGCTGTACTGGTCAAAGTTGTGACGTCATTCATCTGAAAATGGTGCCTTTACATCGAGCCCAAATGTTGTAGACCTGTGTTTACCCATTAAGAATCTGCGGGGAGCTAGGTTAGCTAAGCTGTTAAAATAGATACAGTGTGTGGGTTCCTGCTTCCAGGATGCGTGTGGTTTCAAAGGATTTACGTGTAGAAGGTCATCACCGCTATTTAAGTCGGCTTTAGTTTACACTTAACGGCGAGACCATTAACTAACCGAATGGGACGGAATAACTGCTGATATGCCGTAGAAACCTACAAATGGCCTAACTTGGCGGCTCTAAACTTCCTCTTCCAGACTGGGAAACCTCATGACGAGCGGGGACGGTGGAAATTTAAATCAACCGCTACAACTTCTTTGTGGTCTTCCCTTCCGGTGTGGGGGATTAACTTAGTTTTCAAATTGCTTCCCCCTCACTGTAATAAACTGCGCCCGTTAGATAACAGTGATTGATATCGATATGGTTCGGGATCTCGACCATCCCATGCAGCCTTGGACAAATTCGATCCAAATAAATGAAAATATATTAAGAGGTCAAGCTAGAAACATTGACAAATTGGGCAGTGGAGATAATAATTGTAAGATTTAAGATTTTAGATAGGTATTGTGGGAAACTCTATAATCTCACTCGGTCCAACCGATGTCCTTCCCGCTCACGCAGGTTCGGGGGTTCGACGCTTACCGCGCTACTGAGCTCAAGCGCGCTGACGCTCGCTAGGTACTTCTCCCGAAATCTGCCCATCGCCAGCCGACTAGGGAGGCCCCTCAAAACTTCCACCACCAGCTGCCATAGCCCGTATTTTATGTGTATTCGCGACCATGTCTGATCACAACGCTTTTCGACCCATATCCGGCGACCCAGAAATCCCCGCCGCCTTCTCGAACGGGATTTCCAAGAAGGAAAAAGCAATTTCACAAGGGCCCGTTGTTCAGGAGTCCATACTTGACAATTCAAGGTTGGAAGCCAGGGACCACCCCATGGTATCAACCCCGCTGCCGCAAAACCTAACTCAACACGACCCTTCGTGCAGGTTAAGTCAGATTTCTCCCGTTCATTCTGAGGATCTGCCTGTATCAATTTTTCCACAGAGGCACTGCAATGGTTTTCAAGTTATCTGTGTAATAGATCTCAAGCTGTCAGGACGAATAATGGTGAAGTGTCTAAATGGCTTACGAACAAGAGGGGTGTTCCCCAAGGTTCAATTAACAGCCGAATTTTATTTATTTTTTTATATTGCAATGGAAACTGATTAAAATATTGTCAATGCAGCAACAGAAAAGATTCGAAAAGTCGACCCCTATGTTCATCAAGTCTCCCTAGCAAGCATCATAACCACGGACGAAAACGTTACTAGAGTAACTCTAGTAAATCTGGGCAACTGTTGCCCAAGCACAACAAAGGGATTCAACCTGTTCAGAGATCAAGAAGTCCCTGGTCGAGGGATGGCCTGAGAAAACTACGCTCGCACCAGAGCTACAAAACTATTTTCCCGTCCGAGATGAACTCTGTGAGATAAAAGGAATTCTTCTGAGAGGGAATCGACTAGTCGTGCCCATTGCTCTTCGAAACATAATGCTCAATAAATTCCATAGTGGGCACCTTGGAATATCAAAAACCCGACTCCGCGCTCAGCGAACCATGTGTGGCCAGGATTTTCCCAGGAAATAGAACGACAACTCAAAAGCTGTGCCGCCTGCATCCAGAACTCGACAGATCGTCACGAGCCTCTTCTTCCTTCATCATTTCCAGATTATCCATGGCAGAAAGCGTCACTTGATGTCTTCAAGTACGAAAACGACTGGTATACCGGTATACCAAATATATTTAGTGATTGTAGACCACTATTCCAGTTATTTTGAGTTCAAGAAAATGAGCCGAATGAGAGCTCAAGACGTTGTGGCATTCTGCTAAGACGTAGGTATACTCAAGGTGCGGGATATGTACCGGTGCAGGTTTATTCCGATTCAGGGACCCAGTTCAGAATTTCAGATGTTTGCTGATGAATGGGGGGTTTCCACAAGGACAAGCAGTCCACAGTACCGCCAAGCCAATGGAATGGCAGAAGCAGCCGTGAAAAATGCAAAAGCTCTTTTGAAGAAAAATAAAAAGGATGTTGAGCTTGCACTTTTGTCATGCCAAAACACTTTCCAATGGATTCTGTCCTTCTGAAATGCTTTTTGGAAGAGGATTAAGGGATAATTTACCATCGACTCAGGTATTCGTCCGAGGAATGAGGAGGAAGAACTACCAGACTTTAAGAAAAACTGAACGCAACTATTGAGCTCAGTAGAAGAAGAATTTTGACACACAGTCAAAGAGCTCAGCTCGCTTAAATGTGGAGACTTTGTCTGGGCGACTGATCTCAAACGCTACGGGAAGGTAGGAGTTCTGGAGAATCGGTCTTACCTGGTCCTAACCACTATCAGCACCATAAGACAAAACCGGTACTATCTCATACCGGCTCCATATTTGAGTTGTGTACCGGATTCCAATAGACCGGAAGAAATCATCGATCACCCAACGGCCACACCCAGATCAAGACAGACGAACTCATCGACCAACAGTCCTCCGAAAATGCCCAAGAGAATAATTCCAATCCCGTCATCTGAACCGGAACCGGGAGTACCAAATAATTGTCGAAGCTTGACTGAACAGACGCCAACGCCTTGCCCCTCGCTCCGTCTCAGCCCCTGTACAGAGCTTCTTAGGTTGTATCTAAGGCCATTTCTGGCCCATCACAACCTATCTCGTGCCTTCTGCTCACTTTCTTCCCCAAAAGGAAGTGCACTTATGTTTCCTCAAATTTCTTCTTGTTCTTGATCTTCAGCACTCCCCTTGAGTACAGCGAGTCCTGTCCTTCCGGCGTTAGCCACACCATTCTGGTGTGCCCGGGATGGATCAACGTGGAGGTGCCGGGTTTTAAAGAAGGTCATATTAAATTGGCTCGTAATTCTTTGGGACAGGAGTCATCGCAGCGGACCTACCTACCTACTCTTCTGCCTCTTCTTGTAACTTGCAGTTTTTGGATCATGGGTGGTTGCTCTCTACACATTTACTTGTCCGGGCGATTACTTCTAAAAAATTTCCTCCCCTCCCTACAACTAGCGCGACTAGCCTAAGCAAAAAATTAAAATCTGAAGACACACATGATGAACAGTTTATCCGATAGTTACTAACCCCTGATCAGGTGATGAAAATGACTTAAAACTTGAACACACATACACTGACACACAATGTCATATCACAGCTTTGTTTCCTAGCCTATCCTCTTTCACACACAATCCGTTCATTTCATTCATACCAGACTAGTGAGACGGGGGAAACCCCACCGGTCCCGCGCCCAACCCTTCCTAAAGTGGCCCTCCTGGTACCCGGCTCCGTCTCAGCCGTCCTCTGTCGTCTAAGAGAGGGGGGGGGGGGGGTGGCCTGTCCCTAACCAGCCGGCGCTACCATCAACGCCTGCCGCTGCTCATCGATATCCCTTACGATCTTTGATCAAGGGACCTGATCGATTCACACCGTCCTGATTGGTGTGAATCTTGGAGGGGAGATGTTGAGGGTGCCGGCAACCGTCCTTATTAATTGAATCCATTGAGAGATCCTCTGAACCCCCAGGACGAGCCGACGCCGCTGATAAAAGCGCGTTTGTTATTCATGAGATATCGTCCAACTAGGGGCCGTATTCAAGAACGCTCCTTAGCGTTAAGGAACTCCTTAGGAGGCGTTTTAGGCTCCCTAAAATGCCTCCTAAGGACTTCCTTGTTAATACGGCCCTAGGACTGACCGTTTGTATTTAATTTTCACTTTACTTATAAATAAATGACTTTACGGTTTCGAAAAGCATCCATTTATTATCCTGCTAGTCTCGCTTTACTAAAAACATTATGTACCTATTATAATCACTTATTTAAATTGATGTACCTATGTATTATAATCACTTATAGTATATCTGGGTACCACGAGGAACCGGAATAGAAAAAATAAAAGACTTGAAAGAGTAAATGATGAAGGTGAAAAGTTTAATCTGGAAATGGAGGCAGGGAGTTGGCAATCCCGGGAAAAATGCAGACGTTGGGGAAATGTTGAAAGGTGATGGTCGATGGGAGGGAGTGTAGAACGTATGTTGGGTCCTGGGCGAAGAGGATACACCTAATAAGGGATGTGTCAAGCTGTCTCGGAGAAAAGATTCACTGCCCCCCCCCCCCCCCCCTCCACACTACATCATCCCACGTCTGCCAACCTCTGCAGCAGAGGTAACAACTCATCACATTGCCCCCTCCCTTTTTGGCCCAGTTTTCTCTTCCCTCTGCTTGCATACCTGCGATAATCTGGACCAACCAGTCATCTTGTGCATAAGATTTAGGAGGCGTTAGGCCAAGTCTGATACTATTACTAGATAGAGGTCATCTTCTTATTCTAGCGCCGTCTCCACAATTGAAGGTTGCTGGTCGTATCAGCATGAATTCCCGCGATCTTGCGCCAGTCTGCGCCGCCAGATGAATAGATTTGATGCTCAGTTGGTGGTCTTCTGCTTCTTTATTCATTAACCAATAGAGTTTTTATAGGTTTTTCAAAAACCAATAAAAAGAGTTTTTATTTGAAAATTGGAACAATGAGGAACATGCATTGCCTATAGTAACGTTGCCAAGCAAAATGTTTTCCGCGCATCGACGATTTTCCTTATTTACGGAAGAAACGTAATCAAACTCTGTCAGGAAGGAACGCCCGGATATAGGTACTCTGGGAAAATCCGCGACGGTGGAGAAGAAATCCAGGCACCTGGCTGTGAAAATACAATTTGACAATCAACTGACGCATGGCTGAAGCACGGAGACATGCAACTCATGAGCAGTAATTCCACAACAGGCGCCATAATTTCCCTCGTCCCTCGAAAATACCACAGTTCAGGAGGCTGAGTTACAACATTAAATGTTTTACAAATTTTGTAACCACTTAATGGTTGTCCGAGGTACAAGGGTGACCAAGTTACAAGGTCCTAGTTGACTGTCGTTTTTTACCCTTTTCGAAAGCTATCAATAAAATTTAATGATCCTTGCTTCCGAAAAAGAAAGAAACAAAGAAATTCAACAAGTGTGTTACCCATCACTGACATCCATGAAAACGTAAACGCATAAGTATTCAATTCCTCCGAAGCTGGACGCAAATTTACTTCTCATCTATATGTAGTTTTCCATACAAGAAACTCCCCTTAAATTGTGCGGACCTCCTAGTCGGGGGAGTGAAATATTCAAATCCCCTCAGGTGTGACTTGACTCGCTCGGAGGGAACTTCATGTGATATTCATACGATCTAAATGTATTTGAATAAGACAAAGCTGCGTCAGAGTGGTAGCACTGCCTACATCCCGCTCCCAATGTCAACACTGTGTCGTGACTCTTGGCATTCAAAGGGGAAGTTTTTCTAATACATTTTCATGACGATGAAATTTCTCTGCCGTTTTGTTGCAGATTTCGAGGTATTTCCGGCCGATTTCACTCAGCAGGATGGAGGATTTGAAAGTTTTGAGCATCAAGTAAGTCAAAAAGCAAAAGTTTTCGATTTGTTCACTAAAATGGGCTTCTTTCAACTTTACTGTTCTTGGAATGATTCACCTTTGTTTTCGCGACGGGGGTCGAAAATTTTGATCGGCCTCAAAATTTGCCACTATAGGTCACTACGTTTCTAGATGTGTTGATTCCAAATAATTTGGGACCAAGTGACACTTGGCAAGTGTAGCTTCTAGGCCTTTTTAAGGGTTTGGGCTATTGGGCTGAACACCTTGCGGACACTGCTGGATAGTAAACAGAGTATTTTGCCAAAATTTCAGTTTTAAAAAAAGCTCCTACTGCCCGAAACGGCTCGTACGGGTACGACGTACTAGCGTATGAACGCATAATTTGAGAATGCGACACCTGGTCAGCGGACCCCCAGTATTGTTTTTTATAAATGTTATCCCCAGGGTCAGCGGGCCCATAAACTCATGATTTGAGAATGTAATACCTGGTCAGCAGACCCATAGGTACTATTTGTTGTAATTATTATTATTTAATAATAATAATAATTATTATTATTAATAATTATTATTTATTAATAATTATTAAATAATGCGTTTATGGGCCCGCTGACCAAGGGGCTACAATGAAATGAAACAAATAGTGTGGGTCTGCTGACCAGGTATTACATCAAATTTTGAACATGCAACACCTGGTCAGCGGCCTCACACTATTTTTGCGGTTTGGAGAGGCTGAGCCTTACTTTCCTGGGAGGGGGGGGGGGGATCCAACACTTTACCGACTTCTCTGTAACCATCGCCCTAGCGGAGACCCGGAGAACTATCACTCGTTTGACGACTAACGTCGAAGTTACCGTAGGTACCTATTTTTCACCTCCGATTTTCCGAACTTTTGCAATCGGTTGATTGTAACGATTTTGGTTTATTATTATTCTAATAATACACCTATGTAATCGCGACGGAGGTCGAAAATTCTGATCAGGCTCAAAATTTGACATTATAATATTATAATAATCCTAATTATTATATAAAAATTCTGAAATTTAAACAAAATACTCGGTTGACTATCTAGTTGTGCCCCCAAGGATTTCAACCCGATCTTCCAAAATCGTGGGGCTCTGTAGGACTAAAAGGGGCTACGGGAGGGGTGTTTGAAGTTTTCGGCTATGGGGTCGAGTTAGGTGACGTTTTCGAAGTATTTTAGGAGGTAGAATCATTTTTGGTGGCCCCAGAACGATCCGATTTCACCGTGGGGATCTATGGGCTTTCATGGGGCTACAAATGGGATTAAAGAATAATAAACCCTTGTGTGAAATGTGCGGCTTTTTTTTTTCTTTTTTTTTTCCACCTCAGATGCCTTCGCGGAACTCTAACAGATGCCAGGAAGCTATCAGTTTCGCAATTGAAAAAGTGCGACTTTTTTTAACAGTGACAGTTTTTTACTTTTCTGAGTGGGACAGTTTTTAAATGTTCAGAAAAGTTAAAAAAAAAAAACTGCAAATTTTTTCCGCTCCACAGAAAAACATTGAAGCATGGATATGTTTTTGGGCTTGACGACTTGACTACCTACATAGCAACCCATAGGTTTATTGGTATCGCGTCACAAAAAAAAAGTCTTACGAAATTTCACATGACCCTCAGCCCAAAATCATATCCATGTGAAAACTCGCACTCAAAAGAGCTAAATTTTAGCTTGGGTTAGGATGAGTTATGATTCTAGAAGACATTATTCTGCAAAGCGTCACGTTTGTACGTCAGGCACCACCAGATAAAAACGATTTGATAGCTGTAGAAGCTATACGATCGTTTACGTTACGATTTTTTTGTTGATGGGGGGGGGGGGGGGGGGGTGTTTCTCGAAATTAAATTAATCAAATTTAGAGGTACTGACCTCTATCTTTTAACCTAACAACCATTGTTTTTTTTTTGTTTTTTTCAGTGAAAGTGGGGACGCAGTGTTCCACTTTTTTGGCAGCGGGCACGACAAAAACCGCGTCAGAGACGCCGGCGTTAAGCTCATCGAAAGAGGGCATTTGGGTGACATAACTTTACTTCCGTCCACACCCAAATTCCTCCAAGAACCTGCGCTTCATTTACTTGTGAGTCCGGTTTAAAGTTGGAGCCCTTAAATGCTTAAGGCGCACTGTTTGTTGGAGCAAGTTTCCTATAAATCGCGTAAAAGTACCTCCATTCAGTTTGGGGCTGACGGAAGACTGGGCGCTAGTCCGGGAAGAGCATTGGAAACTTAGACGCAAACCTTCACTCCGTCTCTTGTAGGAAGTAGAAAACTCGCCGCAACCCAGAAACTATGTACCTGCGGTGAAGGAAAATGGGAGCAGAAATACTCATAAATTATAGGAATAAATTGTATTCCTATAAATTGCCTGCAGTGTACCTCTCCAGCTGGTCAGTAACTTCTATCCTGCAGTTCTGCCAGAACTCTTCATTATTGAAAAGTGAGTAGAAGGGGGTCTAAGGCCAGTTGGGAGAGGTTGGGGTTGGCTGGCCCCTTAGTTCGAACTAACGGCCTTGCTTGACCGGCCTGCTCCTAATATTCCCTTACCCAAGGGAAGGGACCTCGTTTACTGATTACCTATCAACACCAAAACATGACCTCCTCGGACTTCCCGCCCAATCTTCCTCTGCCCAATTTTGATTGTGTAAAGTTTGGACAGTTTTAAATTTATCTCTGGTTGGGGCGATTGGGCGACTTGATAAAAAGTAATTATATATAATTCATATATGCGAAGGCATAGAAGCTTGCTAGTGTTACCATAAGGCAGTCTTAAGCCGCCCTGAGGCAGGTTGGTAAACCCACCCAGGTGAGCCACCTTGTAGCATTTAAGCTTTTGAAGTAACATTATTAGAAACTCAAGTTGGTTATTGTACAATCCATCGTGATTTCCCTGAGAGAAACTCCGCGGGTTCGTCTGTTTTGCGGAGAGGCTCAAACGAGGGGCTTAGCGGCGCGTTTTCAACTTTGGTGACAGGAATTTAACTCACACAACGAGATACCATCGTCACCCAGATTGTTAATTTAATGGAGAGCTGGGAAGAGAAAGCTTCCAGAAATTAATGGAAATTTTAAAATATGTAACAGGAATTGTAGATTTGGGGTGAAGCTGAGTGAAAGACGGTGCTTAATTTGAAGTGGTTTAAAACTGGCGTTAACAGTTGGATCTGATCTGAAGAGGGATTACACTGGTCTGAATGGGTTTCGGTATGAAATCTGTCAGAAGACGTTCACGACTAATAAAAGTAATGACTTATCTTGAAACTAGCATTGAAAACTTGTTTAAAGGTGGCTTTACACGCTACGACAAATCGTAACGATCAGGTTGCTCCAACTTATCGCTCCAATAAATAGAAAGGGGGAGGAGTGTTTACACGCAACGACAAAATTTGTCGTTACTATTTATTAGTAACGATGTTTGAACGATTTTTCAGACCCATCCTCATCAAATAAGGTTTCTTGTAAACTGTACGCAATGAATTAATGCAGCAGAGTAATAGGGAACCCTTGACACTCACACCGTGGGGTGAGTTCCCATAAGTCTTAATTAACTTGTTTAAAGCATTAAAAAGGAGAAGAGTGCCTTGCTGTAGCAACATAATGAGGATATCACCTTTGACAATATTCTCAACTCGTCATGTTTGATCAGTTCCAGAAGTGCCCACAAGAGGTATCTCCCAGCGTTTAATCCAAGTTGAATGGGTTTAATCTCCACCAAATCACACTAGTTGAAAACAAAGAGGCTCTCAAGTTAAACCGAGAATCTTCCCTTTATTCAGTTAGCCCGGACACTAATCATTTTTTAGAATTACATTGCATTCTCTACAAAGGTGGAAGGTACTCAGAAGTTGGGAACGAAAAAGATTGTAAATTGGTAGAAGATAAAAGACTTCGAGTGGGTTCGGTGGAACTTTGGAAAACTTCATCCATCTAACTTTCCAAGGACCTTCATAAGCCTCCTACTCCTAAGCCAGAGATATAATATTCATCTAGTCGTAAATATGCTTTCAGAGCCACCGGATCTGATTAATTTTTCAATTTCGGTGCTCTCCCTGGAATGTTGTTAGATGCTCTAGTTGTTTTGGAAAACCTTGAAGGTAAGGAGGCTACTCTAGTGATTAATGTGTGGATGTTGGCCAGGTGGCGCACGAAACGGCTGCCTTCTCCTGACTTGCTTTGGCAACTCTCCACTGTTGCGGGTGGAGTTTGGACACGGGTCCTTTCCTTTTCCTTTTATCAGCCTATCAATTGACAATGAGATTATCTTTTATAAGATGTCATTTTTTTAGCGCAACCTTTCCCTCAAAAAATGGATAGGTGCGCTCACCTCTTCGACATGTTTGTTTGTTTTTAGCGCAACCTTTTTTCCAAAAAAAAAAAAAATGCCTAGTTTTCTCACTCGCTTCGCTCGCTCGGGGTGGGATGTATACATAATCAGCTTGCAGACTCGTCTGCAACCACAGGAGACCATTTTCATGTCTTCGTTTTATTATTCACCTTATTGTGTTTGTTGTTGACCAGGAGACGCTACTTAGTTACAAATTTTCTTGATGCGATATCATTACACTAAAAGTTTACTGGTTGCCACGGGTTTCGGTAACGCTTCAAAAAGTAACACTTTTTGTTTACTGGTTGCCACGGGTTTCGGTAACACGGTTAGTTTACTAGTTGCCACTTGTTTCGGTAACGCTTTTAGTTTACGGGTTGCCACGGGTTTCGGTAACGCTTTTTTCGGTTGTGTGCCAAAGTAAAGACGTGAAAATGTCAAAAATTGAAAGGTGCGCTCACCTCTTCGACATGTATGTTTTTTTTTTTTTTTTTTTACATTTTCATGTCTTTACTTTGGCACACAACCGAAAAAAGCGTTACCGAAACCCGTGGCAACCCGTAAACTAAAATCGTTACCGAAACCCGTGGCAACTAGTAAACTAAAAGTGTTACTTTTTGAAACGTTACCGAAACCCGTGGCAAGTAAACTTTTAGTGTAATGATATCGCAACAAGAAATTTGTAACTAAGTAGCGTCTCCTGGTCAACAACAAACACAATAAGGTGAATAATAATACGAAGACATGAAAATGGTCTCCTGTGGTTGCAGACGAGTCTGCAAGCTGATTATGTATACAGTGAGTTACCTCAAAAGCCCGCAAAGTGCTGGAATATAATGTCTGTCAGTCAAAACGTTGTATACAACGTTCATACATGAACCTTTGTTGTTTTTGTTTGATCACTCCTCAATTTTTGTTTGTTTTTTTGTTTTTCACAGCATCACGCCCGAGCGGCTCAACAGGTTTTCATGAGGGTGGTCTCATTGCGATCAGCGAGTTCGGGGGGTGGTTATAGGCTACCTTGATTTTTCCTCCCTCATCCCCTTCATCGGTTTTCGGGAGGTCCTTCACGACGAAAGTTGTTTATCTCTGATGTGTAACTAAGGAGGCCTCAAAAGGGGGACGAAAGTTTTGTCCGATTTCGTTGGTACAAGGGTCTATGGAATGAGCTTTTTAGGCTGATTCCAACGACTCCAAAACGATTTTTGCAGCCTGAGCCGTTCGTTACCTCTGATCGGCATAAGGTTTTCTTACGCATCGGTCGTTAGGGTGCAGTTGTTTACGTAACGTGGATATTTTTGATGTGTTGTGTGGCATAGTTTGGTCGCTTCATACCTACTGTTTCTTAGTTTCTCTCGCTCATTAAATATATCTAATCGTAATAACAAAAAAACGGACGGTAGACCCATGGTTCTACAGTCAGATCATTTAATAATGATTAATTTTACGCCTCATTCTAAACTCTTGGAATTTCGACCCTCTACTTGTAACCAACCGCCAAACTTCCTTACAGACCAATCATGTGATTATAGTTTTCGCGATTATGTTGCGTATCGCTTTTTTGTGTCGTGACGGGAAAAAAATGAAATCGTCCTGTTAATCATTATTAAATGATAAAAGGTTGCGCTCATCTATTCAATTCAATTGATGGCTTGTAGAAACAAGGAGAACCTCGTGATAAACTTGCATTAATGCCTGTAGGTATGCAGTAGTTCATAACCCATTCTCAGTATTTTCTGTTCTATTTCAGAGCGTCCACATATCGAAGAAAGATCGGAAAGAGGGGGATATCAGAATAGGGGATCAAGTGATATTGTCATGCGCTGCGCAGGGAACAACATTCATGGAATTCAGCTGGTTCAAAGACGGCAACCCCATAAACGTATCCAAATCGACTGGGTGAGTTATTACGGCATACATAATTCATGGCGCATTCATGACTTTGTTCGGAGTGAGGGAGACAAAAAATTCGGGAGTTTTCCCGACCGAATCGCTCGACTCAGAAAAGTTTTGGTTTTGAGAATCTTGTGTGCTAGCAAAATTGCATTCTAATTGGAGAACCTTTAAACCTATTTAATTAAACTAATATTTTTTAATTCCATTATTTGAGATAATTTTCGGTACGAAATTTACTCTGTTTCTTGAGTTGCAGGGAGCTGTGGATCCGAGTGATGCCCAAAGATGCCAAAGAGGAATATTCTACGTATCTCGGAATTGAAGGGGTCACACCCTGGGACGAAGGTCGGTACACTTGCCAAGTCGTCGACTGGGGTGTTCAACAGTGCAAATCCGTTTATCTCGAAGTGGTGCAGGCCCCGTCCGTTCAAATTCTTCCAATGAGCGCTTCACTACAAAAGGTCAGTACCATCCACCATGCCAATTAAGTTGTGCCGTTTTGAATCTCAAGATTCTTCTCAAGATTCCCCCTAATGGTTTTCCAACTTTTAGGAAAAAGGTGGAATGAGTCGTGATGTTCTCATTTAGTTTGAAGGCGGTCTGAGGAAAATCTCGAGACTATCTCACTCAGGCTGGAGAGGTGGTGTTGAGTGAAGGTAGTTTTACTTTTTCAACCACCTCCGATGAGTCAAGAATTAAGAATATTTTGACAAGAAACTTGAAACAGAATCTCACACACGATTCAGTTCTATCTGTGAAATAGCGTGAGATGAGCGATACAGCCCCGTCTGAAGAATAATATTTTGCTAGCTTTTTCTGAAGTCTTGAGAATATTCGTTAGGACCAGGAAACATTCAATTTTACTTCCCCCATTTCTTCAATTGGTGCCATGCAATTCTCTTTTACTTGAACGTCAATCGGCTTTAGGGTGAAAACATCGATCTAAAGTGCGTCAGCGCCAACGAGCTGATCAGACCAGATGGGGCGCAAATCGGCTACAGCTGGACTCGCGATCAGGTCCTCTTCCCTTTGAATCTGGGCCAGGAAGTTTGGGAAGATTTGAAACCCGCTGGGAGCATCCTCCGGGTTCAGAATATTCAGGTATGGCCATTAGTTCCTAACCATACTGAACTATGAATGTTAGAAAATTTATTTAGATCCGTCCATTGTAGAGATCTACAACGTACACGTGCATGGCACACACTTCGGCGTCCACGCAGGCCAAACAGAGCGTGAGGATCGAGGTGGTCAACCAGACGACGATGGCGATGTGCAAATCCGAGCGACACTTAGGCGTCAAATGGGGGATCACCCCACCAGGCAGCACCGCTCTAGCAGAGTGTCCAAACGGGTGAGCCTTTGGCAAGATTTGTGTTTAAGAACGTTGCATTTTTTACACAAGGTGTAATTATTCTACGATGAAAGTCGATAGGTTAATTGAGCAAAAATCAATTCTGTGTCACTAAAAAAATATTTTTGAAAAAAGTTTTTTTTTACTATACCTACACTGTGTGGACAAATGTGAAACCTCGAAAAAAAGGAATCAAAAATACTCGTGAAACTTCACCTTATTTGTCCTCCTGGGATCCTTCAAAAATCCCATTTGTAGCCCCATGAAAGCCCCATGATTCCCACGGTGAAATCGGATCGTGCTGGGACCCCCCAAAATAGATTCTACGTCCCAAAATATATCGAATATATCGATCCCATAGCCAACATCCTTTGAAAAAACCCTCCCGTAGTCCCATTTCAGCCGGGTGTGCATGCAAATGCCTGATGTGTTTCGTGTTTATAATTAAGTTTGTACCAACTCATGTTTTGATGTTTGCGGTGTCATGTTGGCCTCTGCAAATAGAAGCCTTGATTGATTGATTGATTGATTGGGTTTGGGCGACTGGGCTGAAGACCTAGCGGGCCCAACTAGAAGTAAACTGAGTATTTTATCAAAATTTCTGATTTTTTCGATCCGATTTCCGCGTGGGGATCTATGGGGCTACAAATGGGATTTTTATAGGATCCCAGGAGGGCAAATTAAGGTGTCGTTTTCCGAGTAATTTTGGACGCATAATCCATTTTTTCGAGGTCCTCTACCTGTTTAGACCCCCCCAAATATTTTCTTGATGACACCGAATTAATTTTTGTACTATATCAAAAAATAATTAACCCTTTTGTAAAATTTGCAGCGTTTTTATTATTTTTATTATTTATATAATAAATAATAATGATAATTATAATATAATATATTATATTATATAATTATATTATATTATATTTTATATTATATTATATTTTATTACCCCCCCCCCCCCCCTCCATCCCTTAAGTCGCTCATTTCAATTTACGACTACTTGACCAATCGGAGACACAATTTCACTTGGGCTTAACTACCCCACTCTGTGGGCATGCTCCATTTTACCAGAAAATTATTGACTTCACCTACAATGGAACTTCTTTTCCTCCTAGACTAACATGAGTAAGAAAAAGGAAATTAAAACTACTAAGGAAAGTTCTCAGACACCTCTACAGCTGAGCTCCTTGTTTTCCATCTTGATGAGTTATATATATATATAGTCACAACTACGCTGTGTAGATCCTACTTGGCAGACAGGATCGCTACTGTGTGTCCTCTACAGCGCAATGATTCTCTTGACCCGTCCTTATTTAAATATTCATAACCCCGCAATCACTGACTTTTAATTCACATCTGTAAAAGGTCCGGCGTATTTGACTTGGCTTCATGAGGGGTTTCCACAACGAAATTGAGTTCAAGTGGCGGAGAGGGACGAAATTTATACTGTAAAATTAGTTTCGTCAAGACAAAGTGAAAGGTTGAGTAGGTATCCGCGGGAATGGATGGGGTGAAGATAGTTGGTGTGCGTTGAGAGAGAGTGGGGGGGTAATTCTTCCAAGCCCCAACAGCTGAACCGATTTTCATGAGGGTGGTCTCACTGTGATCAGCCCTAGGTCACTGTATCACAGTGAAAGAGCATTATATTTCCTATAAAATCCCATGGTCACCCAAATTCGGTTTTTGGATTCTAGACATCTTGAACCGGATGATGTCAAATTTTGAGTACGAACATTATAATGTCTGAAATTGAATGAATTTATGAAAATGAGAACGTTTATTTGTGAAGGCCTTCCGGCGATACAAGGTTGAAGCTTGAAATTTTGACAAAATACCCGGTTTACCATCTAGTTGTGCCCGCAATGGTTTTCAGCTCGATCGCCCGAACCCGTGGGGCGCTTTGGGGCTAAAATGGGGCTACGGGAGGGGTTATTTTAAGGTTTTCGGCTATGGGGTCCAGTTTGTTTTCATTTCGAGGTATTTTTAACGTATTTGTGACGTAGAATCCATTTTTGGGGTTCCCGTAAGGATCCGATTTCACCGTGGGGATCTGTGGGACTTCCATGGGGCTACAAATGGGATTTTCGAAAGATCCTAGGAGGTCAAATATGGTGTCGTTTCCAAGTAATTTTGGACTCAAAATCCATTTTTTCTAGATCCCACATCTGTCCAAACCATGACCTATAGAAAAAAGTGTTTCCCTATATTTTTTCAAAAATATTTTCTTAATGACACTGAATTAATTTTTTGAGTTGCAGCTTAGTTGGAAAACTGGTTAAGTCCACTTAGGGTTTATTTCGAGAAAATCTGCAAAACTTATTGAGATAGATTTTTGTTCAAAATCAGATATTAGGCGGCCGTACATCTACCGGTTTTTTCGACGAGCCTCAGTATTTTTGTGGAAACCCGCATGGTTGGAGTGTCGGGTTTCCACGAAAAAACCGTGGCGCATAAAAAAAAACCGACAGATGTAGGCCTGCCTTTGGCCTGCTATTTGATGCTTCCTGGCGGGAGATTAGGTCTCTCTGAATCGAAAAGAATCAATGCCTTACGTAAACTCTCATACATGGACGTAAAATTCGATAAAAACGTTCAGACTTGAACAGTTTCGCTTCAAAACGCTGGACCTAACGAGGTTTGCAAAACAACTGGTGGGAACTAACCAGTTCTGAAACCAAAGTTGTGAATTCACTGAGACGTACCTAATAGTATTGTGTTTTGTGAATAACCTTACCATGTTTACATACTAGCGGGAAAAAATCGAAGTTCCAAGACTACGAAAAAATAACTCTTTCTTTTCTAAGTAACTGTGTACACACAGTGGTGGGTAGAGTTAATAGTCGTAGCCAGCTTTGAAACAAAACTCGTGAACTTACTACAACTCTTGATCCCAACTATTTTGTTTCAAAACAAATTCCGGACTAAACCGCTCTTGGAAAAAAACGCATATTTTTCACTGTAATACACTATCACTGATATACACTATCATGCAAATCTAACACTTTTTGAAGGTATCCCTATCATTTACAATTTTAAAAAAAGAGTAATTGCGGAAGCCTGCATGGCAAGAAAATGTGCGCCCATGCTGGCTTGCCAATTAATTTTAAAGGAAATGTAATGCTCTTTCACCTTTATTAGTTTTGACAAAATACTCAGTTTACCATCCAGTTGTGCCCGCAAGGTTTTCAGCCCGATCGCCCAAACCCGCGGGGCTAAAACCTGTGGGGCTAAAAAGGGGTTTCGGGAAGGTCTTTTTAATGGGTTTCGACTACAGGGTCGAGTTAGGTGTCGTTTTCTAAGTATGTTTGGACGTAGAATCCATTTATGGGGGTCTCAGAACGATCCGATTTCACTGTGGGGCTGTATGGGGCTCTCACGGTGCTACAAATGGGATTTTTTAAAGATCCCAGGAGATCGTTTTCCGAGTAGTTTTGGACGCAAAATCAATTTTTGCGAGGCCCGACATCTGTGGCTTTTTAAAAATTTATTCAAAAAATTTTTTAATATTTTCCTAATAACACAGAATTAATTTTTGCAAAATGAACTTATATAGAAGAACTTATATAGAACTTATATAGAACCCTTGTGCAAAAGTTGCAGCTTTTTAAATCTGAAATATTTCGATGAAATACCTAGTATGTACTTATATAAGTACAGTAGTCCCCGCTTTATGTGGTTATGGATAATGATTTAACTCGTTTATTGTAATAAAAACTGCCTGGAACGGATCGGACGTATCTCATAACGTAGGTTTTTACCCGCATATTGTGATAACAGTTCGTCGTATTATAATAACTATTGCTCCTTCAGACATGTTGTGGTCAACCGTTGCAAGAACCGGACGGGTCATTCTCGTTAGAATGTTACAATTGCTGTCCCCGGGGGTTTTTGACCAATTCTCGTTGAAGAAGAAGGTTGCCAAGACGGCATATCGTCGCTTAAGAGGCAACACCACGTATCCAACATTTTGTCGAAAATGAGGTTTTTATATCACTGGATGCAGAATTTCGCTCCGCGTAGAATGGTAACATTGGTGTTTCGTTAAAACGCCGCCAAAAGCTCTAAAATCGCTCTAAAAAATTAAATGTTAACACCACGTATCTAACTCTGATGAGGCAATACCACGTATCTAACTCCTGCCGGTATGCATGTTTTTCCTTCCTCCAGAACAGTTGCCAAAAGTTAGATACGTGGTGTTGTATATCACTGGATGCAGAATTTTGCTCCGCGTAGAATGGTAACATCGGGGTTTCGTTAAAACGCCGCCAAAAGCTCTATAATCGCTTACATGTTAACACCACGTATCTAACTCTGATGAGGCAATACCACGTATCTAACTCCTGCCGGTATGCATGTTTAAATCAGTTTTTTCTTCCTCCTGAAAAGTTGCCAAAAGTTGGATACGTGGTGTTGCCTCTTAAGCGACGATATGATGGATCTCGATCCATTCTAGTCCACGATGTCATACTGCCCCCACCTGACTTGACGCCTGAAGTGTACGAGGAGTGGATGGCCGTTGATTATGACCTCCCAACTTCACATGTCCCCACGGAAGATGAAATATGCACGGTGATTGGGCATGATTTATGCATTTTATTGCGTATTTTATTGACGATTGCTACAGGTCCATAATTTATTATGTATTCATGAAAGAATATAATATGGTACCTACATAACATTGAAACTTGAAATTTTGGATTTTTTTTATTGCCCCGCGTAAAGGTATAACCCGGATATTGTAATAAGTAAAGTTGACCTGGGACACTTGTTATCACATTAAGCGGGGACTAGGTACTGTTCTAGGTATATAGGTACTACCTAGTACTTATATAAGTACTAGGTATTTCGTATACTTGCTTTATTACCCAGCCGCCGCTCGACACTTCCTTTTACGGGTGATTTCCTCTCGGAAGGCAATGGCAAACCATCAAGAGTATCTTGCCGTGGAAAACCTCTGACATTTGCCGTTTGGAGCCGGCGTTAAATAGTAGGTCCCTACTATTTCAGTAGTAATTATTACAGTAGTAGTAGGTACGCTCAACAGAAGTTAGTAGCGAGAGGGCGCCAACGCCTGATTACGAGTATGGCACCCAAAGAAGAAAATGAGAAAAATGTGTGAAATCTTTATGTAGGCATTCATGTGAGCACTTTCGGTCTAACCGTGTTTCTATTTTTATTTTTGATATTTGCTGTTCAAAAAATTCTATACCTACCTATTGAAGTCTCTGAGTGTTGCCTACTGTTGTTTGTTACCTACGTTTATTGTTTGATTTCATTGTTTGACGATTCCTATGTCAGTTTGACTTTGGCAGTACAAAACATATTGATTGATTGATTGATTGATTCTGAAATGGCTGTGTTGTTTTTTCCAGGTATTACGGAGTGGCGAAGAGGCAGTGTCTGATATCAGAACCTGGGACAGCGAATTGGCAGCGACCGGATTTTTCACGGTGTATTTCTGAAAAATTCGACGCCATTCTGTCCGACGTGAGATTAAATTACGGTTTTCCATCTTGTTTATCAGTGTTACTGGTGGATCCCTTCGAGGGGCTCCTTTCTCGCCTTAGCTGCCAGGCTCAAAGACAAGTGGCGATTCGTTTTTGAGTGTTTGTCGGCCTGACTTCCACTTCTCCCACCGTAAAGTTGGAGTTTTCTTCTTTGGCGTTGGGATTCGTGGCCTCTTCATCAGCCGGGGTTGCAAAACAATTTAACTTCCCATTACGGGAAAACCAAAGGGGGCCCATCAGCGATGTTGGTGTGGGGATGAACAAAGTCCGAACTCCCTGTGGTCTTTGAATGGTTTTGGTTAAAGTAGCGAATGGAAGGGGAGCGGGCTGGCGAGTGTGGCTTCAAATCGGCTTTATACTCAACAGCTGGCAACTATGATCGAGCATTTCAAGGAGGAGGAGAATGCTCATTTTTATTCTAAGGCACTTGTAGATGTCACAAACATTTTAATCACAAGTCAACAAAAAAAATCGTTTTGGCTAGCATAGTAGGAGAAAAGTATGAAAACACCAAAAAGTCCGCTTAAAATGGCTCAAAAATGTGTTTTAAGACTCAGTTTACAAGAATGTTGGGAAATGTTTGATTGAAGGGAGTCGCGGGGACGAAAGGAGGGCTCTGTTGATGGTGGGGTTTGCTGAGACAAAGGGGTCGGCAATTCCCAGAAGAATGTATACCCATTTTTCGGCTGACAGGGGAATTAGCGGCAGGCCGCAACATACCTTGAATCATGCAAGTGAAAGTCCTGCGCTCATTTTACATGCGCTCTCAAAGTTATTAAGAGAAAGCTGCGCTCTTTTTACATAGGCGTCGGCCCAAGTGCTAATCCTTGCGCTCAATTTACAATCGCCCGTCTTGCATACGATGTGGCCATGAGGTTGTACTGTTTTAAAATCTTGTTGCAAAAATTACCAATTTATTGAACTTGCAATCCACCCTACGAGGAACAAAGCCAACCAGATTCATTTACGCCTGAGTTTTTCTTTTCTGTCTCGAGTACTGTAGGAATACATTTTTCTCGAGTTTCGGCCGGCCCCTCAGGACCGTCGCCTATCCGCCCCTGATCATCAATCTCGTTTTACATACATAGTTATTTTTCCTTACTGCAGTTTCGGATCCTGGCGCGAGGCTACATGAAGACCTCTGTAGAGGACTGTCTTGAAGATCTACTGAATCTGATGAGAAGCAGATCTGGTGGGATGTATCCTGGCGAAGGAGAGCCGGCGATAGAGCTGATGAAGGACGTGCTCAACTACCTCAACAGGACAGAAAGCTGGGTGGAGCTCATCAAAAGCAGCCAACACTTCTACAATGCTGTCGACCTTCTTCTACAACAACCCGACTCTATCATAAATGAGCTGGTAAGGTTACAATTAGAGGCGTCACACAGTGCTTTTTTTCGCCAATCTAGCTGGACAAAACTCTAATTACAAGATAAAAAATTCGTTCCAACGCTGAAAATATGTGTTTTGGCAGTAAATATGATTACTAGGTTCCAGAGTCGATCGGAGCCATTCTCAGACCCCAAAGATGCCGAATAATAATTTATGCTTGAATAAGCTATAAAATAACGATTTTTCGTGAAAAAAAAATCCTCAAAAATTGTTATTATTTTACTGCAATCTCTTGTCATACAATATGTCAGTCTAAATGTTATTGAACGAATTTTTGGATGGTTGTTGGTTTGGATGGTGTTGGTCATGTCGTGACCAACCAACACCATCTAAACCACGACCATCGCGACACGATGAACAATTTGAAGTTACTATTACCTACTTCTCATAGCCGTAACGCTTATCAATTCATTAAAACATTCACACATTTTTATCCCCGTACTTCAGCACTTTCCAACATGTCAAAACACGCAAAAATGCGAAAACATTCAACTTCAAAACGCTGTATCTCGTAAACCTGCAGCTAAATTTGGTCCAGTCCCATCCAGAAATAACTCAAGTTTAACGTGTTAAAAAGATCCGGTTGAACCGAGGTGGAACTCAGAAGTAGCAGTCAAATAACTATAGCTCTAACGACGTTTTTCGCAACAACAAAAAAACGCAAATAGGTACCTACTTCAAAAATATCGTAAATTCCAAAAATTTCATAGAACCAAAATTTTTCAATGAGTTGGTACTCGTTGGTTCAATGCATGATATGACACGATTCTGTGCCTTCTGAGCTTTTTTTCCTTTGTTTCTTACCTAGCCAACTATCTATGAAGAGACTCCAATAGTTATTTCGGAGAAAAAAGGAACTTTTTTTTTAGACTTTTGTCCAGCTAGATTGGCGAAAAAATGCACTGTGCATCAGTAGTAGTCAGGTAACAGAAGTGACGTCTTTCCTTATTGTAGCCTCTCACTGCTATGGTGGTTGTTCATGTTCTGACGCCCCTGCTACCAACCCACGATGGAAGGGGAAACTTTCCATCTTTCTATCAGATTAATACAATAGTTGGTACTCGTCTCACGTGTGACCTACGCGAAGATTGGAAGTAGCATGTGTGACCTACGGCCTCCCTCTTTGCCTACCTACTCGAGATGAGCAATCTCTACACTGCGGCGCCCTTTCGCCTTCCGTCTCCGGCTCTTTATGATGATCAGTTGAATCGTGTCTTTTGATTTGTGCCGAAGTCCGGAGAAATGAGTTTGAGTCAACTATACAGAACGGCTACGATCATAAAACGGTTAACCATTCCGAAGGTAAGCCCGGTGACCAAGAAAGGCGCCAATCCCCTGAATTTTTCATAGGAAAGCGCCAAAGGTGAGCGAAAAAAAAACCATAGGAAAGCGCCAGATTCGCGCCCCCTTCATTTTCCGGATATTTGAGACGATTCATAGATACAACTACTCATACCACTGGCTGTCGGTGTCAGGGAGAAAGGACGCAGGGAAGTTACTTTACTTACATGCCGTTTGAAGTATACGGTCGTCAAAACGTCTTCGTCATTCAATTCTTGGAGGTTTGGGGTTCGTCTTTCTTCGTCATGTTGGGTGGCTCAAACATTGGACCAACAGCATATAAAAACGTCGTCGTGTACATAAACAAAACGCTCACCTCTGCTCGTCAAAATTTCTGTCTTAGCCAAATAAACCAGGGCTTCTGATATACTAGCTGGTGCTTTCGGAAGATGTTTTCGACGCGTTTCATACATCGCCTGTCTAACACCGGACAACTCGCACTCAGTTAGCTCCCTGATGTTACTGCTTTCGTGCAGAACTTGTCGAACTATTTTCGCTGGCTTCTCTTCCAGTGTGTCTGCCGCCCTACGCTTACAAGTATTTCTTACGATATTCCTTTCCAATTGCTTTGAGGTAAGGCTGCTATGATTGGAATGATCGCGCACTACCCTCAGAACCCTGTTGATCCCACTATCCGAGTAAATTGTACACGAACACCCCCGATTGGTGCACCGCCAACGAATAGTGCCGTCCTTCAAGTCAGCCACGCGCCGAAAAGTGAAATTTTGATATATAACCCCATCATTCGCCTTATTTGTCGATATTCTTGTTATAATGTTGGGGTCCATATCGCACGCGAGAGTCTAACAACACTACCGGCCGTACCGTGATCGACTAACAGTAAAAGGTGACAGAGATATCACTACGCAAGCCAACATGAAACTTGAACTTTCGTCCATAATACACAAAACTTGAGATAGTTCTCAACCCGGGGTGTTTGTATATATGATCTTTGCCTTTCCTGCCGGTAAACGGCTGGCGCTTTCCTATGACACGGTTTTGGCGCTTTCCTTACAACGCTTCCCCTTCGGATTAAACAGGATTGGCGCTTCTCTATTACAGCCGGTAAGCCGTACATTTTCAGTAGGTAACACACGAGACCCACCCATCGCCAGTGGTAGGCCACCTCGATGCCGTAGGTCACACATAAGACGAGTACCCAATAGTTTTCTGGATTCGATAGCACTATCGGTAGGTACTATCGATAGTTTTCTGAAAACCATCAATACTATCGGAAACCAAAACTATCGATAGTTCAACACCACTACCTACCTCCTCGACACAAACTCAAAACCTCTATATCGATAGGTTACATTCGCTCTTGGCATTGACGATTATTAATATTAAATTAGGCCAGTACCCATGGAGGAATAGAAATTCTATTCCTCCATGGCCAGTACCTAATCACCACCGAGCCATTTTTGTTTCTTCACATTGGTCATCATTTTTTTAAATGATGTTAAAACATGTTTTCTTAGAGCAATAATATCAGATATTAATCAGATATTTAGAAGAGAAAATATTCTTTTATCCTGCTTTTAGCAGTTACAATCTGTCTTTGTGTTTCAGCGGGTGAGGGACCTCCAAGTACTTTTGAACCGCTGGTCTCTTCTACTGGCCGACCACTACAACGCTTCTGCCGCACATTTCTCTCATCAGACTTACGTGGCGGACATTTTCAACGTTTACGACGACAGCCGTTTCAGCTACTACATTCCCAACATGTCCAACGAGTCGGTACCCTTTTTATGTTCGTAGTTCATATTCTCGCACGTCTGGTTATTCAACAGGTTCTGTTTTGCAGGTACCCTCCCTGGTACGGCGCCAAAGTCACCATTCACATTGTGCCTCAGTTCCCCGAAGTGAAAAACACGAGTTGCATCGCTGTTGTCAATTTCCGTAACATTTCCAACTTCTTACCCAACAGATCTACTCAGAAAACCATGTGAGTTGAAAAAATAAAAGTAAAATAAATTTAAAACGATGCAAATAGGGTTAGTTTCACCAAACAACCCAAGCGCTGCTCTTGAAGTAAAGCTGGTCTTAGCGTAAGCGTGTTGTAAGGATTTGCACTTTTGGGATTGTTGATCCTGTTGTAGTGGTTGTTTATACCGAGTTCATGCATGTCGAGGCAGAAGTGAGTCACGAACCAGGAGTGTACCTACTGTGCAGCTGGATTTCGAGAAATATAGTCTTTTGGATAATCTTGAAGTTTGAATTTACACCAAAGCGTAAACTGCCTCTTAAATAACGGGTTCCACCTCAAGAAGGGGCGCTTAAATGTTTGGAGCAAAGCTAAGCTTAAATTGAGAGCTTAGTCCGATCAGAATCAATCTCGCGTCTGTGGGCAACAATCGGAAGCTGGCCAATGTACACTGCTGAGACGGCTTTAGTGGGAGTCCACCAGCGTGATGGAGGTGATAAAAAACGCTGCGAATTTTACATTTTCATTGATATTGGTACATGTGCGATAATTAATTCTGTGTCAGTAAAAATTCTATTTTGATTAAAAAATTTTTTTTTCCTCGGACAATATTAAATAGATCAAATTTTGATCTCCTGCGATCCTTCAAAAATCCCATTTGTAGCCCCATAGATTCCTATGGTGGAATTGGATCGCTTTGGGACCCCAAAAATGGATTCTACGTCCATTAACATAATTTTATTGGTTTTTATACTTCAATACATGGTATTCCATCATTTTACACCAAAAAGCAATTTTTCCGCCGGTCCTGCGCATAGGGGGCGCTCCCAAATCTGCTCCGGTGATAGGGGGAACAAGTCGCCCCAGGGTGAGTTGTATCGCTGTTGGCTATAGCTCCGTTCTTGGTGGGGGGTACGTCGCTGTTTTGGTCTCCTCTAGCCTCCATCGAAGATACTTGCGGGGGCTCAGAGAGCCCCCGGTTGCTGACTGCGCATGAACACAGCCCAGAGGAAGCTGCTCCCATCAATTGTCCTTCTCGCTGCCCATTGAAGCACAAAGGAGGGGTAAAGTCTCTTGACTCCCCTAGCAGATCTTTGATGCCAACATCCTCTCCAATGTAGGACCGCCGGCGCCACCAGGGCGGTCACAGCTCCTGTCAGCTCCTTCACCGCGTTCGTGGTGATTCTACGTCCAAACATACTTCGAATACGACACCTAACTCGATCCCATAGCCAAAATCCTTTTTTTTTTAAAAACCTCCCGTAGCCCCATTTTAGCCCCTTAGCGCTCCGCGGGTTTGGGCGATCGGGCTGAAAACCTTGCGGGCGCAACTAGGGGGTAAACCGAGTCTTTTTTCAAAAATCAGATTTAAAAATAAAATCCTACTGCCCAAAACGGCTCGGACGGTGGAAGGACATTTCGTTTTTGGTATCTACAGATAATGTCAAATTTTGACCCTGATCAGAATTTTCGCCCTCCATCGCGATTACATAGGTTTATTATCAGAATAATAATAAACCAAAATAGCTACAAAATTCGGATAATCGGGTGTAAAAAATCGATTTGCATCCCTACTGCAGACCCTTAGAAGCTACACTTGGTCTCGCCATCAATTCAGCGCACCTGGAAATCGGCTCCTCCCCCCCCCCCCCCCCCCCCCCACCCAACTACGATGCTCACGCTAACCTGGTGAATTTGTTGTGATGGCTTCAGGGACGGCGGAGAAGTCATCTATGAGATTCAATCCAACGTCATCAGCATATCAGTCAGCAGCCACTTGAAAGTCCACGTAGAGCTAGAAGTTCCATTGCACACGTCTCGAGATGGCTGGAACATCACTTGCGCAGTAGCGCCCTCGTTGGAGGCCACTTGGGACTTTTCAGCGTGCCATCACGGGCTGAGGCAAAATACGACTCAATGTGTGTGTCAATGGCCTGGCGTGTATTCAGCGCTGCTTACTAAACATTCGAAAGTGGTAAAGTTTTCACAATGATAGAATCTATGTGGCCCAAGTTCTGCTCATCCAAGTTACTCGGCTTTTCTATTGTTTCAGAACTCCGTCGGACATGGGAGAAATTCGCGACCTTCATCCATAGTGCTGATAGGGTGTACTTGCTGCTTGGTGCAATGCTTGCTGGCGTTTGTCCTGCTGCTGCTGAGGTGGTTCCACAGAAAGACATGTCTTCTCTTCCTGAAGCTCCAATGCTGTGCTTCAGTCGCAGCAACTATGTGCATCTTTATTTACTGCGCTCGGTTGCCGCCTACTGTCGTAGGTCTTAATGATAGTTTTTCTCTTGCTGATAGTTACCGCAATAAGTTTTAAAGTCTGTTTCCTCTTTCAGTCTGGATTCCGTTCCATCAACATTCTCATAGAAATCCTCATTCTGCTCGGCCTATCATCACACCTCAGCAAACTCTTAGTCATTTACACGGAAGTCGTCCGCCTCCCAAACGTACAAAACATAAAGAAGACTGTATTTGGCATCACCACTGGTAACCACCCCTACAACCTCCAGTTCTCCATAGCTTCCCTCAAATACACACTCTTTTTCTGTGCAGGTGTAACAACATTGGGTGTTCTCTCGAGCCTATTAGCCCACAAGCTTGTTGGAGGTGAACTCAAGAGCTGGTGGCTTCCCTTCGACTCGGCCATATTCTTCATTTTCACCGCCTGCGGGATCCTCATTGTCGTCTTGTTTGTGTTCCTCTTCGCCAACCTCTTCCACCGCCTCAGGTTTTTGCGGTGTCTCCAAGATGAGAAGACCACTGTCACTCTCAACAGGAGGTACCTTTTAATCCAACATGTCATTCCTGAGAAAAATTGTTCCAATGCCATCGTTACTTTGTCCTTTACAGAATTGGTCTGCTCAAAAGAACGGGGTTCCTGTTTGTGTTCATGGTCTGCATGACATCTTCCAGTATAATCTACGTCAACATACCCTCAAAAACCAACCACTATGCTTTCAGTATTATATGCGCCATTTTTGTGAGTATAACACGTCCATTACATTTTTACGAAGGCTTTGGAGGGCTTCGCATTTTTAACTTTTTTCATTCAAATTCCTAGCAAAAGAACAAGTTTTGATACAAAAAGTTAGTGCCTAACCTACAGTGTGCTCTGCCAGATAGGGAGCCACCCCCTGCTGGCTAAAGCCAGTCAATACCCGATCTCTCCCAGACGGCCTTAGGTCCCTTCTACTCGCTTTTCGATAACGAATAGTATTTAACTATTATGCTTAGTTTGGGCGGCTTCCATGTTTTTCTTGCAGGGAGTGGTGAGGGAAAAAGCCTTTCGGTTGGTTGTTGTAAGGTTTATTGCATCTGATTAAGTATGCAACATCTCTCGAGGCGCCTTTCGCCTGTTCCCGTTAGGGGTATAGGCTCATAAGGAGTACAGGTAATTAGTACCTACCTGTAGGTCTACATTTGGGACCTACCAACACATTGACCAAATGTAGGTCTACATTTGGGACCTACCAACACATTGAAATTTTGTTTAGGAGGAAGCTCGAGAGGAACAGGGAACCCACTCACCATTCCCTGCGAATAATTTTTATTTCTTGAAGAAACACAGGATGAGAGTTAAAAGATTCGTTTGAAGGTGAAATCTAATTTTTTTTTCCCCTCGCTATCCACCCTTTATCCCTCCACCGTGTTAATGTTGTTTGTGTTGTTTCATTACGTGGGGGTTCGATTCTCCATGATCGGTGGGAGGGGGGGGGGGGGAAGGCGTTGTGTCTTTTCACTGCCTTCCTCGGTCCCCCTTTTGAAGACCCCATCCTTAGTCCCCCCCCCCCCCGTCACCTGGCCGACCCCTTTCTCAAAACTCGCCTTGTGCCTATTTTTTATTTATTTTTTAAACACATTTTGGACCAGTTTGAGCCAACGTTTTGTTGTTTTCAGACTTTTCTCGTTATCTACTCACTGAGCTGAATTTTTCGTGACTAATTTCGAATTTTTCCGACTCTTGGAAGTACCTAATAATGGTTCTCCTCCTCCTCGGTCCTCCAAGGTCTGGAGCTCCAAAATAATAGAACTTCCTGAATGTAAACCCCTCCCGACCGCTTTCCCTAATATTAGAAAATCAACCTGCAATGTCAAAATGTTGTTTTGTGTGTTTTTTCAGGGGTTCGTTATTTTCTTTTGTTATGTGCTGCACAGTGAAACTTCCCTCAACATGAAGCTTTTGAAGCAGTTCAAAATATACAATTCCAAAGACCACGACTACAGTTCGGAGTCGGAAAACAACTTGTTTAATTGTGAGTAAAATATGGAAGAAAATATACTTTCATGCACCAAAAGTACAAATCGCCATTAATTATCTGTAATTTGATTATTGTTTCGCCCTTTGATTATTGCAGTTTTCACGAAACAAGAAGCCGAAGTCGAGAGCGATTGTGCGCCTCCCATTTTGAAAACGGCACAAGGCATCGCCATGACTGAGTTGACGCCGGTGATGGAAAAATCGTTCATCAAACACAAAATGGTCACTTTCAACGGAGAACCCGTGTTAGGTGAGGACCAAGAGTTGACCCAGATAGCATTAAAACACTTGTAGGTAGTGTTTTGAAAACTGTTAAAAGTTTAAAACAGCGTATTGGTGGCATCATCACACATCTAACGATCTTTTGTTTTCGTTCACTTAATTTTTTACATTTTTGTATTCCTTAAGTTTTTCCCACAAATCGAAAACTAAATGACAAAACGAACGACTTCCTCGACATTTTGGTTTATTATACACCTACGTATTCGTGTCGGTGGTCGACAATTCTGATCAGCCTCAAAATTTGACATACCAAATCTGTTTCAAGACACGAAAATTCCGAAAACGGAGTGTCCGTCCACGTCCGAGCCGTTTAGGGCAGTAGGAATTTCTTTTTAAATCTGAAATTTTGAAAGAGTAGGTACTCGGTTTACCATGCTGTTGTGCCCGCATGGTTTTCAACCCGATCGCCCAAACCCGTGGGGCTCTGTGAAGCTAAAAGGTGGCTGCGGTGAGAGGTTTTGAAGGTTTTCGACTTTGGGGTCGAGTTAGGTGTCCTTTTTGGAGTAATTTTGGATGTAGAAGCCATTTTTGGGGGTCCCGAAGGATCCGATTTCACCGTGGAGATCTATGCTGATGACAAAGCTTTATGACAGACGTTAGGATCACGGTTCAAGAATCATCAAGCAGCAACGGTAGGTAGGTAGGTACTATGGCCTATCAATCGATTTGAAAGAGTTCAAAACAGGAAAAAAATGTAAATTAAAGAGGAGAAAAAATGAATTCCTCATTTTATATAATACTAGTCTCTCTGGCTCGCTTCGCTCGCTCCCCTAGTGGTGTGCGTAGCATCGATGGACACGTTCATAACCCTGCATCAAGGTCAACTGCTCCTTCAACATCAACATCAGCAAGGCCCCCCTGTCTAAGTGCTAGTCAAATCAAATTTCAAAAGTCCACCCTCAATAATAATATAACAGCCCCCTGGCCGATAAAATGATTAGCTGAGCGAAGGTAGGCCCCCCTGTCAGAGTGCTAGTGAAATCAAATTTGAAAAGTTCACCCTCAATAATAATAGAACTACCTATCCAATTGTCTTCTCACCGTGAAATCGCCCCCTCCCCCTCGGTTTTTTTTAAATCCGACTTCGGAATCGGATTGGCCATATTTTGGCGCGCATTTTGCTCGTGGATACCATACCCAAAAAATGGCTCCTTACTGGATATTTTTGAACCCGAAAAAACGTGGCTGATAAAATGATCGGCCGAGCGAAGCAAGAACCCCCACCCCTGTCAAAGTGCTAGTGAAATCAAATTTGAAAACTCCACCTTCAATAATAATAGAACTACCTATACTCGGCCGACCAGTTTCCTCGCCTCTCCACCTATCAAAGGTCCCTGGACCCTTCGTTTTCTAAGATCCCTGGCCCCGCGCGAATTAAAACGATCCAATTGTCTTCTCACCGTGAAATCGCCCACTCCCCCTCGGTTTTTTTGAAATCCGACTTCGGAATCGGATTGGCCATATTTTGGCGCGCATTTGGCTCGCGGATACCATACCCAAAAAATGGCTCCTTACTGGGTATTTTTGAACCCGAAAAAACGTGGGACAAACGCGAGAAAGACGATTTTTCGACGAATTTCCGGCGAATTTCCCGGGCGAATTTCCGAATTACGATTTGACCGACGTCTTCCTCCAGGTCTGATCTATACGGCTGGTATTTTTTTGTAATTTTTTCGACCCCTTAAACGGCCTTTGGTGCGAGTTGAAAGTGGAAAACGTAGGACAAACGGGAGAAAGACGATTTTTCGACGAATTTTCCGGGCGAATTTCGGATTTACGATTTGACCGACGTCTTCCTCCAGGTCTGATCTATACGGCTCGTATTTTTTCGTAATTTTTTCGACCCCCTAAACGGCCAGCGAGCGGAAAGTGAAAAAACTCACTCGGGAACGCGTTATCCCGTACCAGAGTTGGGCAAAAAGTAGTTCTGAAACTAAAACTAAAAACTAAAACTAAATTAGTTCCGAAGTGGAACTAAAAACTGAAACTATTAGTTTCAGTTCGATTTTCGAAACTAACTTTTGGAACTACATTAGTTTCATTTTCAACTATTGAAACTGAAACTAATTTAGTTGCAAAAGTTAGTTTCGAAGTTGCGAATAAAAACTAAAGTAGTTTCATCTTTTATTCGTAGTTTCGGAACTAAAAATGAAACTAATTTTTTTCCTCGCGTTTTTTTACTGATTTGAAGGGGATGTGTGTTCGTGTGTGTGTTTCAACGAAATGTGGGTGATGGGTGCGAACAAGTTCGTTTTTTCAGGGTCGTAAAAGAATAGATTAAAGTTTCCTCCCCTCCCCACCACTTTGAGTGGAACATCAAACGTTTTCAGAAACGTATCGAAGAATTTAGGGTGATGAGTCATTAATTATGTCTGGAGGAAAAAAAATTGCGAGGAAAAAAAATGTCTGCGAAGAAAAAAAATTTAGTTTCATTTTTAGTTCCGAAACTACGAATAAAAGATGAAACTACTTTAGTTTTTATTCGCAACTTCGAAACTAACTTGTGGAACTAAATTAGTTTTAGTTTCAACAGTTGAAACTAAAACTAATTTAGTTCCAAAATTAGTTTCGAAAGTCAAACTAAAAACTAAATTAGTTTTTAGTTTCACTTTCGAAACTAAAAACTAATTAGTTTTTAGTTTCAACTTTAGTTCAACTAAATTTTTATTCGAATAATCCCAACTCTGTCCCGTACCAACAAACCACACGGCTACCACACGGCGGCCAACACGATTTTATATTATTGTATGATATGATGATAATATATTATAATATAATATATTATAATATAATATATTATAATATAATATTAATTATAATATATTATATTATAATTTATATTTTGGGAGTTCATATTTTGGGGAATTTTCCCAATAAATTCCCCGTTCCCCGGGAATATTCCCGAGGCACATCACGATTTTTCCATCCGACGGAGATATCGTTTTTTGGAATTCAGAAATCTTTAAACGTATAATGTCTAATTTTGAGGCCTTTCAGAATTTTCTACCTCCGTCACGATTACGTAAGTGTATTATTCCAAGAATTATAAACTAATAGAAGCCGACGTTGATATTTTCACGATTTCAGTTTCATGGATTTTGAAAAATCGACCTCACCAGATTCGGCATGAAACATCGTTTCAGAAAACATGAAAATCTCTAATGCAAATTTCGGTGAATTCGATTCAGTAGGGTGGTGGAAACATTGAACGCTTAATTTTCGTCGGACATTTACTCATATCTGAAGAATTCTCCAAATGGTTGGAAATTTCATCGTATTACACCATCAAAAAGCACAATCGTTGATATAGGTACTGCCTTCATTCGCCTGTTAGCATCGGTACCACTTTCATCTACATCACAAGGACTATTTGATTAAGAAATTGAGCGTCGAATCAGAACCACCGTCTGAAAAAATAATGAACGGATGTGTCATTGAACAATGGATTTAATGAGAGGGTTGAATGAAGTCGTGAAATTTCTTAGCGAAGTGGCTTACTGGAAATTGAGTCAAGTGAAAACGGTACTGGGCCGAAACCTGAAACATTTGATTAATCCGCGTTAAGTTTTGAAACTATGCTAATTTTACACAAGGGTTTAATAAGCTGAATCCGAGTTGCGGTCACGAGCTCACAGTCCATGAGTAAGATATAACAATTATGGTCCCCTGTTCGAAAGGTAACATCCGATTTGCGGTCCAAGGTGGAAAGATTGTCAATCAGTCAATTAGTAAAATTTACTAGAAAGAAAGACTACGCGTGTTGAACATTTAATGTTCAACACGCGGAGTATTTCTGGCAGTATCCTGAGCCATAATGTGCTATGGGGCCCTTATAGGCAACTGGACTCATTCAGATGCTCAGGAGCAGGTGCTGCATGGGGTGCGAGTGTACAGTCTGGACATGGTAAGGAGGTGAAGAATTTGCGGATGTCAGCGAATAGGTTCCCCTCCATAGTTGCTAGGAGGATGGTGGAGGCAGACGGGTCATGGTTTGCATAGCTCAAACACCTAGCGCAGCAGCACCGGTGCCATTTTCACGGTGACTTGGGAAGTGGCTGAAGCAGTTGGAGGTGCTGGAGGATGGGCATGGAGGGCATGCAGGCGTCTGCTTTTGGATCCAGGAATCCTCTCTATTCGGCGCGATGTCAGTTTAGCTCACTTCAGGCTTGACAATCAATCCTACTGTGTTACATTGGCTGTACTCGGGACCCTTAATAAGGTATTTCAGTTTCCCAAACACAGCCGAGGGGAACTTGTGATTGAAAACGCTTGTTCCTACTTGTTCGTGATAATTTCGTCGATGGGGTCCTAGTTCTCTTTCATTTAGGTCATTATCACACATATATATGTGTGATAATGACCTACATGAAAGAGAACTAGGACCCCATTAATATTAGTCTCAAGCTCAACGTGACTTCCGCTCTTTTCCTCAAAAGTCCCTAACAATACCTATTTAATATGTAATGTGTGACGAACCGTTCATTCACGAATATTATTCATTCACCAAGGCTCTTCCCGAGTTCATCTCGCCTCTAATGTAACTGCGACTTATTTTTTAAGTACCTACATATTAATTAAGGAATGGAACAAATGAAAACGATTGAATAGTCAGAGGTAATACCAACTTGTGTCGAACGGGAACATAAAATTTCAATTTTATCGCTTATAAGCGATAAATGGGACCGTGTAATGACTTTGAAAATAGAAGAACAATGACGAAAAACGTGCATTTATTCAACCGTGGCTTTTTTTTTTTTTTTTTTTTGTATTTTCTTTGACTAAGCATGACGACTAAAAGCTAAGCCTGTCTGTCAGAACTTGCATTAAATCATTTAATATGTAGGGTAGTTACGTCTTATCTTTTGGAAATAAATATATCTGTACAGTCAAAAAATACTAATATGATTGGATTTTTGCTTATCCAATGTTTTTTTTTTTTTTTTTTTTTTTTTTTTTGTGCTAAATCCGAATCTTTTTTTAACTTTTTGCACTTTTTTCACTTTGTTGCTTATAACTCCGAAACTATGCATCCTACGGCAAAAGTCACTAGAGAGTTCCTAGTGGATACGATCACGTGGAATACGGATAATGCGACTATATTCGATGCTAACCGAAATTGATATAGACACGATCTAGCATTTATAGTTCGTATCTCTGCGTCGGATCTTGGACTAACGGGTCACATCACTCTTAAAACGTGTACGTGTAAACAAAACAACAAGCAACATACAGTTACTGTATTCGGCTTTCGACGTGAACAGTAAGTGTTGTTTTGGGGGTTCATTATCGAAGTATTATGCCAACTACTATGTCAGCGGTCGAGTAATTAATGCTATATTATGAGTGCCTAATCAGTGCCGAAGAGCTCCTTCGGGTCTTTGAGGTTCGCCTTGAACGAGCAAGTGTCAGAAGTGTTTGGAACACACGGAGTACTAGGTTGTGAGCTAGAAAGGACACACTAGTTTCCTATGCACAATAAATTTATTATGATTATTATCATTATTGTGGGTGGATAGTAGTTGAGGTTAAAATAAAATTTATTTAATAAGAGAGGAAAGTAAAATGTGCCCATTCAATTTCCTTTGCTCGCTTTTGAACTTGTTGTCGAAGTTTATTTGTCTTCTCGGAAGCGTGTTCAACTATTAGGCAGGTTACTTTGCGATAAAGATTCACCACTTACGATCTATTGGATCTTCCGTATACATACGTCCTTCGGATCGCCGATACGATGCGATTGACGAAGCTGATTGCGCATGCGCATTGGTGAAGTTGAATACGGTTGGAGTCGAGATACGACGACATATCTCACCGCTAGGAGTTCTCTACTCCTAAGTAGAGAGCGTAGGAGTAGAGTAGGAGAAAGAGCATTAAATTTCCCAAGACAGTCACGAGTCAAAGGTGATTATTGACCCAATAGTTCATGAGCTAGAGTGCGTTGAAAAAGGGCGGTTTTCTACTCTTTCTTCGAAAAATCACTTTACGGAGTAACAACGTGAAAAGTAAATAAGGCACCAGTCACCGAATTTATAACAAAAAAAAATTTTTAGAAGCCAGAGAGCGCCTGTATTCTTTTGTCCCCCCTTTTTTTTACCTTTTTTTAGACACTAGGGCGTTATTATTATTTATTTTATTTTTATTTTATTTTTTATTGCAACCAGGGATCGCCACCTTCTCCCCCCCCCCCCACCCCAACCCCTCCCACCACCAAGAGAGGCTTTCCATCCTGGGTGGGAGCAACTGGGTCCATTGCTGCTTGCTGTGGCCTCTAAGGCAGCTGCTGTAAAGGCAATAAACACCTGTTTCTCGCCAAGTTGGAGTGCTACCTCCTCGAGTCCTCCCTCACACTGTCAGGGAAAACCTGAGCCTCCAGGACCATGCGCAGCCAGGATTGTCAGCCTTAGCCGGGATCATTCGACCTATTGCCCCAGGCGCTTTGTGCAAGATGCGAAACCTTTGAATAGGCTTTTGTTTAAACACGTTTAGCATGGATGGCAACGCCCATTCGCTCTTGGAGCACCACACCCAGGTATTCAATCTATTAGCGGTACCTCGCTGAGAGGTACTCCAATCGAACTATAGGTAACTGCATAGGCCTGCCTTTAGCAGCATCAGCTCGCACTTGCTCTGTCCCCCGCCTCGTGGACTCCAAGTGGGAATGACGTGCGACCATCACCTAGCAGTCTTTTTTTTCTTTTTTCTTTTTTTTTAAATAAAGCTCTGAAATTCAACTTGGGAGTCACAATCCCGAAGCAGGGGGGGGGGGGGGGGGGGGCAGGCCTACCGTCGTGATTAGACGGTAGTGCCACTTCATCCTGAATCAGGAGTTTGACCCCCTGGGCACCGCGGCCTCTGCACTGAAGCTGGGCCTATTGTATCCATCGAACCTCAGAGCGGACGCATCCATGTGTTGATGTCCAAGGTCCCTAAGCCAGGTTTTATCTCATACACGTGTCATCATGAGATAGAGCCGCCGGAATTGCATGTTTTGCCACTTTTTTATCATTCATGTTTATAGTCTTGGAGTTCCAACAATCAGAGAACCCCAGAGGGCGGGGATCACCACTCCCCTGGGTCGAAATACCGACCCTGCGTGAAGACGCTATAACCGTCCTTGAGTCCAGGGTCCAAAGATTGCTGATTCGGCTTCCCCCGCGCCTTAGGCCCTGTCCTCTGTTGTGGAGGGCAATGTATGCCTTGTATGACATTACGGGAGCTTGCGGATAAGGAAAAAGGACAAAAGAAAACCTTGACGCAAGACAGCCTTGAACTCCAGACCCTTCAGTAGTGGACCCAGCACGATAACCACTACACCATCGGCGGCCCCCACCTAGCAGTCTTCTGCTTAGTTTACTGAAATGAGGCCCTGGACTGCACCCAAGAGCCCATCAAAGACCAGGTTCCATAGCTGTGGACCCAAGGCCATAATCTGGTGTACCTCGGGGTAGGTGGAATGAACGTCTAACAAATATTAATAACTGCCGTTACAAAATTATTAATATTTAATATTAATAACAATTAATTACCTACCTTCCTAATTGTTATTGATTGAGCTCCTTGGTGAAGAACGTTTTGATCTTAAAATCCTGGCCTGCACTCGTGCAAGATACTGTGTAAAAGCTTTTTTTGTTATGGGCTCGAACAACAAAATAGCAAAAATGGTTGCAAAAAAGTTGCAAAAAACTTTTGTTGGGAAAAACTTGGAGGCCATAAACCCTCGATTTTATCGGACATTTTCCAGTTTTTAACCTACAACTCGAAAACTAAGCATCGCAGAATAATAAGTTCTTCTTTTCAAGTTCATACAAAGTAGAAGAGCATAAATTTCTGCGTGATAAATGATCTCCTAACAAATTAGAATCGGTTCAGCCGTTTAGCCACAACCAAGCGTCCAAAATAGGCAATTTTTTCCAACTTGGCTGTAGATTTTGGCATTTAGGCCCTTTGGTCCCAAAAAGCTCCAATTGTGGAATGACCCTCTGAGAGGGGCCATGTCAATAGTACCTACCCTCGAAGGTGACTTACTGTTCGGTGTCTGTATCATGATCGGTGTCTGTATGTCTGTAAAAAAAAAAGAGTCACAATCGTTGAAACCAATAATTGGTTATTATGAAGCTAGTTATTAGCTTATTGCATTCATATAAGATAATATTGAAAAATAACTTGATGGTTATGAATGTATGTTAGTGAAATTCTGTAGAATGCCTGGCCTGAAATTGAACTAATTGGGGTTTCCTCTCTTGAACCGGAACATGTGGCCACATCATGACAATTGCAATATATGCCGTATCACCCGTTGGTTGGGGGGGGGGGGGGAGGTCAATTTGACTCGTTATAATATAATACCTGTATAACTTCCCTACTGTATAATTTCTGCGACCCGAACGGTATAATGCCTTCGCTTGATAAACCACTATGAATAATAATAATAATAATTATTATTATTCATAATATATATTATTATTCATAATATATATACATATTGTCGCTATATAATATATATATATTATATTATGATAGAATATTATCGTCGCTGTAGAAGTAACACCGCTCAACCCACTTTCGGGTGAAAATGAAACAGCTTTTTAAAAAACGGGTTTTAAATGAAAGGGTTAGATGGAACATTTAAGTACATTGAACAACCTTTTGAACGAAACCGTCTTTTTCTAAAAAATAAGTGACGAGCGGCCAAAAGATATGATCCTCAAGAGGAGCGGCCAACAGGTTGTGAAAGCCAAAAACTAGGGCTGTTAGCCGCTCCTTTTAGCCGCTCCTTCACGAGCGGCCAACAGGTTCTGAAAGAAAAAAGGAGCGGCCAACAGGCTCTGACGATACCTATCCTTATTCATAATATATATTATTATTCATAATATATATTATTATTCTAATAATAATTATTATTCATAGTGGTTTATCAACTAATTATTATTGTTGCAAACAACGAAAAAATATTCACCACTGACAGTAGGTACAGATTGTTGCAATAATTGCAATAAATTGCAATAAACACAATTATTGTGTTAGGTATATCATTGCAACTAAACCACTAATTCTCAAATGGGAAACTCTAATTTTTTCTCGAATTTGGATTCCCGAGCCAATTCTACGTCAGATAAGCGCGTCGAGCGAAATTTTCGATGAGCGCAAATCCGCGCTTTCTTTGTGGTTTATGGTCCGATTGAGTCGGCGTTTCCTCTGTATCCTACCTAGAAATCCAAATTTTAATACTAAATCCCGAAATAACGAATTCCGACAATTGGCGAATTTATGCGGCGAGTTTAATTTGAACAGTTTTTATAAAGTGCGCGTGGGTCTGTAGGAGGGACCTTGGAGGGGCCCCTGACCCAACATGGCCTTCTCCGTCATCCCCCACTGCTCGGTCTTCCTCCCCTATCATAGGAGCTGGCCCCGCTTGGGGTGGGTGAGGTCTGTGAAGGCGAGACATTTTTTCCAACGATCGGCTTTTTCCAAAGAGGTTTTTCAACCTTCCTCAGGGTTGGATTTTATTCTCTCCTTGCTAATTTCGGGTAGGTACCTGTATAAAAATGGGCTTTAAGTATTTGCATCACCCCCAAAAGTCGGATTAGAATTCCTCTGTATGCTATCCCATCACTTGGCCCATTATTCAAACGGGCGAGTGAAGCGAGCCCCCCTGTGCGAGAAAGTGGTCGGCCGAGCGAAGCGATGTCTTCTGTCTGAGTACTAGTGTTTTGTAATATCATTGATTTAAAATGTTAATGTGAAGAGACATACTTTCAAATGAATTCGAAAGGGTCGACAAGCCGTCTCCTCCGTCTGAAAAATAATCACTACAGTTTAACTGTCTAACAGTTAACAGTTTATTAAACTACTGTAGTACTTCAGTACATCAGTGCAATAACTGTGCCATCAAGTTGTAATTATTAAATGAAGTGACCTACTCCTATTTGAACCCAACGAGAGCGAATTGAATAAGTCTCCTGAAAAAAAAAGAAGTTAAATAGGTCATTGAGAGATACGTTCGTCGTGATTCTTAATTAATTTTTGTTCAATATCCAAACCAAATGTGCATTGTATGTGTTTTTGTCACTGACTAGGTAAGCTGTAAAATTTCTCTTTTGACTGACTCCCAAACCGGTCCTCTTCCTACTGGGCGGAGTCCCATTGGGCGTTAACACACGAGCAAAGAGGGGGACTATCCTTAACACTCCCTGGTGGACAGACTTTCATTTATTGCTCGTCGGTTCATATCCGTTGCAATCCCAGACCTGCTGAGCCTCGTATTGTGAACTTCGCCACTGCACTCCCTAACTTCCCCCTCCCCTCACCTATCACCATTAACAATTCCGTCCGATCCGTCCCAGTTACGGCAATTAATCCCTGAACGAATGCGCTAGGGAACAAGGTCAGAGAAATGGGAATATTCGGCCGAACATAGTTGAACTAATAATGAACAAAGTACTCAGTACAATTAGCACTGAGAAATTAGGTGTCTGAGCAGAGGAAATCACTAGTAAATATTTGGCGTTTTGAATTTTCCCGCGGTGACACTTTAACTAATCCGCCAGAGTGCACTCGCACAAAAAGTAGAAAGTTTACAAAAAATCTTTTTTATTTTTGGTTATGATAATAATATATTATGTTGGTGAACATGAATATGGTCTGTCCCGTCACGATAGCGTCAAAACAAATCCGAACGACTATTTTCCTTGATATTTTCCTGATCCCGTGAATCTCTCTAAATTCGTGCTTTTAGTTCATTGGCTGACCACCAGAGAGCACTTCTTGGAAGCGCCACTCTTCCCTCCAGATTCAAAGTTGAAATTTTCTAAAGTGCCCTGGAAATTTGAATTACACTGTAGGAGCCCAAAACTCACTGCTATGGCTTCAAATTATGAAGTTCTTTCAGAAAAAAGTATTAGTCGACATTCGGTTCCCTGGTCCATTGTCTCTTGTTCTCACTTCATCCCCAGCTTGGCACCAACTTTGAGTGCCTTGGACAGGTCTGGAAAGCTTTGGGACATCTTGGAAAACCTTGGAATCTCTTATCCAGCTTAGCACCAACATTGCAAGCCATGGGCAGGTCGGGAAAGCTCGGGGCAATCCTGGGAAATTATTCTGGAGATTGACCCAAAAGTAGTAAATCGTCAGTTGTATTGGGATTAGGGTCATACGAAAATTTTCACTCTTTCGCCGAAATTTGCGAAAGCTCGGCGAAAGAGTGGACATTTTCATGACCCTAACCCCGATACAACTGACGAATCTTGGGAAACCTCAGAAATCCTTATCCAGGTTGACACGAACTTTGCAAGCCTTGGACAGGTCTGGAAAGTTTGGAACGAGAAGAGACGAGAAGTATTCACTCCATGCGTGAATCGGGAGTGTTGTGGTATCAGGAGTGCAGTGGTCCCTTTCTCTGGGCCTGGTAGTGCAACTGCTAAACCCAGGGGAAAGGATTGAGAGTCTGAAGGGGAAAACGGGGGCCCTTTTTGCAAGGCTGTCAGCCTTTTCATTGCCATCAAAGCCTCTATGCGCCAGTATCCCAAATGGAGTAAAAATTAAAAACACCCCACCCAACAATGTCCGTGTAACATACATACACACACCGTTAGTTATCAACTATGAAGGTACAACACAGCCCAAGTCGATTTTTGGCTTTTGGATTTATATACATTTTGGATTTGTACTTTACATACCTAAGTATATATTAGGAGATTAATCAGGACATTAAAATTCTGAATGAAATGACCTACCGTCATCCAACGAGAACGTCGTCAGACTGTCTGGAAAAAAATCAAAATAGTAGAATTATTACAATCAAATTTACCAGAGGTATTAAAAATCCGGGGGGGGGGGGGGGGGTAGCTGTACGCCCGGTTACACTTCTTTATAATTAGAGTTATTCACTATCGACTTACTACTGCTTCCTGTGGGTCCGACGAACGGTGTAAGAGGCTCTCCTGAAAAGAATGGAATCGTTGAAAAATGTGTGTTGTTGTTGTATGTGTTGTATTTTCCTGAATTACACGTTATGTAATTTAGATATTATCTTTCAGCAGCAATTCATGACTTACCGGTTCCTACGAACGGTATAATAGGCCCCACTAAAAAAAAAAAAAATGGAATCGTTGAAAAATGTTACAATATTTTCGTAAATTACTTAATATGTAATTCATATTATTGAATTGGTGGGGGAATATTAAATTTCCCCCACCGTCTATAATAGACGTATAAATCATAAATTGCTTACAGTCGTTCAATGCTGGGTTTTCGTCTGAAAAAAAAAAAACAAAAAAAACAAGTAGAATCGTTACAATTATGCAATATTACAATGGAATCATATTATTTAATATTCCTCCGACGAATTAATAAGCTAAAGAAAATTAAAGAATTAAAACCGCTAGTAAGTAATAGCGCCGTATCTTGTTGCTGGAGATTGGATTGATTGATTGGCTTTATAGCAAAAAATAATACCAGTGGGTCCGCTGACCAGGCGCTTCACGCTATGCTTGGTGTGTGACATAATATTATAATAATAATAGTTATGCAATATTCAAAAGGGCCTAAGCGCCATTTTTTCCAAAATCGATTTTATTGCTTTTTCAGGTTCTAGAAGCCGTATAAGACACGCACAAAAAGTTTAAGTGTGATTGAGCGCTCCTTCCGGGAGAAAAATTGGATCTTAAACCAAACCGGCATAAGTGCCATAGTTGTTGCACCTCTGAGTTATACATAACTCAAAATACATTTTGAGTCCATATTAGATTTATCACGTTTGGATATAGTGAGTGAATAGTGAGAAGTGGGGCCCTATATGATATAGGCTATATCTATAGACTCACTGGGACGCACAGTGGTCTGAAATGACAGAAAATCGGCAAAAACCTCTTTTCTTTGAAATATTTCAATAAAACTTGGTACACCTACGTTTTTTGGGACGTAGAATCCAAATCTGAAGTCAGAACGTCGGTAAACAATTTTGGAGCTCTGACAGTAGAGACCGGAGAGAAACGAGCGAAGCCGCAAGTTCCCGCATCCGATCTTTGCATTTTTTGTTTCTACAGGTCCTACTGAGTGTTCCTAGGCTAATCGCACTTTGGCGCACCTTGGCGCACGGTGTTTCCTTGTCTACTGAATTTTTCAAAGATGGAATTTCTCAATATTTTATTCAAAAACACAAGCTAAACCCGACTGGAAAAATTAGGAAAAATAATTTTACACTTCTCATGATAGACTTGATATAAATAGAAGGAATTTTCGTTTTAACATAAAGCGCTCTATTTTTTCACGTTTCCGTTGCCAAAGATTCTCGGGAAATTGGCGTTTTTTCATCTTCTCAAGCTTGTGTAACGCTGTAAAATCTTTATTTTTACCTATAAACCCATGGAATACACTAGTTAACTTCTTCAAACATCAGTTGTAAATTCAAATTGCATCAACAATCAAGTTGAAAAATGGGGGGTTTTGCCACCCACAGACCATTGTGGGATGTACTGAATATCATTGTTCATGCGAAACAGAGCAAATCAAGGTTTCTGGTCAAGAGCATGACAAAGTTGTAATATATTGTGATGTGATGGCCATTGCCAAAGCCAATCTTGACACAGGAAAACTTGCTATCTCTCAGTTGAGAGCTTGAAAACCCAAGAAAAAAAAACTTGATAAAAGCTCGCACCTGATGGCTTGTAGATCCTCTTGAAAAAGGGGCCAAAAAAGTTTATAATCAGGTGTGGGCCATATTGCAGTGCCGAGCAGCCCCAGATTAATGAGGTTCCCTCTCCCTTCACTCAAGGACATCTTTGGTACCTACCTAGTTCACGATACATCCGCTCAAGAGCAGTAGGATACAGAGGCGATTGTGGGGGGTCTCATATTAGGAATGTATCTCATAGTAGGTCACTTTCCCCTATGCACCTGTCTTTACACCTCTACAGTTTCACCCTTATATTACGTGTGTGTACAAAATTTGTATTTAATACAAAGTATGGCTGTTGAAGGTAAGGTTAATGTTAATCTAGACTTTGACCTACCGTCATCCAACGAGAACACTGACAGGCTGTCTGAAAAAAAAAAAAAAAAAAAAAAAAAAACAAGCCATCAATTGAATTGAATAGATGAGCGCAACCTTTCTGTTATTACGATATATTTAATGAGCGAGAGAAACTAAGAAACAGTAGGTATCTAGCGACCAAACTATGCCACACAACACATCAAAAATATCCACGTGATGCTCATTACCTACGTAAACAACTTAACCCTAACGACCGATGCGTAATAAAACCTTATGCCGATCAGAGGTAACGAACGGCTCAGGCTGCAAAAATCGTTTTGGAGTCGTTGGAATCAGCCTGAAAAGCTCATTCCATAGACCCTTGTACCAACGAAATCGGACAAAAACTTTCGTCCCCCTTTTGAGGCCTTCTTAGTTACACATCAGAGATAAACAACTTTCGTCGTGAAGGACCTCCAGAAAACCGATGAAGCGGATGAGGGAGGAAAAATCAAGGCGAAAAATCAACCCCCGAACTCGCTGATCACAATGAGACCACCCTCATGAAAATCTGTTGAGCCGCTCGGGCGTGATGCCGTGTACACAAACAAAAAAAAAAAAAAACAAACATGTCGAAGAGGTGAGCGCACCTTTCCATTTTTTGGAAAAAGGTTGCGCTAATCAGGACGTTATCATCAAATTCACCAGGTGTGTAATAGGTACATCAGGAGGAGGGGGGATAGCTATGCAACTGTCCACTCACCTTCGAAGAGTTACTATGGGGCCACCCCCTGCTGTCAAAAGCCAACCCCCGACCACTTCCATCTGGCCTCAGACCCCTTCTTCTCGCTTTTGATCTCGTTTTTTTTTTTTTTTTTTGGCTTCTAGAAGTAGGATAAAATACGTCAGAATAAAAATTCATGAGAGACTTACTGTCGGTTGAGCCCCGTCCGACGAACGGTAGAACTGAAGAAAAAAAAAGTTACAAAATTTGTAACTTATACTTTACAACTTTACAAATTATGTATAATACCCGAAAAGAATATTATAATATTTAATATTATAATATTCTTTTCGGGTATTATACATAATTTGAGTTGGAGGGGGTGAATGTTGATGAGCCATTTCTAATTAAAGTTACCTATGTCAGCTCCCTCCGCCGCGAACGTCAGTGATGCAAGCACCGAAAATGGTACCAAAAACGTGGATGGTTTCATTGCAATTTGACGAGGAGACGGTTTAAGGAAGCCTTAAATCACTTAGCGGTTCTTTTATTGCGTTTTATAGTTGGCGTTAAAATGGTTAAGTGATGTGAGACCACAGAATAACTTGGCGGTATTTTGCCTTCCAATTTTATGATCTTCATAATGATCAATGGATAGTCTCATTAACAAGTTGGATAATTTCCACCGCCGTTTGAAACAATTGAATAGGTACTAGAATTAAATTCGCATGATCATCAACCCAATATTCATTTTTATTATTAACTTAGGGACGTTTTCGCGAGTAATAAAACTTGATAGGTACTAATTACTTAATAGACAGCGACGGCGATCTTTTCGGTTTTATCGTTTCGGATACCATTGTTGCCCAAGTCAAAAGAATTCTCGATGAAGCTCTCCAGATCTCGAACTGGTCACATTTGAAAATAAAACATGTCACTCGTTAAAACCGTTTCCTATATAAAAGAACATTTCTTATAATATAATGTATAGGTATGTACATATTATGTATAGGTCCTGATGTGTCGTGCTGAACGGAATGAGAGTACTTACCTATTTGCCATTCGCAGATATGAATCATTTTGGAAATACGAGGTCCAGAATGTGTTGTGATCTCCTATCTTCAGAATTATGCCCCGGAAAATACGAATCTAACAGTTTTTGTTTCCGAATCTGCAACGCAGCGGAAGCTTTGTTTTCACTTTCGAAATGAAAAAAGTGTTTTTGTGCTCTAAAATCAAAATTTCCACTCGCATTTTGCGTTTCAGGGCCTCCTGAACAAATTTTATTTCGTGTCAATCTGTCCACATTTCCTTGCCACTGCTCGAACACACAATTTTGATCGGATTTCTTTGAAATTTTCATGAATAGTGTTAGGGATGGTTAGCGATGTTGTCAAAAACTTGTATCGGCCTCAAAATTTGTCCATACATCGCTCAAATCCTCACTTTTACTTTACTTATGATGGGGGGGTGTATCCCCTTGTTAAGGGTTGCCCCTTATTGCCTGGCTCCAAGATCTTCTGTCTTGCCTCTGGTCGTCGTCCAAGTGCAGCCTTCGCATAGAGCTAACAACTCCGTTCTTCCTTGTTACTCTTGGACGGCCTTTATTTCGACACCCCCTCGGACCCAGTTCAACATCTTCTTTGCCCATATCGACTCAGGCATGCGCCTGAGGTGTCTTTACTAATCTAGGGCTTTCTTTTCCAGACGAGCAACCACTGATTCTGGCTGCTCGATCGTTTCCCCCAATGGTTTCGTTTCGGACCCTCCCCAATCGGGATCTCCACAGCAGCCAAGCGTTGACTATTCCTCTGGGTGAGGGACCAACCCTCTCAGCCTCCATGTTAGAATACTTTCCACGATGGCATTCAGAATCAACTTCTTTGTGCTCAGATGTACTTCCCAACTCCAGAGGATCCCATTCGTAGATCGTGTCACTGCCCTAGCAAGCTGGATACGACGGTCGATATCCGCCCCATGGGGCGCACTTCTCCCAGTGCACTTGTCCCAGATCTATCCAGGATTGAACCCAGGTACTTAAACAGCTCGACGGACTTCATTGTTCCTAGCCCAGGCACCTGTACATCATAACCATCACCACCCACAACCAAGTATTCTGTTTTACCTGCATTGATTGTTAGCCCCGCAGCCTGGAATGCCTCGTTGAGCTTCTTATAAGCATAACATGTGTATACACACAGCTTCTTAAGTGTACAGAATCAGAATCAGAATCAGAAGAGGTTTTATTTGCCGATTACATAAATGTATATGACAATGGTCAACAAGGTGAACAGGCTGCAATTTAGTCAGATGTAAAAATTTTGTACACAAAAATTTGTCCAGTGAGCAATTTAGCTTGAGGGTCCAAAAAAGTTCATTTATCACTAAGACTAATTCTGCGAAGTCAATTTAGCTTATGGTCCTAGAGGTAAGATGAGACAAAAACAAAGAATTCATCGAAATTATAGGGAGCAATCTGAATTAACAGCTCTTTACAATTTTTCTTAAAAATAGAGTCGTTTTGTTGGCGTAAGTAAGAAGGCAAGGCGTTGTAGAATTTAACTCCCCACCAGTTTGTAGAGTTTCGACTGGCTGTCAGTCGTGTAAACGGGGGGACAAGTGACTTGGAACTTTTTGTGCCATAAGGATGAGATGGGTGGCAGAAATCTGTTATATTGGTATGGACATATATCAGGCACTCAAAAATGTATACGGCCGGTATAGTCAAGGCTCCTAATTCGACGAACGCGTCCCTACAGTCACTCCGGTAGGCTAAGCCTGCCACAACTCTTATTGCTCTCCTTTGACTACTGAAAATCATGTCACTATGCGGGGAGTGTCCCCAGCAGAGGATGCAGTATGTGGCCTTGCTTTGGAAAACCGCGTGAAATGCCGACAAGACCGCGGATTTTGAAAGTTTGTCAGTTAGTCGACGTAAAAGGTAAGCGATACTGTTTAAAGAGCGAGCCAGTTGTTCGCAATGAGCTTTCCAATTTAGTTTTGGGTCAAGGAAGACCCCCAACGTTCTTACTTTATCTGGGTTATTTTCGATACCTGAAAGGTCTCTGAGTCCCAGAAACATTTGTTCTGTTTTGGAGTCATTTACTGCCAACCGGTTGCTGTGAAACCAATCCTGAATCTCTCTAACCAGGTCAGCAGTTTTTCGCTTCAGATATGTCAGGTCAGGTCATCCACCGTGAGCAGTGTCGATTCATCGGCGAATAGAGTCATGTGACCTTGAGTTTGCTGGGGGAGATCATTGGAAAAGATCAAGAACAGGGTAGGCCCCAACACGCTGCCCTGAACTACCGACAGTCCTCCCAAGTGCGCCATTTGGGAAACCTGGTCGCCCATTCGGACCAGCTGCATCCTGCCCTCCAGATATGATTTAACCAAGTTCACTGCATTACCCGAAAAGTTGTATTTGGGCAATTTTGCCAAAAGAATATCATGTGGTATGCAATCGAAGCACTTTGATACGTCTACCATAGTGGCTGCGACGTAATTCCTATTTTCGAAGCCAGAGCTTACAAAATTGGATGCACTTAGAATTGCTTGGCTTGTGGATTTTCCCGAACGAAATCCGAACTGTTCAGTGCAGAAAAGGTTATGGTCTTCAAAGTGATCTTTGATTTGCTTATTTATAGCTTTTTCAAATATCTTCGAGCATATGGGCAATTTAGATATAGGCCTATAGTGTGCCATAGAGTCGAGGTCACCCTTTTTATGCAAAGGAATAACTTCTGCTATTTTTAGGGCTGTTGGGAAGAGGCCAGAGTGGATTGATTCATTGATCAGGTGCGTGAATGGGTACACCAGCGCCAGAGCCGCTTTTGGTTTATTATTCTTGGAATAATACACCTATGTTTTCGCGACGCGGGTCGATGACTCCGATCGGGCTCAAAATTTGACATTATCCGTTTCAAGTGGTCTACATTCTAAATCCGAAATGTCCGTCCGCCGTCCGCCGTCCAGGCCGTTTTGGGCAGTAGGAATTTTTTAAAAAATCTGAAATTTCGGCAAAATACTTGGTTTACCATCTAGTTGTGCCCGCAAGGTTTTCAGTCCGATCGGCCAAACCCGTGAGGCGCTATGGGGCTATAATGGGGCTACGGGAGGGGTTTTTTGAAGGCTTTTAGCTATGGGATCGAGTTAGGTGTCGTTTTCGAAGTATTTTTGGACGTAGAATCCATTTTTTGGGGTCCCGGAACGATCCGATTTCACTAGGGCGATCTTTAGGGCATTCGTGGGGCTAAAAATGGGATTTTTGAAGGATCCCAGGATGTTAAATATTTTTCGAGTAAAAAATACAGCATTTTTGAAAAAGACACATTTTTGAACAAAAAATCCAAAAAAAAAATTTTTTTTGAGATAAAAATCCAAAAAAAAAATTTTTTTTTTTTCATTGACAGAATTAAATTTCTGCACAAGTAACGTATGTCAAAGAATAATAAACCCTTGTGTAAAATTTGCAGCGTTTGGTTTATAATTCTTGGAATAATACACCTATGTTTTCGCGACGCGGGTCGACGACTCCGATCGGCCTCAAAATTTGACATTATCCGTTTCAAGAGGTCTACATTCAAAATCCGAAATGTCCGTCCGCCGTCCGCCGTCCGCCGTACGCCGTACGCCGTCCGCCGTCCGGGCCGTTTTGGGCAGTAGGAATTTTTTTTTAAATCTGAAATTTTGGCAAAATATATGGTTTACCATCTAGTTGTGCCCGCAAGGTTTTCAGTCCGATCGCCCAAACCCGTGGGGCGCTATGGGGCTAAAATGGGGCTACAGGAGGGGTGTTTTGAAGGCTTTTAGCTATGGGATCGAGTTAGGTGTCGTTTTCGAAGTATTTTTGGACGTAGAATCCATGTTTGGGGGTCCCGGAACGATCCGATTTCACTGTGGCGTTCTATAGGGCTTTCATGGGGCTAAAAATGGGATTTTTGAAGGATCCCAAGAAGTTAAATATTTTTCGAGTAAAAATTAAAGAATTTTTGAAAAAAAATCCCCCCCAAAAAATTTTTTTTGAAATATAAAAATCCAAAAAAAAATGTTTTTAAATTTTTTTTATTGACAGAATTAAATGTCTGTACAAGTAACCTATATCACAGAATAATAAACCCTTGTGTAAAATTTGCAGCGTTTTTTGATCATGTTTGAGGACAGGCCGTAGTAGTCACAACCACTAGAGTTCTGGAGATTTCCTATGATTTCAATAATCACTTCCGGCTCGACTGAGGAGAAGTCAAACCTCGGCGACTCATTCGTACGGAAATCAAGTGGGTTCTTAGAGGTTGAGGGCAAATTTGCCACGGTATCCCGGCCAACTGATAAGAAATAGTTATTAAAGTCATCAGCTGAAAAGGGGGGGTTGTGAATAGCCTGATTAACGTTTGGTTTACGGTTTTCATTTATTACCTGCCACATTTTTTTACGTGGGTTTTTTGCAGAAAATATCTCACGCTCGTTATGGGAAGTTTGAGCTACTTTGATTGAGTTTCCGTATACACTTCGAAGCGCCCGATACCTGTCCCGATCATTTGGGTCGTCAGAATCTTCAGAAGCTTTATATAGACGTAAAACTTTTTGTTTTAAAATTTTTAGATCGGCTGTAAACCACGGTTTTGACTTCTTACATTTTAGCTTCACTATTAATTTCGGGAACGCATGGTCAGCAACACTTGAGATGGTTGACATAAAGGATGTCCACCTTGAATCTAGATCCATGAAACTATTATAGACAAACTCCCAATCTATGTTAAATAGGGTCCATTCAAATAGCTCCAGTTTAGTTGATGTTACTGGTCGGCAAATAATAGTTTCATGACTTTCAGTGAGGTCTGAAGGGATGTCATCAAGCCGCAAAAAAACCGATCTATGGTCGGAAAAAGTAACGTCCACAAATGTTTTGCCAGTATTTACTATCCTGAAGTTAATAAAAATATTATCGATACAACGCCTGCCACGAGTGGGCACAAACACCTGTGGGTAGAAATTGTAAGCGAGGAACAAATTACACACAGCATCCTGCCGATCCTGAGCTATAATGATCTGGTCATCCGTGAAGAGCAGGGAGTGCACTGTCTGGTCACCAACCGGGACCCCCATCTCTTGGCACGACTGATTCCAATGTCGAAGGACCTCCTCCAAATAAATTTTAAACAGAGTTGGAGATATTCCACAGCCCTGCCGCAGACCTTTGTTTACCGGGATCGTCCCAGACACGAACAATGTTTTTACAGAATTTTAATTACTACCTACCTACTACCTATGCCAGAGGACGCTGCACTGTCTACAACCATGTCGTCGTCGCTCTCCTTGCATGATTATTATAATTAACTATACCTACAGTAGACCCCGCTTAATGTGATCAAGCTGAATATTATCACCTGCTTATTGTTATCAAAATTTCCAGAACGGAACGGACGTACCTAAATACCCAGGAATCGCCCCGCATATTGTTATCGGAGTTTGGTGTAATGTTATCAGTTGTGCTTTGGTGGACCTTCTACTTTCGCGATCATTGGTGGTATGGGGAAAGACGACTTTTGGTTTATTATTCTTGGAATAATACACCTATGTTTTCGCGACACGGGTCGACGACTCCGATCGGCCTCAAAATTTGACATTATCCGTTTCAAGAGGTCTACATTCAAAATCCGAAATGTCCGTCCGCCGTCCGCCGTACGCCGTACGCCGTACGCCGTCCGCCGTCCGGGCCGTTTTGGGCAGTAGGAATTTTTTTAAAAATCTGAAATTTTGGCAAAATACTTGGTTTACCATCTAGTTGTGCCCGCAAGGTTTTCAGTCCGATCGCCCAAACCCGTGGGGCGCTATGGGGCTAAAATGGGGCTACAGGAGGGGTGTTTTGAAGGCTTTTAGCTATGGGATCGAGTTAGGTGTCGTTTTCGAAGTATTTTTGGACGTAGAATCCATTTTCGGGGGTCCCGGAACGATCCGATTTCACTGTGGCGTTCTATAGGGCTTTCATGGGGCTAAAAATGGGATTTTTGAAGGATCCCAAGAAGTTAATTATTTTTCGAGTAAAAATTAATGAATTTTTGAAAGCACACATTTTTGAAAAAAAAAATCTCCCCAAAAATTTTTTTTTGAAATATAAAAATCCAAAAAAAAAAATTTTTTAATTTTTTTTATTAACAGAATTAAATGTCTGTACAAGTAACCTATATCACAGAATAATAAACCCTTGTGTAAAATTTGCAGCGTTTTTTGCTTCTAAGGGATGGTTCCACCATTCCAAGGAGTGCCAGAACTTGGAGTTCCGCAAATCACATAGTGAATCGGATGATGCTGATGTGCCAGCTGCCAGTTAGTGGTTGAGAGATGTTTGGCCTGATTATTTATCCAAATTTCCCCCATATCACATACTCAACGCTGACGAAACCGGCCTTCATTACCGAGCCTTCCCCGAGTTCACCTATGTGTTCAAGTAGGTATGAGACATGAAAGGCGACAATGGAAGTGTTTTTTTTTTTTTTTGTTTTTTTTTTGTTTTTTTTTAATAATCACCAATGTTCCTCGAATACTAACGTTCTTTGTAAGCAGACCACATCTTCTCGGTAAATTAGGTACATCAATTTAATTTCATATTGAACTGACCTAGGTAAAATATTATTTCCCCCGCTTATTGTTATCATCATGTAATCTCTTTGGCTTGGGACGCTAATTGGGGATAATAAAGATTGATGAGTGGGCAATACAACAAAAACAATTATTAATTTTCGTTTCTGCTAATTTTCAAAAACTGTTGATAAGGAATAATACGCCAATACATATAATACACCGATTACATGTAATCGCGGCTGAACTCGAAAATTCTGATCGTCCTCAAAATTTGGCATTGTACGTTTCTACTTGAAAATAACCTGGTAGATTCCAAAAATGACATGTCCGTCCGCCGTACGCCATCCGAGCCTTTTTGGGCAGTCGGAATTTTTTAAGAAATCCGAAATTTTGATAAAATACTTGGTTTACCATCTAGTTGAGCCCGCAAGGTTTTCAGCCCGATCGCGCAAACCCGTGGAGCTCTGTAGGTCTACGGGAGGATCTTTTCAAGGGTTTCGGGTAAGGGGTCGAGTTAGGTGTGGTTTTCGATGCATTTTTGGACAAAGAAACCAATTTTCTGTGTCCCTGAACGATCCGATTCCACCGTGGGAATTTATGGGGCTACAAATGGGGTTTTTGAGGAAGGCTCTACACTGCTCCATCCCCATACGTCCTGCTTGGCCGGGAAGCCCTAACGCATGGGGCTCTGTGGGGGTAAAAGAGGGGGTTTCAAGGGTTTTTTAAATATATTTTTCAAATACCTTCTTTTTTAATGACGACATTAATTTTTGTGCTCTTAAGCTAAATCAAAGAATAGTAATCCTTGTGTAAATGTGTAACTTTTTTTTTTCGTAGGGGAGAAAAAAGATAGCGAGGAGGTGGATCTGGAGGTCTACCCAAACAGCCCGAGGAAATTTACCAAAGGTCTGAGCAGCTTCTTGATGAAGAACGACAAAGAGCCAGAAACGACGCAGATCGACAACATCAAGTTCGAAATGAGCCCTATCCCAGACGTGTTGACGACCCGGGTATGTGTCGAAGTGGACACAGGGCTGCCGCGGTCACCCAGGCTAGACTTAAGGCCGACCCAAGAGCTTCAGCAGAGCCAACCTGAGGCAGTGCAACCGGCAGTGCCTGAAGTAAGCGTTGAAGGTTTTTTAAAGAGTTAAGGTAAAACAAGTACATAAATGCGACTGTACTGTCCATCTACCCAGGGGCGGTTTTGAGCGGCCCAGACGATTCAATTTGACTGCCCCTCCCCTTCCCCTCTCCCACGCACTCAGTTACTATCCTAAGAGGTAACTATCCAACTAGGTGAACTTAATACTTGGGCGAAAGAGAAAAATAACAGCGCCTATATTTAGAATAAATAAAAGTGGCGCTTGGTATGTGAATTAAGTAGTTGCAACTACTTAATTCACATACCAAGCGCCACTTGGTAGGTACCTACATACCTTCTAAACAAACAAAATAGCGCTTCGAGCGAGGATGCACTTTGCACATTTCTTCAGTTAAGTACATAATCAAAGGTTATCAATGATAAAATAGAAGGCTTGTAAGAGGAGCATCTGGCTGGAGCACTGAGCCAAGTAAGAGGCTTTAGGCATTTCTAGCCCTCCTCACCATCTCCCTTCCGCCCATGGTAAATTTATATCTGTTTAAAATTAATTATTAAAACCAAAAGAACAATTTATTTTTTTAAATTTCCATGTGTTTGTACGGATGAAGCACCCCTTAAAATCAATTATCAAGGTTACTTGGAAAATGAGTCCTTACCTATTCGACTTCCTGGCATCCTTCAAAAGCTCCATGGATCCCAAAGGTGAAATTGGACGCTTTTGGGACTCCCGAAAGTGGATTTCACGTCCAAAAATAGTTCGAAAACGATACCTAACTATTTAAAAACCCCTCCTGTAGCCCCTTTTTGGATCCACTGAGCTCCACCGGTTTGTGCGATCGGGTTGAACACCTTGCGAGTTCAACTAAAAGAAGATGCAACTATTTTGTCAAAAATTTTAGATTTTTAAATGAATTCCTACTGCCCGAAACGTCTTGGACGGCGGACGGAAATTTCAGTTTTTTAATTCACACATCTTGAAACGTAGATGTAATTACGAATTTTGAGGACGACCAAAATGTTTTACCACTGTTGCGAATAGCCAAATGTATTATTCCAAGAATATTTAACCAAAACGGGACGGGATCACATACGCTCACACACAAGATTACCAAATACGCTAGCTGATGAGGGAGAAGGGATCAAGCAGAAGGCGATGGTGAGGAGGGCTGTAAATGACCTAAGCCTCTCGGCTCAATGCTCCGACCAGACGTTCCTGCTTGCGAGCCATCATGATGGGATCCTCCAGATTGTTGTCACTCAGAGTTTGCAATGCAAACTTTGCATCAGCCTCGTTTTGATGACTTTAAATTTTGAAAAACTCCTCTAACACTCGACTTGGGTCGTGGAAAGCGTTACCAAAAGTTTGTAAGAAAATCAAAAACGTATGATGGAGCCATGAAGTTGTACCTACAGTTTTAAAACCTTGTTGCACAAATTACTCATTTATTGCACTTGCCGATGGCAAGTTGCCATCCACCCTATGAGGAACAAAACTAACCACATCGCCTTCTTTTATAATATAAATATTATATAATAAAAATATTATTATGTCAAGATAACGACGCACCTATGCTGGAACGAGTCTCCACATTGAAACGCCTAAAGCGTGTGACTGCCTGGGTCTTTCATTTTATAAGAAAATTTCCCAATCGAGTTGGTTCCCTTTCTTCATCGGAGGTTGAACATGCCGAGCTACTTTGGTTGCGTTGCGTGCAGAGAAAACACTTCGCTTCCATCTTTGAGTAACTTGAAGCGTATCCCCATCCCACCAGAAGACAGCTTAGAAAGGACACCCATATTCTTCGTTTGAACCTTTTCGTCGAAGACGGGCCTCCTCAGGGTCGGGGGTTTGTTTACAAAATTCTCAGCTTCTCTTTGAGCACCGGCAGCTAGTGCTTTTGACAAAATTAGACCCTTACGTGACATTGTTGTTTGATCATTGGCATCAGGACCACCTCCACACTGGAGCGTACCTGTTGTTCTCACTTCTGAAAACAAAATTTTTGGATAATCCCAGATCGAGAACTGATTCGGCAGAGGGTACACAAATGCAACTGTAGCATGGAAGCAGGTGTTGCATTGCAACACAGGCAGCTTCCATGCTAAGCCAAAACCTACTTATCCAATAATGGCACCGCTACCATCCTCACGCCTTCAACAAGCCAAAGCATTCACCAATTGCAGCGTTGACTACGCGGGGCCCTTTCGAATCAAAATTGCGCGCCGGCGCACACTGGGAAAAACGGCCAATCTTCGTGGACATTGCTCACCAAATGTCACTCCCCGTTTCCTCCAGTTCGACTGTGACCTACCTACCTAGTGTGTTTTTCTAACAGGCTGTATGATTTTATTTTCCAGGTCGAAGCCCCGCCAGTTCAGAACCAGAAGAATGAAACGCTTCCCACCATTCTCGAAACGGAAGACCCCGAAGACAAAGACGTCCTGGACCGGATCAGCCACGACTTGGACTACCTGTTGGGCCGGAGCGGTGAAGAAACTGACACTCCACAGTACCCGACCCAACTCCGGACGAAAAAACACGTAACCATCTGCGACAACTCAAAAAGCTCGCCCGGTTCCAGCTGTGCCAAAACTGTACTTTAGGTTGGCAAACACACGCACAGAGTGTTTTCGGCCTAACCTCGTCTCCCGAGGGATCTACCACGCTTAACGACTTTTCAAAGACTGTTTAGTCAATTTTGTTCATTTGTAGTTATTTCCATGTGAGTCGTTTGGTTTTTTCCTCACCTACTCTGATTTAATTTTGCTCACCAACGTTTGGCTCACTCACTTCAATTTGTGCTTCAGGCTCTACCTAAATTACTTCTGGCAGTTGATTGTTCTTTTTTAATTGCATTTTTATTTTGAACATTCTTTGCTTCCAACTGCGCAGAGCGTTTGCTTCACGAGGCTTATAATTCAGTATTATTAGTAATAATTTATTACATTAAGTGTTGCTGTTGTGCCAATTTTCGATACCTTGAAGCAGACCCACTTTTCATGGCTGCTTTAGACATAGAAAATGCCCCACTTTGCCTCAATCTTCATTCCCAGACTTCAATGTTAACTTATTCGGTTAATTTCATTATGAGCGTTGGATAAACGATATATTTTTGTAAGACTCAAAAACAATACTAGCTCATTACCTTAGTGTTACGTGTGTTACCTTAATGTTGAATGCGGGATTGATGTTTTGTATCAAGTGCCTTTTGAGAATTTTTAAAATCAAAACTCGGATAAGACATGATCTATAGATATGAACGTTTGTATAAATTTAAAATAAATCGTTTCCAGTTAGTGTTATTTTCATTCATTCTACCAGTGGCCGCCATAGTGGGATAAGACATGATCTATAGATATGAACGTTTGTATAAATTTAAAATAAATCGTTTCCAGTTAGTGTTATTTTCATTCATTCTACCAGTGGCCGCCATAGTGGGGGCACAGATTAAACTACTGAGGTGAGTGGGGGTAAATATTATTGCTGCAAAAAATCGAAATCGTAATCGATTAAGTAATTGATTTCTCATATCGAAAAATCGATTATTTCCCAATAAACCGATTTAAATTGGACACAAAAACCTCGACTCTTGCAGAGCAGGAAAAGTAAACATTTCCTTCTTTTAAGGGCCAAAAAAGTCTGTTCTATTCATCCTATGAATTTTTATCAGCAAAAAATTGGGATCAAAACAATAAATGATAAATGTTGAAATTTTCAACAAACGAGTAGGTAGGTAGGTACAAAATATTGCCAAATCATCGTTATTCAAACATTTTGAATAACCATGTTGAATGGCCACAATATAATATATATAATAATAATATATAATATTATTATATTATGGCCTTTTGAGGAAAAATCAGATAAATTGTTGTTTCTGTCAATCAATCAAGAATTTTTTTATTTGCCAAGGCCAAGTTGACAGGGCAAACGTCAGAACATGAGTAGTTTAATCTGTGATGAGTAGTAAATGACAATAATTGTCATATAATTATTATAGTTCACATATAGGTAATAACAATCACAGCGTTGGTTGCAAACCAACATGTCAAAATCTAAAAAGCTAAACACATTCTGCTTACAGGGGAGAACAGGAATGACCAAGAGTACCTACTATCCAAAATCTAAGAAAATTAGATTTAAACTAACACATGCACTGGTATGGGGAGACTTTAACTAGGTAGCACTGAACACAACACCGTCTACAGGCTGCAGCACCCCATTCGATCTTGTAAAAATCCTCCAAGGTGTATAATAATTAGGGCTCGGCAGGATATGACCAATAAAATCTGGAAATATGACCGAAAAACCGCAAAACCGAAAAATTTACATAGTTAACTATTAGTTATGTACTAGAAGTTTCATATTAACGTCTTATTTACATATTTACAACATACCTACTAGTCAAAGGCTTGCACAACCAAGTGGTTTTTCAATATTTCGGTCTTGAAGCTGAGGCGCAAGTCACTCAGCAGAAGTTTCAAGCGGGAGAACGATCGCTCAACATCGACGGAAACCAATGGTAGAAATTTGAAGGAAGAAATCTTCCCAGGCCACAAGGAAGCCTCTTCCTGAAATTGATGAACCTCACTCACGTCAACCAGCTCCTTCTCTGAGGCCTCAAGCTTGAGAATCAACTGTGGGATCGACGCCATAATATGTGTTTTAATGAAGGCCAGCGTCGCTACAGTGTCCCTGTCCGCCATGCTTTTCTTTGCCTTAGTTATTTATTGGCTGTCATTCTCGTCGAACGAATCCACTACTGATTTCAAATCAGTGATTTGACAGCCTATAGGTGTTCAGCATAGTAGAGCGCTGCAGAAATCCAGGTTCCCCATCGAGTCTGGATTGGCTCAGGGGGCAGCGGCAGTACGGGATGTGCCAATTTAAATGCGCGCACTCGGCTAGGTGCCTTTACGAAAAATTTGGTACTTTTCCGTTATACCCCCCACGCGATTTCGGTTGGCTTTGGGTGCCCTAAAGCCATCGGGAGGGGTGTGTATGAAACTCGAAATCGAGTGGGAGGGGGTGGGGTGTTATAACGGAAAAGTACTCGAATTTGGGTGCCTTAAAGCCATCGGGAGGGGTGTGTATGAAACATGAAATCGCGTGGGGGGGGGGGGGGGGGGGGGGGGTATAACGGAAAAGTACCAAAAATGTTTTCCCTGCAGAAATAAGTTTGTTGACGCTGAGAGAGAATGCTAGTTGAGAGAATTTATAGTGTTGATGTCAAAAAATCTTATAATATGCAGAAATATTGAAATAAATAGGAAAATATGCTGCCTAGTAGCGAAATGGCCCAAATAGGGCCATGCTCGTATCCAACAAAACCCCAAAATATGCAATTATATGCCCGAAAAACTCGAATTTGGATCATCCGATTTGCACAAACTTGGTATATTTAGGCTTCTTATAGGTTCGGCATATCGGGAACGAAGTAATATTAAATAAGTATGCAAATTTTGCAAATTATGCAAATATTCCATTTGCCGAGCCCTAATAATAATTATACTGCTTCTGTCAGCAGAAAGGGTGTCGGATTTTGGGTCAGCACTGAGAGTGATAAACAACTTTACGATTATCAGTTCAGTCAATATCAAATTTTTGGTTGGTTCGGAACATGTTTTTGTTAAAAAAACAAAAAACAATAAGAAGCTTAGGGAGAGAGAACGACTCCTCTGCTGGTTTAATAATAAAATTGATAATAATTTTAATAATATAATTTATAATAATTATAGCGTGGGGGCCAGTTTCGAGCAACTAAGCTCATCTACCTACTGCCCAGAGTGACTTGGGGTAGGTAGTTGAACTTGAAAAAAAATTAACCTACTACGTTAATGGTCGGAAATTTATCGACAAAATTTGAGCATTAAATTTTAATGAATGCTCCAGGCAGGGCCGTACCCAGGGGGGGGGGGGGGGGTCAGAGGGGTTGGAACCCCCCCCGAAATTTTCCCAAAAATAAGCATTTTCAAACACATAGGAATTAAATTTACTCAAGTTATAATTGATCTTCATAGGTAAATAGGGAAGAGTACAAAACAATTTCTAGTTAAAAGTATACGTAAATAATTTATAAAATGTATTACAATTTTACAAACCCATTCGCGTACGTGGATGGACGCGGTTCGCCGCTAAAGGTGGGATTTCCCTGACGCGTCTGCGGCGCGCGGCGGCGGCTCGCGTCTAGACGCTCCCCACTCCTTCAGTGTAGACCCAAACGTTCCATTACGGAAGTTGCCGTAAAGCATGTAGTTTGGCGCTATGTATTGCGAATCGTAATTTACTATAGCTAGCAGCACGAAAAATGACCGCCATTCGACTTTGCAAATCCCTGACTATATTCTGTAGGTTGTTTTTCTATGTTCAATATGTTTTTATATGTTAAACAATGTTGAGTCTATTTGTATTGTCTATCTATTTATTTTCCTAGTCACCAAATTAACAGGGGAAATTATTATTAAGTTATTATTTATATAACAGTGACACTAAGTTAGTGTAGTTCTAACTTTTGTCAATAAAAGCTTAAAATGGGTTATTTGACAATTTTTTAAAAAGTTTTATTGGGTAGGGCCTCCGGACCCCGCCTGGTGCCACAACCCCCTTTATATACTTAGTGTCATTCTAACTTTTATCAATGAAAGCTTAAAATGGCCTAAAAATGGGTTACCTATTTGACAATTTTGGTTTTTCTTGGAATAATAGGTACACCTGTTTTCGCGACGGAGGTCGACGACTCCGATCAGCCTCAAAATTTGACATTATCCGTTTCAAGAGGTCTACATTCAAAATCCGAAATGTCCGTCCGCCGTACGCCGTCTGGGCCGTTTTGGGCAGTAGGAATTTTTTTAAAACCTGAAATTTTGACAAAATACTTGGTTTACCATCTAGTTGTGCCCGCAAGGTTTTCAGTCCGATCGCCCAAACCCGTGGGGCGCTATGGGGCTAAAATGGGGCTACAGGAGGGGTTTTCTGAAGGCTTTTAGCTATGGGATCGATTTAGGTGTCGTTTTTGAGTATTTTTGGACGTAGAATCCATTTGTGGGGGTCCCGGAACAATCCGATTGCACTGTGGCAATCTATATTTCTTTCATGGGGCTAAAAATGGGATTTTTGAAGGATCCCAGGAGGTTAAATATTTTTCGAGTAAAAAAAAAAAAAAAAGAATTTTTGAAAAAACACATTTTTGAAGAAAAAAATCCCCCAAAAAATTTTTTTTTGGAATATAAAAATCTAATTGACAGAATTAAATGTCTGTACAAGTAACCTATATCGAAGAATAATAAACCCTTGTGTAAAATTTGCAGCGTTTTTTTCTAAAGTTTTATTGGGTAGGGCCTCCGGACCCCGCCTGGTGCCACAACCCCCCCCCCCCCCCCCCCCCCGAAAATTTTTCCTGGGTACGGCCTTGGCTCCAGGTCTGTGAAGAGGGAAAGAGCAATGAAGGGCGTTCAGAGCGAGGGTACTTGTTACGTCGCAGCCCAAAAAACCAGTCTCGTGGCCTGTGCCGTGTATTTTAAAATCCATGCTTTCAACGGAATAAAATTTGATGTAATCATCGTGTGGGTGAACCCAGTGATATAATATTATTGAGGCATGATCTACACTCATACAAAATTATCTCACTTAAAATTAACAAAACCGAAGAGGAAGACGTTCTGGAAGCAACTAGTTCATCTAGAAGCAGCATGTAACGCTAACTAAATATCATCAGTTTGCGTTCATTTAAAATCCTCAATGAAATTATTCACAGCTTTTTTGACACTTTCATGATTTTAAGTACTATTATTAATGTTATTAAAACGATTTTTTCTTATTTTGTTTCCGTCACAACCACCATGTGCTGTTATCATTTTCTGGCTCTACCCAGACCAAAATTCGATGAGTCTCGTCCTGTTTCACGCCATTTTGATAACATCGGTGGTTTCTTTGTCCGGTATAACTTGTGTTTTCTGAAATATTTGCCATTTATTCTCAATAATTCATCTCCAAAATGGTTTCTCTCAACCCGGTGAGGATCTTTAAACATGAGGCTGAAGAAGAAAAAGGCGAAATCGCTCGGCTGTCAAATTTTGTCGGAGCAATCGCAATCGGCGATCTCGTCAAAAGCACGTTGGGCCCCAAAGGGATGGACAAAATCCTCGTTTCTCACGTAAATATATTTAATCTTTATATTGCTTATATTCGAGCTATTTATAGCTTATAAGAGTACGGAACTTAATACTTATCATAATCATATTATGATATACCGGGATCATGAACCCCGTCTTCAACTACCAACCATAAAAAAAACCGTAAAACTTGTTTCTCAGTGAAACAGGTGAGTGTCACAACTTCTGAGAACCATTGATTTGAATTTAGGCAGGTCGGTATGTTCATTTTGCCTGAATGTTGTCAAATGGGTATTACAGCCTACACACAAGATTGAAAGGGGTGTTCATTAGGTGTGGTCATGTCTTTTGAGATGTAGGTATCTCCATGTTTCTCTGCATTCTCCTAGGTACCACGTTATCCCCACAATTTTTGCTTTATTATTCTTTGACTAAATAGTTCACCTATGTATTCGCGACGTTATTTGACGTTACCCAATTCAAGTCGATTCCGAAAATGAAATGTCCGTCCGCAATCCAAGCCGTTTTGGGCAGTAGGAATTTTTTGGTTTATTATTCTTGGGATAATTCACCTATGTAATCGGGATGGAGGTCGACGACTTCGATCGGCCTCAAAATTTGACATTATCCGTTTCAAGAAGTTTAGATTCCAAAACCGAAATGTCCGTCCTCCGTCCGAGCCGATTTAGGCATTACCTACGAATTTTTTTTTAAATCTGAAATTTCGACAAAATACTCGGTTTACCATCTATTTGTGCCCGCAAGGTTTTCGGCCCGAACGCCCAAACCCGTGGGGAGCTATGGGGCTAAAATGGGGCTACGGGAGGGGTTTTTGAAGGCTTTTGGTTATAGGATCGAGTTAGGTGTCGTTTCCGAAGTAGGTACATATTTTGAGGAGGTCCCTGAACGATCAGATTTCACTGTGGGGATCTACAGAGCTTTCATGGGGCCACAAATGGGATTTTTGAAGGATCCCAGGGAGTCAAATATTTTCCAAGTGAAAAAAAATTCGATTTTTTTTAATTTTGAAATTTTTGTTTGTTGAAAAAAAACAACAATTTTTTATATATTTTGTACAGACAGAATTAATCTTTGCACAAGTAGGTAACCTATATCAACGAATAATATACCCTTGTGTAAAATTTGCAGCGTTTTTAACGCTGAAATTTTGACAAAATTAACGGTTTACCATATTCCTAGTTGTGCCCGCATGGTTTTCAGCCCGATCGCCCAAACCGTGGGGCCAAAAAGGGGCTATGGGATGGGTTGTGGAAGGTTTTCTGCTATTGGGTCGAGTTAAGTGCGAAGTATTTTTGGACGTAGAATCCATTAAAAATAATTTCTGGGACACCCAAAAAATTATTGTTTGGGTGTCCCAGAACGATCCGATTTCACCGAGGGGATCTATGGGTCTACAACTGGGATTTTCTAAGGATCCCAGAAGGTATAATAAAGGTGTCGTTTCCCAAGAAAGTTTGGGCTCTTTTGCTCTCTGTTACTCTGTGGTCCGAACGTTGCTCAGAATTTGTTTAATATATTTTTAACATTTTTTTCATAAATTTTTGGTTTATTATTCTTGGAATAATACACCTATGTTTTCGCGACGGAGGTCGACGACTCGGATCGGCCTCAAAATTTGACATTATCCGTTTCAAGAGGTCTACATTCTAAATCCGAAATGTCCGTCCGCCGCCCGGGCCGTTTTGGGCAGTAGGTATTTTTTTAAAATCTGAAATTTTGACAAAATACTTGGGTTTACCATTTAGTTGTGCCCGCAAGGTTTTCAGTCCGATCGCCCAAACCCGTGGGGCGCTATGGGGCTAAAACGGGGCTACGGGAGGTTTTTTTTAAGGCTTTCAGCTATGGGATCGAGTTAGGTGTCGTTTTCGAAGTATTTTTGGACGTAGAATCCATTTTTGGGGGTCCTGGAACGATCCGATTTGACTGTGGCGATCTATAGGGCTTTCATGGGGCTAAAAACGGGGATTTTTGAAGGATCCCAGGAGGTTAAATATTTTTCGAGTAAAAAATAAAGAACCTTTGAAAAAACATTTAAAAAAATCCAAAAGAAATTTTTTTTTTGAAATATAAAAATCCAAAAAATTGACAGAATTAAATTTCTGCACAAGTAACGTATACAGGGTGGCCGCCATCTGGAAAAGTCAGGGAAAACCTGGAAAAGTCAGGGAATGAAAAATTTCAGGAAAAGTCAGGGAAAAGTCAGGGAAATCGGTCAAAAGTCAGGGAAAAATTTTTGATTAAAAAAAAAAAAAAAAAAAAAAAAAAAAAAAAAAAATTGTATTAAAATACGAATTTTGTTTGGTGTCAAGTTTGTCCCTCTCTTCCGTCCCGAAAATGATGATAATTTTTGAATTTTGGTGGGAGCGACTTTGCCGGGTTTGTTTTCCCCTCACTCTTCATCCATGTTGCCCGCACAAGTTCAATGAGTTGGCGGAATTCCCGTTACAGATATAATATCCCCATTCACACGATGAAAAGTCCCACTTCATGCACCAATATCCCTCTCTTCATAATGGAATGTTCCACTTCACCCACGAAGTAACCTATCAATCTTTCACTTGGTATTTTGGTTCGATATCTCTGTCCTTGTAATCATTACTAGATAATTAAAAAGATTTTTTTCTGTTCGGGTACGTACCCGAACCCTGCTTTTATTCGCAGAATCTGGCTTCTCGAAAATTATTTTTAGCTAGAAAAAATGTACGGAGAAATTATCGGGAAATCCGTTAAAACTGATGGGGAAGTAGGGAAAATTTTGATCTCGATTGTGGTGGGGCAGTCGGGCTCTCTAAAACCGTAGGTACCTAAAGGTATCTAACTAGTCTTTTAAATATATTTAATTCATCTCTGTAATATGCAACAATGTGACTAGATGTAATAGATCCCATCCTAGTAATTCCATGTCATATGGATACGACCAAGTTCCAATTAAGGTATAAATTATTCTATTGTTTTTGGTTTATTATTCTTGGAATAATACACCTATGTTTTCGCGACGCGGGTCGACGACTCCGATCGGGCTCAAAATTTGACATTATCCGTTTCAAGAGGTCTACATTCTAAATCCGAAATGTCCGTCCGCCGTCCAGGCCGTTTTGGGCAGTAGGAATTTTTTTTAAAATCTGAAATTTTGACAAAATACTTGGTTTACCATCTAGTTGTGCCCGCAAGGTTTTCAGTCCGATCGCCCAAACCCGTGGGGCGCTATGGGGCTACTGGAGGGTTTTTTCGAAGGCTTTTAGCTATATTATCGAGTTAGGTGTCGTTTCCGAAGTATTTTTGGGCGTAGAATCCCTTTTTTGGGGTCCCGGAACGATCCGATTTCACTGGGGCGATCTTTAGGGCTTTCTTGGGGTAAAAATGGGATTTGTGAAGGATCCCAGGATGTTGAATATTTTTCGAGTAAAAAATACAGAATTTTGGAAAAAAAAACTCATTCTTGGACAACAAAAATCCAAAAAAAAAATTTTTTCGAGATAAAAATCAAAAAAAAAAATTTTTTTTTTAAATTTTTTCATTGACAGAATTAAATTTCTACACAAGTAACGTATATGGGTCATTCTAAAATTATGGGCCTTTTTGAGGTGACGAAAAAAGTGAAAATGAAAAGTTGATTTTTAACATTTTGTTGGTTCCTAGAGTTTCTGTAGGGTCTCCTCAGTAATACCCTGAAGTGGGACCACACTTTACCTCGTAGTTTTTGAACTATTGAATTTTAAATATTTTGTCTATTTTACCATTTTGTAGGGCGTGAGAATAATTTGTAGGTTGTGAGATAAACTCCAAATCCTTTTTTCTTTCTTTTAACCCGTTTTATTTTCAACAGTGTAACAATATCAAAAGTAAGAAAAATAAATCCTTTTGAGCTTGTTGATCACAAAGGAGTGTCAATAACAACTAGCATACCGATTTTGGGAAATTCTTAGTGACTATAATATATCCGCTGCGCTTGGTAAGGACCAATTGGTCCTAGTATGGATAAGCTGGGATCCTGCCTCCTGTAAACCACTTGTGCCTGAAATGCTGGAATGGTTGGAGGCATAACATGTTAATGTTTTTTACGACCTATCCTTACGACTAGGGAAACATTGAGGTGGGTCCCGACTGTAACTAGGCTCATGTTGAGATGGGTCCCATAGGCCATGGAGGATACATTGAAGTGGATCCCATTCCAGCAGTCATTTAGCAACGACCCAGGAGACTGATGGTGACATTTCTAACGTTATCCCTAATAACTTTGATAAAGCGACAAAAGTAGTCTATGTCCCCAACAAGAGCAAACATCAAATTTTGATCTGCCGTTCTTTTTAGGCAGCCCCGACTCCGTCAGGAGGTCCCTTCCCGTGTCCAGATTCTGTGAAATAATTGCATTGTAATTCCACGTTGTAATTCCACGTACTGTGACTGCAATAATTGCAGTCAATTATTGACTATTGAAGCGACTTTGCCAGAAGGTAAAATATTGTTTTATTTCGATACTGTGGGATAGGGCTGTCCGTTAAAAAGTGGAGAACTCGCACATTTAGAACAGAATCTGTTCTATGTCTGATATGGAATCAAACAAACTAATTCCGAGACAGTCTAGTTACAATATGGAGTAACTCTACATCAATTTCGAACATGAAAACGCTGCAAATTTTACACAAGGGTTAAGAAGAATAATTATTCATTGATATGGGTTACTTGTGTGAAAATTAACTCACACGGTCAATAAAAATATATTTTTGAAAAGAAAAAAAAAACTGTAATAATTACTACTAGGTACTAAAAAATACTGTAACAATTATTGTTCAATCTAGGGCTAGAAAAATGGATTATGCGTCCAAAATTACTCGAAAAATATTTGACCTCCTGGGATCCTTCAAAAATCCCATTTGTCGCTCCATGAGAACCCAATAGATCCCCGCGGTGAAATCGAATCGTTCTGAGACCCCAGAAAATGGATTCTACGTCTAAAGATACATCGAAAACTATACCTAACTCGACCCCATAGCCAGAAACCTAAAAAAAAAACCTCTCATAGCCCCTTTTTGGCCCCATAGAGCCCCATGGGTTTGGGCGATCGGGCTGAAAGCCTTGCGGGCACAACTAGATGGTAATCCGAGTATTTTGTCAAATTTTCTGATGTTAAAAAAAATCCTACTGCCCAAAACGGCTCGGACGGCGGGCGGACATTTCGTTTTTGAAATCTTGACATCTTGAAACGTGTAATGTTAAATTTTGAGGCCGATCTGAATTTTCGGCCTCTGTCGCGATTACATAGGTGTATGATTCCAAGAATAATGACTCAAAAGCCAGCATTTACAATGAAAACGAGTGTGATCGCATTCGGAAAATTCTACTTCTCACACCCTACAATTATTCTCACAACCTACAATCTCGACTTTCCCCACTTTTGGAGGGCGTGAGGGTTGTAGGGCGTGAGATTTCTCATGTTTTCATGGCGTGCTGTCCACAAGAGGGGATATTTTGGACAGGAAAAATTTACATGCAAATGATATCAATATCTATAGTAACTAACTGTAATTATCAATTTAAACTAATTAATAAATTAATTTGGTCGTTGTAGGTTGTGAGAAAGTATAAAACCACGCTCATGAAATTGAGGATTAACCGATTTTTGCTGCAGACAGGCCACGACTAATCTGATCATCAAGTGAGTGCTTGTGAAGCCATGATGTAACAGTGTTGGATCCTCCTAATTTCATTGCGAAATTTCACTTTTCCTGGTTTTGGGGGGAGATTTTAAAAAATTGTAGGTCGTGAGATCAAAACCATGTGACAGACGAAAACCGGTATGAAAGTACAGTCCAAAGACGGATTTTATCTTCAACCTTCACTTAATATTGAAGAGGAAAGTAACCTGAGTCTAAAATATTTTTGCTGTTGTTTACAACGGGGTTTAACAGGCTCAAAATAATTTTAGAAGTAGACAACCTATACCTTGTGACAGTTGTAGGTCGTGAGAATTGGGGTATTCAGCTTATCCTGATTAAATGTGTGATCACCTATTGATACAAAATTGAGAATATTCATGTAGAAGCTGTAATGTTACACCCCCCAGAAAAAGAAAAAAAATTCTAGCTCGAACGGTATAGGCGTGAAGGCTTTGTGACATGAAAAGTCCCATAATTTTAGAATGATATTGAAGAATAATAAACCCTTGTGTAAAAGTTGCAGCGTTTTTATTTTTCAAGTTTTACTATTTTTGTCAAATAAATAGTTTTTAAAACGCAGTTTACTCATCTACTTTCCCTGGGTTTTAATTGTTTGGTTTAAAAATTTATGTATTTTCTAATCAACTTTCAATAACAAAAAAAAAAAAAAAAAAAAAATTCAAGCGATTAAAATTATCAGAATTAATAAAATGTCAGATTAAATTATTATTATTAATAATTAAATTATTAAAATCTCAGATTTTGAATAATTTCGGGTCTGGAAATTAGGTATTTTTGCAGGGAAAAGTCAGGGAAAAGTCAGGGAATTAATTTTTCCCAGCTTGGCGGCCACCCTGGTATATCAAATATCAAAGAATAATAAACCCTTGTGTAAAATTGGCAGCGTTTTCTTAATGACACAGAATTTATCTTTGCACAATAATTTTGGCTAATTATTAGCCTATAGGTAGATATTATTGATATAGGTCCGATATCAAAGTAAAGTTTGCAGCGGTTTTTTTTTTTTCAATTTGGGAGAGCAGCACCAAACGCGCTCTCCCAAAGGGATTGAGATTGACTTTACTGTGAAGGCACTGATTTACTTCATGAATAATGATAATTTAGAACGAAATTTGAGGTAAATTTATTCAAACATATTCACATAGGTCGAAAACAGACACATAGGTCTATGTAAACACCCTTATCATCACGTCATCAAATCGCATTTTATAAAATCATCAAAATTTGATGATTTTATAAAATGCGATTTAATCACATTCTTCAGGATTCTACATCCAATATTTATTTGTAGTAAGTAGGTAACATCATCTCAGTTCAGAGTTACGAAAATGTGAAATTTAAAATTATTTCACATTTCGTATTTTTGTGAAAATTTAATTTTTTCATAAACAGCCATTACACTTCTTATTCCGTTTTTCCGAGCACATCATGGAAACAAAAACATTTGGAAGCGGAATAAAGGCATAATCATTATCAGTTTGTTGTGATACTTGTTAGTGGACAATAAGGCGCTTATAACAGTAAGTTAAGAGTAGGTAAGAGTGGAGTATTTCTTGTGCAGCAAAATTAGTTGGTAAGTTGTTTTCGGTATGTAGTGAATTCAAGTTGTGGCGTTTTGCAGGGTCGTAATCAGGGAGCCATCGAGGTGACCAACGACGGAGCGACGATCCTGAAGGCCGTTGGAGTGGACAACCCCGCTGCCAAGATTCTCGTCAACATGGCCAAAGTTCAAGATGACGAAGTCGGCGACGGCACGACCTCCGTGACCGTCCTCGCTGCCGAATTGCTCCGCGAGGCGGAGAAACTCATCGATCAGAAGATCCACCCACAGACGATCGTTGCGGGATATCGTCAAGCGAGCAAGGTAGGTTGATGATTATCTGCACCTTCGACAAACAATCACTTCTTATGTACCTAGATGACTTTGGTTTATTATTCTTAGAATAACCACCACTTATGAATTCGTGTCGGAGGTCGAAATTTTTGATCAGCGTCAAAAACTTGCATAATACATGTATTTCCAAGATGTCCGTCCGCCGGACGCCGTCCCAGCCGTTTTGTGCAGTAGGATTTTTTTAAATAATCTGTCATTTTGACAAAATACTCGGTTTACCTCCTAGTTGTGCCCGCAAGGTCTTTAGCCCGATCGCCCAAACCCGTGGGACGCTATGGGGCTAAAATTGGGTTACGGGAGGGGTTTTTGAAGGTTTTCGGCTATGGGTCGAGTTGGGTGTCGCTTTCGAAGTATTTTTGGACGTAGAATCCATTGTTGGGGGTCCCAGAACGATTTGATTTCACCGCGGGGATTTATGAAGATTGCATGGGGCTACAAAAGGGATTTTTGAGGGATCCCACGAGGTCAAATAAGGTGTCGTTTGCAGCGTTTTTTATTCCACCTAGAGCTCTTAACAACAGTTGTTCAGAGCTCTAGGAAGTTTTTTTAATTATTTTATTTTTTTTAATTTTTTTATTCTTTAAAAAGCTCTGAAATTCAACTTGGGAGTCACAATACCGAAGCAGTGAGGGGGGGGGGGGGGAGGTCTACCGTCGTGATTAGGCGGTAGTTCCCCTTCGTCCTGAATCAGGAGATTGACCCCCTGGGCACCGCGGCCTCTGCACTGAAGCTGGGCCTATTGTATCCATCGAACCTCAGAGCGGACGCATCCATGTGTTGATGTCCAAGGTCCCTAAGCCAGGTTTTATCTCATACACATGTCATAATGAGATAGAGCCGCCAGAATTTCATGTTTTGCCACTTTTTTATCATTCATGTTTATAGTATTGGAGTTCCAACAATCAGAGAACCCCAGTGGGCGGGGATCACCACTCCCCTGGGTCGAAATACCGGGAGTCGCCCACTCGGCTCCGATTTTACCCACTCGGCTCCGATTTTACCCACTCGGCTCCCGACTCGTCAATTTCACACTACCCCACTCGGCTCCCGGAACTACTGAACTACTTAACTACCTCCTCGGCTCACTGAGCTATACCTACACGGCTCCCGGAACAGAAAGGCATACATGTCTCAAGAATTGTAAACGGGAAATCTGTCCATTGGTGTACGTGTCAATCAACTGCTGAACATCTTGCCTCTTCCTAATGTTGGCGCGAATTTTCCCCTGGCTACAAGCTTTGATTTGAGTGTGAGACTGAATTTCACTCAAAACGCTGATCACATTGAATATGTTAGTGTGAGATGTATGAAATTCCAAATTGAAATACTTGTGGACAGATTCACATCTATTTGTGGTCAAGCAAGCCGAAACAGAACAATCAGCCCACATATGAGGAGGGAAACGGCTATCGGGCAACACATAGTTATTCAGAAAATAGTCAAACACCTCGTCGATTTTTTTACTGTCTGGTTTTATGGCCATCAGATCATCAGTAAAACAATCCTCGACTTCGGACGGTGGGAGATAAGGGAGCCCTTTCTCTCGTGCTTTCCGTTTCAAAGTGTTGCTGATCGCGTTCTTCCTGATAACACTGTCGTCCAATCGTGAATGATTGTGTTCTGTATGCTCGTCAAATATGTCACCAATGCTGGTTCGCTTGAAATACGCTTTGCAGCCGCGAATAGTACACTTCCAGCGCTCCACATCATCCGCAAGTTTTTTATGAAACGAAAAAGTGTAATTGTCGATCGTCAACATTTGTTTACCCATCCGGCTCAACATGACGGAACTTTTAGCAACACGGTCCGAGAGAAATTGAGGGGAACCTTTGGGGTTGGAAAGAACTACGGGAGCCGAGTGGGAACACGATAACAAGAAAGTCGGGGAGCCGAGTGGGAATCTGAGAACAATAGGCGGGAGCCGAGTGGGATCCTCCCGAAATACCGACCCTGCGTGAGGACGTTATAACCGTCCTCGAGTCCAGGGTCCAAAGATTGATGATTCGGCTTCCCCCGCGCCTTAGGCCCTGTCCTCTGCTGTGGAGGGCAATGTATGCCTTGTATGACATTACGGGAGCTTGCGGATAAGGGAAAAGGACAAACGAAAACCTTGACGCAAGACAGCCTCGAACTCCAGACCCTTCAGTAGTGGACCCAGCACGATAACCACTACACCATCGGCGGCCCCGCTCTAGGAAGTTACTGCTGTGTACTGTTACACTATAGATAGACGACTATATGATAATCGATCGTTTCAGGTGGCTCTACAGACGTTGGAACAGGCAGCGACACTCAGCGACAGCGACGCTGTCTTCCGGGAAGATCTACTCAATTTGGCCCGAACGTCCCTCAGCTCCAAAATCCTCAACTTGCACAAAGAGAAGTTTGCCCAACTCGCTGTTGACGCCGTTCTTCGTCTGAAGGTGAGATTGTAAGGCAAAGGAAGGGAAGAGCCCACAAGTGTGCGAGACATAAGAGCCAGTAAGATGTGAGAATGATGTAAGTGTCGGTTTTCGCGGTAGATGTTGGTGCTCTGCGATAATCTACCATTTTAGGGACTTGGCGCGGTCTTCTGGGAATCCAGATTTGAGAACATTGGCGCGGGGACACCGTAATGCATGTAGGGGGGCTCTGACTCACGCAGTTCGTTAATCCAACGATAACCGCATTCTTAATCAAATAAAATTGAAGCCTGTTGGGATGTGGTCTCTGAGGTGCTAAACACCAAGTCTCGTGATGTTCCATCACGAGACTGTATGTATATTTATTTTTTTTTAACTACTGGAGGAATCATCTTGTGTACAGCAGGGCTTCCAAAACATTTTGGCTTGCGGACCCCTCTTAAGTATTTTGATTTTGATACATGGCGCTAAATTAACTAAAAATGTTGCAGTTTGTAGTTGATAAAAGTTGAGTAAATTAGCCAGGCTATGATTGATTGATGCTTTATTTTTAAATCACCACTAGGTATGGTATTACATTGTCATTGTAGAATTAGTGAACAAATAACATTACAACAAATTTCAACAAATGTCATCAACAGCCAGGCATTTTTTCAAAAAATTAATTAACTGAATACAGTGGTGATTCAGTGCAGATTTTCATGAGCGTCTTGCATTTATCTGTGATATGAAAAGGTCTACATGAGGTTTACTTTCTGCAAAATTGAAAATGTCATGGATTTTCTCAAGAACACTGCCACACCACCTCCTCTATGACAACTTCTCGTAAACTCGGAAGCCAGCGCGAAATCGTATGGGACACAGTTCCAAAATTTGGAGTGGATTTAATCCACTCTGCTATAATATAGCAGAGTATATAATATAATATTATATTTCGAAACATCGGCCTGAAAAATAAGTTCACTCATTGACCAACCCTCAAGAACCCAAAAAGACGTTATATATATTATATCCAATGTTCAGAGGCACAGATTACTATGTCAACCGTGACGTCCGATCGTGACACATATTCATCCAGAGCAGCTGTTTTATTCAGCAGTCCATGGAGGAATAGAGAGGAGAGTTCACTGAATAGGACTTCATGTGCCGTGAGAGCAGTTGGCACTGCACGACGTGGTGCCCGATGTCCGGCGTTCATAGCTGAGGGAAGGAGAGGGTGTCGTCTACCCGGCGGCTCGGCCCTCCACCTCGCCGGTCTATGCCCATGATTTCAATGTAAATCGCCACTCGTCGGCCGGCGGGAGTTTCCGACAGTGTGATTACCCCAATAGTCGACGGTGGCGCTATCCCTACGGAACGTAGTGAACTTCACATAGTAGGTACCTTCAAACCCGACTAGAGTGAGCCACTAGCCCTTCTTACGAAGTAAAGCCCCAAATACCGCACTAAACGGATTCATCTTCCACTGTTGTGCTACTAAAATTAAAGGAAAAATTGAAGGAACCATCTCTGAATAACGAATTTCGTTAAACGAAATTGATTGTGTAGTTGTGTACACTGTGAATGCAAACGACACGTCGGAATTCGCAGGGCATCTTCTGGTTCAGTTTTGGTAACTTACCAACTTCAAAGTTCACTACATCTCGTAGGGGTCGCGCTGCAGTCGCAATCTCCCCCCCCCCCCCCCCCCCCGCCGTTCCCCGGCGTTTTGGGAACGCGGTTTAACACAGAGTGAGCTCTCCTCTCTATTCCTCCATGTCAGCAGTCCTTGCATATTGGAACCAAATAGATGGGGCCGTCAGGTCATTCTAGTCATATAGTCATGAATTCCTATGAATTCCTTCAACAAACCACCAGGCTCCGGCCATTCTGCAGGATCCACCAAACAATCAAAAGCACACTCTTTCACCGTAACATGAAATGAGCTGTAATGGTTGTACTTCGATTGTAATTGGTCGCATTTTACAAAACTTAGCGAATTTTCCCTCATATACATAGTTCTCAACATCCTCCCTTGTTACCTCGGGGCTCATACGAGAAATGAACACAGCCCTTGTTCTCGCCACCACTTCAGCTTCGATGTAGGAACTTTACATGTGCCAAGTATTGGTGTAGGACGGTTCCCACCATTTCCTCTAACGGCGGTTGAAAGAGTGCGTCGTTCAGCCCTGTTAGATTTCACACCTACAGCTGGAGTTTGATTGAGAAGCTACTGACTTTTATTCCAAATCAAATGGAGTTCTACGAAGTGAATAGTGTTACCATCAAGAAGTTGAATATGAAACTATGAAAACAACTATGTACTCAATAATTTTTTAAATTTTTTCCATTGACAGAATTAAATTTCTGCACAAGCAACGTATATCAAAGAATAATAGAGAGTTCCTAAAGCCACTTTTTGCCTAACGGTGATGAGTTACGGTCGACGTAACTCGAGATTTCGCGCATGCGTAGAAATAACGGTGATAACTTACGTCCTTATGCCTAACGTCGGCCGTTATTGCCGTAAAGTTACGGCAATAAACTTACGGTCTTAAGTATATCGCCGTTAATTTCGAGCAATAGAAGCACTTTAAATTTAGCGTGACTTTTGATAAGACCGTATCTCTGTTACGGTCTTATGTGAAGTTAGCTTTTCTTTGATTCTCCCTAGACAAATCCCTTACGGCGATAAAAATTAACGGCCGACGTATCTCGGATGTTTCTTTAGGAACTCTCTAATACACCCAAGTGTAAAATTTGCAGTGTTTTTGACTCTATTTGCCTCCTGGGTGGTTGAGGTCCAATTCCTAATTCACGTCTTGTCTCTGCGTTTTCTGGGGGGGGGGGGGGGGGTGGACACAATCACACCAGTCCAGGCGGGGATTTGGGGATATTGATGCTTCCCCTCTCCCGTCCTTATGGGGTAATCACACTGTCGGAAACTCCCCGGCGGCCGACGAGTGGCGATTTACATTGAAATCATGGGCATAGACCGGTGGGGGGGGGGAGCCGCCGGGACGACACCCTCTCCTTCCCTCAGCTATGAACGCCGGACGCCTCGCGATCCGTCGGGCCGTGAGAGCAGTTCGTACTGCACGACGTGGTGCCCGACGTCCGGCGTTCATAGCTGAGGGAGGGAGAGGGTGTCGTCTACCCGGCGGCTCGGCCCTCCCCCCCCCCCCCCCCCTCGGTCTATGCCCATGATTTCAATGTAAATCGCCACTCGTCGGCCGGCGGGGAGTTTCCGACAGTGTGATTACCCCATTAGCCCCCAAGGCCCGCTGATTGTGTGGCTGGTTCAACGTTCTCATCAAACGAAAGCATGTTTTTACAGATCCACCAGAAAAGTTTTGTAAAAGGTTTTTTTTTTTCAGTGTAAACATTGTTCCTCAGATCTTTGTTGAAGACAGATGCCTTCGTCACGGGAGCCTCTGCTTCACATAAACTTGTAAAAGTTCAGAGGTGAATTGTCAACCGACAAGACAGTTTTTGACTCCTGGTGTACTGTATGATGGTTTCTCCATGATATTGGAACTGTGTTACAAAATCTTGAAATCAATAAGCGTGCCAGTGCAAACTAAGCGGGAGAAAAGAGCTGTGGGAGAGGGGCTAGTCTTTTCTGGTTGGTAATGCAGTTGTTGCCACAGGCAGCTAGGCTGATACCGGCAAATTTGCTGTCCATCCGATGGTCATGTCCGGCCTATTGCGCCAAAAACCTTGACGTCAAACCCATTTTACCTTTTTCTTTCATGAACAGTCATACATATGACTTGTGGATCCGCTCAATATTCTAATTGTATCGTAAATTTTCAGGGCTCTGGTAATCTGACGGCCATTCAGATCATCAAGAAGACTGGAGGCTCCCTCAACGACTCCTTCCTCGACGAGGGGTTCCTCCTGGATAAGAAACCTGGACAATTCCAACCTAAACGGGTCGAAAACGCCAAAATCCTTATCGCCAACACGCCGATGGACACTGACAAAATCAAAGTGTTCGGCTCTCGCGTGCGGGTCGACTCAGTCGCCAAAGTTGCCGAACTCGAGTTGGCAGAGAAGGAGAAAATGAAGGACAAGGTCAACAAAATCCTCAGCTACAAGTGCACCGTTTTCGTCAACAGACAACTCATCTATAACTATCCAGAGCAGCTTTTCGCCGACGCTGGCGTGATGGCTATCGAACACGCGGACTTTGACGGTATTGAGCGTCTAGCTTTGGTCACAGGTGGAGAAATCGTTTCTACTTTCGATAATCCCGAAAGCACCAAATTGGGAGAGTGCAAGCTTATCGAAGAAATTATGATTGGTAAGTTATTATGTGTACAATAGGGTTGAGTGTCTTGATTTTAATACGTTTGTAAGTATCAATGTATCACAGCCCTCCAGGCACGCGTAAAACATGATCACAATACAATTGATAACTTGAAAACTGCAGCTAGAGATGATTCATATAAAGAAAAATTCAAGGAGGTGAATAAACCTAAGGATACTTAACGAGAGGATTATTAACGAGGACTTCTTGGGTAAATCTCGGAAAACCAACTCTGTAAACAAAGTTATAATAGTCAATGGAGACGCTCAGCATTGATCACATAGCTGCCAAAATGAAGGTAGCAGATAACGTTAACTCATTATTCAGTAGCGTTGGTAAATGGCTTGTGGATAAAGTCCTCCGTAGTTGTTTCTCCGAGGGACCTCCGTGATACCAACGTACCGAGTACTATTCCAAAAAATTTGAATTTAAAACGATTTCAACGTCTGAACTTATCTCCGGCATGAATGATAGATGATGGTATCCGCTCCTGGAATCGATAATATTTCATTAAGATTAGTCGCCCGCGTCATAGGATACCCCTATTCAAGGGTGGTGATTCCTCCACCTAACTAATTATCGCCTAATTTCCCTGTTAAGTACTGTATCCAAGCTCATTGAGAGATAGAGCAAGCAACTATACTCATCTTGAGAAACAGAACCTTTTATCGGAAAGAATTTGGTTTTAGGAAGGGAATAGGGGTTGAGGAGGCAGTTTCATGTTAACCATCATGCTAACATCAACTCGATGCTTGACAGTGGGAAAAAATGGATTCTGATGACACTGGATATGGCTAAAGCATTTGACTCCGTTGATTGGGAATTAATAATTAATTCCCAATTAATTAATAGTAGAATATTTAAGAGTAATTAATTAATTAATAGTAGAATATTTAAGAGTAATTATTACTCTTAAATATTCTACTATCCTGTGGTATCGAAGGAGAACCGGCAATTGCTCCCGCCTGCTGGGAAAACACGGGAATTGATCCCCCTCTATATTTCGGCGATTGATCCCGGTTTGTCAACTGCTCCTTCAGCAACTTTCGGCGATTCCTCCCAGTATGGCAATTCTCCCTGATAAAGTTATTGCTTTTTTATAAAATTTATAAAACAACATTTAATGTTGTTGTGGAAGAAAACGCCGGATGTTGGTTACTCGAACTTTTTTCAAGCTTTCGGGGGATGCTCGCTCCCTTCCTCAGGGTACATGGAAAACTGCACAACAACAAACAGTATCCACATAGGCATGAGACCTAGACCTTACATCAGTACACAAATGTTTCATAATATTCATAATATTATTATACCTACGATCAATGTATGTAGAATCATTAGATTGGCTAACATCGTCGTGAGTGCCAAATTTATGAACAGGTACAGTTTTAGAGCAGTTCTTGCCTCTCCTAGAGGTGCCAAACGAATGTTAATGTTTTATAGGAAACTAGCTGGGACACCCGTGCTTCGCACGAAATATGTATCAAATTTCCGTCCATCACCTATCAACGATGCACCCGTGGTTTTTTGATCTGTCTCTCGTTGCGAAGGAAAGCTTCGTTCGCGAAATTATTATAGCCTATTATCTAAGTCGGGACACGCTCGTCAATTTGCGCTCACCCGCACGGAAATCGGCTCAATTCAGCCGTTTGGGCGTGATGTTGGAACATACACTCATACATGCATACAGACATCCATTTTGGTTTATTAAAGTGAAACTTTTATTACATCGTCCCAAATCTTTTGGTCTGTGTGTCGTTGATTTTCGCTTACAACCGATTCGTTGCTACGGAACTTCATCTTCGCCAGTTATAATCGTACAAAAACCAGTTATAATCGTTGGAAAGCTCTCGATTTATCACGCATTTCTTTCGTACTTGTTCTTTGTCATTATGTCCCCATTTTATATTTATTGATTGATGTTATTAATGGATGCAGTAAACAATGCCGCTTGTTTTGTTGTTATCAGTTGCCACGTTAGGAGTCAATTTGAGAAAACGCCAAAATGAAGCCGTGGGTATGAGTATGAAATGGGGGGGGGGGGACTAGACATAAAAAACGTGTCCATCGATGCTACGTACCCCACTAGGGGAGCGAGCGAAGCGAGCCGGAGAGACTAGTGGGAAACAAGTTTCACTTTTACCGTGGTTTCATAAACGTTTCATAAAACGTTTTTTATTTTTATATTTAATTTTTAAAGTGAAACTTTTATTAGGTACATCGTCCCAAAATTTTTGGTCTGTGTCGTTTTGTTTTTTTTTTTTAATTAATATATCCAGCCTGCTCCCAAGCTGTGTGTCGTTTTGTGTAACATCACGCTAAAAGCGTCGTTACTAGAGATTACTAGGAAAATTTTCGAAAAAACGAATAACCCGATACAACTTTTGCCGTCGGTTTTGAACGAAACTACGTCTGTTAAAACGAGCTTTTCACGCTGATTTCAACGAGCACAAAGCGATTTCTGTGCAATAACCCGTTCGAAAGTTATTCCAATATCGTCGGTAGGTGGGTACGAGTATTTTTTGCGAGCCTTCGATTAGATTGATAGGTAGGTACTAGGTAATCCTTCGCAACGAGAGACGATTCAAAAAGCGTCGTTGCCACGGGTGCGTTTTCAGGGATTACGCGGGTTGTGCCTCCCAGATTACAGATGGTACCCCCCCCCCCCCCCCTCCTCCTCCTTACACCCATCCAGCACCCTTTAATATTATATAATATATAAATGTGGGCATCATTTCCTGAAACTAGTGTTTATTCTTGGAATAATACACCGATGTTTTCGCGACGGAGGTCGACGACTCCGATCGGCCTCAAAATTTGACATTATCCGTTTAAAGAAGTCTACATTCTAAATCCAAAATGTCCGGGCCGTTTTGGGCAGTAGGATTTTTTTTTAAATCTCAAATTTTGACAAAATACTTGGTTTACCATCTAGTTGTGCCCGCAAGGTTTTCAGTCCGATCGCCCAAACCCGTGGGGCGCTAAGGGGCTAAAATGGGGCTATGGGAGGGTTTTGTTTAAGGCTTTTAGCTATGGGATCGAGTTAGGTGTCGTTTTCGAAGTATTTTTGGACGTAGAATCCATTTTCGGGGTCCCGGAACGATCCGATTTCACTGTGGCGATCTATGGGGCTTTCATGGGGCTAAAAATGGGATTGTTGAAGGATCCCAGGAGGTTAAATATTTTTCGAGCACAAAATAAAGAATTTTTGAAGAAAAAATATTTTGTTGGAAAAAAAAAAAATCCCAAAAAAAGCTTTTTTCCAAAATGTTTTCCATTAACACAGAAACCATTTTTGCACAAGTAACCTATATCAAAGAATAATAACCCCTTGTGTAAAATTTGCAGCGTTTTTCATAGTAACAGCGCTTGTTGGCCCGTTTCTCGTTGCGAAGTATCAAATTTCCGTCCTATAATATAGGAATATAATATTATTATTATTGTTGTTGGAAACTTGTTGAGGGTCAGTCAAATAAGACGAGATTTTTTGCCGACGTTTCAAGAGATATATTCTCCTATCATCAGGGCAAGTGCAGGAAAAAGGGCAGCACACGATGTGAGCCGTCGCTGTCGTACAAGTATACTAAAAAATAGATTTTAGTAGTAGCTCACATCGTGTGCTGCCCTTTTTCCTGCACTTGTCCTGATGATAGAAGAATATATCTCTTGAAACGTCGGCAACAAATCTCGTCTTATTTGACTGACCCTCAACAAGTTTACAACAACATTAATTGAAACGGTCAACATCACCATCAACTATTATTATTATTGATAGACTTAGATGTGATACTTCCCCTGGGTTGCTTTGGTCTGCATATGCAAGCAACCCATCAACTCAAAATGAAATTACCTAGTACCTATCAAAATAATCGAAGGCTCGCAAAAAATACTCGTACCCACCAACCGATGATCCTCCCTCAAATATCTTCCAAACGTGTTATCGCACAGAAATCTTGTACTCGCTGAAATCAGCGTTTAAAGCTCGTTTTAACCGACGTAGTTCTATAAGGATCGAGAGTAGAAATTGTCCATTCACACGGGTTGAATGGACCGTGTGAATGGACAACACAACCCGTGTGAATGGACAATTTCTACTCTCTATCCTTATTGATAGACCTCACACAACCCCAGGACATTATATGATCTTTTTGACGACGTAGTTCTGTTCAAAACAGACGCCATAAGTTGTACCGGGTTTCGGCGTTACGAAAATTTACCTAGTAATCCCTAGTAACGACGCTATTTGACCCGGTTTTTCTTCGCGAAGGAAAGCTCTGTTCGCGATGAAGAAAGAGAGTTCGCGAAGCCTATAATAGGCTTATAGATAATTATCTATAATAGATAATATATAATAGATTATAATCTATTATATATTTGAGTAACGTCGTTTGTTGGTTGGTTTGCTGGTTTGTTTGCAAGGCTGGAGCCTAAACCGTTAGAGCTAGAGAGATGCGGCTTTTTCCTATGTGCTCTATGGTATCCGACAATGACGCGCGACCAATAAAAATTTGAAAAAGTTTGCGCGCAACCGTGCGCAGTCGTGCGCATTTTCGCTTTTTCAAAGGGTGCCACTTTTGGAAAGGTTTGGGGGTTGGTTAGGGAATTATCTAAGTCGGAACACGCGGGTCAATTGCGCACTTTAATTTCTTTCTTGGAGTAAACTTCATATTCATTCATTCATCTTTCAATCAATCAATCAATCAGTTTTTATTGCAAAAGCCAAACTGGCATAGCAATCGTCAATTACAATAAAATAGACTTAAAACTAAAACAAACAAATATAACACAGAGAAACTTAAAATTAAACAAAGGGCAATACTTGACAGAAAAGACACAACAAACAACATGGTATAAAAACAAACAAAAACGCGAGAAGACATTCAGTACCGATCCACATTAACATTATACTCAAGAAAATGGATTTCAAAAAACTCAGATACCGAGTACAGTTCAGCGTCAATTAATATGCCCTTCAATGTCTTCTCAAAAGCAATAAAGGGGAGGGCCTTTAACGAGTCTGGCAAGTGATTGAAGAGGCGAGCACCTATTTGAAAAGGGTTACACTTTAGAGAGGTAGTGAGGCGTACAGCAGGTAAGACTATATTATCGCGATACCGCGTTTCATATGTGTGGTGGTCGGAACCACGTTCGAGTACACTCTCATTAAGTTTTATAAATTTTAGACACTCATACACATAAACACCATAAAGAGTTAGAGAGTTGATCTTCTTAAAACTACCCCGACTGCTCTCCAAGTACCCAAGGTTACATATTATGCGAATTGCTGCCTTCTGAAGTTTAAATACCTTATCACTGCCACTAGAGCCTCCCCACAGCAGAACCATGTACGTAGCGTGGCTCATGAAAAGGGCGAAATAAACCGATCGCAGTACTGGAAAAGAAACTGCTTTCGTCAAACGACGTAGAGCAAAGTTAGATGAAGCGAGCCTACTACATAAAGAATCAGTATGTTGAGCCCAGGACAGCCGACTGTCAATCTTGAGACCAAGGAAATTCACAGGGTCTCCTACTTTACCCTTAAGGGAGAATTTTAGATCCTGGGTCTTATCACAATTCAACCTAAGGCCATTAACCGCACACCACTTTTCAATAAGGTGGCTGGAGGAAGTGAGCTGTTGATCTACATCAACCGACCTTGGCCCATTCGAGAGGATCGTCATGTCGTCGGCAAACAAAAAGATATTTTCCCCTCTTTTGTCAAAGTTGAAGGCCAAGTCATTGATATACAACAGAAATAAGGTAGGCCCCAACACGGATCCCTGTTTGACACCACAACGGATTGGGGCAGGTGTCGATGCAGTACCATTGAAAAAAATAACCTGTTGCCAGCCACTCAAGAATTGCTCAAAGAAACTTAAGGTAGTCTGGCAGAAACCATAATGAGCGAGTTTGCTAAGGAGGGAAACGTGAGGCACAAGATCGAAGGCCTTAGTCAAATCAAAGAGGCGAATGGCAGCCTGATTCTTACATTCAAGAGCTTCATATAAGTCCATTACTAGAGCACAAGCAGCATGCGTCGTACTTTTACCCGCCCGAAAACCAAACTGCTGAGGATGTAGGATACCCTCGTCGTTCAAGAAACTCTCAGCTGAGAGAGGATTAACTGTTCAATAACCTTCACCATGATAGGCAATTTAGATCTACGTAAGCCGTAACATAATCACGTCATACTTTCAGGTGAGGACAAGCTACTGAGATTCAGTGGAGTGGCGTTGGGCGAAGCGTGTTCAATTGTCATCCGAGGAGCGACTCAACAGATCGTCGACGAGGCCGACCGCTCCCTCCACGACGCCCTGTGCGTCCTCACGACGGCCATCAAAGACAAGAGGATCGTCTATGGTGGTGGTTGTTCTGAAATGATTATGGCCCGGGCGGTCAGTTCAGCCGCTGCAGATTTCGCGGGAAAAGAAGCCGTCGCTATGGAGGCATATTCCAGGTGATGTTAAAACGTAAAATGTCGAATTTTGAGGGTGATCAGAATTTTCGACCTCCGTCGCGATTAAATAGGTGTATTATTCCAAGAATAATAAACCAAAAGTCATATCAAAAGGGAGTCATATCATATCGGCCGAGCGAAGTGAGCTTCGCTCGGCCGATCACTCTCTTCAGAATCCATTGTTGCGGGTCCTAGATCGATCCGATTTCACTGTGGGGATCTATAGGGCTTTCAAGGGGCTTCAAATGGGATTTGTGAAGGAACCCATGTGGTGCAATAAGGTTTCGTTCTACGAGTAGTTTTGGACGCGAAATCCGTTTTACGAGGTCTCACACCAGTTTATGTTTATGTTTGGACAGATTCTGTTACAAACATTGTTTGTACAGAGAATTTTTTTTTTTTCATTTTTCATCAATATATTTTCATCGATATTTCAAAAATATATTCTTAATGACACAGAATTAAGTTTTGCATAATTAACCTATATCAAATAATAATAAACCCTTCTGTGTAATTTGCAGCGTTTTTCGTTGAAAACTAAGGCATCAATGAAAAAAGATGCGAGTACCGGTTTGCCAAGACTTGAAATCTGAAGGATCTTTTAGGGAAATTACTGCTGCTTGCGAGGATTCAAACCGGTTTTTTTTTGGCACGACTGCAAATATTTTATTGTTTATTTTAATGCCCAAAATCGCAATTTCATGGGGGAAAAAAAGTTGTACTGCAAAGGAGGAAAAATTTTAAAGTACCTACCTAACTCTCATGTTCAAAAACTTGGGAATAGAAGGAAATCAGAGTTCTAAATTGTGTTCTAACATTTGCTTATAGAAATCAGTTCGTTGATTATGAGTTCCTTTTTCTGATCTTGACTTTTTTCCGGGACCCCCAAAAATGGATTCTACGTCCAAAAATACTTCGAAAACGACACATAACTCGATCCCATTGCCAAAAGCCTTCAAAAAACCCCTTGTGTGCACAACTAGATGGTAACCGAGTATTTTGTTAAAATTTCATATTTAAAAAAAAATTCTACTGCCCAAACCGGCTCGGACGGCGGACGGGCATTTCGGTTTTGGAATCTAGACCTCTTGAAACAGATAATGTCAAATTTTGAGGCCGATCGGAGTGGTCGACCTCCGTCGCGATTACATAGGTGTATTATTCCAAGAATAATAAACCAAAATGAGCATCCTCCTTTGACTGGAGCTCCAATATATTAAACTTTTGTTAAATTAAGCATTTAGAAGTGATGTATGCTCGTATTAAATTCAACCCTTAGTTCATCTTTCTTTTTGTTTTTCAGGGCACTTCTCCAACTGCCGACCACCATATCGGATAATGGCGGGTACGACTCTGCCTACCTGATCACCAACCTTCGTGCAGCTCACAAGGGCGGCCATCCAACTGCCGGTCTCGACATGGACAAAGGCGAAATCGGTTGCATGAAAACTCTCGGCGTCGTTGAATCCTTCACAGTCAAAAAACAGATGATCCTCTCCGCTTCTGAAGCCACTGAGGTAAATGACTACTCCTAAATACTACCTACTAAAGTTCTCTCCTCAGACACCTTTTGACAAAATCCAGTTAATTCATGTTGCTGTTTCCCGTTTTGTTTCCAGGTCATCCTGAGAGTGGACAACATCCTCAAATCAGCTCCTCGCCGCCGCACTGAAGACAGAGGACACTGTTAATCCAAGTCCTTCCCAGTATTTCCTTTTTCCACTCACCTTTTCTTTCTACTTAACAGCCCGAAAATCACTCGTCACCGGATAGTTTCGCTTCGTAACACATCCTTTTTCTAATTTATCTGTAAGCTGTCATTAATAAAATCGTTCATTACAACTGGGTTTCTTCATCACCCCATGTCTACTAGCACATGCCAATATTATCTCTTAAACGTGAGTTTCGAGTCCAAATAAATTGGTTAGGTATATGTGTATAGTAGTGGAAGCAGGAAGTGATGAGTGAGACCTGGGTTCGATACCCTCTCGGGATGAGAAATATGTTTGCTTCCCTCAAGCCGAGTATTCGGTATTTTTAGTAGTTTCACCACTGGGTTGTATTGTAGGCCGGTACACAGAGGAAAAGAATCGGGAATATTGCGGACGTAAGTACACGGAATCTGAGTTTGCACCATCGCAGGTGTTCAGCTTAACTTTTGGCAGCCAGAAACGAAATTCTCGCACATTTTCAGTTTTTTCACCTTGTAATTATAAACTATCCATCCTACAGAAAAACTCCCCCTTTACAAAATGAAAGAGCATAAAATTTTCTATTCGAAACACCCCGTAATCATCAAAATTGGTTCCGCGGTTCAGCCTTAATCGTATGACTGAGATTGGGTTTCAGGGCCTCCTAAATATAAATTAAATTGATCTGACTTAGGTCAAATTTTCAAGAATTGTGCGGGTTCGGCCTTTTGAATCAGCGGAACACTGCCCGCAGGCGCAAACGTGCGATTCCTTGTTACTGCCATAACTTCCACAATGTTGAACCGATTTCAGTTAAATTTTCTGGGATTGTGCGGGTACGGCCACTTGAGGTCCCATAATATGGGATTTATATTATAAATTTTATGACGATTGAATCAGCGGAACGTGGTGTGCAGGCGCAAAAAGGTGATTCAGGTCATCCTCAGCAAAATGGAAGAACTTGGTTGTCAAGTTGGATTGTTTACGCAGCCATCGATTTTTTAATTTTTTTTAATAATCTTTTAATTTTAAAACCCTTGGACGTTGAACTTTGAGAGGGAGCCATTCTGGGAGTACAAGAGACGATTCATTAACAAATTATTTTTGTTTAGGTTATTACTTCAATACAAAAATTTTCTCATTATACTCCAAAGAATAAAACATTTGACGTCGCCAGGGTCCGTAGGTGGTCCAGGGTACTGGCAGTACCCTGGAACTGGCGCAGGCTCCGGGGGAAAGGGGGACGGTGTGTCTCCCCGAAAGGCGTTGTGCTATTCCCCATGAACGGGAAACTACGCCCCGTACTTTTTTTAGCTTGGGTAAATCCTGCTTCATTGAGTGTAAAAGTAGCCCGGTCACGAAATTTTGCTTGGTTACGTAACTAGGAAAAGCATGTTCCATGTTTCTCGAATTTTAGCCAAAGACTCTAAGCAGTAGGTAACCTGTGGTTTTTTTTTTTTTTAAATAACTTACTAGGTAACTAAAATGAATTTTTTGAATTTTATTCTATTAAATTATGATTTATTAAAACTTATTTGTGAGTGAAATTTTGAAAATACCAAGTAATCGGGTCACAAAACCGTGAATGCTTAATGAAGAGGGAAATCTGATGGCAGGATACTATTATTGATAGGTACCTACCCGCTGTGGGGAGGTTACTAAGTGGGGAGGCCCTTCGCTAAGGGCCAGTTCGTGATTTGATAAAATAAAGTGTCTGGGGAAGTTGGTCCACTTGGTGAGACGAAAAACACCTGGTAGCCAACCAAGAAACCCGTGAGACGATGTTCAAAAATTATATTCTTTCAACATTCAAATTTCAACATGCAAACTTGAATGAATGAATGAGAAGGTTTAATTGTAAAGGCCTTCCGGCGATACAAAGTTAAAACAAAACAGTAATAGGTACAGGTAATTCAATAACTAAAATGACACAACGTAAATCGCTACAATGATATAACTTAATTAGTCACAACAAAAGTACAATTGCTACAGTAGGTAATACAACTTGTATAATTAGTCACTTAAATATAATTAGTATAAAAAACCTTCATTAAGGAAAAAAGCCCTAGTTCGAATACAGTTTACTAAGAAGCAATACATTTTCTTACAAGATAATAAATCATTAAAAGAGAGCAGAGAGGCCAAGTCATGGTGGGACAAATCGCTGAGAAGAAAAAATGAGAACCGTTCGCCACGAACTACAGGGCATTGACACATGAAATGGAGGATTGAATCTTGTGCCTCCAAATTACACATCGGGCACTCTTCGGAATTATTGAATTTGGCAACAAAGCCTGGAGTGCACAGATTGGCAAAATAATTCCCTGACAGCCTTGCTTGAGCCAGGAGTCTCTTTGTCTGAATACCCAAGTCAGAGTTCAGATAAAACGCTGCAAATTTTACACAAGGGTTTATTATTCTTTGATATAGGTTAGATGCAGAAAAATTATTTCTGACAAAAGAAAAAATGTTGGAAAAAAAATTTTTGGATTTTTTTTTAAACAATTTTTTGTTTGGATTTTTTTTTTTTCGAAAAAAAAAATGTTTTTTCAAAAATTCTTTATTCTTTACTCGAAAAATATTTAACCTCCTGGGATCCTTCAAAAATCCCATTTTTAGCCCTATGAAAGCCCTATAGATTGCAACAGTGAAATCGGATCGCTGCGGGACCCCAAAAAATGGATTCTACGTCCAAAAATACTTCGAAAACGACACCTGACTCGATCCCATAGCCAAAAGCCTTCAAAAACCACCCTGTAGCCCCATAGCGCCCCACGGGTTTGGGCAATCGGGCTGAAAACCTTGCGGGCACAACTAGATGGTAAACCGAGTATTTTGTCAAAATTTCAGATTTAAAAAAAAATTCCTACTGCCCAAAACGGCCTGGACGGCGGACGGACATTTCGGTTTTGGAATCTAGACCACTTGAAACGGATAATGTCAAATTTTGAGGCCGATCGGAGTCGTCGACCCTCGTCGCGAAAACATAGGTGTATTATTCCAAGAATAATAAACCAAAAGGTAGCTCATCGTCTGCAGGCGAGTACATCCTGTAGATCTCATTGAACGAGGATGCTGCTACCCGCTCCCTGTCATTGTTTTTCCAAAACGAGTCAATGTTTTTAACGAAGCGAGTCAGGTTGAAGTCGGTGGGGTTCTGAGACACCCAGGCTTGACCTTCACCAAATTTAGTGAAGGTAACCGACATTTCGGATGCCCAGTTGTACTTAGTCTCGGACGTCACTTCATTCAGAGCGATGAGACGACGAAGACACAACTTAGGGTATCTGGTGTCTTCCATGCCACACAGCTTGAGCCACCAGCCTGCACTAAGCTTCATAATCTTTACTTCCAAGTGGGCAAGAGCAAGCTCTACACGCACAAGTTAGTCCGGGGTGTTATTGGGCAGAAAAAGTAAAGACTATAAGTTATAAAGCTCTGACTTGGATTTTGTCCAGGACACTACACAGAGTGACACCCCATGACTCAGCAGCATACAGAGAAGCGGTAAGAACCAGTGACTCAACTACTCTGTGCCATGAGGAGAAAGGGCCCCCACGTGCCTTATCAACATGCAAACTTGTTCTAAAATGATTTTTTATCTAGGTAGTTTTGAATATAACACTGCATTTAACAGGTCCTACGCTCAGATTCGAATCCTATTTTTAGAAAAAAAATTATCGACCAAATTTGAACTAATACTACCTATTGGGTTTTTGCCAGAAAAAAATTAGTTCCTGGAAAATTAACGAAATGGGACATGGTGCGTTCTTTCCCTGTGTTCTTCATATAATATATGAAAGTATATTATACTTTCAGAAAAATAAAATAAAAACCCATGCAAACTGCCCATTGACCAATAGCAGTAGGTATTAAATAAATTTTATCGGGGTCTGCACAGTACCACTTGCACCACTCTACCTTCACTTTTGCACAATTTACCTATATAGGTAGGTACCTACCAAAAAATAAAAATAGTATTAATAACTAGTCATAGAATTGAAGCCAGTGTGTATTTTTCCTAAATAGTATTACAGTGAAACCTCGATAAGTGCAATCGCAAGGGAACAAGATTTTCTTTGCACTTATCGAGGTTTTTCACTTAGGAGGTTTTGCACTAATCGAGGGCAGAAGGGAAAATTTTTCAGTTAACGAGGTCTTGAAGAGATTGATCCGTCAATTTTTATTCATCGTAAATATTTAATTAAAGTAAAGTAAAGTAAAGTGGGATTTTTTGTGTTAAACCATTTTTTCGGTTCTCACAATTGGGGCAGGAGCCATCACGTGGATGATGTGTTGTGTGGCATAGTTTGCTCGCTAGATACCTGCTGTTTCTTAGTTTCTCTCGCTCATTAAATATATAGTAATAACAAAAAGGTTGCGCTCATCTATTCAATTCAATTGATGGCTTGTTTGAAGCAGTTCCGAACAGTCATATTCTCGACTTTGCTCCACGCCATTCGAGCCATTCCCATGGCTTGCAGTACATTAATGCTCATATCCGTTTGGGCATACGAAATATGTACTGACGTGGCCAATGCAGTGGGTCCGCAGAAATATGTGACGAGGTCTTGACCCCAGATAAGCAAACAAACATTTGCACAAACAAATTCGCATGCCTGTACCCACCTTCCGCCTAGGTCACTTAGCGAGGTTTCCGCCGACTCATAGTCACTTAGCGAGGGAAATGGTTACCTATCGAGGTAGGTCGAGTCTTCTGTCACTTATCGAGGTTCGAATCCGAATTTCACGTTGCACTTAAAGAGGTTGTACTTTCAAATCATGTTCACTTAACGAGTTAAAAATCAATGTGAAATGGCCCCAAGGTGAAGGGAACTGGGTTTTATGGTCACTTATCGAGGATGGTCACTTATCGAGGTTGCACTTATCGAGGTTTCACTGTAATAACCTTTTTTGTTGATTTTCTTCCCTCTGGGTTGGTTTTGATATATATTATCGGTATACAATCTGATAGAGTTGCTAAATTTGAATGATGAAAGCCGAATATCAATGTTTCGATAGGTACCTAACTTTGATGATATACCATCTCTACTATTATTCTGCAGTCGACGGACTCGTCTTATATCGGGCGAGAAATGGAAACAACACTAGTGTTATTAAACCGCAATTATCGAGGACAGGGAAACGGAATACTGAACCGGACACACGTCATACACCGACTTTTATCATGCAAAACATTCCCGTGATGATTCGCCTTATCGGAAATGGTTGACTCCCCCCTTTCCGCGAACGTCCTCCCGTTTCTGGCACTTGAAGTATCGAGTGGCCCCAACCAATTCTGCTCGAACCACAAATCATGTTGGGACGTTCTCCTCGTTTGAGTTGATGGGATATTCTTCCACAGTTTAATGAGTATGCCTGGGACAGGAATTATACGTTGGGTGAGTAGGTACCTGTTATTGTCAATTGTCTCAACTATTTCCCTATGGGTTTCTCAATAATGGGCCCTCCGTTATGCCCTATAAGTTGAAAGAATGTGTATTAAATGGAGTTTTTGTTTATGTTTACCTACCGTGAAAACCTATGATTGTTAAGGCCCATTCACATTACCTAAATGTTGAGTCACAAATTTCATCACAAATTTCGTCACTCACGAGGATCATCTTGGATGGATCACTGCAGCCCTCCAAGAAAGTGAACGAGGAAACGTAAAAAAGGTGTGAACACCGATGATTCACTTTGGTTCATTACCAGTGACCATCAGGAATGAAACAATGTAAATCCCCCTTAAAGACCTTAATAAGCTATTACCTTATTACGTAGCTAGTAAACATAGTACGTACATGCCTGATCTGTGAATCTTAGCTGTGTACCTACCTACTGGTGGCGCCGTTGTGAAGGTACCGTCTAGGAATGCTCAAAAAGAATCGATTCTTGAAAAATTCGATTCTTTTTGAAAAAATAATCGATTCTTTTAGATTCTTTATTTTTTTGAAGAATCGGCCCGATTCGATTCTAAATTTCCAGAATCGAAAACCGATTATTTTCTGCTCTTAACAAGTATTTTTATATTCAGTTGCTTTATATTCAGCTTTATTGCTCTGTAAAACAGATCTATGTATAAAAGAATCAATTTTTTTTTAAAATTGAGTCACTGCAACGACCATAGGTAACAGCTGAAGAGATGGAAACAGAGCAGGGTGGTTGGAAAATCCTTAGTTGCACAACAACCTCTGACACAGCTGAAGCTTTCCTACCTACCTTTTCCGACGTAATAGTGCTGGTTTGCAGTTGGATTTATTAGTAATTGGAATTCAGGTTTCGTAACGTAATAATGCTTCTTCTGATAAATTTGAAATTTAACAAATAATTTGGAAAAAGAATCGATTCTCAGATGTATCGATTCTTTTTGAAAAAATAATCGCGATTATTTTCGATACTTTTCTAAATAATCGATTCGATTTAAATCGATTCATTTTTGAGAATCGGACATCCCTAGTACCGTCTATTGTTGAAGTGTCTGTTCGTGTTGTAAGGGGGGGGGGGGGAAGGTTTGCACTTTTGACGTTTGCATTTGTTGTTTTATTATTCTTGGAATAGACCTATGTAGTCGCGACCTCCGTCAGAGACACAGAGTAACAGAGGACAGAGGAGCAGTCTGGGTCAGAGGAGCTCGACAATTTAGATCGGTCTCAAAATTGGACATTAGGTAGGTACCTACCTAACCGTTTCAAGATGACATCTTCTTCAAAAAAATCCTACTGCCCGAAACGGGCTGGACATTTCGTTTTTGGATTCTAGACATTGTCTAGAATCCAAAAACGAAATGTCCAGACCGTTTTGGGCAGTAGGATTTTTTTTTAATCTGAAATTTTGACAAAATACTCAGTTTACCACCTAGTTGTGCCCGCAAGGTTTTCAGCCCGATCGCCCAAATCCGTGGGGCGCTATGGGGCTCAGATCGGGCTACCGTAGGGATTTTTTTATGGTTTTCGGCTTAGGAGGAGATCGATGGGGTCGATTTAGGTGTCGTTTTCGAAGTATTTTTAACTATCAGACTACCCCAGAGATCACTCGTGATGTCGTTTCACTGGTCTGAACACGCAGAGGCCAAAATTACCAGCAATATTGTGAGGAGTCGAACTCACTTGCGACGACGTCAAACAATGTCAACAACTTCCCCCCCGATTACGACTACGCTTTTGGGAAAATTCCAAAGAGTAGTTGTGTCCAAGTTGGAAATTATATGGTTGAATCAGATGCAATTTGACACTAGTGTTGATTATTTTAGCATGGAACATGCTTTAGCCTTCGACTAACTTGGCAAAAAGTGTCACATTTTCGGGTGACGAAACCGGGGAACGCCGATGGGTGACGAAATTTTCTAATGATTTCCGCTTACAACGGAGCCGTTGCCGGGGAAATGAAACTTCTTTAGTTTTCATCGGACAGAAATCGTTCACCACTCGTTGGAAAGCTCTGAATTTATTAAACAAGGTACATTGAGTGAAGCTGTACGGGCTGGAGCTCCAATATAATAAGATAAAGTCAAAATTATTCGTATTATTATTGACCGAACCCCAACAACATTCCAGTGGAATGATTTCACCCACATTCATTGAAAGTCAACATCAGCATCAATTGATTACCTATTGCAATAATATTATTTCGGTACTTTTCCGTTATATACCCCCCCCCCCCCCCCCCACTCGATTTCGTGTTCATAAACACCCCTCCCGATGGCTTTAAGGCACCCAAATTCGAGCCCTTTTCAGTTATAACACCCCCCCACCCCCACCCCACCCACCCGAACTCGATTTCTAGCCCCTCCCGATGGCTTTAAGGCACCCAAAGCCAACCAAAATCGACTGTGTGTGTGGGGGGGGGGGGGGGGGGGGAGGGATAACGGAAAAGTACTATATAGGCACGTATTGATGCCGATCATCATTTTACACCCCCGTTGCGAATAGGATGATTATTCTGACCTAAAGTGAAACCAGAAAATACCTATGCCAAAACTCGTTTTTTCGGCCTGTGCAGGTGGTACTCGCTGCGTTCTTCCTTATTATCATACTCGTACAAATCAAGTATGCCAAAGATGCTTTGAAGGTAAATTAAAAACGACTTGATGCTGTTGTTTTGTTGGTAGCTTTTGGGTTATGGGTGCCGGGCCACAAACTTTGTAATTATTACAAATGAATTATTCATCAGGGCCCAAATACGCTTGCCTTCTTCATGCGAACCTGAAGATTAGCTTGTATTGAGTCAATAGGTACTTGAGCTAACGGGAACTTGCCAGATTTCCTGCATTGGCAAATCGGCAGTTGGCCTAAAACCTCATCAAATCCCGCAGGGGGAAAAAAAAAAAAAAAAACGCTGCAAATTTTAATCAAGGGATCATTATTCTATGATATTTTGCGAAAATGAATTCTGTGTCAATAAGAAAGGATTTTTGAAGAAAAAGAAGAACTTCTTCTGTATGTAAGTAGGTAGGTACCTACAATGTTTTGACAGAATCTGTCCCACATCTGATGTGGGATCTCGAAAATGGATTACCTATGCGTCCGTAATGATTCGGAAAACGACACCTATTAAATATTGACTTCCTGGGATCCTTAAAAAATCTTTGGGTTTGGGGGATTGGGGCTGAAAACCTTGCTGGCACAACTGGTAAACCGACTAGGTATTTTGTCATAATTTTCGATTAAAAAAAAAAAAAAAAAAAGAAGAAGCCTACTGCCCAAAACGCGTTTATTATTCTTGGTATAGGTAATACTTCTATGTAATCGCGTAATTCTGATCGGCTTCAAAATTTGACATTATTCGTTTCAAACCACATACATCCCAAAAACGTAATGTCCGTCCGCCGTCCAAGCCGTTTTGGGCGGGGATTCCCGGTTGACTCACGGAGGCCTCCAACGAGCCCGGTTGACTCACAGGAGAACCAAAAATGAAAGTCCCGTTTAACTCACGGAAAGCGTAGTAACGTTTGACTCTCGGCGGCGATGAAATCTGAAATGTGTGCCCGGTTGACTCACGGGCGTTGTAATGAAATGCCACAGATTTCCCTTCCCACTAAGTGCCTTGGCAGACTTAGGTCTGTCTCCACGTCGACGTGGAGGTGTGGTTAAAAATTTGTGGTTTGGTCTTCCGCTGCTCGGAGCTTTACCTTTTCTACTTCCTCGCATCCGGCATTTTCGGGATGGGTATGCTCACTGTTGCCGAATGTCACCAAACCACCATCACTCACTTTCAAATACGCCTTGCACTTTTCTGTTTTTTTTTTTTTTGTTTTTTTTTTCGGCACATGACCACCTTGTTCCTTCGGTTTACAGGGCTGTATGGAACACATATTTGTATCCTTCGTGGACGCGTAAATCGCCACCTCTCTTGGTACCACCTACCTACGATTACCGACATTGGAGCAGATCGAACAAAACTGAGTCTCGAAACGAGTTATCAGTGATGAGAAGACAGACGTGTCAAAGTCGATATTTATCGGTGCCCCTCCTATCACCTCACTTTGTTGATGAAACAACACTTTGTTGTTGTTGTGAATTGCGCGAGTTTCTGTGTGAGTCAAACCGGCTCGGTCTGTCTCGTTTTTCTTCCTACCTACCTGTGGGCCGCCGAGAGTCAAACGGATACGCCTTCCGCCCCGCGCTTTCATTTTGGTTCTGCGTGAGTCAAACGGTCGTCCCCCGTTTTGGGCAGTAGGATTTTTTTGTAATCTGAAATTTTGACAAAAATACTTGGTTTACCATCTAGTTGTGGCCCAAAGTTTTGACCAAACCTGCGGGGGCGCTATGGGGCTAGGTTAGGGGTTTTAGAAGGTTTCGGCTATGGGGTCGAGTTAGGTGTCGTTTTCGTAATAGGTGTATTAGGACGTAAAATCCATTTTTGGGGGTCCCAGAACGATCCGATTCCACCTTGGGGATCTTCGGGGCTTTCATGAGGGCTACAAATGGGATTTTTGAAGGCTCCCAAGAGGTAAAATACCTATTAAATATTTTTCTGAGTAGAAAAAATAATTTAAAAAATGATTTTTTTTTAAATCTGAAAATTTGGCAAAATACTCGGTTTAACGTCTAGTTGTGCCCGCAAGGTTTTCAGCCCGATCGCCCTAACCCATGGGGCTCTGCGGGGCTAAAAAGGGGTTCGTTTTAAAGGGGTTCGGCTATGGGTTCGAGTTAGGTGTCGTTTTCGAATTATTTTTGGACGTAGAAGCCATTTTTGGGGGTCCCAGAACAATTCGATTTCACCGTGGGGTTCTGTTGGGCTCTCATGGGGCTACAAATGGGATTTTTGAATTATCCCAGGAGGTCTAGTAAAGTCTACAGGTAGTTTTACGAGTAATTTAGGACGCTTAATTCATTTTTCGAGGTTTCACTCCTTTTTTTCGGGAAAGTCCGGATTCGTCTCAGTACTCGTCTCATCGATAAGAAAACAACTGGATTCGTCTCCTCCCGATTTAAGAGTGATAAGACCATGGCTGGATTCGTCTCACCTCTGAACTCACTATCAATACTAGACTGTTATTGTCGCCCTTCCCAACGTTAACCGGTAAGCAGTTCCCTTCTAGTTCTTCCTTCCGTCAGTGGGGAAGAAAATTCAGGCTTTGGGTCTCTCTGGTGATTATAAAAGCGACAATGAAGTTGGCCAATGGCAGAAATGGTGCTATGGGCTCATGTTTCTTGATTCATCGGAGGTGGCGGACTGTTTCGTTTTTGATTTAGTGTCCGTTCAACCTCAAGGAGATGCTGTGGCGAAATTTGCTGACTACCTAGTCAATACCTACGTATCCGACGACTCTAAATTTCCGTCAGATGTGTGGGCTGCCCATTCCAGTTCATTACAGCGTACAACTAACGCCTGCGAATCTTTTCATTCGCATTTAGCCCGCTCTTTTTCACTGCATCCCTCCATTCCTCTTTTTGTCAATGTGCTTCTAGATTTTCAAATTGACAAGCATATCAAGTTCAAACTCCAAACCCTCAGTCAGCCGTGAATCGCAGAAAAATACCTACAGTTCATAGACAGTTGCATTGCCAAATACCGAGGTGGCTCATACGACAGGTTTACTTTCATCAAGGCCGTATGTCATTACTATATAGACAGAAAAAAAAGAAAGACATGAATAAGTTCTTAACATGACTATTGCACATGACTAGTGCACTATTTTTGTGATATATGCTAGAATAAGTTTGTGACACTGGTTTTAGTTTGCCACTGATGATGGCTTAACCGTCTAATGGATTTGACAAATAAACTCACGTTTTGAGTGGAAATAGGCAACGTTTTTTCATCACCCACCTTTCGTTTGAAATGGGTTTCCTCAATTTCATCGCGAGTGACTTAGTTCACTTTCCTACCTTTCTTAAAGACACCTAACTGGTAAGTTACCAGTGGTAACCGGTTAAAATTTTAACCGGTTACCAGTTAGGTGTTATCGGGAACTGAGACGAATCAGGCCGTAGGGGAGAAGGCACCCATTTAAGTAGGAGACGAGTCAGGCTATGGGTTTAGTCTCTAATTGCTAACGTGATACTAATTGGAGACGAATCCGGATCCACCCTTTTTTTCCAAACTTTTTTTATTGACACAGAATTAATTTTTGCACAAGTAACCTGTATCAAAGAATAACAAAGTCTTGCGTTAAATTTGCAGCTTTTGGTTTATTATTCTTGGAATAATACACCTGTTTTCGCGACGCGGGTCGACGACCCCGATCGGCCTCAAAATTTGACATTATCCGTTTCAAGAGGTCTACATTCAAAATCCGAAATGTCCGTCCGCCGTACGCCGTCCGCCGTACGCCGTACGCCGTCCGCCGTACGCCGTACGCCGTCCGCCGTCCAGGCCGTTTTGGGCAGTAGGAATTTTTTAAAAAATCTGAAATTTTGGCAAAATACTTGGTTTACCATCTAGTTGTGCCCGCAAGGTTTTCAGTCCGATCGCCCAAACCCGTGGGGCGCTATGGGGCTATAATGGGGCTACGGGTGGGGTTTTTTTGAAGGCTTTGGGGTATGGGATCGAGTTAGGTGTCGTTTTCGAAGTATTTTTGGACGTAGAATCCATTTTTGGGGGTCCCGGAACGTTCCGATATCACTGTCGCGATCTATAGGGCTTTCATGGGGCTAAAAATGGGATTTTTGAAGAATCCCAGGAGGTTAAATGTTTTTCGAGTAAAAATACATAATTTTTGAAAAAAATCCCCCCCAAAAAATTTTTTTTTTGAAATATAAAAATCCAAAAAAAAATAAAAAATTTTTTTTTGGATTTTTATATTTCAAAAAATTTCTGTACAAGTAACCTATATCAAAGAATAATAAACCCTTGTGTAAAATTTGCAGCGTTTTTTCTTTTGGTTTATTATTCTTGGAATAATACACCTATGTTTTCGCGACGCGGGTCGACGACTCCGATCGGCCTCAAAATTTGACATTATCCGTTTCAAGAGATCTACATTCAAAATCCGAAATGTCCGTCCGCCGTACGCCGTCCGCCGTCCGGGCCGTTTTGGGCAGTAGGAATTTTTTTAAAAATCTGAAATTTTGGCAAAATACTTGATTTACCATCTAGTTGTGCCCGCAAGGTTTTCAGTCCGATCGCCCAAACCCGTGGGGTGCTATGGGGCTAAAATGGGGCTACAGGAGGGGTGTTTTGAAGGCTTTTAGCTATGGGATCGAGTTAGGTGTCGTTTTCGAAGTATTTTTGGACGTAGAATCCATTTTTGGGGGTCCCGGAACGATCCGATTTCACTGTGGCGTTCTATAGGGCTTTCATGGGGCTAAAAATGGGATTTTTGAAGGATCCCAAGAAGTTAAATATTTAAATAGTTAAAAATTAAAGAATTTTTGAAAAAACGCATTTTTGAAAAAAAAAATCCCCCCAAAAAATTTTTTTTCAAATATAAAAATCCAAAAAAAAAATTTTTTAATTTTTTTTTATTGACAGAATTAAATGTCTGTACAAGTAACCTATATCACAGAATAATAAACCCTTGTGTAAAATTTGCAGCGTTTTTTTTCTTCTCTTCTTGGTACCTAGTGGAATGAAATCCGATTCACAAATTCGGTAAGGTATAATTGACCAGAATTAAACAACATGATTTCGGCGAAGAAAACTGTTATCGATATTATTACTGTCAATGCAGTAAATGTGGATGCAGTAGGTTGGATGAAAAATGTGTGGTACATCGGACCGGTGGAATTAAAACACCTCGGATAAACAATCTCCCGGGGGCATCGGTGGAGTAAAAACAATGTTTACTATCATTGGCGACGACTTCAGTTAATCCACTGGAATCGACTAGGTACTGCCCCATAATATGTTTCCCTGACTGGCATTTTGGCTGTTGGTGCGCTGCATAATATTATGTTTCTCATTGATCATTTCTATTACCTAAATAGAAATGATTAAAATGATTAAAAATTTTTAAAATATCCATTAAATGGAAAATTCAAATTTTGCAAGCTAACTATATGAATGATTGCAGGTTTTATTCGGGTTGGCTTGGTTCAGTCATAAAGCGAGTCATGCTGGCGAAGTCGATTCGTTGCGGACACCCAATGAGATCTGCTACGACGAATTGACCTTCACTTGGGCACCAATTAACTACAAAATAGCCATCGAAGTGGACCCAAGTATGATTTTTTCACCGAGTAAATCATTAAACTGAAACATGCTGACTACCGAATAAAAATTTGATGAAGTGGAACTCAAAATAGCTATGGTGTACCTATGTGGGGGCAAAGACCCGCCTTTAATGGGTTTTCATTTTTTGAAGAAAGGAAATGGCTTATTTTGCTGAGTTTTGGTATGGGATTGATAGGCACGAGTGTTGGCTAAACCTCTATGATAATGGAAGCCAGATTGAACCAATATGCCTACGGAACGATCCGATTTCACTGGGGCGATCTTTAGGGCATTCGTGGGGCTAAAAATGGGATTTTTGAAGGATCCCAGGAGGTTAAATATTTTTCGAGTAAAAAATACAAAATTTTTGAAAAAAACACATTTTTGAACAAAAAATCCAAAAAAAAAAAAATTTTTTTGAGATAAAAATCAAAAAAAATTTTTTTAAATTTTTTCATTGACAGAATTAAATTTCTGCACAAGTAACGTATATCAAAGAATAATAAACCCTTGTGTAAAATTTGCAGCGTTTTCATTTTCATGTAGGCCATTCGAGATTTTTGAAACCACCTCAACGATTGCATCCTGAGTGCTAAGCTTCTTTCGGAATCCGTATTGTGATGCGGATAGTAGATTGTTTTCTTCTAAGTACCTAGGCGGTTACTAAGTCTTGTTCTTTGACGGCTTTCTCTAAAATTTTTGCAAAGTTAGACAACAACGAGATTGGACGGTAATTACTAGCCAACGTGCGTGTTCCCTTTTGGTTTATTATTCTTGGAATAATACACCTATGTTTTCGCGACGGAGGTCGACGACTCGGATCGGCCTCAAAACTTGACATTATCCGTTTCAAGAGGTCTACATTCAAAATCCGAAATGTCCGTGCGCCGTGCGTCGTACGCCGTCCGCCGTACGCCGTCCGCCGTCCGGACCGTTTTGGGCAGTAGGAATTTTTTTAAAAATCTGAAATTTTGGCAAAATACTTGATTTACCATCTAGTTGTGCCCGCAAGGTTTTCAGTCCGATCGCCCAAACCCGTGGGGCGCTATGGGGCTAAAATGGGGCTACAGGAGGGGTGTTTTGAAGGCTTTTAGCTATGGGATCGAGTTAGGTGTCGTTTTCGAAGTATTTTTGGACGTAGAATCCATTTTTGGGGGTCCCGGAACGATCCGATTTCACTGTGGCGATCTATAGGGCTTTCATGGGGCTAAAAATGGGATTTTTGAAGAATACCAGGAAGTTAAATATTTTTCGAGTAAAAATTAAAGAATTTTTGAAAAAACACATTTTTGAAAAAAAATCCCTCCAAAAAATTTTTTTGAAATATAAAAATCCAAAAAAAAAATTTTTTTTAATTTTTCTTATTGACAGAATTAACTTTCTGTGCAAGTAACCTATATCAAATAATAATAAACCCTTGTGTCAAATTTGCAGCGTTTTTGAATAGTGGCCGGACTACTGCAATTTTCAGAGCGTTAGGAAATTTTCCATTCAACAAGCTAAGGTTAACTATAATATAGTTTTATATTATGTGTGAGTGGAGCCGTCAAAAATAGTGAAAATTCCTTAATTAGGTTTGACGAAATGCCGTCCCATCCGGGTCCAGTCCCCCCTTTTATTGAAGCAAACTTGTGCCCTATTGATAAAAATTTCGTTCAACATTTCGTACAATATCCGAGGGCCATGTCCCACTTGGCAGTGAATTTTTTTTTTTTTTTTTACGGACAAGGGGGATGCTGTCATCCCCTGCGTCACCGCGACCTCGAGTGTGATCTATTGTGACTCGTTTGTCTATTGTCTAGTAAAAGACCTTGGATATACCCGCTTCTTTTATGAAGCTGAGTATATCTTTAGTCAAAGCTTCCATTAAGGGGGGGGGGGGGGGGGGGCTCAAGAAGCCCCTGTTGGAAAGTGCCGGAATGTGGTCGCAGCTAAGGCGGGACATTTGCACAGCACGTGCTCCGCCGCCTCATCTCCCAGACAGAGGCGACATTCTGACGACTCTGACTTGCCCATCTTGTTCAGGTGATATCTCAGTGGCCGGTGAGAAGACTGCTTATGATCCTGACATCTGTTCTTGACAGGGGTAATTATTACCCCTATTATAGGGTCCTGTCCCTTGGCGCAGAAGGCGTAATGAACCTTTTAGCGTGTCTGAGCCCTGTGGTGTTATTCCAGAGGGCTGTTGTTTGTTATCTCTCGCATCGTGTCACCTGCTGGATCAGGTGGCTTTTGGTAAGTTTCAGGATGGGTTCCGGACCAATTGGTACTGATCCTGCCCCCATTTTCGCAAGGCTATCAGCCTTCTCATTGCCCTTGAAGCCTTTATGCGCCAGTATCCACTCCAATTGAAGATTGTTGTTCGCTGCCGCGGCCTTGAGGGTTTGAAAACATTCCCAGACTAACCGAGACTTTAAGGTGTACGCTCCCAGCGCCTTAGCGCGGCTTGGCTGTCTGAGAATATATAAATCTTGGCTCCTTCGAGTTTTCGCTCCTGAATCTCGTGGGCACAAGTAAGAATAGCTAGTAAATCGGCCTGAAAAATGGTGGCTATAGTTCGGCCAGATCGAGGTCGGGGCGAGCTATCCCCGCAACTGTCTGGCCCTCAATGACTGAACCTCCGTAAACCATTCGAGCGCCCCATCCGCCACCCGGAACGCTCTCCTCTCCCAGCGCTCCCTAGACGGGATGGTTATGCCAAAGGGTGATTTGAAGTTGGTCTGCTCCGGCATTATGTCAGTAGCAGCCACAGCTGCCTCTTCCAGGGGTAGATCTGTGGTGACCCGGCGGAGGCGGTCTATAACACTGGGTGAATTGTTTCCCGTCTGCAGCAGCTTGGCCGCCCCCAGGTAGGCGGTCCTTCTAACGTATACGTGAAGGGGTGAGAAGCCCAAAATGACCTCTATTGCAGCAGTGGGGCAAGTGTTCATGGCCCCTGTGATCCCTAGACATGGCTGTCTCTGGAGTCTGGTTAACTGTTTTTGAACAGTTGTCCTGTTTGTAGCTCCTCCCCATATCAGGGAGGCATACGTGATGCGGGGTTTCTCTATCCCCTTATATAGCCATTCTTCCATCCTTGGTGTCAGGCCTCAGGATTTGCTGAACATCCTTCTGCAGGCGAACATTGCCATAATGGCTTTGCTTATCGCATATTTAACATGGTTATTCCACAGTGAGTGGAGTCAAGCATCACCCCGAGGTATTTCACCTCTGTAGCAAGTTGGAGTCTAGTCCCCTGCATTATGGGTGGTGTTATTGACATGTTACGTCTTCTGGTGAAGGCCACTACGGTAGTCTTGGAAGGATTCAGAGTGAGTCCCTCCTTGTCACACCATCATTGGATGATTTTGAAAGCGCCCTGCATTCTATCGGAAACAGTAGAGGCAAATTTTCCTCTTACTACAACTGTCAGATCATCTGCATATGCTATCACCTTGTAGCTTTCCTGTTGCAGTATTTCCAACAGGCTATCCACTACGAGCAGCCAAAGTAGGGGGGGAAAGCACCCCTCCCTGTGGGCACCCTCTACTCGGTGGGGCAGTAGCTCTGCCGCCCCTGAGTTCTGATGTTATTATCCGGGTGTTTAGCATGGACATAGTCCATTTTTTAGTTTGGGGGTCATTCCCCTTCTTACGAGCAGCCGCCTCTATGGATCCGTAGGAGGTACTAGAGAGTTCCTAAAGCCACTTTTTGCCTAACGGTGATGAGTTACGGTCGACGTAACTCGAGATTTCGCGCCTGCGCAGAAATAACGGTGATAACTTACGTCCTTATGCCTAACGTCGAACGTTATTGCCGTAAAGTTACGGCAATAAACTTGCGGTCTTAAGGATACCGCCGTTAATTTCGAGCAATAGAACGTAAATAGCGGCACTTTAAATTTAGCGTGACTTTTGATAAGACCGTATCTCTGTTACGGTCTTATGTGAAGTTAGCTTTTCTTTGATTCTCCCTAGACAAATCCCTTACGGTGATAAAAATTAACGGTCGACGTATCTCGGATGTTTCTTTAGGAACTCTCTATTATCAAAAGCACCTCCCACGTCCATGAAGCAGCACATTGCCACCTCTTTATTAGCAAGGGTGCTCTGCTAGAGTTACCAGCTCAGAAAGTGCTGTTTCCGTATATTTTCCCTTGAGGTATGCGTGTTGCGCCTTAGAGAAAGGTTTAAACTAAAGTTTTTCTTGAAAGATGTCGTTCACAATCTTTTCCATCGTCTTCAATAAAAGAGGATAAGCTTACGGGTCTATGTCACATAGACTATGTGATCTGGCGTCAGTTTATCCTTTCCCGCCTTTGGAATAAACACAACCCTTACTTCTCGCCAGGCCTCTGGGACATGCCCCAGTGCGTAACTGGCCTTAAAGAGTCTAACGAGTATTGGAGACAATACTCTTAGCCCTTGCTGCAGCAGTGCAGGGAGGATTCCATCGCTACCTGCTGATTTATAGGGCTTGAATAATTCAATATTTTTCCAGGGTGGTAAATTTGGGGACTTTTTTCCCCCCGTTTTATGACACGTAGATTAAAAAAAAAAAATTTCGTCCGCCGTCTGAGCCATTTTGGGCAGTATGATTTTTTTGCTCCCTTTGGTGTGGCGCGATCTTATCAATGTCTCCACTTGTTTTATCAAGGCGTTCAAAGAAAATGTAGAGAATAAATTGCAGCCGATACTCACAAATCACTTTTACTGTGTTGGTGTCTTGTTTGTTAATGTAAAGAAAAACATTCCAAAACCATTATCAATCTGTTCTTAGGTAACCGAACCTTCAAGGGGCACCTCACTGTCGACGGCGTGATCGCTCAGGAGTCGACGATCCTCGAGATGAACAGTAAAAATTTATCAATCCACGTCGTTTCTATCGATTCCATCGCCGCGGCCCATAACTTCAAAATTGACGATCATAATGAAATTCTTGTTGTGTCTTTGGAAGAGCCTTTGATGGCAGGATCGTCGTTTGTTATGGACATCGAGTATGAAGGTGTTTTTCAAGAAACTCACGGCATCATCATGAAGATTTTAGAAGGTGAAAGGTGAGCTCTTGTAAGAACTGTTGTTGAACATAATGACAGTTGAAGGGTTGTTGTCTCTTTGTATGTTAAGGAGGGCTCGCCCACTCCTAGGGCCTATGCCTTTCCCGCCAGTTGCAATCAACTAGGCAAATCTCACCACTAGCCAAACGCCCAGACGGGATGGCCCGACTCCGTAAGAAGCCAGTACTTGTATTACTGGGCCACAAGTGAGACCGAGTGCTCTAGCGCACTCTCCCAGCTAAGCAGGCAGGTAACCCGAGTTTGAAACAAAACTCAGATGCACTCGTCTGCCCCCTGGAGAAATATCTGCGCCGTGTGTTGTTCTCAGTGAGGTATCAGGTGGAGCAGCAGCCTACACTCGGTGGGAAAGGAACACTGATCCTCAATGCAATTTGTTAAAATGTAGTAGGTACGAGATTTTAACCCTAACTCATTGCATTTTCAGTGCATCCTTCAACACCTTTAATTAACCCAAACACAACGTTGCCCTCTAACCCAACGTAATAGGTATCTACCTGAAAAGAATATATTATATTCATTTCTATTGGGGGGGGAGGGATTGCGGCCGAAATGAATAAAAATCGGCCCGTTGCGTACGCAGTGTACGAGGAAGGGAAATTAAGATCGCCCGGTTGCGGCCTTAGCTTGTTCAGAGAAGAGGAAACGTTAAAAATAACAAGCGTTATCGAGTTGTACGTTGTACCTGTGTTGGATGAATTGCGACCCGTTCATGGGGTCAGTGTTCGAGTATCAACTCTGTCGTAATGAGTTCCATCGTGTTCAAGTTGATTCTGAGCGAGAAAAAGAACTCAAAGATCTTGATCGAAGGGCCAGGGCTGTTCTTGGCAGCAGCCGGCTGCCCTGATCACCCTGATATTCTGACATTAAATGTAGAAATTTTCTAGTCACGCTAAAGCTGTGGGTGTATCGCCTCTTGTGTTTGGGAAGATCATGGCACGACGCTTCCTAGCGAAATCGTAATTATATACTGGATGGTGTCTAGTCAAACGTGAAGGAATCAGTTGCACTGCCTCTCAAGCCCCGTCAACAGCACTAGATGATCAAATCTTCTCGTAGTATTGCCCCTCAGGAACTTGATTTATGGTGATTTCATTAAAGATCACAGTAGGTAACATTGACGACGAGGATTCGCACAGCATGTTTTCGAATTTTAATACAGTTTATTATAATATAATAAACTGTATAACAATGAAAATATGACATCATATTATGATGTCATAATATGACATCATATGACATGAAAATATTATTTTCATTGTTATTATTATTGCTATAGCACATAAAATTAGGACCTTATAAGAAAAACTGTCAGCCGGCTCCCCTACTCAGAGCCGAAGGCCAGCCAACCGACTGGGAGCCGACGGTAGTAGTAATCGGTACAACGAGCCGTTAAAAAGAACGGTTGCGAGGGGCCGCAATCGGGCTGTTCCAAAATTGAACTTAGCGGCCGCAATCGGGAAACCGCCGCTCTGAGAGGCGTGTGTCAGGAGCATGTTTCTTGTTTCAATGCCAGGCTCACGGTGAAAGGAAAGGAGTTTCTGGGGATATAACCAGACGAGGAGTGAAGCGACGAGTTTGTACATTCATTATTCAAATATTGTTATTTCTTCGGGCTTCCGCCTTGGAATGATTGGGCTGACATTTTCAAATTGATTTGAACCATTCTTACAGGTACATGATTTTCACTAATCTCCAGCCAACTGCCGCCCGAAGAGTTTTCCCCTGTATCGACTTCCCTGGATACAAAGCGACATTCGATGTGGCGGTCAAAAGACCTCACATGGGGCTAGATGTTCTCTCTAACATGCCAGCGAAGTCTCCTGCGGATAGTGAGTATGTGCTCTCCTGGAGTTTACACCAGACTAGGATCGGGGCCTAAACATTGTATCTACATAGATTTTGGTTTTGTTTCATTATTCTTGGACTATGTATTCGCGACGGTGGTCGAAAATTGGGTTCTGCCTCAAAAGTTGACACTAGAATCAAGAACCAACCGGGATTTTTAAAATTTGAGCACCTGAAATTCAAAATTCGCCCACTCGCTAGCTGAAATAAAAATAATTACCCGAAACGCACGCTAACGCTAAAATCCTGCTAAGTGGTTTCTTTTATTATTCCGGTATTTCAAAATGTTGAATGATTACATAAATGCAGTGGAGCAATGTTTTGATAGGTAAAGCTTCCTAAGAAAAATTTGACCAGGTAAATTATTTTGAGCTCAACATAATTTGGCTGCACAAGAAAACTCAGGTTGAATATTCTGTGAATAATGAACCAAAAATGATTGCGCCCATTAGCGCCAGCACAAAATTTGTCAATTGGTCATTTGTCTCTATGGTCATTTTGAACATTCGTGTATCAATATTCTTCTTACCTCCATTACAGGTCAGACTGGGTTCATTTCCAAAGGACGCCTCGCATGTCGACATACCTCATGGCGTTCATGGTGACTGACTACGTTCCGTTTAAAGTCAATTCCACTCAGTTGACCACCGATATCAACATTTGGGTAACTCACGAGGAGCTTCACCACCGAAGTGTCAAATGGGCTGCTGCCCTCACCGTCGAGATCCTTTCACATTTGGAAAACTTTATCGGCTCAAACTTCTCTCTGCCCAAACTCGACCTTTTTACAACCCCTCAGTTCGAAGACAACGTCGGAGGGATGGAAAACTGGGGTCTTATAGTTATAAGGTCTTATAGTTGTACAATAATATTATTATGTCGCTTAGCCCAACTCAACCTCCCAGCAGGGTGTTATATACTAGTCTATGTTTAGAGAGAGCAGTATGATGGCAAAGAATCGTTCGAAAATCGGGGAAGAAATTGAAATCATCTACACAATTGCGCACGAACTTGCTCACAACTGGTTTGGAAATTTGGTTACCACCAGGGACTGGTGTAGCGTCTGGGTACAGGAGTCACTCGCCACATACATTCAAGCTGTTATTCCTACCGAGGTAAACACTATTTCTATACATAGCTCGGTCAGGTCTGATACCCATAATTCGATTTTACGTCCTAAATTGCACTGGAAACGAGAACTCATTCAACCCCCCACGATCTACTTACAACAGGTCAGGAACGATGGAAAATCTTTCGAGAACGCCACACCATTCGACTTCCAATATCTTTCAAATTTGGAGAGGCGATAGATTAGTCCAGTCAATCCGCAGCGAAAATGATAGGGACCTGGAACAAATATATGGTAGGATTTTTTGGTCTTATTCTATGTTTTTTGGGATGCTGAATCCTAATCTGAAGAGATCCGACAAATATCTGTTCTGAATTTGAAATATTCGCAAAAAACTCCAAACTGTGCACTTTTTCAGTTTTTTGCTTGATTACCTACGCTTCCTATGGCAAAAGTATTATATTACCAAAGTGAAAGATCATTAAATCTATATCTACTAGCTGGTTACCCGTGCAATGCACGAGAGTTTGAAGGGGGAGGTCCTTGCTTTCATCACCGAATACCGGTTATTAGTTTTACTTCTACAGTTACCGAAGTCTGGTAACCCATTATAGAAAACGGAAGCATATGTGCAGAAGATGAGGGGATCGAGTCCTCGGCAAGGCAACGTATGATTGTCCATGAGAAAAAACGGGTGTTTCCAGAAATGCGCAATCTCTTTTGAACGACTGGTAGGTTTGAATAGCTTCCCCGGCTATTCCGATCATTTTGCTGAAAAACCGCATCAAAATCCGTCCAATCCCTTATATCGGGTTTGACTGTAGTTTGGATGTGTGTTTGGTCCCCCCCGGGGGGATCGAGTCCTCGGCAAGGCAACGTATGATTGTCCATGAGAAAAAACGGGTGTTTCCAGAAATGCGCAATCTCTTTTGAACGACTGGTAGGTTTGAATAGCTTCCCCGGCTATTCCGATCATTTTGCTGAAAAACCGCATCAAAATCCGTCCAATCCCTTATATCGGGTTTGACTGTAGTTTGGACGTGTGTTTGGTCCCCCCCGGGGGGATCGAGTCCTCGGCAAGGCAACGTATGATTGTCCATGAGAAAAAACGGGTGTTTCCAGAAATGCGCAATCTCTTTTGAACGACTGGTAGGTTTGAATAGCTTCCCCGGCTATTCCGATCATTTTGCTGAAAAACCGCATCAAAATCCGTCCAATCCCTTATATCGGGTTTGACTGTAGTTTGGACGTGTGTTTGGTCCCCCCCCCCCCCGGTCCCCCCTTGCAACGCACGGGATTTTGAAATGTTCGGAAAGTTAGGTGCCATGAAGGTACTCACTCAGCTGACTGGGGGTCAGTCATTCATACCCAGCAGTCCCCCGGAGGTCAACATCGTAGGTATAGGCTGAATAGGAAAGGAAAAAAAAAAAAAAAAAAAGCTCCAGAGCTCTCAGCCGATCGGGGGCGAGACATTTGTTGTCAGCCATCCCCCGGGGCCTGAATTTCTCTATCCCTTTTTTTCACTGATAATCACCGGAGCCCACTCAACTGACTGGGGGTCAGTCATTCATTTCCAGCAGTCCCCCGGAGATTCCCTTCCAAATTTCAACTTCGCAGGTTGAATGGGGAAGAAAATAGCTGCAGAGCTCACTCAGCTGACTGGGGGTCAGTCATTCATTTCCAGCAGTCCCCCAGAGCATCCCTTCCAAATCCACCCACCCAGCATTTTCCCTTTCGAATTTCAGCTTCGTAAGTTGAATATGAAAGAAAATAGCTCCGGCGCTCTTTCAGCTGACTGGGGGTCAGTCATTCATTTCCAGCAGTTGCTCCGGAGCACCCCTTTCAAATTTCAACATCTTAGGTCGGTTGAATAGGAAAGAAAATAGCTCCAGAGCTCTCTTAGCTGATCGGGGGTCAGACATCTGTTGTCAGCCATCCCCCGGGGCCTTACTTTCACATTTCAACGGCTCATGCTGACGCGAAATTTTATCGCAACGTATTTTCGCCCTCATATTGCTATCTCATTTCCCTTGTCATGAATGAAAACCTAATATCGATCAGATGTAACAAACGGCGCATATGCTACAGAAATCGTTCTGGAGTCGTTGGAATCAGCTTGAAAACATCATTTCGGTGAGCCATGTCCCGTCGAAATCGGACAAAAATATTCGTTCTGCTTTTCAGGCTTCCTAAGATACGCCAACGATGTAAACAACTTCCGTCGTGAAGGACTCAGGTTTCAGCCAGAACGGCCGCCGTTCGAACCCCCTTTGAATAGCCTAAAACCTTCCGTGCTATCCCGATCATTTTGCAAACAAACTGCATCAAAATCCGTCCAACAGTTTGGCAGTGAAAGGGAGACATACATACATACATACAGACACCGATCATTCATTAGAGAGATAAACAAAAAAAACATACATGTCGAGGAGGTGAGCGCACCTTTCCATTTTTTGGAAAAAGGTTGCGCTAAAAATGACTGCCAAATCTTTGAGGACTCACTACCTACTTAAAAACCAGTGGAGTGTTTGGCACCAAATTGTGTGAGAATGTTTGTGAAGCATTGTAGATGGTTTAAAAGAAGTTTCTACAAAATCGGTCTCTTCCTTCATCGCGAACGGAGCTTTCCTTCGCAACGAGAGACGGGTCAAAATTATAGCGTCGTTACTAGGGATCGCTAGGATAATTTTCGAAACTCCGAAACCCGGTACAACTTTTGTCGTTGGTTTAGAACGAAACTACGTCTGTTGGAGGAGCTTTTCTCGCTGATTGGAACGGTAATTTCATTTTGAGTTGATGGGTTGCTATGGGCTGCATTATATTATAATAATTATAATATAATTATGCATATTATGCACCAATATATAATATATTATAATGCATAATATATTATATTATGCATATTATGCACCAATTATAGACGGGTGATAGACGGGAATTTGATAATTCACTACGAGAAACCAACAAGCGTTGTTACTATGAAAAATTAAGTTGACGGGTTGCCACGGGTGCATCGTTGATAGGTGATGGACGGGAATTTGATGTTTTGTGAGAAGCACGGGTGTCCCAGCTAGTTTCCTAAAAAATTCACTAGTCAATAGTTCACGAGCTACCTAGAGCGATTTGAAAAAGGGCGATTTTTTACACGTTTTTCGAAAGATCACATTTTCGCACTTCAAACGGCAGTACCTTCAAAACGGCCGGTCGTACCGACAAATGTTACGTCATGAAAGTTGTAGAGCGTTAAATTTCCTGCAGGATAGGAACCCGAAGGAGGAAAATAGTCGGCTGGAATGCGAATTGACACAAGTGGAAAAATGTGATGGGTTTTCAACGCGCTCTAGCTCCTATTCTACTGGGTCTACTATCAAAGTGGACCAATACAGTTTAATGCTCTATTACATTTTATGATAGTTTTGCCGCAGGGCGCGTAGTTTCTGAGTTATACGAAAAAAAAAACAACTTACGTACATGTGCGTTTTGGTAACATTTCGGCACTTTTTTTTTTTTTTATGAACACTTCATCCAAACGTCACATATCGTTTGATAGAAAATTTAATAAACTTTAACGTGAAAAAAAATCTAAATTTGAATCGGACCAATAGTTTCAGAGCTACAGCCAAAAAATGTAACCGAAAAACATGGACCGGCCGTTTTGAATGTACTGCTATTGGAAGTGTGAAAAAGTGTAAAAAATCGCCCTTTTTCAAATCGCTCTAGCTCCTGAACTGTTGGCTCTACTTACAATCAACTTTGACTGGTCTTTGATAGGAAACTTATTGCTCTTTCACTTTGATAAAAGTGAATTTTGCCGTCGGACTCATAATTTCGGAGTTTATGCAAAAAACTGAAAGAAGTGCAACAATTTTGGAATTTTTTTTTGTGAATACCTATTTCAAAGCGCATAACAGATTTGTATGTGTTGGATCCGAATTCAGCATTCCAAAAAACATCAAACGGAATAACTCCAAACAAGAACAAAGATTCAACCATAGGTATATTTTTTGCCTTTTCCTGATACGTATTGACTGGACTTGATATTTTAAAAATATAGTAATGCTGATTTCCGCCCCAATTTGCAGGCTTTTCGGGGCAATGTAGACATGATGAGCACTGAAAAGTGGTTTGCTCGTGACTTTGTGTTGGCTGATGAGTGCGAAGATATGGATTTGAGACCCTTAAAGATGAACAAAACCTCAAGTTCATCAGCCACTTTGTTCGCCCTTACAGACTATCACAAAGGTAAACGTTACGTTCTTCTCAACCTGTAAATTTGTTAGTAGGTACAAGAAAAACCATTGTGTCATATTTAAGGAACCAAACTTATATTATCTTGTGTTCTTTTCAGGTACTGTGATATTGTTCATGTTGGAGTCGGTGGTGACAAGACCTGTGTTTCGCCAAGCTCTTCAGAACTTCATTGAAATCAAGTAAGTTTTCGTTCTGCTCGTTTAATTGTTAGTAGGTGATGGTTTGATACTGTTAACAGTATCAGTTACTGATTAGGGGATCATCCCCGGCTGGCTGCGCCAGCCAAGCCCCGCTCGTTGCGGCCTGGCAGCTATCCCAACGCGTTCAGTATTTGTATATCCATTTACTTCTACATGAACCAACACCTCGTTTTCCCGTGTTACACTTCTTTGCCTTAATGAAATACAGGATGGCCTATTCTTCTTTTTTTTTTGGAAATCCGATTTAAAATTGGGATTCATCTATGTGATGATTCATCTAATGGGAAAACGATATTGAAAAATATGAGATGAAGAAATGAGAATATGGAAGTGCCCGTAAAAACGTAAAATCCATTTTGGGGGTCCCAGAACGATCTGATTTTACCAAGGGGATCGATCTATGGGCACTTTCATCAGGCTACAAAATTTAATGGGATTTTTGAAGGATCCCAGGAGGTCTAATAAGGTCGTTTTACGAGTAAGTTTGGACGCATAATCCATTTTTCGAGTTCCCACATCTGTCCAAACATAGTAAAGATTTTTTTTTTTCAAAAATATTAAATATTTTCTCCGGACACTGATTCAATTTTTGCACAATTAACGAAATGCATAAAATGTTGGCCGTTTTCACCGTTGGAAGGTCGTCTATGCTTCCTTTGGAGTAGAGCAGCGATTCCAGTTCAGGAGGGCAATTTGCCCGTGGCCCCTGACAGCGCTCAGAATGCAAGAGTAAACGAAGGTCTTGCCACATTCTCCTTGTGCTTCCAAGAAAAACAGTTTATTCTGACAATACCCTGAGACTGAAGCCAAAATCGAATGTACATACAACAGATTGTTTTTCTTCATTTAGAAGAGTGAACAACGCGTTGCTCTTACTTAGTTGTTCTTGATTATCAAAGGTAGTTTCGTTGGTTGCAACAGTAGGTACATGTATGTACGGTATACCGCACTGCGACTCCGTTGAGCTAACGTGTCCTCCACCTTGCGTTGCCGAACCGTTTTACACACTCTTCCTCACATTTCGTCTCCTGGCTAGACATTGAGGTACCTGCAACTGCATTACATTGCATAGCAACTGTGATGGTGAAAACAACGCTCCTCGTTAAGGATCGCCCGGAACACCACCAAGACGGGCGTTGAAACGAACGTGGACAATTTTCCTCGAAAGCCGGCCTCGAGCTGGTTCGAATGAGCCGAATATCGCTAAGATCCGACGATCGAATCCTCCGCAATTTTGGCGGACACTACGAAATTATATGGTATATAATTATATTGATTTAGGTTGATAGACCAGTCCAGTCGTTGGGCGTAAACGTGTATTACATTAGCACGTGTGTTCACATTTTTTTCTTTTGCGACGTTTCGGTGCCAGTGATGGTTAAATATATTGTTAAATGTGATATTGTTAAGTGTGATATTGTTAAATTCATATAATTTATTATGTGTATTGCATATTTAGGTAGATTTCTTGGTTTCTGGTTGGTGAAATTTATAGTTTATTTCAAAATGGATATCTTTTATTAGGATTATTATGTACAGATAGTTCATATATTTTACTGTTAGATGAATTTTTATTTTGATTAGCATATTCAAGCAGTTCCTACTTTCATGCTGAATGTTACCAAGACAATAATATAGTAGTGCTGACGCCAACAACAACCCCAACTGATAGCTTCCCAAGATAGATAACCCTCCCTTTCATCACTAGTACAGCCACATCCATCCCATAATAACTTGTTTTTCTGATGGCCTCCTTTCTGATTTTCTGATGGCGGAGGGATGGATATGAACCAATAGCAATGTAAGTAAAATGTAGTATAACCATATCTTCAGGGATCTAGTCCATTGTGTGTAAATAGTTTTTCTTCTTTATCAATGTTTGCAATCCATGTCTTCATTATGTGATAACACATTGTGTCTGTGTTACTCTTAGGTACATAAATCGCTTGACAAGGGTGACCATCACTGGCACCGAAACGTCGCAAAAGAAAAAAATGTGAACACACGTGCTAATGTAATACACGTTTACGCCCAACGACTGGACTGGTCTATCAACCTAAATCAATTGAAAATACCTACCGAGTCAACTACAACACATATAATTATATTATAATGATTGATTAAATCAATATTTTTGTATAAGTAGCCACCATTGCAGTCCGGTGGTTCAGACTGATCATTGGATGTTATGCTACTGTTTCCATGTTCAAGTTAGTCACAGTCATAAAAGTCTGCCGCCCCCTCCCTTGATCTGGCAGTAGTTACAATCCTGATTTGTGCCCTTGTATCGCCGGAAGGCTTTTACAAATGAACCTTTTCATTTCATTTCATTATCCTGATTTGTGATATGTGCGTATGGTCCACCCAGTTTCCAATATTAAATATTGGTGAGTCATTTCCGAATATATCCCCTTTATTATTCCCGTCCAAGTGTGTATCCTCTATTCCCACATTCCCTGCGATTAATGGGTTCATACATTACATCGAGCCTTGAGAGCAAAAAGGGCCAATATGAAATTCAATTAAAAAAGCACTATATAATATATAAATATAATATATATAACTCTATATAATATATATAAATATTATTATCACAATGTGATAATAATATTATTATATATTATATAGTGTTATATTAGTATATATTATATTTATATATTATATATTATATAGTGCTTTTTTAATTGAATTTCATATTGGCCCTTTTTGCTCTCAAGGCTCGACATGGTAAGGCGGCCGGATTAGCCATGTGGGTTTGGGCGTAAGCCTCTTCACGCTGCATTCTGTTGAGGCCACGGGTTCGAATCCTGTTGAAGATCATTGAACTTTTGGGAATAAAAGTGCAGCTGGGTTAAAGTGATTCATTAATGAAATAGCGCCCCGTCATATCATATCAGGCCCAAGAGGTCAAAAATCTTTACGTAAAACTCACTTTACCTTTACCCCTTTACATTACATGGAGCAGAGCTGAGTGCGCTGTGAGGATGCTTTTAAGGGTTCGTATCTGGATCGGAACCACGCTCTGCTACCATGTAATGTACCCATTAATCCCAGGGAAAGTGGGAACAGAGGATACACACTTGGACGGGAATAATGAAAGGGATACCTATCGCACATGTAGAATGAAAGGGGCACAATTTACATTATAAATGTATTGTACATGTGCCCCTTTCATTCTACATGTGCGCTATATTCGGAAATGACTCACCAAAATTTGGTTAATATGTATTGGAAAATGGGCGCACATATCACGGATCAGGATTGGCCATATTAAGGGTGGGGATGGCAATACCTATCATTCCTGTCATAGACGTGATTAGGTAGATACCTACATCGCAAAAGTAATTCTCACTTAAATTTTCAGTAAGTACGAGGCTGTGAATGACGCAGATCTGTGGGAAGTTGTTCAGGACTCCGTCGACCAGAACGGCATTGTCCTTCCGGCGAGTGTAGCCGACATTATGGACAACTGGGTAAATCAAGTGGGACACCCGGTAGTTGATGTGACGCGAAATGGAAATGGAACCATTACCGTCAGACAGGTGAGAGTTGGGTTTTGTTTTCGAGCGTTGCACCACTGCCTGGTCTCACTTTTGCCGATTTAAAATGAATATAGATACTGTGCTCGCAAACGCCAAATAGATCAAACTTTTGGATCCCGCTAACTTACACGACAGATTATGAATTAAACTTCAGCAACACCAGCCCAAAAACATGGTTATCATCGACATCTCTTGAAGCAAATTTGGACATCAATCTAAGTCCCTCAAACTGGATCATCATGAACATTCAAAACTCAGGTACAATAATTGGAATTATTGGAAATTCAATCAAAGCGTGTGGGGCGTATGAGCGTTTACTCCCATGCCCGAAAAAAGTTGATCGTTTACTCCCGCAGTTTTTCGCTGCGTGCAAAGCGAGGAACCCGGAGAAGGGGAGCGTTGCTGTTTACTCCGCTCCAGAAGATGTGATAGTCCGTCAGTTCGGATCCTACTGTAGTAAACGATCAAACTCCCAGCGTGTGGTCACTGTCTTAGCGTATAATTACTTTTGTTCTTAGGCGTCTACAGGGTGAACTATGATCCCCAAACCTGGTCCCAGTTAATTCATCAACTGCAACTCAACCACAATGCTATTCACTTCGCCAATAGGGCCATCCTCATCGATGATGCCTTCCAATTGGCTCACATTGGCAAGATAAGCTTTACTGTTCCTCTTCGCTTGATAAAGTATGCAGAAAAAGAAGAGAACGTTCATGTTTGGGAAGTAGTTCACCATCACTTGTTCAGGCTCATTGAATTCGAAGCAATCCTGCCTAGTGAGGAGCATTTACTACTGAAGGTATGTTGGGACCTGCTACAACTTCTCACTCTTCTTCTTCGTTTTACACCCTCCGTCATCTTTCTTCTTCTTGCTGTGAATAGCTTTTGGTCAACCGACCGACAACTTAAGAAATGCTACAACATTGACGTGGAACATCCTTTAACCAAGAGCCACCTGCCAGAAATAGTGACGGAATCGAGGAACAAAACAAAACGCTGCAAATTTTACACAAGGGTTTATTATTCTTTGATAATGATAATATCAAAGAATAATAATAATTTCTATATTATAGAAAAATTATGCAAAAATTAGTTCCGCGTAGTGGGACCCATGGGCCGCACTCTATTGTTGTCAATTCACCAGCCCGCCATGGGAAGCGCTGTGACTGGCGGTGAGATCGGGCAGCCCAGATTCTCGCGGAGGGAGGCTTCACTTCCCACGACCTGGACCGTCCCTTATCTCACCGCCAGGTATCCTTCACTGACTGTGTATTTTTATGTCTGATAATCGCAGTGGCTTTTTGATTGGATCCACTGGACAGCGGGCGCAATATTTACGCGCGGGGCTGCTGCCCATGCACCTGTTACGTACCTATTTTCTCCCTTTATCGTTGATTAGGGTGAATCACCTACACACACACACACACCCCCTCCCTTTAGGGTGGATACCTACACACTTCGATGAACTAGTTTAAATAATGACTTTTAATCACGTGACACTCACAACCACACCGGTCCTACGGAACTCGAAACGGTGGGGGGGGGGGGGGGGGACACTTCGCTTGTAGGCGCCAGGAGAACTGCCCTTCGTATGATTGAATTGGACGGCCAGGCCTCCATTGTGGAACCAGTCAGCCAAATTTCAATTTAACTGCGAGTTGTGGGAGAACCAATACCAATCACGACACTTCGTGTTTGATATTGGATTCACCACAGCCCCATTCCAAGGAACGAAACACTGCAGTACAACTCGACTCTTCCAGCTCGTGCTCGTGCTTCCTCCATTCATGTATCGACATCACCTATTGAGTCTGAAGATGCGTGCGATGCCTTAATTAGGGGTGTTCATACGCTTCCCTTCTCTTCCGCCATAAGGGGGGGGGGGGGGTGCAATCCTAGGCATTCCCCCAAACCTACAACACATATTATAATGTTAATCCAGAGAAGCAATTAGGAACATTATAATCACGTAGGTACACCCCAACATCCGTTTCCTTGGGTGCTCCCAAATGCGTCATTACGAAAATATTAAATACTTATTAAATGTTTAAACAAATATTTTTTTCTGTAAGTACAATGTTTGGCCACATGCGGGACCTCGAAAAATGAATTATGTGTCCTAATTTAAATAACTCGGAAAACGACACCTTATTTGACTTTCTGGGGCCCTCCAAAAATCTCATTTGTAGCCCCATGACAGCCCCATCTGGTGAAATCTGATCGTTCTGGGAACCCCAACAATGGATTGTACGTCTAAAAATACTTCGGAAACGACACATAACTCTACCCATAGCCGAAAACCTTTTAAAAAACCCTCCCCTAGCCCCATTTTAGCCCCACGGGTTTTGGCGATCGCGCTGAAAACTTAGTGGGCACAACTAAATGGTAAATTCAGTTCTCGAGTATTTTGTCAAAATTAGTCTCCTACTGCTCGGACTTGGAATAATACACAAGACTTGTGTATTATTATTAATTACTTGTGTAACTTATACACTTAGTGTATAAGTTTATAAGTTTATAAGGTATGATGTATTCGTGACGGAGGTCGAAAATTCAGAGCGTACTCAAAATTTGACGTAACCCGTTTCAAGATACGTAGATTCGAAAAACGAAGTTCCGCCGTCCGAGCCGTTTTGGGCAGGAGATTTTTTTTGTTGAAATTTCGAAAAAACAGTGTTTTTTCGAAATTTCAACAACAAAAATCTTGGTTTACAAAAACCAAGTCTTGGTTTACACAAAAAAGTCTTAGTTTACTTACAAAAAAACCAAGTCTACCACCTAGTTGTGCCCGCAAGGTTTTCAGCCCGATCGCCCAACCCCGTGGGGCTCTGTGGAACTGAAAAGGTTCCACAGAAGGGTTTTTGAAGAGTTTAGGCTATGGGGTGGAGTTAGGTGTCGTTTTAACATTTTTTCTAGACGAAGAATCCATTTGTAGGGGGTCCCAGAACGATCCGATTGCACTGTGGGGATCTATGGGGCTTTCATGGGGGCAACAAATGAGATTTTTCAATAAGGTGTCATTTCTGACTCATAATCCATTTTTTTGAGGTTCCTCATCTGTCCAAAAATTGTACAGAATCTTCTTTTTTCAACTAGGTGTTTTCTTATTGATTCAGAATTAATTTTTCCTCAATCAACTATATTAAAGATTTATAAACCCTTATGTAAAATTAGCAGCGTTTTATAAAAATTAAAATTATTATTAAAATAATTTTATTAATAATAATAATAATTACTATTATTACAATTATTTTAACTTATAGGATTGTTTTGAGGGGGTGGAAGGGTGATGTAATCTCAATGTCTGGGTCTAGGCTCAGCCTGTTCACTAATGCTGACAGTGACTTTCCCTGCAGCGCTACACTCAGACACTGCTGGCGTCCGTGTACCCCCGAATGGCAGACTGGACGCATTACGAAAGGGAGCTCTCACTGTACGAGACGAGAAAGCTTAGACAGTTGATTTACGAGCTAGCCAACATCGTTAATTATCCCGACTATATAAAAGATGCCGTGAGGTTCATTGAAGATTGCAACCAAAACGGAGGGATTAGCAATGTGACCGGCTATTGTGAAAGGTGAGGTTCTACTATGGCAGTCTGTAACGTAGACCTTGAGATCAAGTGGGTAGGAATCGATCCTCCTGCTGTCACTATCAAGACAGTTTCTATATGTATATATATATCAACTTCTGCTACATTACATGTAGAGAGAAATTTTCTCTACAATGCCTGACGTGCAACAGAATTACTGTGTACCTACAATATTTCAGCGCCCCGCGTGAAGTGGACGAGCATTCATTGTGGAAGTGGGCTCTCGCAGAAGGATCTTCATCACTTGTCGATGTACGACTCCAGCATTACCATCAAATGGAGAACCCCGACGTCAAATCCAAGATTGCCAAAGAAATTCTGAACTGTAGGAATGTGACGAGACTTGCAAATTGGTGAGTACCTATCCTGTGGCATCCTGCTAGTTATTGTGGTTTTCGAAACGCGCGTCTATACGCTCTCCGTTCATTCATTACCATTTTCAGGCTGCCGACCACAACCCTAGACGTAGACACTTGGGAGAGTTATCTGGATATGTTCATTGACTCCTGGGCCTTTGATTGCAAAGAACTTCGAGCTCATTTGGAACATCATTGGTTGGTACTGAAAGAGGCGTAAGTGATTAATGCACCCGTTTCTTTTTGGTTTGATTTAAGCTTTAGACTTTTATTGCGAAATAATACAATTCTTTCAAAATATTTTACATAGCATAATAACATCGTTTTTCTATTTATATCTTGTAATGCAATTTATAGGTCTCCCATGGAATATTGCGCTCTAACCCTGAGCTCTGGTGGAGGAAATCGAACTACTATTCTCATGAAATTTCCCCCTTCCACCACGTTTTTCCCTTCCTAGTGGCAGCACTTATCATTTTCTCCCCTGAAACGATTTCATTGAATGAAAATGGTTCATTATCACATGATTGAATAGAATCTCACGATTTGATTTCAGTTTTGTTTTTGTGCAGTTATTAGGAAGAATTAGGTCTAACGTTAGAAATATCGTCACAAAATCACAACACAATGGGGAGAAAAAAACGAAACAACATGGAGCAAACTGAGACAATGTTGCCAACAGAAAACGCAGCAAATTTTACAAAAGGGTTTATTATTCTTTGATAAAGGTTACTTGTACGAAAATTAATTCTGTGTCAGAAAAAAATTTTGAAAAAAAAAAAATTAAATTGTTTTCTAAAAAAGGTTTTTTATAAATCTTTTTTACTCAGAAAATATTTGACCTCCTGGGTTCCTTCAAAAATCCCATTTGTAGCCCCATGAAAGCCCCATAGATTCCCACGGTGAAATCAGGTCGTTCCAGGACCCCCAAAAATGGATTCTACGTCCAAATATACTTCGAAAACGACACCAAAATCGATCCCATAGCCAAAACCCTTTTAAAAAACCCTCCCATAGCCCTTTTTAGCCCCATAGCGCCCCACGGGTTAAGGCGATCATGCTGAGAACCTTGCAGGCACGACTAGATGGTAAACCAAGTATTTAGTCACAATTGCAGAGTTTTTAAAAAATTCCTGGACGGACATTTTGATTTTGATTTGAAATGATTGAGTGAGGAAGCGTGAGGATCGAATTTTCTGTTCCAGGAGAGTGAGTGTGAGGCGATTTAAGCTGCTCACACTTGCTCAGATTTCAGACTGTGAGCATGTGAGTGTGAGTTACTCCCACTACAACTCGCTTGATAACCTTGTGTATCCTGGCCACATCTCTTATTTATAAGGTTATAACCTGACTTCAGATATTTGTTTACTTGAGTGTTGGTTGTTGCTATTTTGTTACCTTGGCGCTATGGCGTCACTCAAAGGAAACCTCACTCGCTTACAAGACTTGTATGGTTAGTGAGGTTAACGAGTAAGGCTTGAAAGATCCGTTCCAGCAGCGTGAGCGTGTTAGCACCCTCACGCCCCCTCACGTACATCCCCTCATGCACCCTCTCACACTCAACAAACCTACTCTCACGCTCCATGAACACACCTATAGTAAGTAGGTTTGACGAAAAATGTATGTTACCGTTGAAGTGTGAAATCAGTTAGTTCATAAAATAACTAGTTAGTATATAGATACACTACGGAGACCAGTTAAAGTGTGTACCTATCTAATTTCTCGCATTATACGCTTTAACTAGTTATTATATAAAATACCTAACTAGTTATATTATAAAATAACTAGTAACTACAACAATACAACTGTTGTATTATAACTTTAAAGCTAGTTATTGTATAAAATAACGAGAGGCCAGCCGTGAAAGTGTATAGGTAATAAATTATTACTCGGCAGGATATGACCAATAAAATCTGGAAATATGACCAATAAATGCCGTAATATGACCGAAAACCCGCAAAATATGACGCAATAACATGCCCGGAAAAGTTAATAGTATGCTAAAACATGCCCCCCAAAAATAATTTTTGTGAGAGGGTCATGAAGGCAAGAAAAAATTGCATTGGGGCGCTCAACCAACTTTTTTATTGTTATTTATAAGTCATCTTAGAAAATTATCAAACACATTGACCACATATTTAGACACTAAAATATTTACATAGTTACAAGCAGTTTCATATTAACGTCTTATTTACATATTAAATATGTATGTTGTAAATTTTACAACATACCTACTAGTCAAAGGCTTGCACAATCAAGTGTTTTTCAATATTTTCGGTCTTGAAGCTGTGGCGCAAGTCACTCAGGAGAAATTTTAAGCGGGAGAACGAACGCTCAACATCGACAGAAACCAATGGTAGAAATTTGAAGGAAGCAAGTTCATGGGGAGTGTAGGAGAGTTCCGTTTCTGGTAAGTCACCTCCTAACACCCTGGCTACGTTGACGACAGTACCCCAGCCTGGGTTACGACCAAGAACGAATTCGTGCTTGGTTTGAACAGCTTTCCCAATCTTCCCAGGTCACAAGAAGCCTCTTCCTGAAATTTTTGAACCTCACTCACCACTTCAACCAGCTCCTTCCTGAGGCCTCAAGCTTGAGAATCAACTGTGGGATCGACGCCATAATAAGGCTTTGGCCGTGCTTTAATGAAGGCCAGCGTCGCTACAGTGTCCCTGTCCGCCATGCTTTTCTTTGCCTTATAAGGCAAAACTATAGTTATGTATTGGCTGTCATTCTCGTCGAACGAATCCACTACTGATTTGACAGCCTATAGGTCAGCATAGAAGAGCGCTGCAGAAATCCAGGTTCCCCATCGAGTCAGGATTGGCTCAGGGGGCAGCGGCAGTACGGGATGTGCCAATTTAAAGGCGCGCACTCGGCTAGGTGCCTTTACGAAAAATGTTTTCCCTGCAGAAATGAGTTTGTTGACGCTGAGAGAGAATGCTAGTTGAGAGAATTTATAGTGTTGATGTCAAAAAATCTTAAAATATGCAGAAATATTGAAATAAATAGGAAAATATACTGCCTAGTAGCGAAATGGCCCAAATATGCTCGTATCCAACAAAACCCCAATATATGCAATTATATGCCCGAAAAACTCGAATTTGGCTCATCCGATTTGCACAAACTTGGTATATTTAGGCTTCTTATAGGTTCGGCATATCGGGAACGAAATATGCAAATATGCCATTTGCCGAGCCCTAGTAATAATATTGTGTTCAAGTATGAATGGGACTTCATCGAGGAGATCTCGAGGTTGAAGGTAGGTAGGCTACCTATACAACGTTGGTAACCCTAGTCTGAAGAGAATGACGGCAGGGGTATTTGCTTTGAGATAACGAGATCAAGTTCACACGAATAATTTGGATAGAGTTTTGGCAAACAATCCGAAACAAATAATGACAATTGGTGATCGGTGGCCATATTGAAAAAGAAGAAAAAACGCTGCAAATTTTACACAAGGGTTTATTGTTCTTTGATATAATATTTTTTGATAATTCTGTCAATAAAAAAATATTTTTGAAAAAAAAAAAAAAGTGTTCTGTTTGGACTGATTTGGGACCTCGAAAAAACGGATTTTGCGTCCAAAATTACTCGGTAAGTGACTCCTGATTTGACCTCCAGGCATCCTTCAAAAATCCCCTTTGTAGCCCCATGAAAGCTCCATATATCCTCACGGTGAAATCTAATCGTTCTGTGACCCCCGAAAATGGATTTAGCCCCAAAAATACTTCGAAATTACACCTAACTCGACCCCATAGCCGAAAACCTTCAAAACCCCCTCCCGTAGCCCCATTTTAGCCACATAGCACCCCACGGGTTTGGGCGATCGTGCTGAGAACTTTGCGGGCAAACTAGATGGAAAACCGAGTATTAATCCTACTGCCCAAAACGGCCCGGACGGCGGGCGGACATTTCGGATTTAGAATGTAGACCTCTTGAAACAGATAATGTAAAACTTTGAGGTCGATCCGAGTCGTCGACCCATTCCATGAACAATAAACCAAAAGCGGCAAAAAAAGAAGCAAAAGAGGTAGGTTGCAAACACGGTTGCTTTATCACATACTCGGTAGTAAAATCGTTTGTTTTCCAGATATGATGAATTCTACAAGAACATGGAAGGGTTTATGGAATTATTACCCAAACCCAAAGACAAGTACGTTGATAGAGTTCATTCAGCGCTTTTCTATCACTGCCCCCTCTATCACCTTTTTTTTCCAGGGATGAACTCATTTATGTGTTGGGACGCTATTTGAAGTTTTCGTCCATGACTGAAAATATGACGCCCGAGTGCTACGACACGGTGAGTCCGCGACGTTGATAATTTCGAATAATAACAGGGACGTTCATGGGAATGTACCTAGAGAAAGAAATTCCTGAAAAAAACGCTGCAAATTTTACACAAGGGTTTATTATTCTGTGATATAGGTTACTTGTACAGACATTTAATTCTGTCAATAAAAAAAATTAAAAAAATTTTTTTTTGATTTTTATATTTCAAAAAAATTTTTTGGGGGGATTTTTTTTTTCAAAAATGTGTTTTTTCAAAAATTCTTTAATTTTTACTCGAAAAATATTTAACTTCTTGGGATCCTTCAAAAATCCCATTTTTAGCCCCATGAACGCCCTATAGAACGCCACAGTGAAATCGGATCGTTCCGGGACCCACAAAAATGGATTCTACGTCCAAAAATACTTCGAAAACGACACCTAACTCGATCCCATAGCTGAAAGCCTTCAAAACACCCCTCCTGTAGCCCCATTTTAGCCCCATAGCGCCCCACGGGTTTGGGCGATCGGACTGAAAACCTTGCGGGCACAACTAGATGGTAAACCAAGTATTTTGCCAAAATTTCAGATTTTTTAAAAAATTCCTACTGCCCAAAACGGCCCGGACGGCGGACGGCGTACGGCGGACGGCGGACGGCGGACGGCGGACGGACATTTCGGATTTTGAATGTAGACCTCTTGAAACGGATAATGTCAAATTTTGAGGCCGTTCGGAGTCGTCGACCCGTGTCGCGAAAACATAGGTGTATTATTCCAAGAATAATAAACCAAAAAAGTCCCCAAATTTACCACCCAGGAAAAGAAATCCCCGGAAAAAAGTTCCCAGCTCAATGTTTGCAAGTCTTGCTTCCTCTTAAGCATTTTGCGATTTTAATGCGATTTGTGTATACAGTGTCTGTCAGGCACGGTTGGTAAACCTAGCGGCATGACTTGGTACCACTGCTTAATACGGCGAATCACAGATTCTCAGTACCTTTCCCCCCACCCTTTCTAACAGAATTGCAACCGTCGCTACGAGAATTCCGTGTCTGTGGGACCCTGTATACGGTTCATTTCAAAATTTGGGGTTATTTAGCGTCACACAGCTTTTGTGAGCACTCTATTTGTCTTGGAAATTCGGAATTTTTTCTGAGAGATATAGCAGGTTGGAGTCTAGGTAGATCACCTTGCATAAATTTCAATAATCAATAAGCTCAGAAATCAAAAATCATTAAAGACCCCAATTCTCTCTCCCTACACCTGACACAAATGGTAGGTTGGGAACTTCGAACATTTTTTGAAGAACTCTCTATTCCTGTATTAATTGAAATAAAAAATATTAGTGGTCCAGGTTGCTTTCCCCTTCAAAATACATTAAAAACTAATGAAAAATGTTAATGATTTGGAAGGGCTTTTGCTGTTTTCCGTCTGTCACAAGGTTTTATTCTCTCTCCCTACAATTTTTTTGAACTGCCTGCCCACTCCTAGAAAACGAATATTTTGTGTTGTGAGAAACGAAAGGCAACACTGCTGCAAGATGGCTTCCGAAACTACTGGAGTTTGTCGCACTTCCAAGCCTTCAGTTGCTTGGATGATGTTGTGAAGTGTTGAAATTGTGAGAGTAGGTTAATACTTTCTCCATCCCTACAACCACCTCACTCATCAGGGTAAGTGTTTAATTACATGTAATGGAACTCAAATTACGATTATGAATGACATAGTGTTGTGTATTTTTTCTAATGTTCAGAATCACTGATGTTGAGGCTGGTAGAGAGTGATAACCTTCCAAATCTCTCTCCCTACAACCTCTCTACCTACAACTTCTCTGAAGAGGCTGATTTGTAGGGACAGGGATTTGGAAGGTTATCACTCTCTACCAGCCTCAACATCAGTGATTCTGAACATTGGAAAAAATACACAACACTATGTCATTCATAATCGTAATTTGAGTTCCATTACATGTAATTAAACACTTACCCTGATGAGTGAGGTGGTTGTAGGGATGGAGAAAGTATTAACCTACCTACTCTCACGACTTCAACACTTGATAAAGTTTGCGCCCACTTCAGGATCTGCCTCAGGGGTCCATACAAAGGAGGCTTAAGGGAGAAAAAATGCAAAAACTGAAACATTAATTTAGGAAAACGGTCGAGCTCAAAATAACCCCAAATTTTGAAATGACCCATACGCTCAGTCTGAGCGGCTCAGAGCACACATTTTTTTTCTGATGAAGGTAAGTACCTAACCGTTTTCCCCCCTTGATTAGTAGGTACATACTCATTCAACATTCATGATTCCAATTGTTCGTACTTTTTGCATAGGTGTTTTTTTTTTTTTTTTTTTTCGGATGGGTTACACAAGATTTCACAAGTTATTACCTATTCTTATGTGTAAATTCTGGAATTTATGATCTCGAGAGCCATTTATAATATTTTATCTCTCGATATAAATATAGAGATTTATTTGATCAACAAATTTGTTGATATTTATTATTTCATTCGTTTTTGTTTGTATTTTTCATTGGACCTACGGTAGAAGCATTCAGTTGTAATAACAAACAATGAAAATGGTGATCTCAAAAATTCGTTAGGAAGAAGTTCAAATATTTATTTTATTCTACTCAAGAAGTTTAAATATTTCTACTCAAGAAGTTTAAATATTTATTTTATGTTGATTGGTTGACCGAATAAAAGATTTTACAGAATTTATTTGGAAAATTTGATATTTTACTTCAACCAATAGAAACTAAAACAAAATAACCCACAATTTTAGGGGAAATCTGTGTCTATTAGACACTGTATACACCAACGTGTCTGTCAGACACCTGTATTAAAATCGCAAACTAACGGGTAGATTTAAATTGTTGATTTGTTAAGGTTACTAGCAGTAGCACATACCAAAGTTTGTCCTGATGACAGCTGTAGCGTACCCTGCATAATGGATGTTGAAGGAGTACCTATATGCACAAAATGAGTTCCTAATTGATTAGGTTTATCATTAATCGTGTTGTGTGTTTGGGGGAATGCCTCTAGCGTCATATCTGGGATTACGCCCCCCTGTGTCTTTGGAGGAAGAGGAAGGGAGTGCGTGAACATCTCTATCCAGGGCATAATACGAATGTAGGTCGTGATCTGCTGACCTGGGAGGTGATATTGACGCATAAATGGAGGATCCGCTATCTCCAGGCTGATGCAAAGTGTCGGGTTGACCTGGAAGTCATTGATCCTCGGAAGGGCGCAAAGGGGAATCTGATATCCAAGATGAGTATTCAACATTGGTATCGGTTCTCCCTATTCCCGCAGTATTACGAGAAATCAGCAGACTGGCTTCCGTATATTAAAAAGCTGCAGCCCGAGGAGGAGAATGCTCATTTTTATTCTTAGGCACTTCTAGATGTCGGAAAAATATGAAATTGGTCTTAAAAAATCGTCTTGGCGAGTAGATGATGAGAAAAGTCTGAAAACACCAAAACGTTGGCTCAAAATGGCTCAGTGTGTTCCAAAAATAGAAACAAAACCAGTTAAAGAAAGTTGTCGGCGCGAGGGATCTGCGGATCAAAGGGGACAACATCACCAAACGAGCGTCGAAAAACATCACCACAGAGACTAAAAATACGCGCGGGGTGAGGGGGAAGGAATTTTGTGAGGGTGCAAAAAATTAGCAGGAACTTCCTGCCAGGAAGATAGCCCCCGGCAGAGCTCCACGGTCGTCGACTAGCTCCTCCCAGCCGGAGGGTTTTGCGGAGCCAAGGGTCAACGCTGAAAAAATAGCGTCGAAATAGTAAGACGCGACCGACTTTGAAGAGACTTTAGAGCTCAAAATATGCCGACAGAAGGTGAGGCAGGGGGACGAAAACGGAGAGAAAAGGTGGCAAAGGGGGGAAGTAGCGAGTAGAAGATGTATTAATTAAGCCCCCTCAGGACGGAACGAGTGGCCCGCCAGGCTGGAACAACGGGGGTTGGCTGGCGTAGCCAGCAAGGGATGGCCCCCTAGTCTACTATAATAAAGCTGCAACACGAGGAGGAGAATCATCTCAATTTTAAGGCACTTCTTGATGTTGGAAAAATCTGAAATTGGTTTCAAAAAATCCAGTTTGGTGAGCATAGTACGAGAAAAGTCTGAAACCACCAAATAGTATCTCCAAATGTAGCATAAAAGCTCCAAAAGTGAAGAAAAACAAACTTGAACACAACACACAACAACAAAATTTGAAAGAAATACCAAAAATTAGTTTTGCTGAGTAGATGATGAGTGAATTCTGGAACCACCAAAAAGTTGCTCCACGTGGCGCATCTAAGCTCCAAAAGTGAACAAAAAATAGAGGCTGGAGGCTTTCAGGGTGTTCGAAGTGGCCGTCTCCCTCCCCCCTTCCACTATAATGGAAGATAATAATATTATCTAAGATAAGATATTATCTTCCATGGGATAGATAATATTATTAATAATAATCTCGATTTTATTGCAGTATAATTAGTCAGCCTGACAATATTTCCATTTTCAGACGAAAGAAGTCTTCAACGTGTCACAAGCTGTGATCTACGCCGAGGCCCGCGAATCCGATACTTCCAGGAGGGCCAAAATTGGCAGTGATGTTTTGAAATGGCTTCAACAAAACACGCTAAAAGTCGCGAGGAAATATTAGATGGAGTATAGGGGAAGACCTCCTACCTTGGTCACTTTTTTTAACCTCCAACAAATCCTACCTAGGATCGTTTTTTAGACCTCTGATGTATGGATCTAGATAGCAATACTATTCGGCTGTTGAATGGACGAAGAACTAATAATTTTAGTACCACTAATTAATTGTGGAGATCGTTTTTCCAAACCCTTCCAAACTGACCAATGTAGGAACCGCGCTCCTCCCTTGGTCACCTGTCCGACAGAAGAAGTTTTGATCAGAAATCATTGGTTTATTGGCCATTTATGCCATTTATATCACAAAATGTTTATTAAAATGATTATTTACCAAAGGATACCTAATAATATTAATAATATATCATATTATGATTATCACTTACGATTTACGAAGTTGACCAAGGTAGGAACAACATGCCTGACAAAGGTAGGGTCAACTCCCGAAAATCTTCAACAGGCTCTAAAATAATTAATCGATTATTTTATGCCATTTATATCACAGAATATTTATTAATTAGTGATTGTTTACGAAATTTCCTTAAGGATACCTACCGAAAATTCCTTAAGGATACCTAATATGATTATAACTTACGATTCACAAAGTTCACCAAGGTAGTAGCGACTTGCCTAACCAAGGTAGGGTCAACTCCCAAAAATCTTGAACTGGGTCCAGAATAAATATATATATATATTGTTAAAGAAGTAACTTTCAGTGAAATTTCGAGACGAATGAATAACTTATATTTTTAGACTGTCACCATGAACACCACTAGCAACCTAACAATATGCATGCATTTCATACATCGATACTAGGATTTAACGATAAACCAAAAAGATTTACTGAAATTTACGTAGGTACTTTCTTCGTCAGCTTTCGAAAACTAGGGGCTCAAAATCACAACGCCTCGAATAGTTTGATACCTAACAAAAAAAAAAAAAAAAAAAAAAAAAAGGTTGGGACCTGACCAAGGCAGGAGGTCTTCCCCTACTATCCACCAACAATTTAGATTGGAAACCATTTGATTTTCTCGCTCTCAGAAATTGTGATCACTGAGATGCGCGCTGTTGGTATGACCAGCCTGGGTGGGAATGCCGTCGTCAACCAACTCCTTTCAAGGTTAGGTTTCATTGCAAGCCATTAAATGGCTAAAAATGTTTTAGGCGGTGTCCCGGTGGTTACCCACTCGGCTCCCGTTTTCCCCACTCGGCTCCCGTCTAGTCAGGATGGAAATTCCCAAACGGCTCCCGATCTAGATGAAACCTACACCCCTTGATCTTGACCGATGGCCAAGTTGATCGAACAGCCGAATGGATGGCCTCTTCGAAGTCCGCGAAAACAATGTCAGGACAAAGGTACTCATGCAATGATGAAAAAACTTTTTCATAGGTGGATGCAGTTTTGTTGGGCAAAAAACAAAAAACGAGAGGGAGATAGTGCCCGTTTTGACAAATGTGGACGGTAAACATTTGAAGAAAAAATTTTGGACAACACTTGAACGTACCGTCGACGTATATGGACTTACTACCCCTGAGAATTGTTAAGTTGGAGTCACAAGTCAAAATTACAATGTTGTCCTCTTTGTCATTCACGAAAACGAAATTTTCGTCCTTCAGAGTTCTCACGTCCATATTTCCGAGAGCATCCTGAGCTTCCCCTATACACTTGGGTAATTTCGGTAAAGATTTTGACCGAACGTAGTAAATAGATTTGCGTATAGCGCTCACATCTTGAATAGACAGAACATCCAGCCTGTCATGCAAGTTTTCTTCAGCTTTACGTTTCAAGTCATTACTGATCGCCTTCCTTCTCAAAACACTGTCATCCACATGTGGATGGTTATGCTGTAAATGTGTGTCAAAATTTTCGCCAAGGGCGTTTCTCTTAAAGCAGGAATTACAATCTTGAGTCGTACATTTCCAGCGTTCAACGTCGTCGGCGAGTGTTTTTTTTTTAAACGAAAACAAGTAATTGTCGATCACCAACACTTTCTTGCCCATTCGTCTCAACATAGATTTTTCTTCCATTCCGCGGACACGGATACGAACGGTCGAGACAAGAGAGACGGGAACTGACTGCACTGAAAACAACCTGATAAGGAATACCACCGATCGTTCCCAAGGGAAGCAATACAACCAAATTCCACATCACACATAGCTCTGTCGTTTGTCAGATAACAGCACTGTTTGCCAACACGCCTCCAGGGCTACGGCAGCTCGTCGCTTCTGCCTGGGAGCCGAGTGGGTATCCTGTTTATGAAATTCCGGGAGCCGAGTGGGTATCCTATTTCAGAAATTCCGGGAGCCGTTTGGGAATTTGAAAACAAAGGACGGGAGCCGTGTGGGTGGCCCCCGGTGTCCCTGTTCAAAATTGAAGCATTGGCGAAAAAAGGTTTTTTTCTTGTTTTCATTTATATTATAAAGAACAATTAGGGATGGACGTGCACCCAAATTTTGGGTTAAATCATCCTGCGCCGTGTTGGTAGAAGTGAAAAAGAGAAAGATACATAATTTTTGTGACAAAAAGTCTCCCGCTTAGTTTCTAATATAAGTGAATATTATTCAACTAAAGTAGTGAATATTATTCTAACTTTTAGAACAACTGTTGTTCTGGTCGGTTCGAAAAGGAGGTGCGGGACTTCCCGTTTAACGCCTAGTTTGCCACCAAAGAGTGCAGGTCAATTTTTCATAATATGAATATTATTGATTTCCTTATTTTCTTGGTGATTGGCACTAGTGACATTGGAGTAACGTGAAAATGGCCGTGTTTGCTTTGTTGTGAATGTGATCATGTAACGTAATACAGTTACTGTAAGTCGATATACTATATCGACTTGATTTAGGGAATTATGAAGGTGAAGGACCAAACCTTCAGGTTTTTTTTTTTTTTTTTTTAATGGTGGCCAACTTGGCAAATCATCAACCAATGAGAGCTAATCGCTGGTTTCCACCGAAAATTCAAATTTTCCATAAATTCTTTAAATTTGTACAAACTTGCAATTTGTTTCAACCCCATTTTCGGTGTTATTTAGGCAGTTTTGGGATCATGAGCGGTGAAGGGTCTCTGAAAATGGGACAGGTTTGGGATTGCAACAGGCACCGTCCTTGGGATCATGGCAAGAAAACATTAACATGCTCTACTGAGTTCTAGACTTAGCATATGTATATATATTCGTATACGAAGGCAGACGAAAGGTATTGCCCGTCGCACCCAGGACATTTGAGGAAAGTCGCTACGAGAACTCGATATTTAATGTAGGCACTATAAGTTCTGTTTTCTAACGCCATGTGACATTCCATACCTATACCTGTGGATGCTGAGAGCTGATCACGCTATAGCTGATGGAACCTTTTCTTACTGCGCTAATTATTTTACCCAGCTGTATACAGTTCACGTTCATAAAACTAGATTCCATAACCAGTGATCTACGCGCTTCCCAACTACAGCTCCCAACGAAGGCATTTCATTTAGTTATTAGGTGCATGCTAACCAATTAGGTGTAGGTATTGAAGATGGTAGTACCGTTCCACCACTTCCACCTTATGGACAGCACCAGTCCGCAAGATCCTTTTCCGCAAACGTCCTCCGCCCATTTTGATACAGGTACCTACTCCACTAAAATTGGCGTAATATCATGATCCCAAACTCGTCATTTCTCATATTCGCCGTGATCCCTAACCCGTTGGGTCACAATCCCAAACCCGAACCGCTCGTTATTTGGATTTTTTTAAATTGATAGAAGGCTTTTCTATCAATTTAAAAAAATTTAAAAAAAAAATCCTGAAACGTTCCTGAATCCTAATTGAGCTCTTCGCCTGATGCGTAGGTACCTGGAAGTTCCTATTTCGTGACGTATGTTTTTCGTTCTTATTTATTAAACTTTTCAAATTTACGTTATTATTCGTTATCCCAATTTACCAATACAGGAATATGCAAGCAGGGATGAAAATGCGTAAATTCAACTCTCCCCTGCAGTTTCAAGATGCATATTATGCTAATAAAGCGTCTAACACTATGAGCTCCTTAAATAGTTTCTTTTCAATTTTTCCTGGAAATCTCATCCTTAAAAGTTACGAAAACGAGTCAACACCGCGGAAACCCCGTCTTCGTAATTCTTCAGCAGTGTTAACTCGTTTAAGTCTTATTATAATAGGGCCTTACGAAAAATAAAATACTTGAATTACGGGGCCTGAGAGCAGGACGTGACGTTCTCATTTTCATGTTCATTCTTTATTCTTATATTACACCAACTATTTAATCTCTCGACGGAGGTGGAAATTCTGATCGGCCTCAACATTAAGCCGTTTCAAGATGCCTAGATTCCGAAAACGATAATATCGGACATACAGGCCCACCGAGAGGGGGAGGGGGCAAAGGGGACATTTTGCCCCGGGCCCGGACTTTTACATGGGGCCCCAGCGGGCCCTAGAAAAATAAGAAAAAGGGAAAGGGGGAAAAGAGAAAAATAAAAATAAAAATGGCTGAGTTGCCACTTGGCTGGCAACGTAGTCTTTCGTGTGATTGGGCCTTGTAAAACTCAAACAATGTGAATCACAATAAACCCTGTGAATCTCAACAGAAATACAGTGCCAAGGAGATGGCACAGCAGCTTCCTCGTTACAATCAAAGTGACACCATTATAAAATGCGCTGAGCATACCCCTGATTCAATCTTAATGAAACTGATAGGGGATCATCTAGAGCTATACCCACACAATTCCTGAAAATTTGATTGAAATCCGATCAAAATTGTGAAAGTTATGCCTGTTTCAAGAATTTCACGTTAGCGCATGCGCAGAGCGTACCGCTGGTTCAATTTTTTACCCAAAGCCTGGGTAATCATCTACGGCACAACCCGCGTAATCCCTGAAAATTTCATCAACATCGGATCAATATTGGCTGAAATCCCCACTCCTTCCCTTCTTTAGGGAAGGAGAGGGGGTTGAAGGAGGGGAAAACGGAAAAAATCCTTGAGGGCGCTCAACCTATCTCAGAACGTACATCATTTTTGAATTTCTCGAGATTTTCAAGAATATATATATAAATTACGTTCGCGCATGCGCAGGGAGTACCACTGATTCAATCGTGATGAAACTGATAGGGAACCATCTAGGGCTATATCCACACAATTCCTGAAAATTTGATTGAAATCCGATCAAAATTGTAGGAGTTATGGCTGTGGCAAGGAAGTTACGTTCGCGCATGCGCTGAGCGTACCGCTGATTCAATCGTGATGAAACTGACAGGGTACCATCTAGAGCTATACGCACACAATTCCTGAAAATTTGATTGAAATCCGATCAAAATTGAGAAAGTTATGCCTGTTTCAAGAATTTCACGTTAGCGCATGCGCAGAGCGTACCGCTGATTCAATTGTGCTGAAATTCGTATGGGACCTCAAGGAGCCTGATCCGCATAATCCCTCAAAATTTGAGCTAAATTCATTCAAAATTGTGGAAATTATGGCTGTAACAAGGAAATGCGGACAGACCCACAGACCGACAGACCCACAGACCCACAGACCGACAGACACGGAACCAAATTTGTTCAGTAGGCTATGAAACGCAAAATGCGAGTGGAAATTTTAAATTCGGACAACAAAAATTTTTTTTCTCCCGAAAGTGAACACAAGGCTTCCGCTACTTCACAGACTCGGAAGCAAAAAGGTCAGGATGAGGAGAGGGGTGGCGGCCAAGCGGTACATATCGTCGGGTGAGAACTGTAGTGGCGTAAGTAGAAAAAGTGAACTTTCGAGATAATTGAGTTTGATGTTTTGTCAAAACTTTCCACTCTAATTACTTGGTTATAAAAAGACGATTTCAGACGAAGTAGTCTATTTCCACGATAAATAAAATAACAACTTGTAGACGCGTTTCGGTTTACTAAACCATCATCAGTACAATATGGTGATGGTTTAGTAAACCGAAACGCGTCTACAAGTTGTTATTTTATTTATCGTGGAAATAGACTACTTCGTCTGAAATCGTCTTTTTATAGGATGGATTCCCACTATTTCGCCGCATCTACCTTACGTTATACTTGGTTATAAATTATCATTATAAAAAGCTTGTTTTTTTGTTTCCACTTCAAATTCCATTCTTTATCAAGCCCCGATGATTTCAGCTCCATAAAGTGACCGGTGGAAATTGCAATTTTGATTTACGTCAGTACTGCATCAATGCGTGACTACTTTTTCAAAAATATTGTTATGAATTCGATTGAAAATGAAAACACACTCGGTTCAAACTCAAAACCACGAATGCCATGTATTTTCCCAAAAGTACGTAACTAACTACGAGAACGCATATGATGAGATCAACCGGAGGATCCCATCACTACTCCCCCTCTTCTTTCTTGTGGAAAGGACGCAGATGATCGATGTGGACCACTCGCAGGCGCTTCTGGGGAGTTCGGATCCGTGCCGTTACATCCGAGAGCGTGGCCACGACTCGGCAGGGGCCAACCCATGAAGACTGGAGTTTAGGGCACACTCCCACTCGGCGTCTTGGCCACCAATACCAGACGTCCTCCCCGGGTTTAAACGACCTCGGATCACCTTCGAAGGTATAATGGCGCTTCTGGTCTTCAGCTGCCCTCACCAGCCACTCCCGAACCAACTGATGCGTCTTCGTCAACAGGTCCTGCAGGTGTGTGGCATAATTTCCGGGCGTCAGCTGTAAGTTCGGCGCAGGACCTGTCAGCAGATGGACGGGCAGGTTCAGTCGGCGACCCAACATTAGCTCCGCAGGGGAGAACCCGGTCACCGAATGGTCTGTGGCGCGGTAGGCCAGCAAGGCTAAGGGTAGTTGTTGATCCCACGAGGCTTGATTACCCTTAGTGAGTTTTGCCAACAGATTCCACAGCGTTCTGTTAAACCGCTCCACCATCCCGTTTCCCTGAGGCCGCAGAGGGGTCGTCCTGGTTTTCTTTATTCCCAGGAGTTCGGCTACTTCTTTGAAAACTGAGGATTCGAAATTCCTCCCCTGGTCGGAATGCAGCTCCCTTGGCACGCCGAAACGGGTGATTACATTGTTGACCAAACCCTCAGCCACAGTTTCTGCCTTCACGTCCTTCACTGGGAATGCCTCTGGCCACTTGGTAAACTGGTCTACCACTACCACTATATACCGGTTACCATCCCGTGACACTGGCAAAGGTCCCACCACATCTATCAAAAGGCGGTCTCCTGGCGATCCAACCACATACGGTTTCGGAGGTGCCTTCCTTTTCGTGGTGTTCCCTCCTCGCTGCCCGCAAGTCTCACAGCTAGCGCAGAACCTCTTCACGTCGCCCTGCATTCCGGGCCAATAGTACTGGGTACGAATCAGTTGCAAGGTGCGCCTTCGTCCAAAATGCCCTGTCTCATGGGCCAATTGCACGACTTCGTTCTGATGAGCCTGAGGAACGAGGAGCTGCTCCGTTACCTGGGTACCTGCATCATTCTCCCATATCCTATACAGGACTCCATTCCGGATGCGTAACCTAGCAAACTGAGCCCAAAGTGCCTTTGTGTACGTGCAAAATCTGGCAATGTCATCCTTCGGTGGTCGAACCCCGTGGGACACCCATTCGTAGACTGGGCCAAGCATGACGTCTGACTGTTGGGCTTCAGTCCATGGTCGTTCGACAGCCACTTCCAACCGAACTCGCTGGAGCCGTTCTTCCTGATGTTGCTCCTGTCGTAGGCAGTACTGGCAGTCCTGGTCAGCACAGGGACGTCTTGACAATCCATCTGCATTGAGATGTTTACTTCCAGACCTGTGTTCCACTCGGAAGTTGAAATTCGTGATCTGCTGGAGCCATCGAGCCAATTGTCCATCTGGCCCTTTGAAGTTCCGGAGCCATTGAAGGGATGCATGGTCGGTCCGTACAAGGAACTCCTCCCCCGCCTCCAAGCCATAAGAGCTAAAGTGTCGAAGCGCTTTTACCAAACTCAGTAATTCCTTCCTGGTGACACAGTAGTTCCGCTCAGGCTTCGAGAGGCATTGACTGTAGTATGCTAGCACTTTCTCCTGCCCATGCTGTATCTGAGAGAGGACGGCTCCTACAGCTTTTTCACTGGCATCTGTATCTAGGACGAACAAAGCTCCCGGTACTGGGTGACCCAAAACTGGTGGCCTTGTCAGTGTCTTCTTGATGCTATCAAAAGCCTCCTGGCACTCCTTGGTCCAATCAAAGTCCTTGGCTTTGTCCTGCAGGGAGTACAATGGAGCCATTATCCGAGCAAATTGAGGAACAAAACTCCGATAATACGAGCAAAAACCTACAAACGACCTTAGCTCTTTGGCGTTGGCTGGAACTGGCCAATCTCTCACTTTCGCTGTTTTCTGCGGATCTGCTTCAACCCCCCGTTCAGAGACAACAAACCCCAAGTAGTTCACTCTCCGGGCCAAAAGTTTGCATTTCTTTGGGTTTAGTTTTACCCCATTAGCTCTCAGCAACTCAAATACCCGTCGCAGCCCCGTTAAGTGTTCCTCAAAATTCGAGTTGTCAATGAGAACGTCATCGAGGTACACCTTGACTCTGCCCAGTCGTATTTCCTTGTGCAGCAACCTTTGCATGGCCCGCTGAAATGTTGCAGGTGCATTGCACAGTCCGAAGGGCATGACTTTGAACTGCCAAAGGCCTCTTGGAGTACAGAATGCAGTTTTCTCTTTGTCCTGTTCAGCCATTGGAATCTGCCAATAACCACTTTGGAGGTCCAGAGTAGTGAACCAAGAGCTACCGGCAATGGACCCAACGAGTTCATCGATCTTTGGCAAGGGGTGGCTATCTTTCTTCGTTATGTTATTCAACTGTCTGTAGTCCACGCAAAACCTCGTTGATCCATCCTTTTTGGGAACTAATACAATTGGGCTGGCCCACGGACTCTCGGAAGGCTCCACTATGTCGTTTTCCTCCATCTCCCGAATGAGCCGATCAACCTCCTCTATCCTGTGTGGGGGAATACGTCGTGGGGACTGTCGAATGGGATGATGACCTTCTACATTTACCCGGTGTTCGGTTCCTGCAATCGTTCCCAATTCCTTCCCCGTCATGGCAAACACATCCTGAAACTCGTTCAAGAGTTCCTCCATTTGCCATCTCTGAGAGATGGAGAGATTGACGGCATCCTCCTTAATCATAACACGCAGATGTGGCGGAACATCGCTGGAGATGTCATCTACTTCCTCCCGGTCAAGATCAAGCGGAGATAGCCCTTGCTGATTCCCTGACGGTTCATTTGCATTCTCCACACCTACACCATAGGCCCGTTCTATGGCAGCATACCACTGGCCGTCAATTGTCACACCAGGTTGACCAAATTGTACTGAGACCTTGTGCTGGACTAAGAAATCCATACCCAAGATGCAGTCCTCCCGAATGTCGGTGATCAGCACCTCCAAGGCCCAGGCTCGCTGGTCTCCAAAGTCCACCCCAACAACACCTGTTCCATGGACTGGTATGCGCTCTCCAGTTACGGACCGCAATGCCAACGACTCTACAGGCTCTAAGGGCAAACCTATAGCTTGGGCACAAGCCAGACTAAGAAGACTTTTTGTTGCCCCAGAGTCAATAAGGAACGTGCACGGAACTCCATCAATCCATCCCCGTAGTGTTAACGATTGGGAACTAGCCCTACACAGCAAACTCTTGACAATGTCTTCAGGGGTTTCATGGGGCATTGTCTCCCAGGTCGGTGTGGGGGTTTCATGGGGCATTGTCTCCCAGGTCGGTGTGGGCCCCATCATCCCGACCATGGCTGGTTTCCCTGTAGGGACGACGGTTTCTGAGGGACAGGTGCAGTGGAGGTAAGCTGCTGTTGTAAACCTGGCCTGGGTGTATGGCCCGCCGGCAGGCACCAGTCAGGCGGCGACTGTGAAGCCCGTTGATAAAGTTGCCCCACAGGTGGGAAAGGACAAGCTCGAGCCATGTGACCAGGAACCCCGCACCGCAAACAAACCAGTTGTGGTTGTTGTCGTCGTCGAGGTCGTGCTGGAGAACTCGGTGCCACATTCCTAAGACCGTAATCTGCTGGAGGTGGACCGTAATCTATAATCTCCACAGCTCGTACCTGCCGAGACAGTCTCGCAACATTTTCGTACCGTTGAGCCACTGCAACTGCTTCATCTAAGGTCCTTGGCCCTGCCCCCATGACCCGTTCCCTGAGGAGTGTGTCCCTAAGGCCCATCATGAAGTTGTGTACGACCAGCTGCTCAAGGCCTTCAGTAATATGGGATGCCGGCCAGGCCTTATGAACCAAGGTGATAAAGGCATTGAAATACTCACCAACACTCTCAGTAGGACGCTGCTGCCGTGCTAGCATCTCTGTCATGAACCGGTCAGCATGCCTTCTCTGTCCGTACCTACGCTCCAAAGCGAGTACTAGTTTCTGAAAAGTGCGTGGGGGAACGACATCTAACAGCGCTTCCACAGCGTCACCCACAAGCGCTGCTTCCAAGGCGCCAGCCTTGGTGTTTTCATCCCACCCGTTTCTTTCGGCTATGCCCTCGAACTGGATCTTGTATCCATCCCAGTTCACCCCACTAAAGTCTTTGGGTTTAAGGGTGGGTACTACCTGTCCGACACTCCGTGGCAGGGCCCCGTGCTGCTGCTCAACCAGGATTTGTTCTCGCGCGAGAGCCAGCATGGCATCCCAGTTCTGCACCATGGAGGTTGATGAAGCTCCAACCGTCTCCGGTAGCGTTGGCTGGGCGGCGTCCAGTCGCGGTAAGGGCGCCGCAACTTCTTCTGGCGGGGGTGACCCCTGTCGACTTCGTCGAGGCAAATTCCTCGACGAACGTCGTGGCATCCCACCACTTGCCACCAATTGTTATGAATTCGATTGAAAATGAAAACACACTCGGTTCAAACTCAAAACCACGAATGCCATGTATTTTCCCAAAAGTACGTAACTAACTACGAGAACGCATATGATGAGATCAACCGGAGGATCCCATCAATATGCTGAGGCTTAAGTAAAATGAATAACCCACATAATTAGGAAAAATTTATTTAGGGCACTGTCGAGGTTCACAAACGATTAATTGATAAATTTTTTAGTGCAGCAGGTCGTAAAGTGGAGTCAGTGCTCGATTTAGTTAAATTTCACGCCTTAGTTATTGCCTGTTCACCAGCATAAGATGTATGGTTCATGCCTATGATTCATTCATCATAGTCAACAGTGGGGACGAAATAATTGCACACTAGTGGAAGGTACCTACACATTTAACTATCATTATTAACGTTTCAGCTCACAGCAGCTGCTAGGAACTTAATATCTTGAATTCGAGGAACATTTCCTATCACAACAGGCAAATCGCAAATTTTAGAAGGTGACTCAAGTTTACTAAGCTTGCTAGACTAATTCAAGTTTTTAAACTTGACTACGAACTAACAATAATGTCACATAATAAAATACAAAATATGTGTTGTTCTTTCATTTCCAGAGAGAAAAAAGAAGTGCAAGTCCTTTCAGTGCAATGGTGTCTTATGCGAGAAATTGTCAGTTTTGCACTAATAAACTCGCAAAATCTTGTTCATGGCGAGATGGAAAACGGCCGATATCAAAAAGAGTCACTGCTATCCTCAGTTTACACAAACGTTCCATATATGCGTATATATACCAAACTGGCGTCAGCCTGCTTCCGCCACTATTACACTTGGTCTATACCCATTTTCAACTAGTAGTGGGCGACGTAAGTGGCGCTAATTCGGTAAAGAGTTGAGTTAAAAATCCGCCAAAACTGCACGTTAAAGAGGGCTCACTTGGGGGTCTTTTGCCGGTCTTAACTCAATTTTTCAAAATTCGGACTTACGTCACTACTGTTCTCACCCGACGATATGAAGGATGGAGCATCAAAAGGAAAACATCGATGTTCACCATTATTCGTACCATCGAAAGAAAACATCGATAGGTAGCCTTCAAACATCGCGGCTTGAAACCATCGATGTTTCTGAACATCGACTTATCTTTTGCTTCCGAGTCTGCGAAGCAGCGGAAGCCTTGTGTTCACTTTCGGGAGAAAAAAAAATTTTTGTTGTCCGAATTCAAAATTTCCACTCGCATTTTGCGTTTCATAGCCTACTGAACAAATTTGGTTCCGTGTCTGTCGGTCTGTGGGTCTGTGGGTCTGTCGGTCTGTGGGTCTGTCCGCATTTCCTTGTTACAGCCATAATTTCCACAATTTTGAATGAATTTAGCTCAAATTTTGAGGGAATATGTGGATCAGGCTCCTTGAGGTCCCATACGAATTTCAGCACAATTTAATCAGCGGTACACTCAGCGCATGCGCTAACGTGAAATTCTTGAAACAGGCATAACTTTCTCAATTTTGATCGGATTTCAATCAAATTTTCAGGAATTGTGTGCGTATAGCTCTAGATGGTCCCCTGTCAGTTTCATCACGATTGAATCAGCGGTACGCTCAGCGCATGCGCGAACGTAATTTATATATATATATTCTTGAAAATCTCGAGAAATTCAAAAATGATGTACGTTCTGAGATAGGTTGAGCGCCCTCAAGGATTTTTTCCGTTTTCCCCTCCTTCAACCCCCTCTCCTTCCCTAAAGAAGGGAAGGAGTGGGGATTTCAGCCAATATTGATCCGATTTTGATGAAATTTTCAGGGATTACGCGGGTTGTGCCGTAGATGATTACCCAGGCTTTGGGTAAAAAATTGAACCAGCGTACCGCTCTGCGCATGCGCTAACGTGAAATTCTTGAAACAGGCATAACTTTCACAATTTTGATCGGATTTCAATCAAATTTTCAGGAATTGTGTGGGTATAGCTCTAGATGATCCCCTATCAGTTTCATTAAGATTGAATCAGGGGTATGCTCAGCGCATTTTATAATGGTGTCACTTTGATTGTAACGAGGAAGCTGCTGTGCCATCTCCTTGGCAGTGTATTTTAATTGTACTTATGATCATTTTGTATCATAAGCCTAAAATTCACTCCTTGGCATTCTTCATACACCCCACAAATATTAGTCAACAAGCGTTCGAACAAGATTTGTAGACGCAGAAGATGCTAACAGCTAAACAATAACAAACACCAACTATCTAAGACATAGGTGAACCTCATGATGATAGCGACCTTAAAACTCGAACCTGAAACGAGGTGGAGACCCCATTTAGAGGCATAACAAGTTTCAGTTTCAGAAGAGCATAAATAATTGATCGACAAATAAATATTCAAACAAATTTGTTTTAATTCTTTTCCGGGGAATTCCCAAACCTTCTTCATAGATACTTTCTATGTTTCGTACCAAAACCTAAAACATCGATGTTTTAGAGGGTGCAATCGTTCCCTTCAAAGTCAAACTCAAAAGTTTTTTATTGCCTCCTCTAGCTTCAATGAGCTCTTTGGATGGGATGTTTTGTTAGTTTAATTGGGATGGGATGTCTTGGTTGTTGTGAGGAGTGAGAGTAGTGATACGATTATGTCTGAGATGTCTTCTTTTAAGTCTTCTCGCAAAACCTGGTGGATCTGAGATTGCCGCGACGCATGGATTCATGTTCCCTTCAGCCTTCTCCACCAGTTTTGTGTATTGTGTAGTGATTGATGGTCTCTTGAATTGTGGATAGTTGGAGGTCTTCCCGGAGCACGTCGTTTCTCACGTACCACGGGGCACCTGTTATGGAACGGATGATCTTGTTTTGTTGTTGCTGAATCTGTTGTGTGGAAGTGTAGCACGCTGTGCCCCAGATCTCGCAGCCATAAGACCATATAAGTCTTATGAGAGCCGTGTAAAGGAGCTTCTTGTTCTCCAATTCAGCATTGGCCAGCACAGGAAGGTCCTCTTTTTCATAGCGTCCCTGACGTTATTGATGTGGTACTTACAAGTTAGTCTACGGTCTAGGGTCAAACCTAGATACCGAACTTGACTTTTCCTTGGAAGTAAACCACCACAGAGAGCGAAGTTGCCAACCGTTCCTGGCCTTAGCGTGAAGGTGATGAGCGAGGACTTCGTTGGGTTGACCTTCACCATCTATTTGTAGAGCCACTCTTCAGCTTTGGCAAAGTATCTCTTCAGGTGCCATCTTGCCTCCATGACGGTGTCTCCTGAAGCGAGTATTCCTGTGTCGTCTGCAAACTGGGCCAGAAGCCTGTCACACGTACCAGGTAAGTCATGGCAGTAGGCGTTGTAGAGAAGCGGGCTGAGAGGCGATCCTTGAGGAACTCCTGCGGTGATTGTCTTGAACGACGAATATTCCTCGCCGATTTTCACCCTAAATGTTCTTCCACTCAAGAATTACTTGAGGAAGAGGAACAGGGAATTCGGGAGGAATGGTCGGATTTATAGGAGGAGTCCATTATGCCAAACTCTATCAAACGCCGACTGTACATCCAGAAAGGCTGCTGCAGTATACCTACTTCTTTCGTTCATAGCCATGCAGGGTGTAGTCAACAACCCTGTGTAGATGCTGAGTCGTGGAATGATCGCTTCTGAACCCTTAGGTATTACCGTGAAGTTCTCTTCACAGTAGGTAATACCTATATTATCTTAGAAACTTTCATGAAAAATGCAAATAATATTAATTGAATGGTACCCTGAATGAAAATTGAAGATTCGTTATTGTGAACCGCCCCCAATATCCTGCTTACATGGGGGCCCTATGCTCTCTTTTGCCCCGGGCCCGCTTTTTCTCTCGGCGTATACTATGTCCGTCAGCGATCCGAGCCGTTATAATGGACAGAGGATTTTTTCCTGATATTTTGACAAAATGCTCGGTTTACCATCTAGTTGAGCCTCAAGGTTTTCAGTCCCATAGCCCAAACCCGTGGGGCGCTATGGGGCTACGGGAAGCAATTTTGGACGTAGAATCCATTTGAGGATTGATTTTTCGTATCCTTGTATACTTACTTCAAAGTCTTTGAAGTAAGTATACAAGGATACGAATAATTATACAAGGATACGATAACTTAGTTATCCTTGTATACTTACCTAACCTTCCTGTCCAATCTTTGGAACGCGTACCTATTCTGATTTCACCACGGCAAGTGCAAAAAAATAAAATCTCAACCATCCCTTTGTTAGAATCTGATGTTCCTGAGTGTCTTCCGTGCAGGCGAGTAGAGGAAACAGCTAGCTAGACGTGATGGCCATTAGGTTTAGGTAGAGGTAATAATATTACCATCATAATATTATTAAGATAACGCGGTTGTTGTTGAAAGTTCTCCTCGACCTGTGCTATGGTAAGCTCAGAGTTGTAAGGAATGCACAAATTTGAGACCTGCTTTAAAGTCATCAAATTTTTTTTTTTTTAAATATTAAGTGCTTTGAGGGCAGAGCCCTATGCACAAAGGAGTTGACCACCTGATCAATAAATGGATGCCAGAGCAAATATAAATCATATATATAGGGCCGTTGTATATGTAGCATTAGTTTTTTATAGCATTTTATAGCGGTTTTTTTAATAGCATATATATATATATATTGCAATAAGAGAGGGGTTTTTTTCCATCATTTCCTTTTTTCCTTTCATTTTTTTTTTTTTTTTTTGTTTGTTTTCCATTTCCTCTTTCCATTTTATTTCTCTTTTAGGTACTTTTAACTATTTTCTTATGGGTTTTTTTTCATATCTTTAATTTTTTTTTTTCATTTTTCTTTTTTTTTTTTTTTTTCTTTTTTTTTCCTCTCTCTTATTGATTCACAACAATAAGCTGGTGTGCTGTGTCACTCGGGGCTCTCGAAGAATGTCCTCGTAGCGATCGCGGATATGGTGAAGGCCCAGATGTGGTCCAGGTGTTCTTTGTCCCTGATGATGAGCAGTTTGTAGAAGTCTTCGTTGCATTCGTCTAGATATTTCCCCAGGTGATGTCGCCGGGCACCATGGAAGTGCGGACATCTCACCAGAAAGTGAAAGACCGTGTCGTCCTCTCCGAGATTACATATTGGGCAGAGGCGGTCGCTGCTGAAACGAACAATCTTTCTGCTCCAGCGTAACGTCGCTCGTCTGCTCCCCGCCAATCTCAGTTGCGCCGCTACGCCGAGTTTCGGAAGGCCCACCCTCAAGCCGTATAGTGAGGCATCGAACGCTAGGTATGGGTAAACGTCGGAGTATGGGCTATTCTCCCACCTAAAGTCATCAAATTTTCGATTCCAACAACGTGAAGCCTGTTTTAATGAGGTGGTTAGGGGGGAGATTCTCTCCCTAACCTTTATATGAAGCCTCTCTCCCTAACCATCTCATTGGATTAGACCTCTGCTCCACCGGCAACCAACCACTTTGTGAAGCCTGTTTTAAACCGTACAAGCTCCGTTTCAGGCGGCAAACGCGATTTGTACCATCCGAGAAGCCAATTGGTTGCTTCATATAAATTTCTTGATTCACCTCACCATACAGAAAGGCGGTAGATACGTCGAACTGCATCATCTGCATCCTTTCTGCGGTTGCTACAGCCAACAATGTGCGGATTGTGTCCAAACGTGTTACCGGACTGAAGGTGTCTTCGTAGTCTACTCCAGGTCGTCGATATCTGTCGATGGTGCCATCAGGGTGGCGTTTCAGTCGAAAACCCCCATTTGTTGTTGATGGCGAATTTTCCAGGAGGAAGCACGACCAGGTCCCAGGCGTCATTCGAATTCATGAAGTCCATGTCCGCGTCCATGGCCTTTTACCAATCATCCTTATATTCACGTTCCATTGCTTCTGAGAACGACTTCGGATCATCTTCCACGAGAAATGCCCATGCGATTGCTACATAATCAGTTAGGTAGGAGGGTTTTTGGCGTTTCCGCGAGCCCCTTTGAGTGCCTGGTTCGATAAAATTTTCTTCCTCATCTTCTAACGATGAAGATGATTCTGACGAAACGACCTTGCCCGATTTTTCAATCGCTTCTCGGTCTGACGAACCTTCAATATCGATCGTATCCTCCACACGATCGACCGACTCTTCATCCCCCACAGGCAAGGACACCCGCTCTCCAAAATCACTCAACCTTTCCTGGAAGACGCCGTCCCTCGACAGTACTACATCGCGCCTCTCAGGAACATAATATATATATAATATATACATATTATATATAGACTTGTTTTCTAAGGTTAATGAATCCATCGGCTAATGGATCCATTTCTCAGGTGTCTCATGATGTTTATACGATTTCACGCTAAGCCAGGATATGCCTACGTGTATTGAGGGTCTACGGAATTTGACTAGAAGGGACAAAATAAAAATTAAAAATTGAAGAGTAGTCACTATAATAAGGATGATGCTGGGTGATGTCTTATTAAATTAGGCGTTTTGGGGTCTGCTGACCCAGGGACCGCAAATTAAATAAGGCAGGGGGATACATAATTATTGAGTCAAATTTTGAAATTGAACTTGACTAGAACTCTGAAGGGAGGCCTTGTAGGCAAGGGGGCCTCACTTCGCTCGCCCAACTACTTCCACCGCGGGGGGGGGGGGGGGGGGGGGAGGAGGAGGTTTGTTATAGAGGGTCAACTATTCTTATTAGACTTCTAGCACTCTGACCAAGGGCCTTGCTTCGCTCTGCTGAACATTCCATCGCCCAGGGGGGCCTTGCTTCACTCGGCCAACCATTTTGTGGCCAGGGGGATCTCGCTTCATTCAGCCAACCATTTCATTGCCCAGGTGGCCTTGCTACGCTCGACCAACCATCTCGTCACCCAGGGGGGGCTTTGCTTCGCTCTACCAACCAATTCATTGCCCAGGAGGGCCATGCTTCGCTCCACCAACCATTTCTTCGCACAGAGGGGCCTCACTTCGCTCAGCCGACCACTTACTCGAGGGGGGGGGGGGGGGGGGTTATTATTGAGGGTCAACTTTTCATATTAGACTTCTAGCACCTTGACCAGAGGGGCTTGCTTCGCTCGACCAACCATCTCGTCGCGGGGGGGGGGGGGGGGGGGTTTGCTTCGCTCGACCAACCAATTCATGCCCAGGAGGGCCTTGCTTCGCTCTATCAATCAATTCATTGCCCAGGAGGGCCTTGCTTCGCTCCACCAACCATTTCTTTGCCCAGAGGAGCCTCACTTCGCTCGGCGACCACTTACTCGAGGGGGGGTTATTATTGAGTGTCAACTTTTCATATGAGACTTCTAGCACCTTGACCAGAGGGGCTTGCTTCGCTCGACCAACCATCTCGTCGCCGGGGGGGGGGGGGGGGGGGGGAGTTGCTTCGCTCGACCAACCAATTCATGCCCAGGAGGGCCTTGCTTCGCTCCACTGACCATTTCTTCACTCGGCCGCCCAATTCCTCGGGGGGGGGGGGTGTTATTGTGGGTCAGATATTCTTATTAGACTTCAAGCACTCTTACTAGGGGGCCTTTGCTACACCCAGCCAACCATTTCATCGCTCAGGGGTTCTCACTTCGTTCGATCAACCATCCCCCGAGGGGGGTGGGGCTTGCTTCGCTCGGCCGATCTCTTCCTCAGGGGGGTGACGATTGTTCGATTTTACCCTTTCGATCCTGCTGACTCAGGGGATGGATTTAGGATGAAGGTAGTAGGTACCAACTTTGGGTATGGGTGCCAAACGTCAGTGAGCTATTTATTGAGACTCTAACAGGCAAGAGGGCAACGGGTAAAAATTTGAGGCTGATTGAGTCGATAATATTAAAGTTGCATTCATTTTGTGGGAAAAAGCACTTTCAATAATGACTGTTTGAATTAAGTACCTAGGTAGGTACCCCAACAAAAATTCATTGTTCAATTTCAATCCTAACCCAGTATGATTCTAGTTACTTCCGGACATTCTGTCAAAGTATGAGCCCATCCAGAATTTTCAAAGTACCTACCTACCTCACCTTCCCTAACCATTGGTGGTTAGGTACATACATACTTCTGGACATTCCGCCAAAAGTTGAGCCCGTCCAGAATTTTCAAAGTACCTACCTACTACCTACCCAACTCTCCCTAACCATCGATGGCTAGGTACTTCCGGACAGCCTGAAAAAATTTAGCCCGTTCAGAATTTTCAAAGTAGGTACCTTACCATCAGTGGCTTCCAAATTTTCTGTCAAAATTGTAGGCTGATTGGTTCGCTGGAATAAATGTAACATTGATTTTGCGGGAATAAGTCATTTGAATAACTTCCATTGGTGGTAGTGTTCACATGTTGACTTAATAATATTATTATATGAACAGGAAAAATGGATGAATACCTAATGAAAAATTGTCAGGCAGATTGCTAGTCAAGTCTAATTTGAAACTCGACCCTTAGTAACCCTACTAGTAATTTTCTGTTTCTTTTTTAATTTTAATTTTAATTTAATTTAATATTAAATTCGCGATCACATAGGTATATTATTCCAAGAATAATAAATCAAAAGCTCCTGTTCATATTATGACAAACTCGGGATTTTCCGTCACGAAAAATCATGGAAATGAGTTTTAATGTGGCAGGGAAATAGTGAGATTTTTTAGAGGTTTTTCACAACTACCTCCTACCTACCTCCATGGGCATTAATCGAAAAGGCATTAGTAGAAGGTTTTTGGCTATGGGATCGAGTTAGGTGTCGTTTTCGAAGTATTTTTGGGCCTGGAATCCATTTTTGGGGGTCCCGGAACGATCCGATTTCACTGAGGGAATCATGGGGCAGTCAAGGGGCTTCCGTGGGGCTGCAAATGAGATTTGTGAAGGATCACTGGAGGTCAATTAAGGTGTCGTTTTCCGAGTGATTTTGGAAGCATAATCCATTTTTTGAGGTCCCACATCTGTAGTAGAGATTTTTAGGTAGGTAAACTTACCTACTCTGCAGGTAGGTAAATTTCACTTGTAAAAAGTAGGTGGCAAAAATCCTGAGTTATCCCTGATGAAAAATACCAGAAAAATATTGAAAAATGAAGGAAAATTTTTAGGGATTTTTAGAGGGGTAAGAAAAGGCGATTTTGTGGAAAGTTCGTAAAGTAACGCTAAAAATTATTTCATAATTCGGGCCATCGCATAATTATCCCTGATGAAAAATACCAGAAAAATGAAGGAAAATTTTTAGGGATTTCTAGAGGGGTAAGAAAAGGCGATTTTGCAGAAAGTTCGTAAAGTAACGCTAAAAATTATTTCATAATTCGGCGGTTAAATCCATTGTTTTGCTATATGAAAAACCGCTTAAATTCTTGCTAAAGTAGGGGAACATTTTTGGGATTCATTTGAAGGGTCAGAGCTAATTTTTACTAAATTACACCAACTAGTAGGTATGTTTTATTATTGAGGGGAAAAATCGATTCTCCCCGAAACATCGAAAAATCGATTTAAAAAATAAAATGAAATCGATTTAAGTCGGATGCTAAAAATCTCGGCTTCCGCGGAAAAATGAAATGTTTAGGTATTTTAAAATAATTTAAATAATTGAAAACACCTGAAAACTTTGAAACACCTACGTGCCTTCTGACAATGATTGGGCTGAAAACGTTGCGGGCACAACTAGATGGTAAACCGAGCATGTGGTGACAAGGAACAAGAACAAAAACCAACAAAGGCTTAACCAACTCGAGGTATGTGTTCGTCATCGTGAATAATTCAAACAAAAAACAAAACAAAAAAAACTTGAAAATTCATTAAAATTACTCGGACATTAATTATTAATGTCCGAGTAATTTTAATGAATTTCCAAAAGTTTTTTGTTTGTTTTTTAGTGATAAGTACCTATTAGGTAACCTTGAAATTTTTAAGATAGTGGTCAAAATACTCGATTGAGGAACAATCAAAATCATTTTTCAGTTGAAGAAAATTATAGTTGAACCTAAATGTTATTCTTCACTGTAAAATCATTTTGCATAAATTTGCTCCTACTAAGATTTCAATCAAATTAGGATAATATTTCATTTAAATGTCACAGGTAGGTACCTACTAGCTGAAAGTTGATATGTAAAATTTACATTTACATTTAATGCTATTAGGTACGTAATTTTATTTCTCGTTAAAGGAGCGCCCAGAACTGCTCTTACCACGATTCGAATCAACTAAAGGGACGACTGAAGTAGAAAAAAACAACGATAGGTTCAAAGTTTTTGGGATGGAAAATTAACGATGGAAAATCCATATTCCAACCGAAGTGTTCAGAATCAGCATTCTGCCAAATGTCTCAATGAGGTAAAGAATGTTGGTGGAATTCATTCTGAATGACTTTGTAAATTAGAGAAGGCACTTGGGTGTTTCAAATTTTTCAGGTGTTTTCAAAACAGTAAACAAAAGGTTAAAAAAAAGTATTAAAAAAAATTGAAATTAAAAAATTAAATAAATAAATGTTATAAAATTAATTAACTTGAATTCAAATGAATTTAATCTTTAATTTTATTCAATCAATTTAATTTTAGATTATATTAAATTTAATTTTACATTCAATTTAAATTTTTTGAATTTAAATTTAGTTCTAAATTTAATTTATTTTATTAATATATAATTCCTTTAGTTATTATTTACTTAGTCCCGATAAGGTCTGTTGAAATATTTGAGCAATACTGTTTGGACGTTTGAACTTTGTGCCACCACCAGTTTACATTTACATTTTGAGTATTTGTATATGAGCCATTGAGGATGGTAGGTACGAGATCAAACGCGGTATCGTTTCTGTGTTTTTACGCTTAGTTCGTTTTGGGGCCTCAAATCTGTCCGAACATTGTGCAGATTTTTATAGATTTATATTTATTTTTTAATAATTTTTTATTGGCAGTAAATCCATAGGTATCTCAAAAAATAATAACCGTTGCTTAAAACTTGCAGTGTTTTGTTATTACTATGCTTGGAATACAACTATTACACCTACCTACCTATTTTCTATAAAACGGAATACAAATGTTGTGGAAGGTAGGTAGGTACTACTTCAAAAACTGTTAGGTACCTACTTATCTGATAGAGTCCCAATAAATAACTCACTGACGTTCGGCAGCCACGCCTAAAGTTGGTACCTACTACCTAACACTGAGGCGAGCATAGCGAGAAGGTTTCCAGAAATTATGCCCACATTTTTCAATCTGTTATAGTCTCAAAAAATAGCTCACTGACGTTCGGCAGCCACGCCTGAAGTTGGTACCTACCACCTAACACTGAGGCGAGCGTAGCGAGGAGGTTCAGGAAATAATGCCCAAATTTTTCAATCTGTTAGAGTCTCAAAAAATAGCTCACTGACGTTCGGCAGCCTCGCCCGAAGTTGGTACCTACCACCTAACACTGAGGCGAGCGTAGCGAGGAGGTTCAGGAAATGATGCCCAAATTTTTCAATCTGTTAGAGTCTCAAAAAATAGCTCACTGACGTTCGGCAGCCTCGCCCGAAGTTGGTACCTACCACCTAACACTGAGGCGAGCGTAGCGAGGAGGTTCAGGAAATGATGCCCACATTTTTCAATCTGTTAGAGTCTGAAAAAATAGCTCACTGACGTTCGGCAGCCACGCCTGAAGTTGGTACCTACCACCTAACACTGAGGCGAACGTAGCGAGGAGGTTCAGGAAATGATGCCCACATTTTTCAATCTGTTAGAGTCCCAATAAATAGCTCACTGACGTTCGGCAGCCACGCCTAAAGTTGGTACCTACTACCTAACACTGAGGCGAGCATAGCGAGAAAGTTTCCAGAAATTATGCCCACATTTTTCAATCTGTTAGAGTCTCAAAAAATAGCTCACTGACGTTCGGCAGCCTCGCCCGAAGTTGGTACCTACCACCTAACACTGAGGCGAGCGTAGCGAGGAGGTTCAGGAAATGATGCCCAAATTTTTCAATCTGTTAGAGTCTCAAAAAATAGCTCACTGACGTTCGGCAGCCTCGCCCGAAGTTGGTACCTACCACCTAACACTGAGGCGAGCGTAGCGAGGAGGTTCAGGAAATGATGCCCACATTTTTCAATCTGTTAGAGTCTCAAAAAATAGCTCACTGACGTTCGGCAGCCACGCCTGAAGTTGGTACCTACCACCTAACACTGAGGCGAACGTAGCGAGGAGGTTCAGGAAATGATGCCCACATTTTTCAATCTGTTAGAGTCCCAATAAATAACTCACTGACGTTCGGCAGCCACGCCTAAAGTTGGTACCTACTACCTAACACTGAGGCGAGCATAGCGAGAAAGTTTCCAGAAATTATGCCCACATTTTTCAATCTGTTAGAGTCTCAAAAAATAGCTCACTGACGTTCGGCAGCCACACCCAAGGCGGTACCTACTACCTCTGGCGAGCCTAGCGAGGAAAGCTCCACATCATAATAATTAATACCTTATTTCAATATGTTAGAGTCTTAATAAATAGCTCACTGACGTTTGGCAGCCACACCCAAAGTTGGTACCTACTAGGTACCTACCTCCATCCTAAATCCATCCCCTGTGTCAGAGGGCTCAAAATGGTAAAATTGAAAAAAATCCCCCCCCCCCCCCCCCACCCATGTGGTCGGCCGTGCGAAGTGAGGCCCCCTAGTCACATTGCTAGTGGAGCAGATGATACAACTCCAAGGCACCTTTCTAATGAATCTATTTTTAGCTCTTAAGGAGGTTGGTGAGAGAGGGAATGTGGAAGTGGTAGGGTGGTAGGGAGGGACAGGCAGGTCACCAGGAGGAGCAAGCACCATCTATTGGTGGAACTCAAGAGTGAAAGAAGTGGACTCATTTTTGAGCATATAAGTGCCCCTTCAAAGTGTTTAATGAATCCAGTTATTGGAGCCAGAGCTATATATGAATGGATCCATTAACCTGCGAAAACGTCTTTGCTGGCTCCATTAAGCTACCTTGTGAATCCAGTTAATGAATCCATTTTCTGGATCCATTAACCTGCGAAAGTAAATAAAATGGATTCACTAACCTACGAAACTAAAAGTATTTATATATATTATTTATAGGACGAGAGGTATAGAGTATAATATTATTATACTACTTATATATAATATTATTATACTCTATACCTCTCGTCACCATCATACACTACGAGATATACGGCGACTGCCTTCGCGTCCATTTATTTTTCCTCTGGGCTTTTCTTCTGGGCAGGAATGAGGACGTAACAGTTGGAGCTGACGATTCGCAAGTGCTTGATTCGATGTTTTTGACCAAACTCTACTTCGTGGGAACTCATGGCGTTAGTTGATGATTTCCCCTAACGATTTAGGACGTAGCAGGCCGTGGTAACTAATTCGGCCCAGATGGCTGCAGGAAATTCAACTGACATGTTCGAGTTTTTGAAAGTTCGAGCCATTTCGACGATAGTTCTATTCTCCCATTCCACGGCACCACTATGTGGAGGCGTGTATGGAGTCGTGAGTCGTTGGGTTACTGCTCGAACCAAATTCTCCTCCATTGTCGCTGAGAAATTCTCTCACTTGATGCCCAGCGGTTTGAGCTTTTTCCAGGACTTGGCGAATGGAATCTTTCACCGCAGATATTTCTTGGGCGACGAAACAAAAACGAAAATGCGAAAAGTGGTCTTTGATGACGATCAAATACCTGCGCCCGTTGAACGATTTATCAAATGGACCGCATGATATGCGGTCTAGGTCAGGAGATTTATTATGTCCCCTGAAATCAACTCGCCTGGTTTCGATGATCGAATCCTGGTAGGTACCAAATAGATGACGGTGGGCCTTTCCAAATTGGCATGGTCCACCAAGTTCTTTGTTCGGTTTAACCGCGATTCCGACTTCAGAGTGAAGCTTGGCTCAAACATGCTGTTTGTCCAGGTGACCCCATCGCTCGTGGTACAGTTGCAAAGTGTCAGCACCAATAACAAGGTCCTCAGGTCGAACTGGATTAAACGATAAAACGTCCCATGTTGATCTCTGGTAGGTACCCGTAAAAATGGAACCAAACGTCGACTAATACTTTTTTCTGAAAGAACTTCATAATTTGAAGGCATAGCAGTGAGTTTTGGGCTCCTACGGTGTAATAAAAATGTAATGTTTTTAAGGCGGTAGGATGTCAAGAACACGCCCACCGTCTGTACTAGATACCCCGCCGGTTTTGGGGCTTGAATACCTACACCACATCCAGCTCATTGCCTCATTTTGGTTTATTATTCTTGGAATAATAATACACCTATGTAATCGCGACGGAGGTCGACGAATCCGATCGGCCTCAAAATTTGACATTATCCGTTTCAGAAGGTCTAGATTCCAAAACCGAAATGTCCGTCCGCCGTATGCCGCACAGTGGTCGGATGCGTAAAAAAAACCCAAAATGAAAGTCGTCAAATCGGTGTTCCGGGCATTGAAGGCCACTCTCAGATATCCAAGGATGACCGTTCTCAAACGATTTTGCCTTTAAAAAAAATTACATGGAGAACGTAGAACGAAGAAGTCAAGGAATCATAATCGTTTCATCAATGCTTAAGGTTTTGAATTCGTGATATTAGATGTTGTACCCTCTTGTTAACAGAAATTATTCAGTTCCATGCAATATTTCTCGGTCTATGAAGGTATAAATGGCGAGAATATTTCAGTTATTTGTTGTTTCTATCAAGATTGACCAAAAAAAGGTAAAAAAAGAAGTCAATGAAAATGTTCTTCCTTAATAGTATTTATTGTGGACCGCCAAAAAAAAAGCTCCACCGAGCTCCGCTTCGGGAACGTTATCAGGTCAAAATATAAGGGCCCAAGAGTCAACAGCGTGTTTCATCGCCGCCCTCGGCCGCCGGTGTTGGGGATTCACAATAGAATCTGTTGGCTCCTGTATGATAATGGCCTAGTTTTTAGGCGTTTTGTTTGTACAGAAGTTCAACGAGCAAAAAAATCTCTGTAAACCTTTATATTAAGTGAGATTGCTCGGGGTTTCAGTTTTCCTTATGCACTTTTAGAGTCAGGTTCGTCTACTCTTGTGATTCACAAGTTGTGAATCAGCAATGGAAAAAAGTTGTGATTTCGTACGTGAAGTCCCTAGGGATGAGCTCATCCTTCTGATTGGTTTTATTGTAAGTAGACTTAAGGGTCTTATAGAATAAGTGTCGAAAAAAGTGATCGTAGACGAATTTCTTTGTACAAAATAATTTTAAAAACGTAATATTCAAACATCTAAAGTAGATACAGAAAAACGGGGGTTAGATTCGGTTTCAGCACCCTGTAGCAAAGTCCATTTCAATAAATGATATCTGGGTCAATTCCTAGCTACCGGATTCTGCCTGCCCCCCCCCCCCCCCCCCTGCTGAGTGTGGATCCGAGGGGGACAGTCCGATCACCAGGAGCCGCCTCTTGACACTTTTCATACGACGCTTACGCGGATAGTTTTCTAGCGCTATTTAAAATTTCACATCCCGCCAACTCCCCGTGCAATTTTACTCATTATTCTCCCCGGAATAACCCGTGAGTGGAGGAGGATCTCCGCCGGAGGAAGGCATCCTTGACCATCTGGCAGCCCCACAAATACCTCGAGGTAGGTGTCGACTTGATGCCGCGGCTAGTGTGATCAGTACCTATGGAGGTTAGAACCACCTGCTAACATCAAAATTTAATTCCAATGTTGCAGCCTCCCGAGGTCTATTACCTATTAATTTTGGAGGCAACACTCCCGGAGCTGTGTTGGGATTCACGACTACACTCTCCCCACAATCGTCTGCCCACCGGCCAGCGACCACCGAGAAAATTCAGTACAGGTGTGATCCACCCAGTTATTGACAATCTGCAGAAGTATTCGGAAGTTTAAAAAACTATTTTTTTTATTTTATTTTCTAGTGGGCTAGTTACTGTAGCTGTCAGGGTGGCCACCCGTTTGAACCCTTCTTTTTTTTAATCCCTAAAGTAGGGAGAAGCAAAAAGCCAGTTTGCTGTTTTTTTTTAAATAAATATTGTTGTAAGTAAGACAACGCTGGTCTAAAAATTCTTCTTCCGTTAAGTAGGCCCCACCCCATCTCCTTCTCGAGCTACGCTCAAAATTTCGTACCTTAATGGGACTATAGAATTATTTCATTTGCCCTGTTAGGTTACAACCCCAAAAAACTCAAAGGACCATTAGAGCAGCGGCCAATTTCATACCTTTTAAGGTTTTTGCACAAAATCAGCTGTTTCCGACCACTGTGCGCCATCCGAGCTGGCTAAAATGGGGCTACGGGAGGGGGTTTTTGAAGACTTTTAGCTATGGGATCGAGTTAGGTGTCGTTTTCGAAGTATTTTTTGACGTAGAATCCATTTTTGGGGGTCCCGGAACGATCCAATTTCACCGTGGGAATCGATGGGAGATTCATGGGGCTAAAAATGGGATTTTTGAAGGATCCCAGGAGGTCAAATATTTTTCGAGTAAAAAAAAAATTGTAAAAAGTTTTTTGAGAATTTTTGAAAAAAAAAAAAAACTTTCAAAATTTTTTTAACCGAGTATTAATTTTTGCACAAGCAACCTATTTCAAAGAATAATAAACCCTTGTGTAAAATGTGCAGCTTTTTCTCCTTGATATCTCGTCTCTGGCCAAGAGAGGCTACTGCTACCTACTTGCTTTATATCTCGTCTGTGATCCAGGGAGGCCACATCTCCTCACGTGGTATCTTGCCTCTGATCCAGGATAACTCGTCGCTGGTCGTGAAAGGGTTAAAACCCCTGTACAAACATTTTCAGCTCAAAAATTCGTACTAGGTAATACGTGCAGAGTGTAATAGTATCTATCTGACATTGTTGAGATTTTGAACTAAAAACGCTGCAAATTTTACACAAGAGTTTATTATTCTTTGATATAGGTTACTTGTGCAGAAATTTAATTCTGTCAATGAAGAAAATTAAAATATATATTTTTTTTTAGATTTTTATATTTAAAAAAAATGGTTTTTTGGATTGTTGTTTCAAAAAAAATTTTTTTTTTCAAAAATTTTTCCTTTTTTACTCGAAAAATATTTAACCTCCTGGGATCCTTCAAAAATACCATTTTTAGCTCCATGAAAGCCTCTATATAGATCGCCAAAGTGAAATCGGATCGTTCCCGGACCCCCAAAAATGGATTCTTCGTCTATAAATACTTCGAAAACGACACCTAACTCGATCCCATAGCTAAAAGTCTTCAAAAAGCTCGTCCCATAGCGCCTCACGGGTTTGTGCGATCGGGCTGAAAACCTTGCGGGCACAACTAGATGGTAAACCGAGTATTTTGTCAAAATTTCAGATTTAAAAAAAAATTCCTACTGCCCAAAACGGACCGGACGGCGTACGGCGGACGGACATTTCGGATTTAGAATGTAGACCTCTTGAAACGGATAATGTCAAATTTTGAGGCCGATCCGAGTCGTCGACCCCCGTCGCGAAAACATAGGTGTATTATTCCAAGAATAATAAACCAAAAGTGAAAATATTACGAGACGCATCAACGTTGTGCATCGAGCCGCCACACGCTGGTCCACAGGTGGGAAAAAAACCAAACGAAAATTTTTAGCGCAACCTTTTTCCAAAAAATGGAAAGGTGCGCTCACCTCTTCGACATGTGTTTTTTTTTTTTTGTGTGTACAGAGCATCACGACCGAGCGGCTCAACAGATTTTCATGAGGGTGGTCTCATTGTGATCAGCGAGTTCGGGGGGTGGTTATAGGCTACCTTGATTTTTCCTCCCTCATGAGGGAAGGGGGGATCCCCTTCATCGGTTTTCGGGAGGTCCTTCACGACGAAAGTTGTTTATCTCTGATGTGTAACTAAGGAGGCCTCAAAAGGGGGACGAAAGTTTTGGTCCGATTTCGTTGGTACAAGGGTCTATGGAATGAGTTTTTTAGGCTGATTCCAACGACTGCAAAACGATTTTTGCAGCCTGAGCCGTTCGTTACCTCTGATCGGCATAAGGTTTTCTTACGCATCGGTCGTTAGGGTGCAGTTGTTTAGTTTCTCTCGCTCATTAAATAATATTTAATATTATATACAGAAAGGTTGCGCTCATCTATTCAATTCAATTGATGGCTTGTTAAATCCCTCATTCAGTAGGTAGTGGTATTAAATTTTAGTATAGTTAGGAGAGTTGAAATCAAATGTTTTCAGACCATAAAGGTGTACAGGCTGTAGAACCAACAGGTTTTGCCGATTACTTTGCCTCGAGTGTTGGTGAGCTGCTGTGGTGACCCCTCACCAACGCTGTAAATAACCAAATATGTACAAATAAAGTAACCTGGAAAGTATAGAGGATAGACCTGGAATAAAGTTTAGGAAAGAACAAGGATATAACAGCTCTAGGCTGGGTAGATGGGTAGAAGGAGGATTCTCCCGGAGCCTCCAACCATAGGGACTCAACCCACTCCAGGAACTAGACTGGAGTGGGATGCGCCTCAGGGTAACAGAAGAGCCACTGGAAGAAACAGCTCATAATTCTCACAGTCTTACAAGTGATAGTATCTCTCTCTCTCTCTCTCTCTCTATCTCTCCCCAGTACTCATTGTGTGTGTTTTTCCATTACCAAGTTGTTTATGTTCAAGTACCTCATACCCCTTCTAGGCAATTAGAAGTAGAACACCAAAAGCAGAATCTGATGGAACCTCTTTGGGAGTGGGTCATCTCAAACTAGCAATATACATTCAACCAAACATAGGTGGAACCTCTTCATGAGTGGGTCACCTCAACAAATCAAATATCCAGCTTCACTCAAACTAAACACAGGTCGAACCTCCTAGTGAGTGGGTCACCTCAATTTAATCTTAAATTCTTATCCTTACAATCTCCCAATAAACACAGATGAGTGGGTTACCTTAGCAACAGCTTCTACTCAATTACTATTAAATAGTAATTGAGTAGAAGCTGTTGTAATTGAGTAGAAATTTTCTCCAAAATACAGATGGAACCTTCTTGTGAGTGGGCCACCTTCAATTCACAATCACATTATTGCAATACTTGCTTCACACTCCATTTTTGGCATAACAGCTGCCGAATGATTTCTCCGTCCATATTCGGTCGTGGGAACGAAAATAATGAAATAACGGGAAAATAGCATTTTAATAACTAATATCCATTGCACCAAACATTTTTCTCGCCAAGACTAGACGTAAGTAAAAAATAAAACAAAACCCAAAATTTCGAGTAAACATCCATACCAAGATGACGTAAATCAATACAAAGCTAAAGTAAACTCTTATTTACATCATGTACCAAAATTACCTACGTATGTAAAATTCGAAAAAATCAGTTATGTACATTACACAACCTCAATTGAGTTGGAGGGGGGAGCATGGTGTGAATTTGGTACTTTCCGTTTACACTAAGGTATGAGATTCGCAAATTATAACTCTAAAAAAAATATATATAAATAAATAAATCAATTTAAAAACCAAGTTTAGCTATAATACATTTCAAACCGCATACCATTGACCCATGCAGAGGAATTGAGGGGAAACAGGAAATTAAAACGGTAACAATAATTGTGCCCTACTTCGAAAATAACATGATAGCTGGGCATACATGAGCGGAATTTCCGACGGTTTTATTAGGAAACCTGAGGGATTGATATCTGCATTAGTGGAGGACAACAACGGTTTTTCCAAATAACTTGCCATTTGAAGGTCGATCCACACATTTCAGTGTTTCAGTGAATCCTCGGCCATCAGTGCTCCGTGCGGCATGTAACGCTGGTGTGTGGACAATAATTGTTGCGTTACATGATAAATTATTTATCATTGATGCAAATGAAGGGCACGGAGCACTGATGACCGAGGATTCACTGATGTAACTGAAATGTGTGGATCGTCCTTGAGTCAGGACGACAGGAAACTTCCGCGTCCCGCCTGAGGCAAGTGGTGGAAGGGAGCCGCCATATTTGCGGGAGTCAAACAGAAGTCCACACCCAAGCTTGTTTAGTATAATATAGGTACTAAATATTATTTGGCCTTCACAGTTTTTATTCATGGTGTAAATCATTTCATTTGCCTTTGAAATGCCACATATCTGTTCTGCTTTTGGCTGTACCAGCGGGACATTTATCTGAGGAAGCTCCCCTTCAATTATTTGGGTAGTGCACAAGTTGACATTTCTACATTATTCAAATAAGAAAAAATACATTCATGTAAATAGTTACAGGATGTGCATTACATTATTCTCTAGAAATATTTACTTGATTTATCTCCCTCCTTGAGCTGTTGCTTTCATGACAGAGAATTCATTCTTTGTAAAATAACTGCTTTTAGGAAATGGTGAACATTGAAGTGATTCTGCCGCAGAGTTGGGCAAAAAGTAGTTCTGAAACTAAAACTAAAAACTAAAACTAAATTAGTTCCGAAGTGGAACTAAAAACTGAAACTATTAGTTTCAGTTCGATTTTCGAAACTAACTTTTGGAACTACATTAGTTTCATTTTCAACTATTGAAACTGAAACTAATTTAGTTGCAAAAGTTAGTTTCGAAGTTGCGAATAAAAACTAAAGTAGTTTCATCTTTTATTCGTAGTTTCGGAACTAAAAATGAAACTAATTTTTTTCCTCGCGTTTTTTTACTGATTTGAAGGGGATGTGTGTTCGTGTGTGTGTTTCAACTAAATGTGGGTGATGGGTGCGAACAAGTTCGTTTTTTCAGGGTCGTAGAAGAATAGATTAAAGTTTCCTCCCCTCCCCACCACTTTGAGTGGAGCATCAAACGTTTTCAGAAACGTATCGAAGAATTTAGGGTGATGAGTCATTAATTATGTCTGGAGGAAAAAAAATTGCGAGGAAAAAAAATGTCTGCGAGGAAAAAAAATTTAGTTTCATTTTTAGTTCCGAAACTACGAATAAAAGATGAAACTACTTTAGTTTTTATTCGCAACTTCGAAACTAACTTGTGGAACTAAATTAGTTTTAGTTTCAACAGTTGAAACTAAAACTAATTTAGTTCCAAAATTAGTTTCGAAAGTCAAACTAAAAACTAAATTAGTTTTTAGTTTCACTTTCGAAACTAAAAACTAATTAGTTTTTAGTTTCAACTTTAGTTCAACTAAATTTTTATTCGAATAATCCCAACTCTGTTCTGCCGTATCAATAGGAATGTAGCATGGACAACAGTTGTTCGACAACAGTACGTTTTTAAGCAGGAGATTGACAGTTACTGACAATCGCCTGATAAAAAACGAAGAAACGAATACCAGGTTAGGAAATGGTATTATTATTCTTTCAGTTACCTATCCCGTTATAGTTACCTATACCTATTATTCTTTCAGTTACCTATCCCGTGAACACTCCTAAAGAAATTGATGAATGTTGTAAAGCGAGAGAATTTTCTCCCAACGAAACAAGAAAAAACGCTGCAAATTTTACACAAGGGGTTAGGTATTATTCTTTTATACAGATTAATTGCGCAAAAATTAATTCTGTGTCATTTAGAAAATATTTTCTAAAAAATTGTTTTTTTTTTTTTTTTTTTTTTTTGAAAAATTTTCTAAATGACAATAATATTGTATTTTATTATAATCTTTTTCTTTACGAAGTTTGGACAAAGGTGAGACCTCAAAAACGGATTTTGCGTCCAAAATTACTCGGAAAACGTCACTTTATTTGACCTCCTGGCATCCTTCAAAAACCTCTTTTGTAGCCCCACGAAAGCCCCATAATATGGGCGCTGGTCCAGTTCAAGACCGGCTTAAGTGCAAATTTTGCGTTTTTCGGTTTTTGAGTCAGTCTTGCTCAATTTTTTGCGCTCTTTCTAATGGTAAAAGTGGTTTTTTTCTAACTTTACCCAATCGCCGCCAGAGTGCACTTGCGACATTCCACACTGAACACAATCTCTCTGAACCCCAATGCAATAGTGGCTGATGTACAGTTTCGCGTTGACCTTGGAGATGAAAGGTGTGTTTTTCTGTGCAAGAGTGTCTCAACAGCACTCCACTACCCGATAGTCCCGGGTAAGACCGTCTCATCTGCCACTTAAGACTGTTTTACATGCAAAGATAAGGTTATTTCCATATTAGTGTAATTGTGAAAACTGTCTTATCTGCACTCTTAAGTCTGTCTTACAGTGGGGAGCTCCAATCCACTAGTATTTATTTTCATGCAAGACAGTCGTTTTCTGGTTACATTTTTTTTTTAAATTCTTTTTCAGTCTTTTTTCAAAATCACAGTCTTAACATTGGCATAATTTTATAATTTTTTAAATTTAATTTTGGTTTTGTTTACTTTGAGCTGCAGATACTCGGCATACCTTCATCATTAAGTCATGAGTAGCTGTTTTGATGCATCTTAGAAGAACTGCATAGAACTGCAATTTATGTACAAGAGAAAGTACCTGTATTAGCTTCTAACTGCCCAAACTATTTTAAGATTGCTTGTCACGTTCCTATTCATGTGTTCGATGCCAATTGTTTAGAAGACTGATTCAACTCACATATTCGGTGATAGGTACTTCTTATGGTTGGTGGAAAAATTCAATGATTTTACATTATTTTCTCAAAACTTCTATCATACTACAATTAAAACAATTCCCAGATGGATTTGTAATTATTATTCAAATATTATTTACAAATAAGTCGCTCTTGCAAGGTCTCAATTTTCAGACTAGCTCAACATATTCAGGACAATACTGTCTTATCTACTAATTAACTCTTTAATTACCAGACGGAAAAATCTCAAATTCGCAGGTAAGTATACCAAGACCATACTGAGTCAGTGGGCAAACTTTCAAGGCGCTGGCTGCATTAGCTCCAGAGAAATTCAACATTGAATTTACAATGCTTTTTTAAACGCGCTTCCTGAAAAATTTGTGAATTTGCACTTAAGCCGGTCTTGAACTGGGCCAGCGAGTTATGTGTTTTCGAAGTATTTTTGCGGGTCATAGAACAATCCGATTTCACCGCGAGGATATATTATATCCTCGCGGTGAAATCGGATTGTTCTATGACCCCCAAAAATACTTCGAAAACACATAACTCGACCTCAGCCGAAAACCTTCAAAAACTCCTCCCGTAGCCCCATTTTATCCCCATCGCGCCACACGGGTTTGGCGATCGTACTGAAAACCTTGCGGGCACAACGTAAACCGAGTATTTGTCAACATTTCAGATTTTTTAATAAAATTCCTACTACCCAAACCGGCTCGGACGGCGGACGGACATTTCGTTTTTGGAATGTCAAATTTTGAGTCCGATCAGAATTTTTGATCTCTGTTGCGATTAGGTACATAGGTGTATTATTCCAAGAATAATAAACCATATGCAGAACGCTGAATATTTCAAATTTACCTGGGGTAATTCTGATGAAAGTAGTGCGATCAATAAACTTATTCAATCAATAAAAATATTCCCTGACACGTACCAAAGAGCCGCTCAACCATAAAACTGTAGGTGAAATTAATGTCAGAGGAGTTTGCGCCCATTGTTCAGGAGAAACCCCGTTTTTGTAACCAGTTCAACTATTTCAACTATTTCTTGCCTGGTGTTGTGAGTAGGTATCTTGAAATCGTTCAGAATAGAAAAGAATGTTTAGTTTTTTGCAAAAGCCAAAAGGCAGTGCAAACGTCTATAGTAATGCAACAGTTGAAAATATAGGAAACACTACAAATTAAAATCACGTTTAGTGTAAGCATTGAAATGAAATATAAAATTAAAACGTCACGTTCTGCTGAAATCTTTATTACAACGTGCAGTACCTCCGAGGTTCATTTCGTGAACCTTTTCTCCCATTACAGCTGTTTCACGTCGTACAACACCCTCGTTGTTCGCCATGACAACGCTACTTCGGATGACGGGGACGGTTGGCATAAGTGATTGGCTTCAGTAATTTCTCGTGCCAACGAACCCCACAAGGTATGCCAACTGACCACCAACAGCGGAGTCGGTTGGCATGTCGATCAGCTGTCTAGAATGCATGATAACCATCGTACCAGCAACGTTTTTCCAAAAACTATGCCACCTGGCCCTGGTCTCCCCTAACATATTACCTGTATTGCTTCTACCCATACAAACGCCAGGGTTGCAAAATTTCATTTTATCTCAAAATTGAAGAAATTCTAAAATTTAGAACTAAATTTAAATTTAGTAGAACTAAAATTTAATTTAGTTGAAACGATTTAGTAGAAAGGCTTACAAGTCCCCAGTAGAGGCGCCACGGTTGCAAGATTCCATTTTCTCCCAAAATTCTGTCATCATTTCTCCCAGTTCTTTATCATTTTGATTCTAGAAAATCTCAAATCAATCTGTAAGGGGTTTGCATGATTAAGACCCAAGAAAACAATCTTACACGTAACAATTTTAGGTGAAATTATGGTAGAAGCACAATGTATGTCCTCCGTGAGGATCTTGTAAGTCATAGAAGATCCTCATGGAGGAGCCAAGTTCTTGACTCATTCCAATATGGCGGCCCTCAACAGGTGGTTTGGCTCAAACTCTAACACAGGCGGTACTGGAAGTTTCAAGTCGATTTGGGGTGGAAGTCTGAGGATAAACTGCACCTAGGACTACTACGAAAAACCTCCATTTCTGGCCCCCTGGACTCCGTGCTCCTGCCTGTACTGTAAAGAAACCTCGGGGTTGGAATGTTCGTGTATGCCAAGCTAATACAATGAGAACTGAATTGCCCTGGAATAAAAAAAAGGAATGTTCACACAAAAATCACTACTTAAAAATAAAAAATAAAAATAAAAATAAAAATAAAATAAAACAAGAAAGCAAACCGTCCAAGTAGTAACGGGATCATCAGGGACCATTCGGTTACGGTTCTCGTAGTAACTACCCCTGCAGGTTTTTATGGTTTTCTTTCGGGCAGTGGTCCCAACATTGAACAAAACCTCACTGAATTGCATCAAGACAGTTGCACGGAAACGCTGCATTTCATGAGCGAGTACGAAACAGAAGAATTCATCAGCATTAAAGTAATGAGGGGTTAACGTTTGACTGAATTAAACTCTGCCATGAATTTGGCCGAGTATTTGAAAGATCGAGGGTCGGTTTCACGAAAATTTACAACTGTGATTCTAACTTCGATTTTGGTGAATGTAACATAGGTACGTTCAACTTTAGTTTAAGGTTTCAATTAATTAATTTTAATTGAATCGATGTTAAATGTCAATAATTTTCCCCCTAATATGCTCTTAATTTTTGGAAGATTTTAAAATAATATTTAGATTTGTGTTCAAAATTTTGAAAAATTATTCATTTTCAATTTTTTTAAATCAAATTTTTCACAGACCTTTTGGGGATAACTGGCCCTGAACAGAATTTTATTGAAGAATGATTATGACATTTCTGATTATTGAATTTTGAAGTTCTTCTATTAAATTTTGACTTTTAACGCAGAATAAAGTTTTACGGAGACCTTGCTGAAAATTGTTACCTTTTTGTTGATTTTTTTAATTTTTTTTTTTAACCCTTAACTGCCCTAGTATTTTAGTTTAGCAAATAAAATTTGCTTCATGGTCCAGTAGTTTCGACGTCGAAACGTCGAAAGTGAGGCGCATGGGATCCGCCAATTTTTACTAGGTACATATTCGATTTACAGTGGCTGAGGGCATCGAATTTAAAAAGGTCTTCACAAGTTAGTGCAGCAGCAGTTTTGACAGCGTTTTTGAGCGATAATCCCTTATCTCTTTCCTTTGTGTTCCTTTCAACCGCTTAATTGAGCTTATCTAAATTGAATAATTTTGCCTCATTTAGGTGCATGGATTTTCGACGTTTCGACGGAAAATAGTGGAGGAGCCTCATGAAAAAATTAAGAAACATGCAAACCAAACCATTTTTTGAAAACATAAAAAATAAAATTAAACAACACTATGAAAAATAAAAAATTAAATTAAACACTTGTCGTCAATCGGTATGGCAACTTGAACCGCTTAACTTAACAATAAACGAGAATAAATATTAACTTTAGACTATTGTAAGGCTTTTTCGCTGAGGCAGATTTATTCTCTCCTCACACCACACTTGAAAATGCTTGAATGGGGTTGAACCATGAAACGCTGCAAAAAGCGCAGCTGAATCACCGTATCAGTGATTTTTCATAACAGTGTAAAAAACGTTGTGCGGGTAAATGGCGATTTAAAAACAGCTGGTGCTACGCTGCACCTGAAAATTAAAAATTAGGGCGAATGGATACGATAAGGATGGTGAATGGCAGCTTCCGAGTTGTTTTCAAATTTCGACTGATCGAAGAACAAATGGATCAAATACCTAGACACGTTAGCGTCAATGAGAGGGCCAACTATTATTGAGACATTGTTGAGCTTTGTCACGAACAAATCGCCTTATCAATAAAGAAAAATTCCAACAATGATCAAAGCCTAAGCCTAACACTGTCAGAGAAGAGTCCCGTGAATTCAATGACCGAGGGCGCGCGAGGGTTTTAAACGAAATGACACCTACCTTTTTATGTTTGGAACGTAAAAAATATGGTGGAGAGGGAATAGGGGAATTCATTCTCCAGGGGGCGTAGTGGGGCTGACTGAGGAAGAAGAGGTCGCTCCGTCAGAGCGCGGCGGTGTTGCAGGAGGGGCAGAGGTGCTGGCAGTGAGTTTCTTCTTCAGAGCTCGCAACCTATCCAGAAGATGTTTGTACTGGAATTTGCCCCGATCTTCGCCAAAGGGATCCTGAAAAAAATTCAAATTATCAATTTGTTTTTAATAGGAAAAGCGTTACGCGGTCAGGAGTGGTAATTATGAAAGAATTTCATTCATTTCAACTAAGTTGGATTCTCCTCCTTTTGCTCTGTTTATAGATTACTTTTGCTGTTTGTCCTCTTCCAGACTCCATCCAATTTCCTCCAATATTTTGAATTTTTGCTGTGAAATTTTCTTGTCCACAATTACCTCATTTTTTGGGGGGCAAATGTGAACATTGTGAGAAATAATGAATTTTGGGGTTACTGTAGGAAAAAGGATGGGGTCCGCGAGAGGACAAATAGCAAAAATAAATAACCAAGCTTTTGGTTTAGTATCCTTATCCTTATATATAAAAGAGAAGAGTATGACATAGTATGTATGGTATCTACTGTAGGTACCATACATTGTGTGGTTGTCTGTGGCCGAGCACATCGGTTTATACTTACGATCATACGTTGTAGTTAGTAGTGTTTAGCTAGCAATGGAAATAATTTTCCAAATTGAAGTAGGTAGGTACTTATAATCAAGAAGTTGCGTTAACTATCTGCATGGAACACTCAAGCGAACGAAGCGAGCGTTTGCATCCGGATCACCAACCGGAGTGTCCAGCGAGCGATATTCACCCATGTATAGTCTCCTTGGGACTTACACTTTAAGCAGCGTAGGGCTGGGATCAGCTGAATAGCTCCTAAAGCTAATTCTATGCTATTCACTCCATGACGCTGTAATTAGCCATCTAATTATTTACACTTTTAGCAGCATAAGGCCGGGATCAGCTGAGTGGCTCCTGAAGTTAATTATATGCTATTCACTCTATGAAGCTGTACTTTGAGAAGGTAACCTCCAAACCAGCAATGCGGATCCTTTACTTTTTGTAACATCGGAAACTGTCCCGTCTTTTAAATTTTCTTCTATTCAGCGACAGAACGTATTGAAAATCATTTCTAGCTTGAAAAAGTCAAATGGGCCAGATGTTTATGGGATTACGTCGAGTATGCTGAAGCAGGGGGCACTGGCTTTACTGTTTCCACTCACTCACCTCATAAACTCCTCTATTGAAGCGGGGATCTTTCGCTCAGTTCTCAAAGTTGCAGAGGTCATCCCATTTATCAAAAAGGGTAAACGGGATGTGTTGTCCAATCACAGACCGATCTCTAAGCTCCCTGTTTTATCAAAAGTCTTTGAAAAGTCCATTAAATTCGATATTAATGTATAGTTTGAAACTAATGACCTATTCAGTAAAGATCAATAATTGAACCAAATTATTTGATTTTCGTCATGGCAGGTCTACAAAAGACGCCATAGAAAAACTAACCGACTTCGTGGCACGAGCATTTGAAGACGGAGAATATTCTTCTGCCACATTTATTGACGTCGCAAAATGCTTCGATTGTATCTCCCACTCGCTTCTCGTTAATAAACTCCTTAAATACAATTTCTCCGACAGTGCCCGCTCCATGGTTTCCAGCTACCTTTCGGGTAGATCCCAGGCAGTCCGCCATAATGATAAATTATCTTGTTTCTTGCCTGTGGAGTATGGGGTACCAAGGGTTCCGTTCTGGGGCCTATATTATTCCTGATTTTTATAAATGACCAGCCCCAATGCACTGATTCACAAACATTGCTGTTTGCGGATGATACTTCTGTAATCATAAAAGGCCCTACTCTCGCCTCACTCCACGTTTCCGAACTTTCAGCGCTTCAGGTGGTCACCGACTGGTTCACAATGAACAAGCTGTCGAAGAACGCTGATAAGACCAATATTATCAGGTTTGGGTTGAGAGATCTGTCCAGTGCCAGCAATAAACTGGAGGAAGTTAGATTCCTGGAGGTGATGCTTGACCCCAAACTAAGTTGGACGGCCCATTGTTCCTGGCTGGAGTCAGCCCTGAACGGTTACACATTTCTGCTGAGGCGCCTGAATGAGTGTCTCTCGAGGCGTGCCGTTTTGGCTGCCTTCCATGCTTGTTTCCAGTCACGGGCTGTATACGCCATCATCTGCTGGGGACACTCACCTGCCTCCTCTAAAATCTTCGCCTGCCAAAGAAAAGCCGTGCGAGTTGTGGCGGGTTTGGGTTACCGGGAAGATTGTAGACAAGCCTACAAAGACCTCGGAATTTTAACTATCCCCGCCGCATTCATCTTTGAATGCGTATGCCATATGAGAAGAAATTTGGATAGGTAAGTTCCGAGCTCCGGATCATGGTTATTAGGGTGGTCACAAGGCAATAGGCAAAATTTTGTTGTTGAGAAAATCACTTCTGGCAACCCCCTAAAAGGTGCTATTTGACTAGAAAATGAGATTCCCAAAGTTTTAGGTCGATCGGATAACATTAACCCGTGCCGCATCGAGGTTGAAGTTTAGAAAAACTCACTTTTTTTCATAAAAATATTCTTTTTTTCCTCATAACATAGTAACCATTTGTCCTAGAGACTTGAAATTGGTCTCATTTTATTTAAAATGTTATCTTCTTCAACTTTTACTCCAATAATTTTTTCGCTAGATCCTATAGATTTTATGTTATTCAGCTTTTCCCATCTCAAAACGTGGTCCGTTTCAGCAAATGTGCCTTTTTACGCATACCCCTAAAAACCACACTCCAGTCAATGAAATCGACCTCCAGGCGATTTGACACTTCTTTATCACTCTGGCTTATTGAAAATTAGTATGTTTCAGGTATAAATGTAAAAGTTTAGGCTGTAATAAGGGGGGGGGGGGGGGTAGTCGAAAGCGTAGAAAGAGTAGCGATCTTGATTAGTTGTGGAGATGAGGAACAGTTGATCGGAGTTCCTCAACTCGAAAATAGTAGGCTCTTGCAAGCCCAGGCGGTATTTGAAGCCATTCAAGAGTGGGGTGCAGCAGAAAAAATTCAAGCAATGTGCTTTGACACCACAGCTGCAAATACTGGTCGGGGGGCTTGTGTTTTGCTGGAGCAATTATTGCAAAAAGAACTTTTGTACATAGCATGCCGTCATCATATTTTGGAAATTATTTTGAAAGCCGTGTTTGATAGCAAGATAGGCTCGACCACTGGTCCTGAACCTAGCGTTTTCAAAAAAGTTCCTAGTTGGGTGGCCTAAGTTCGACCAAACTAAATACAAAACTAGTCTACATGATGATAATACGAGTATTAGATGCAAAATTAGTAACATTAATCAAGTTTCACTTTTTTTAATGGAACATTTGGAAACCCTGCAGCCCAGAGAGGATTACAAAGAGTTTCTTCAACTTTGTTTAGTGTTTATAGGGCTTCCTCAAAATTTATCTTTTTAGAGATCAATTGTTATTAACTCAAAAAGAAATGAAAGGAATAGAAGAAATTTGTGTTGTTATAATAAATATTTACGGCAAGGCATGGTTCAATGCCCCCAAACCGGCTTTGGCACCTAAACAAGATCTGGAAATGTTGAAAGCATTGGTAGAGTAGAGGAAAATTGACACAGAAATAGCAGATAAGGCTTTGTCAAAATTTGTAAACCATCTGTGGTACATCAGCTCAGAGAAAATAGCGTTCTCGTTTTTCGACCACACTTTAGACGACAACATTAAAAAAAGTATGGCCATGAAATTATTTTCCCTAGGTGAACCCGATAGTGAAATTGATGGTAGGGATAGAAAAGCGATTTTAGATTTTGCCCACGTAGAGCAAATTTTGGATAAGTAACTTGATTTTTTTGTCACCTCTCAAACCTTGAATTTTTTCAAGCGGTTTTCCATAGAGACAGATTTTTTAAACAACGATCCACGCTTATGGAACAAAAATCCTCATTATTTGCATGCTAAAAACATAGTGAACGGTTTAAGGGTAGTCAACGACAATGCTGAAAGAGGAGTGAAATTGATACAAGACTTAAACTCTTGCTTGACAAAAGACGAAGAATAGCGCCAATAATTGGCGCTAAAAATATAAACTTTTAATAAAAATTATTTTTATTAAAAGTTGTGTCAGAATGTAGGAAAATAGGTTTCAGGCTATTATTTTCTATACAAAAACTTTCAATTTGTATTATTAAAACAATTTTTACATAATTTTTATTGTTTTTTGTGCATTTCATAGCACCCACCCCCCACCCATATCCCCCCTACCCCCTCCATATATTATATATTAGATTCAAATGTATCAATTTTCAATATACCAGAGTGATAAAGAAGTATCAAATTGCCTAGAGGTCGATTTCATTGACTGGAGTGTGGTTTTTAGGGGTATGCGTAAAAAGGCACATTTGCTGAAACGGACCACGTTTTGAGATGGGAAAAGCTGAATAACATAAAATCTACAGGATCTAGCGAAAAAATTATTGGAGTAAAAGTTGAAGAAGATAACATTTTAAATAAAATAAGACCAAATTAAAGTCTCTAGGACAAATGGTTACTATGTTATGAGGAAAAAAAGAATATTTTTATGAAAAAAAGTGAGTTTTTCTAATCTTCAACCTCGATGCGGCACGGGTTAATGTTATCCGATCGACCTAAAACTTTGGGAATCTCATTTTCTAGTCAAATGGAACCTTTTAAGGGGTTGCCACGATTGAATTTCGAAAGTTGATTTTTTGTGACCATCCTAATGGTTATCCTACCCGAAATAGGCATAACCTCATTCTTCCACATCTCCGGCAAACAAAAACGCGCAGCGGAACCTCATGGTGGGGCATAAAATTTTATAATGCTCTTCCATTTGACGCACGAGGTGCTCCGGTCGATCTACTTGGGTCTCGGATAAAGAGATACCTTCTGAATCTTGCTCCCTACAATTTCGAGGAATTCTTATCTGATGTTGTCAATGGGTTCCCGTCAGCTTAGTCTTACCTATTGGTTATATAGTTGAAATAATTTATTGGGTTTTTTTTTAAAAAGTTTAAGTTGTTCCCTATTAACTGATGTTCAAAATGTCACTATGATATTTTACTGTTTTGCTATAATGTTTTTTATCTACATGTGTTACGCTGACAATTGTCTATAAATCATTGTTTTTGGACAAATAAAAATGTTGAGTTGAGTTGAGTTTGACACGTAGCCTTCTAAGGACTTTAAAGCAGCATAGTGTCGGGATCAGCTGTGTGGCTCCTAAAGCTGATTTTTATGCTATTCACTCTATGAAGCTGTAATTTGGCGTGTGACCTCATTAGGACTAACACTTTGGGCACCATAGGGCCGAAAATTCTGATCAGTCTCAAAATTTGTAACATAGGTACGTTTCTAGATGTCTAGATTCCAAAAACAAAATGTCCGTCCGCCGTCCAAGGCTTTTTGGGCTGTAGGGTTCTTTGAAAATCTGAAATTTGGACAAAATACTTGGTTAACCACCTAGTTGTGCCCGCAACGTTTACAGCCCGATCGCCCACACCCGTGGGGGCTACGGGAGGGGTTTTTGAAGGTTTTCGGTTATGGGGTCGAGTTAAGTGACGTTTCGAGGTATTTTTGGACGTAGAATCCATTTTTGGGGTCTGTTCCCATAACCGCGTGTCCCACAAGTGCGCGCGTTTATATTTACCTGGAAGACACGAATATTCGTCCCACAAGGGCGTGCCCCTACTGAAGCCTTCCCACAACCGCGTGCCTGAACCATGACGAAAATAATATTAAACATTATTTTCGTTCATTATTTTTTTTAGTTTTTATATTTGAAATTTTTTATTAAAAGTAATTTTTAGTTATATATATTTCTTATAACAAAAATTGTGCCAGCAGTTGCGGTTACACAATTATAAGCATAAAATTAAACATTATTTTCGAAAATAATATTAAACATTATTTTCGTCATGGTATACATTTTACATATTGTATAAATATGATATTATAAAAATTTGATGTGTGTATGATCTTTGAACTATCTGAACTATGAACGTCATTTAGATCTGCGAAGTCTCCGATTAATTTCGTGATGTAAGGTTCAGGAGTGCAATGCGTGTGCCGGTTATTTTACTAACTGCCAGAAAAAATTCTTGTTGCTGATGTTCGCTCCGGAAAGCGCCTACTGGTATTTTCCACGCCCAAAGGTAGAGAAATGCTGTCTTCACGTGATTTTTTTTTTTTTTTTTTTTTTTTTTTTTGAGATGGTACATTCAAATCCAGCCCATTTCCATTTTAATCAGTGTCTCTGGCAAGCAATACAAGAAAAAGGACTTTCTTATTTTTATAAGCAACATGAGGGGTACAGGCTTCACGTTTGGAGATGCTCTGCTTTGTCATTGGTACCCCCCGATTCAGTTAATGTTCGAGAAAATTTTAATTGTACCAAGGTAAGCTTCATCACTTTTTCACGCGCGGTTGTGGGACCGAACCATTTTTGGGGGTCCCAGAACGATCCGATTTCACCGTGGACCTATGGGGGCTTTCGTGAGGGCTACAAATTGGATTTTTTAAGGATCCCAGGCGGTCAAATTATAATTATAATTATTTCAGAGTTTTTTTGGATGCATAATCCACTTTTCGAGGCCCCACATCGCTTTTCACAATATTTATTACCCCGCAGGACCATAACCTCTATACCTATTACCAAATGACTGCAGCCCCAGGCGATGTAGTTTCAAAGAACTAGTGTGGGTCCGCTGTCCGCCCTTGTAATTGGGCATTTTTGGGACTGCTGACCCAGGTGGTGTGATTTAACTCCACCCCATAGCTGAAACTTTTCAATAACCCTCCCCTTAGCCCTTTTTTGGTCCCACAGAACCCCACAGGTTTGTGCGATCAGACTGAAAACCTTGCAGGCACAACTCTCTGAAGACAATTTAAGCGATGTTGAGCTGGGGGAAATTGCCCAAAATGGCATCAAAATGGATATTGCTGCAGTTCCGTGCCATTCCCAGGCCGTTGAGAGGCACATAAAATTGGTAACTGAGGCCTCTACTTCAGTTTGCGGTGAAACCAATAGAGATGGGTTTATAAGGACCCGCAAAAAATCCCGGAAGCAAATTCCACGATTTGAGACAAATTGTGTAATTTTTTCAATTGTGGTGACCAACCTCAGGATAATGCTTCACAACAATGAGTTATTTTTAAAACGATTTTTCAAGCCATTTTACCACGATTTGTTGGTCAGAAATAATAAAATTCTTTAATTTTCACGCTTTTTCATTTTTTACGCAAAGCTAAAACTTTGAACGATTTGTGCCACCTCAAGATGACCGAATTTCGGCCTCAAATTTTTACATAATCATTTTCAACCAATTTCGCCACTATTCCAGGGTCAGGGTTTCTCCGGTTCTCAAACTTTTTTTTTTCGGCCGTTTTCACTCCGCCCTAATGGTCATGCCCCTATTTTTGCACAGCAAGTGCATGGCGGCCAAACCCAACACCAAGACTTTAAAAAAAGACGATTTAAGACGATAATATTATAGACTACTTCGTCTTAAATCGTCTTTTTATTCTCACAATCTCGCCGCATCCACATAACCAAGACTTTTCCCCAACTAGATTTCCATTAAATGGAAATAAATTTTATTCGGGACCACTCCCAATCCCTCAACATTCTTCATGCCCTCCTGACCCCTTTGCAGAGTTGGGCAAAAAGTAGCTTCCACTAAGCTACTGTAGCGGGAATTTCGTTGCCGCTACAGCTACAGCGGTCAGTTCAAGCTACAGCTAGTAGCGTGAAAAATGTAGCTGCGGCGAACAGCTACAGCTAGTAGCTATAAGCGAACAGCTACAGCTACTTTTGTTTTTGTTGGCAAACTACCAGTTGAAAAGCAATAATTGCTTTGCTGCAATTATTGCAACAAAGAACCTTTTTAGGGCTTAGTAAATTTAGGCCAACCTGAGTTAAGCCCTTACCTCAGGTGGCTGTATCCGAGTTGCGATCACGAGCTCACAGTCCATTAGTGAGATAGAACAGTTGCGGTCCCGTCTTCGAAAGTTAACATCCGATTTGCGGTCCATGGTGGGGAGATTGTAAATCCCTAAATTCTCACTGTTGGCAGCCAAAACTCACGATGCTTATTATACTGCTCTCGATCATCTCCATCTTCATACATTGGATTACTCTCTACAACCCGTATTAAATACACAAAATTTTTGTGTCTTAGAATCGGCTATCCACTCAGCGGTCAGAGATGTATGGCTCACAGTGACGCTGAAATGTTGTCGTTTTCATCTAGGACAGTCTTGTTTCGCAAAATCCAGGTTTTGGGGCTCGCTAAAAGGTACAGGGACAGGGACAGGGAACCCTCACAGTCCTTGAGGCTTTTCGTCGGTCTTCCGGTAGACATTGACTACGTTCTGGTGAACTACCTATATACTCGAAAATGAATAGTACCTACTCGTGGTCGGCGGAGTAGGATATCTTCCGAAAAGGAGCAAAGGGACAGATCGCCCAACACCAACTGGGCCATAGAAAGCACTTGAATGTACGACCGCAATTCGGATGCAACAAGGACCGCAATTCGGAAATCCTTGCCTGATAGGGGGACCGCAACTGGGATGTATTTGACCGCAACTCGGAAACTGCGGAGTTAAGGGGAAATGTGATGATTCATCACTGATGAACATGATAAGGCCTCGCACAGGCGAGTCTCCTCGACTTACCTGCATGACACAACCGGTGAAATGAAGTTTAGAGACGAGAATCGACTCGTAAAAGTCATACAAGGATAAGAACGATTGCCGCATGGCGTCCATCAGGGGCTCAGGTATGTACACACTCGAATCGTTATTCACCATGCCGATCACAGCAACCCGAATCGTTTCATGCTGTATGATTTCATTGTATCGTTTGCTGTCCCCACTGTTCTTTTCCTGTAAATTTAAGGGTAATATTAGAACTTTCAAAGTTTTCAAGAAGAATTTTTATTTTATTTATTTTATAGAATCGCTTCTAGGAGGTTACCCTTTCAAATCCAGGTTCATTGTGGTAAGGGTTTTCGGTGAGGAGACTTTGGATTGATATAAGGACACTGGACAATGTGAGCGCTGGTGTCCAAGCTGGCCCTGACCACGTCCTAAAACATTTGCCAATATGGTAAGATGACGCAAAGCGCAGTAGGGTGAGATGAAAGCCTCAATTCTTACCCGAGTATGCTGATGCAAACTTTGCCACACTTGTACAGGTTAGGGTTGAAACGGACGGACCCTCCGGCTGTCGTCATGAATTTGACGTGAGGGGGTTTGATGGGATATTCAGGCGGGCACCGGACAATAAAGTAGAAAAAACCTCCTTCGTAAGGTGTGTCGAAGGAGCCCGTGATGAGGGCGTGAATTACAGTCATGTCCTGCTCGTCCTGCATCACGAGGATTCCTGGGGGTGGATCGTGGTAAATGGCGATCATATCTCTGAAATTGGAAACGTTAACACGGTCTTTACTAAGTATGTACTAAGTATCCTAGTGATTTTTTTGTTTATATATAGTACTTTTTTGGTTTATTATTCTTGGAACGGGGATTAATCAGGTCCCTCCCTGAGGCGGAAAAACACATCAACTTCCTCCCGTTTAACATGATCAGGTCCCTCCCACGTCACGCTTGCCTCCCGTTTAACTGAAACCGGTTCCTCCCGATAAGGACAAAAAATCCCTCCCATGAAGCTCGGTTGAGAGAACAACTGATTCAAATTTTGGGGGATCTTACGATACACACCCAGACCGGAAAACGCGTTACGATACGCACCCTCCATTACGATATGCACCCCTACAAAGATAACCTTCATGGGGCTACAAATGAGATTTTTAATGGATCCCAGGGGGTCAAATATTTTTCAAGTAAAAATAAAAAAAATTGAAAAAAATCTTTTCCCCCCATTTGTAGCCAAATTAAAATCCCATCAGAATGACACGAGGATGAAATCGGTTCATGTATGACAAATTTTGTCAGTCAAAATAATTATTATCTTCTTCGAATATTTTCCCTCTCAACTGCGACCCCAGTCCAGGGGTGATCCTGCTCCCCCCGAGCAGTGGCGGATCCAGAGGGGGCCCCCTCCCCCCATCAACGTAAAAATATATGAGATTTAAAATTTTATAATCGCCTAAATTTGAAGAGAAGTACTCAACATAAATTTGATTAAATGTCGGTGTGTTGGCTGCGCTGCGTTCATCACTGTGCCGAGAAGGTGTCAGGACGACAAGCGACAGGGTATAGTGAATCTATGGACTATAATATAGTCCATAGATCCCCCCTCCAACCACCCAATATATTATATTGGGTGGTTGGAGGGGGGATTCAACTCTGAGACGAGTCAAGAGCTGGTTGCGGACACGTATGAGCAGCCCCGTAGAGAGGGGGGGGGGGGCACTGGACCCGTTGCCCCCGGGCCCGGCCTTCGTAGGGGGGCCCGGATTTTCTTGAGATTTTTTTTTTTTTTTTTTTTGTAACAAAAGGGGATAGGAGAGGCAAAATGGGAAAAGGGACAGATCAATATAGGAAAAATTTTCATACTTTTTTTTTTTTTTTTTTAGGGGGCCCGATGAAATTTCATACCTTTTTTTTTAGGGGCCCGATGAATTTTTCCCCCGGGCCCGGATTTTCTCTCCACGGCCCTGCGTATGAGGGAAGACCGCCTGACTGGTCTAGCGCTGCTGAATGTCCATAGAGACATGGACATAAAAATTGAACAAGTGATCAACAGATTTGCAAAGAAAAAAAAACCGAAAAATGGACTTTGTAATTTAAGTTAGAGCCTTAATGTGACAATTGTGACAACATTAAATGTGTGAACAATTATCTCATTAAAACTCAGGTTTTTTATGTAAAATAAATACATACTACAGACAATAAATACATGTTTATAAGTACTTTCCTACATACCGGGTGGCTTAAAATCTAATTTGAGTCAGAGTGATAAAAAAACCATACATTTTCCGAGGTAAATGTATGTTTTTTTTAATCATAATAATATTATGATTATGATAAAAAAATATCAATCATAATAATCATATTATGATAAAAAAAACATACATTATTATTATATAATATATAATATTATTATATAATATAGCCCAAATGCAACTATCCAAGCCCAAGGCTCAATCTTTGAAATTTCCCCCCGGGGGGGGGGACACTTTTTTGGTTTGGGGGTCTATCATTCAATCATCCCCCCCCCCCCCCCCGAAAAATCCTGGATCCGCCCTTGCCCCCGAGAAGTGCGACACAATAGAACGGGCATGGAACTGCATTTTCTCGACCTCTTTTTGAACTCGGGGATCAATAAGTTTATTGATTGTGTTTACACTGATTAGGCACGTTTCGGCACCTTTTTGCTGTACAGGTTCTCGGTCTTTAGACCCTTAGGGAACAAAACTTGTCAAATAATACCTATTTGACAAGTTTCGTTCCATAAGGGTCCAAAGACCCTTATAATTAAATTAAGTATATGATACTTAATTTAATTATAATATCAAATATAATTATTATAATAAATTAATTATTAAATTTCTCCCCTTCCAATGCTACCTATTGCTCAATCAGAAAAAATTATACCTACCATGACTGGATATTTTCAATAAATGAACAATTTTGATGTAAAATTATTTTTACCATTTCCAATTCTTTCGAAGTATGGCTGCTCTGGTGAACGCAACGCGCCATAGAATTCAAGTTTAGTTTGGCTTGAGGTGTTGCTAAGTTCACAAATTCCCTTGATTATCACATTCAAAAAATTTCAAATTTAAGTAGTTATGAGCGCTTTTATGCGATTTCGGACCACTGCGTATCTGGCTGAGAACCTTGCGGGCACAACAGTTGTACATAGTTTCCTTAGGCAAACTGTTAATGAGACCAATTCCAGTTTTTCCACTCATGTTCTATCCTGAGGCTTCCCAAGTCTCGTATCCTATCAATAAGACTGTCCCTTTGTGTTCCCAATTATCTAAAGAAAATGAAGAGACACAAACAAGTCGAACGAGTGAGGCAACAGTGGTTATTATTACCTCATTTCCCCTGACTACCTTCTTAGTCAGACCGTAAATGTAGAAAAGTTCGAATGTGCATATGAAAATGGAGTATATTATACCATATTGGAACCAGCAGGATCGAAAGAGGCTACAAACAAGACTACTTATCAATAGGGTAAAACACCTAGTCGTTGGACACCCCCCCAGTCGTTGGACACTTACTCTATTTTCTGCATTATTAAGGATTTGGCACATATTTATGGTTGTTGATCCATATCACAGGAAACTAGAGAATCTTAAGAAGAAGTTGAGATACAGGTTATAGAGTTTACATTACCTCAAAATCAACAACAGACACTCAAAACACCCACCTTTTGATACGCAGTAGAAACGGTGCCGTCCCCGATCCGGATGTCGTCAGGTGTGCCGTTGCGGCCGTGACGGCAGCGATGTTTTTAGCCGACGTTGGGTCCCAGTCGTTGCCGGAAAGGAGGCCGCCGGAGGTGACGTGCGAGTCTACCGTCGACGTTGCCGTCGTTTGGGTGGTCGCCGCTGAGGACCCGCCTTCCGCCCCGTTTGTGTTGCTCGCTTTGCTCGCCATCCGGTCGAAGGATGTCGCTCTTTCGGCTCAACTTGTCGCAAAGAACGTACAGAAAGGCGGCAAGGCGACAAAACTCATTTGACGATGAATTTGGCAGACGTAAGACCGCAGAGTAACAGATAGACCAACCTTGCAGGACGATCCAGGTTACCAACTTGTAAGGGTATCTCTGGTGGGCAGTGTTGCCACTGCACGCTCTCATGCACTTCCCCGTGTTCTCATGCTTTTCCCCGTTTCCCCCCCGCCACTTTAGATTTGAGTAGGTATCTTTCAAACTAGTACCTAGCTATCTTTCAAACCGGTACACCCACTTTGGCGATATTGGATTTTAGTTTTAATTTTCAATGCCTACTAGGTGCGTTCGCAGAGTAAGTTCTGGCCTGAGAATCTGGTTTAAGAGGGGATGACCCAATAATTATTGGGTGTTTCACTGAGGCAACCAACAGCAATGTTCTCTAGAGATAGAGATTCTTAACATAATATTAAATATTATGTTTCTAACATAATATTAAATATTATGTTTCTAACATAATATTAAATGAAGACCACAGGGGAAAAACGTGTTAACTCAGTTTTTTTTACAACTGTAGGTAAAACCGGCTCCTTATGTATTGGCACACGAGGAATCCGATGGTGTTATTATTTCAGGGGAAAAACGTGTCTAAATAGGCGAAAACTGAAGGTGAGTAAATCCCGTGCAGGGGAAGAACGTGTTAACCCGAGCGGTGCAGGGGAAAAACGTGTCAACTTGGGCGGCCTGCCGGATCTCGCCTTCTCGGCCGGGCACAGAATTCCGCGAAATTCGTCTCGGACAAAACAAGAATTGGACAGTTTTTCGATTCTTACACTGGCTAGCAACCAAGAATGGAAGGTTCGATTCTATTAATGTTGTGTTTCCAATAAGAGGGCACTCTTATATGGAGTGTGAGAAAGACATGGCCTGCATCGACCAGAAATTCCCAGCTGAAACGCCAGGAGAATGGATGAGGGTATTTAGACAGGCTCGATGTAACCCTAAACCTTACCATGTCGAAAAGGTTGACAATTACATGGTTCGCGATTGGACTTCATTTTTAACCCCGATGTACTCACCGAAGGCTCCAATGAAAACTCAATCAATCCGCAAGTTGCGAGTTCAGTCAGACCACCCTCGATTGATCTTCTACCGAAACTCATGGAATGGGCAGTTTTTGAGTGCCATCAAATCGGCTACCCAGCCAAAGAAGAAAACAGGGAAAAAAAGAATCGTCAACCAAAAGATGACGAATCCTGTCTCCAAAAAGGCGAATTTCATCACCCATCCCGGGCATATACCAAAAAACTACCGGTTACTAAAGAAAAATACGAAGATGTAAATCATTTAGCACAATTCTGTGGCGGCAGAGCCAAGAAATACTACAAAAATCTGACCCGCAAGACATTGTAACACGTTTTTCCCCTGGTGCAGAGTAGTTTGGTATAGATATTTGTACTTTATCAATTGAATAAATAACTTTGCCAATCTCCTTTTTTTATATTTTGTAGTCCACATCCCAGAGAGTTGAAAAATATCTAGGTTATAATTTTGTGACCATCCTGATAGAAGTAATTGAGTTTTCTCCAGGAAAATTGCTCTCCTGAAAAGCTGATAAAAAGTGAGTTAACACGTTTTTCCCCTGTGGTCTTCAAATATTAAATATTTCTAAATTTTAGAAAAATATATTTAAGAGTCCCTTAGTTTTTTTCAATGATTACCTACTAAGGCTTCAAATCACTCCTCTTATATTCTTTGGTATCCCATACATTTTATCATTTAATAATGATTAACAGGACGTTTTCATTTTTTTCCCGTCACGACACAAAAAGCGTTACGCAACATAATCGCGAAAACTATAATCACATGATTGGTCTGTAAGGAAGTTTGGCGGTTGGTTACAAATAGAGGGTCGAAATTCCAAGAGTTTAGAACAGGGGTTCCCAACCTTTTTTTACCTCGCCCCCCCTAGGTCGGTGTGAACACCATTGCGCCCCCCCTCCTTTGTTCTATGAAATTATACTCTCCCCCTCCTCAAAAATGCTAAGTATAAGTATAATCATGGTATAATTTTAATGAATAAATTCAAATTCAAACGGAACTTTTTATTTGTTTTTGTATTCACGTTGACAAACACTCACGCTCCAGCCTACCTAAATAATTAGGAATGGAAGCGTTTCTGGATTATTATTTTTTTTATCGATAGAAGACGTCCAAATAATACTACAAATGGGGTTAAAACACAAACTGCAAGCTCGTATGAATTTATAAAATTTATGGAAAAATTTCTATTTGAATTTTGGCGGAAACCCGAGGTCAGCTCTTATTGGTCAAAGAGTTGGCCACCATTACAAAACTAAAAACTAGATTAAGGTTAATTTATATCACAAATAAGTTGAGTCAATAAGCATGATCACATTCACACCAAAGCGAACACAGCCATTTTCGCGTAACTCCAGTGTCATCAGAGCCAAATGCCAAGAAAAAATCGAAAATAGAAGAAAAAATCGACCTGCACTCTGGTGTTTTTTAATTGGAAACCGGAACCACTATAGGTGACGTCACGTTAAATGATTAAACTACGTGAAAGACTTTTTGTCAGTTTTTGGGCCTTGATCGCGCCTCCCCTGGAGACCCTTCACCCCCCCCCCCCCCCCCCCAAGCGGATCAACACATGGATGCGTCCGCTCTGAGGTTCGATGGATACAATAGGCTACGCTTCAGTGCAGAGGCCGCGGTGCCCAGGGGGTCAAACTCCTGATTCAGGACGAAGGGGCACTACCGTCTAATCACGACGCACAGTGCGTTGTTTGACCAATTTAGGGGAAGGAAAATCGTAGCATCTAAACGATAAGTCATATCGGGCTGAAAATCGGTAGATTTCTGTTTTGGGGTGCTTAGAATCCAAAAATGATGTTAAAAATTAGATCAGAGGATGATTTAGTACATTTCTTTCCACGTTATAGGTGCATTTCCAACTCTACAATTTATATTCTTTAGGGTGGACTCTGATCGTTCATCTTACATTCAAAATTCTGCGAGGCTGAATGGTTTTGATAGAATCGAGCTCCGTATTACGTGATTTTTAGTGTTCAGTAGAAAAAAAATTGTTATTGTCTGCCTTCACATTACCTAATATAAGGATGTGGGATTTTAACTAAATAAATCAACATATGTATGATATTTTTCATCATCTTGACTTTAAATGATGAATCTTTTTATATCACACTATAATCACACAAATATGAACAAATATGTTAGGAACAAAAAATAAACAGGAACAATAATAAGAACAACAAAAAAGGTAACAGAGGGTAACCTACGAAAAACGTATAAGAAAACATGAGATGTAAATAAAAAGTTTTCACAAGTCTGCAAAGTAATAAATAAATAAAGTTAAAAAAAATCCTGTGTTTGATTACAATTTCAAAATTTTGGTCTATTCGGAATCGGATGAGATATCATCCACATCACTGTAACAATCAGATTCTGAGTCACTACCGTGGTCATTGGATGGTATTGTTTCAGCTAGTAATGCTACATCTTCAGGTCTTATAGCAATTCGCTTTCTTTTGCTAGCTTGCCTGACACTTGATATAATATAAGACCCTCCTTCTTGGCTCCCTTGCGGTATATTTGATTTTACCCCCACAACCATAAAAAGGGCAAAAATAACAATAAATACATTTTCACTCATAGCAATTCTCGAAAAAAAAATTTTTTTTAAGCCATATTTTAACTTTAAATCGACTTTTTCAAAAATCGTGCAAAAACGTGCAAGATCCAGTGGTTGCCCCTTCATCAGTAGGTATTGGAGAGACGTTCCCCAAAAAACCAGAGAGGTGTTTTGCGGAGATTTTTTTAAAAGCTTATTTTTGTAAAACAAAATAACGCTTTCAAGTCTCATCTGAGAATGAGCATACGGAAAGCGTTTAAAATTTTGAAAAAATGTGTTTCACGTATCTTATAAGGTGTAGAATACAGAGAACCTCGCAATTATCTTGTTTGGTTGCATCTGAGACGTACTCGTTCATCAGTTGAAGAAGTTAGAAAATAGGACTATCATCAAACGTCAAGTTTGGGCAGGTGCTCCGACCTTCTCAGTCGTCCTTGAAGGTTTTGTAATACATTTTCTTTTACTTTAGGTAGGGGAAGGGGGGGTAAGTTGGCGAACCTAAGCTTCTAAGATTTTTCCTAAGCTCTGGAAGCAGCCGAGAGGGTTGTAAATGGAACTATTCCTTTTATAAAACGTCCGAGTACAACATACTTTTTATTAAAATTTTACGCTCAACTTTAGAAAGAAGAAAAAATGAATTTTCGAGAAGATGTCATTTTCGCCATCTTACCCCACCTTGCGGGTAAGATGACGAATGGCCAAGGATATGAACTAAAATAATCAAACTTTATTCTAAATTTCTATTTTGAATAAAGTTTTTCCATGACTGATAAGCGGCTTCATCCTCGTCCCAACCAGAGCATTCGGCGTGGCCCCAAGATTGGCATTGAATGCACTGATACCACAGCTCATCTTTCCCTTGTTCTCCGCAGTCAATGGGGTTTTTGTCCTCATCATCAAACTCCATATCCATATCATCATCTTTTTCGATGTATCTGTCACTATCCGAAGATTCTTCATAAGAAGGGAAGAAATTCGTCGTCTTACCCCACCACGCCATATTTTTTCAAAACAGTTCCATCAACATGCAACTTTAGAGCAAACGACTTCAATTAGCAATGAAACTGTAGATTTTGACTTATAGATTCACAATATTGAAAAGAGAAATTCAAATGACTTGCCAAAAAATCGTGGTCGCTTAAGAAACGAGGAGCAAAAGTTGCATGACCTACCAGCGAAATCGAACTTTGTTGTACTGTTCACGCCTGGGGACATGGATGGGAATTACTGCCGTTGAATGTGGAGGAGCACCACGAGAGGTCACTGGTTCCACTGGAACGGTGTCTCTATCTTGTTTTAATCTACAGAAAATCAGAACTCGTCATCTTACCCACTTCGTCATCTTACCCCCCCTTCCCCTATCCATGTACACAAACATTGGGTCCGAAAATTTTTATTACAACTTTCATTTTTCGATTTTCCTTCCCCTAAATTGGTCAAACAACGCACTGTGCGACGGTAGGCCTGCCCCCCCTGCCTCGGGATTGTGACTCCCAAGTTGAATTTCAGAGCTTTTTTTTTTTAAAAAAAGGGGGGGGGGGGTGCCCCCCAGGTTGGGAATCCCTGGTTTAGAATGAGGCGTAAAATTAATCATTATTAAATGCTCTGACTGTAGAACCATGGGTCTACCGTCCGTTTTTTTCAAGTTGAATCCAAATTTGAATTTAGGATTCCAACAACCATCATCCCCATTTCTTTAGAAAAAAAAAACAGCTATTGATTATCGAAAAGTAAGAAGAAGAGGTCAGAGGCCAGGTGGATGAGGCCAGGGGTTGGCTGGCTTTAGCCAGCAGGGAGTGGCCCCCTAATCTAGATTACTACCTACATCAACGCTGCAAGAAGAGGAGGATGATACGATTTTGTTAAACTTTATTCTGTGTCCTTGGCAATAAAAACTCTTGACTCTTGACTCTTCTAGGGGACCTACTTCTAGCGATCGAAAAAACCTGAAACTGGTCTTAAAAACTCCAATTTGGCGAGAAAAGTCTGAAACCACCAAACAGTTGCTCCGCCTGGAGCATGGAAGCTCCAAAAGTGGAAAAACAGGAATTAAAACTTTTTCTAAAAATTTGAATAAAAATCCCGAGTACCTACCTACTTAGATGACGAAAAAAAAAAAAACTGAAACCACCAAAAAGTTGCTCCAGCATAATATGCTTCATGTGGAGCAACTTTTTGGTGGTTTCAGTTTTATTATGAAAGCTCCAAAAGTGAAGAAAAATAGGGGTTGGAGCAGTTAACAGGATGTTGAGATCGCTGAAGGGCGAGGGTTGTCCGAAGGCTACAGAAAATAATCAAGTCAACACAGGGACAACGTACAACTCGATAACACAATAAAAGTACGATAATATCGTACATAATGTATAATATACATTATATATATGTATGATATTATCATACTAATATAATATATATTATACAACTTAACTAATTGGCTTCCACGATCGAGTTTAAATAAAAAGAAGTTTTATTTCAAAAACCACAGTTTTGGTGTTAAAAGTTCACAAAGTTCAACGGTAACGACTCCAAACAGTGCAGCGCACGAAGGGTTGACGAAGACTGGCTTGCCAGTCGTTCGGAGCTCCTATTTATAAGCTCGTAACCTGATGTCAGCAGTTACGGCTGGGTTGACAATGTAACTTACATATCGTCGGTGAAGAAGAGAACCCTCGTATCTCCAATTTTGAAGGCTACCTACCTTGATCTGGTTTTTGAAGGCTACCTACCTACCAGGAGGGTTCCCACCGATTTTAGAGCTTACAGTGGCGAATTCGTAAACTACAAGTACTTTGGAGATACGAGGTTTCCCAAGGATACGAGGGTTCCCACCGATGTTAGAGCTTACAGCGGCGAATTCGTCAACTACAGATTTTGGAGATACGAGGGTTCTCTTCTTTACCGAGTTCTCTTCTTCATTATATACACTATAGTATGAGATACTAGCTGAACCGGTGCGCTTCGCTGCACTCAATAAAAATATAATTTTAATGAAAAGATTATCAGCCCCTTAGAGGGGGGAGGGGGGCACTGAACCCGTTGCCCCTGGGCCCGGCCTTCGTAGAGGGGGGCCCGGATTTTCTTGAGCTTTTTTTTTTTTTTTTTTTTTTTTTTTTTTTTAACAAAAAGGGGGGGAGGAGAGATAAAATGGGAAAAGGGACAGATCAATATAGAAAAAAATTTCATACTTTTTTTTTTAGGGGGCCCGAAGAATTTTGCCCCCGGGCCCGGATTTTCTCTCCACGGCCCTGAAGATTATAATCCAACACGTCTTATCATTGGCTAAGCTGGAATTGAGGAAGTGGGCTGCCAATGACGTACGGCTTTTAGCTGAAATCTCACCAGATCACCTGCTCCCAGCCATGGCCTCCATTCAATTGGAAGATGATTCCGAGTATTCCTTGAAAATCCCAGGCGTGGGGGCCTGGGCATATTCGTGGCAACCATCCTCGGATACCTTTCATTACCTGCGTACTAAGGCCGATGGAAAAGGTACAAACAAAAAGGCAACTTGCTTTAAAGATTGCTCGTGTTTATGACCGCTTGGGATGGCTCATTTCCTTGACAGTCTTTGCGCGCAGCATATTTCGGACCGTTGTCCAAAACCACTATGACTGGGATGACGCACTTGGAACCACCATCACTTACTTCAGACTGGTCTTGCCTTGCCTCGCAGTTGGCCTCATTCCGAATTCCTCGCCACATTCCAGTTTGTCACAAGGTGCAGTTTGTGATTTGGCAGTCATTTATATATATAGTATAAGCTCTATAATATTATACTTATATATATTGCAAGCGTAGGAAATATTTTAAAGTTTTTTGTCTTAAAAATTATGTTCGCCTAGTGACCCCCCCCCCTCCATTGTCGATGCACTGAGTGAACCGATTTCAGGTGTCGAGTAGGTACATACAGGTTTTCAAGAGTTCGTGTAGGTACAGTTGTTGAAACCCCGGGAGTTAAGGTAACCACACAAAAAGAAGTTGTAGCGGGTAACTGGCTGGAGTTATTTAGTTGAGTTGTGGGAAGACAGAGCCAGTCTGCCAAGGGAGCGAATCCTAAGGAGCGATTCTTTCAGGGAGTTCGTTCATCAAATCGCTCCCTTAGGGGAGCCGTAGTTCAGGGAGTGACTCCTGGTTCAATGAACCTGGTCTCTTTTACTCTGGGGGTTCGTCATACAGTAGGTATGACTCATACTGCAACAGGTAAAAACTTTGAGGGCCGAGCTCTATCCCCAGCTCTCACAATGGAGGGTATCGCTTGATCCTTTCTTGCATGCTGCTCGGCTGATAATGATTAGGGCCAATGAAATTTTTTCTGAATACCTGCGACGGTATGTTAGGCGTTAAGGGAGTTGTTCACAATGAACCCTATTGGCCCAAAACGAGCAGAGGAGCGAGAAGAGGCGATTATTGGTAAAGAGGGGAGTGGGACTGTTATGTTAGGAGTTAAGGGAGTTGTCAGCAATGAACTCTATTGGCCCAAAACGAGCGAATGAGCGAGGAGAGACGATTTTTGTTAAAGAGGGTAGTGGGACTGGTATGTTAGGAGTTAAGGGAGAGGTATTGACCGAGTTGGGGGGGGGGGGGGGGGGAGAGAGAGAGAGAGAGCGAAGGAGTGAGTGAGTCAAAAGGGGTTGCTCTTTATCAGAAGTGAGTGAATCCAGTCCCAGTCCTTTCAGGGAGCGACTTCTCCCATCACTAGGTACTCTCTTCCCACAACTCAACTACCTATACAAAAAGAAATCGCACGGGGTTAAATCGGGCGATCGTGGTGGCTACTCCAAATCGCTTTTGAGAGAGATGGGGCCGACCTGGTAATAAGGCCACTACGGCAAACGCACAGTCCTCATTGCTCCTTGCATGGCCTTGGGGGTAGCCATGGAACAAGGAAATTTCCTTGTTCCATGGGGGTAGCCACGGAATAGATTCTATTCCGTGGGGGGTAGCAATACTTTAAGCCCCCCCCCCCCCCCTCCCCAGCCCCTTTGAATGAGATCACGCCCAGCCTTCCAGGCACAGATTAAACTACTGACAGATGGCCGACTCAATGTTAAAATGGATGCCCCAAAACTGCGCTATCTTTAGTTTGGCTAAAAATTACCGAGTCTTATCTGACGTTATCAGCTAGGACATCCGTCCTCCATGAATATTTTTCAAGACAGAAAAAATACAGAGCAACAACGCCCCAGTTTCAAACGTTAACGTTAGCGATTGCCATTGCCGCCATAATTTAAATCTCGACTAGGAAAGTAGGACATGATATAAATTAAAACTAAAATTCGAATATTACCATTCTGAATGGAAGAACCCAGTATTTTTTGGGGCAAGTGTCTATGATCCTGATGGTGAAAAATCATCAATGGAATCACAGAAACATTCACATAAACATAGGGGGGTTTTCCATTCAAAGTGATAATATTCGAATTTTTGTTTTAATTTGTACTTATCTAGGAATATTCACCAAAGTGAAATTCGCGATGGAGAGAATAGGAGTAGAAAAAAATAAACGGATTTAATATCACAATGATATTTGTATTTTATTTTTTCAAGTGCAAGAATTAAAACACTTCAATACAACAGAGCAAATCATGAAGAGGTGATGAACAATAATGATTATTATTAAGTTTTACAGGTTCACAAGTTTCCTGACCACAATTATTATTCATAATTTCGATAATTTTACAACAAAGGACACAAACCTGGTACGCGTTTCATTGGCTAATTGGAAACATCTAAAACTAAAAGGAGACCTTCATTACATACAAGACAAACATTTTGGAAAGATTTGACAAATCAATGAAAACGATTCTCCTATTATAGGAGTTTATAATAACTGGGAGATCATTTGGGATAGGCCATTTCTGAAGCATAATATTCATCGCCAAGCATTCATCGTGTTGACTCAACAATTTTGAATGAATAAATTTATAATCAGAGTAGCACCAAGTTCTCAAATAATGGTTGTACCAGCTGCAATTAAAGCTCTACGTCATGCACGCATTCAACACCACACAAATGAGTAATAGCGAGTTCTAGGACTATGGTCCTAGAACTCGCTATTACTCATTTGTGTGGTGTTGAATGCGTTTTATAAAACTAAGGTCGCTTCATGGGACTCTTACCAAGTTCCCTGGCATATGAATAAGAGGGTCTCACTATGTTTGGTTTAAATTCATTTTCTGGGACCTGTTGGAGCTACATGGTTCTACTAGTGATCAAATGAAAGCTAATTAAATTCCCTACAAGCCTCTCCCCTAAAGTATGCGTCACAACCAAAACATTAGCCCTCAAAGACACGACATGGTTGAACATTTCACTTTTTGGTAAAAATCTGCTATCTTTCAAAGGCTGTATCTCGGAACCTGAATGTCCTACTGAGATGTTCTTGTGCTCAACTTGTCACGAATTTAATCTCGTTTCAATTATGAAACACGCAAGAACTACGCATCCTAGCGGTATGGGCTCAAAAAACAGCGCGAGCGAAAATCCAAAAACAGGGCAAAAATCGCTCGGTTTCAAGCGCCCCCCCCCCCCCCCCAATACTCTTTAGCGACGCAAAATTGACTACATACCGTTGCAAATACGTTTCATGTATTTGGTTTCTCCCACTGGTTTTCAAGGAAATGTGTGACATGAGGTTAGCAGCTCTTCATAGAGATGGAATGTAAAGGGTTTGTGAGTCTGCCAGTAAGTGATTTCATAAGTCCGTCATCACTGGCTGTTTTGATGTGAAAACATCATCGTCTGGCCATTGAGTGAGTATCACACAGTTAATGATGACGGACTCAACCAGTGTTATGAAAGCTCTCCATAGAGGCGAGAGCTATTTGTTTCCAAAGTGACGGTAACTCAAAAAACCAAAAAATGGAGATCTATACGCCCCTTTGTCAATTTACTGACGATAATTCGAGGGACTTCACTCTTGATGATATTCCAAACTTCCTCTGTATTCCTAGCAGGGTCGTCTTCAGTCCATCCAGTCCGTGACGGTACATGGTGTTTACGTATCTCTCCACTCGTAGACGTCTTGATGAACGACCAATGCTCCACCTGCAAAACGAAAAACCCTCACAGTTACCAGGATGTTCCATAAGACTTTTAGCGTAATTAGAACTCAGAGCACCGAACAACATAAAGTCAAGTGGCTATTCTCGAGTGAAGCAACAATTCCGTTTAACCTGACGTAGGTACCTTTTCAATGCTAGGACTCCAAAAATCCTTGTGAAGAAGGATCTCTCTTCGTTCCAGGAGACGACAGTTTATCCCTCTTGGACCACTTGCATAGTCATACCCATTCTGAAGTGAATTGAGCCGGGCGTGGTTCCATTTTTTCTGAAACAAAAAGCAACAATTAGCAATTCACGATTTAAAGCACACAGCTAAGGCACTTATACCAAGAAGTATAGCTCCAGTGCCCGAAAGAATAGTTGTCCCTAATATCCACATTTATCTCTATAGGTGACAAGCTACTGATCAGTGATGATATCTATAGAACTTGGAATTAAATTTTGTAGTATGGGTTTATCGATTCGATACCATTCCCATAATGCGACCGAACAACAATTGTTATATTATTATAATATGTACACTTTCTGAGAAAAAAGAAGCTTACCAGATGTATGAAATGGTCATTCCGAAGTGCTTCTTTGGGTGCCATGCACATAACCAGGCGTCAGCGGACTCTCGCTACTAACTTCAGTTGAGCGTGATGGCCAGTTATTACAGAAGTAGTAGGGACCTACTACCTACTGTGGGCTCCGAACTGCTCGACACCTGGAGTAATGAGTTAATAGTAACATAAATATATTATATTCGCAATCTGTAGGCACATTTCAACTACAATCAATGATGGCAGGAAATATACCTGAGATGCTAATTTGACGTTCATAATTTCATGGCTTCAAGTGGCTAGGCGTAATTTTATGTAGTAGGTAAGCCTCAGAAAGAAACGCTGCTTCCGTCTAATGCAACAGCATGTTCTATGTCCCTCTAAGATGCTCGGAGTAAGGAGTTGCCTTCCTCCTGGAAAGAATTGAACATGTATTAGTGAAAAGTGTTGGGTCGAAATCTCTTCATGTAGGTAATGGAACAAAAATTGAGGCAAAATGGAAAAGGCGACGTTATATTCAGAGCAACTCTAAGAGCAAGCTAATGTTCAGTGAGCAAAGATGCATACAAATACATGCAAAAATTAATTATTCGTAGAGAATCTTAACAGAACTCTTAGAGGCGAGCTCCAAAAACCAGGAAAGAACGCTCCACATTTTACAAAAGGGTTTGGTTTATAATTCTTTGATATAGGTAGGTTAATAGCGCAAAAATCAATTCTGTCCTTAGGAAAATATTTTTGAAAAAATTAAAAAATAAAAACTTTTTGTAGGTATAATGTTGGGACAGACGTAGGACCTCGAAAAATGGATGCGTCCAAAATTACCTACTCGAAAACCACCTTATTAAATAAGACAAATTTTGTCCTCCTTTTGTTCTGGGACTCCCGAAAATGGATCCTACGTCCAAACCACTTCGAAAACAACACCTAACTCGAACCAATAATCGAAAACCCCTCCCGTAGCCCCATTTTAGCCTCATAGCGCCCCACGGGTTTGGGCCATCGGGCTGAAAACCTTGCGGGCACAACTAAATTTGGCCAAAGTTTCAGATTAACAAAATTCCTACTGATCAATACGGACGACGAACGGACATTGAACCGGATAATGACAAATTTTGAGGCTGATCAGAATTTTGGACCTCCATCGCGATTACATAGGTGTATTATCCCAAGAATAATAAACCAAAACAGAAGAAGTCTAGAATTGAAAGAAAGAACGTAAATGCGCCTTCTGATTGTCAGGGACTCAAACAAATGCAGTATAATATTGCACTAGCAAAATCTGATTTTGCTAGTGCAATTTTTATGAAAACATCAACATATACCTAGGTAAATATCATGGGCGAGCTTACCTTCACATCTTGGGCGTCCAATAACGTCGCAGTTTCTTCATTTTGGAGCCACTTTTGGAGAAGGATTACACGTCATTACACTGAATTTTGAGAAGTTAGAATTATTTGGTTTTGTCATAACTGATAGTTTAAGAAAAAAAAAACTATTCATGAATGCCGTGAGCACACGGCATTCGGGAAAGTTACCCACATCAGAAATTCAAAAACAAGTAAACACAACAGAGAGAAACCGTTACGGATTCACAATGCTCAATTCCAGGGGCAGTGTTGTCAAGAGTATGCCACGTAAATTCTAACTTTCATGAGGAAAGTTTCTTTCTTGCTTGTTCATTTTTCCATGTAAAACGACCAAGGAATGCCGTCGAATGGAAATAAAATACAAAGAGGCTTTATTTATGTATGTGAGTTAACTAAAAATCAATTTATTGGACACTTCATTTCCGATGCATGCACATAGTTGAACTTCTGAAAGGCCTATTCAACGACACTAGCGCGCTCAGTTTGGCTAAATGACAATAATTTTTTGGGGCATGGCGGATGGCCTCGCGACCACCCCCCTGCTTCCAGGTTACCGGTGAGCGAAATGGCACTCATTACAAATAAGGACCAAGGAAGTTATGCTACCCCACACTGTATTAATCTAACTGTTCCTCTTCGCTGAAAAAGTTACAGCCGCAACCGGGCGATCGCCACACAATCGGCAATTTTATCAGTGGCTCAATTGGTTAGAGCGTCGGACTGCTGAGTCGAAGGTTGCTGGTTCGTTCCCAGCAGCCGCTAGACATCCGATACTGATACCTACCTACTAGATCTCCTTATAGGTACTGATAATCACCTCTTGGAAGGCAATGGTGAACCACCAAGAGTATTTCGCCCAGGAAAACCTCTGACATTTGCCGTTTCGAGTCGGGACAGTTGGTCCCTACTACTTCTGCCTTCAGGCCCCTTCAATACCTACTGTTCAACACGCTCAACAGAAGTTAGTAGCGAGAGGTAGCCAACGCCTGGTTACAGGTACGGCTCCCAGAGAAGAAGAATAAATTTTATTAGTGTAATATTTTCATTTATTCAACAAATAAGCAAAAGGTCTTCCAATTACCTATGGATTATTGTACTAAACGTCGAAGCAGTCTGTGGGATTAACGTAACTTCGACCGTCTGGGAAATCCCAACCCATTTCGGGGTGAGCCGTGACAGCGATGTAGATGAGAGCGCCTTCGCCTCCAAGCGGCTTAGCGGCGATGTATGTCTTTTTGTCCGGAGACCAAACGTTCATGAAAGTCGTCACCTTTTTTTCGGTCTCGTACACCGAATCTATCAGCGGAGTTTTCAAATTGGGCTCTCCAAACCGGCTGATTTCTTCCTGAAACGTGTGCAGAGTTGGGTACCAGGAGCGGTCCCTTTGCAGGATGAGGAGGTTATTATGGGAAAAGGGGGGTGCTCATTAGTGTTTTTAATAGATCTATTTATTCCTACCAGCTGAAATTCAGCTGCTGAATGCTACTATTTATTCAGACAAATTTAAAGAAATCAGATGTCTTTAACGTAACGTAGATTCTCATCAAGTTCATTGGTCATAGCGTTCGATGAATCCGTGCACGGGGCTAAAATGAGACCGTCTTTACGATGATTGGGAGTGGAAGATCAAGAATACCTAGGTATGTAATTTGTTTGTTTTCACTTTCGATATCAATTTTGGTTTATTATTCTTGGAATAATTCACCTATGTTTTCGCGACGGGGGTCACGACTCCGATCGGGCTCAAAATTTGACATGACCGTTTCAAGAGGTCTACATTCTAAATCCGAAATGTCCTTCCGCCGTCCAGGCCGTTTTGGGCAGTAGGAATTTTTTTTTTAATCTGAAATTTTGACAAAATACTTGGTTTACCATCTAGTTGTGCCCGCAAGGTTTTAAGTTCGATCGCCCAAACCCGTGGGGCGCTATGGGGCTATAATGGGGCTACGGGAGGTTTTTTTAAGGCTTTTAGCTATGGGATCGAGTTAGGTGTCGTTTTAAAAGTATGTATTTTTGGACGTCGAATCCATTTTTTAGGGACCCGGAACGATCCGATTTCACTGGGGCGATCTTTAAGGCTTTCATGGGGCTAAAAATGGGATTTTTGAAGGATCCCAGGACGTTAAATATTTTTCGAGTAAAAAACACAGAATTTTTGAAAAAACACATTTTGAACAAAAAAAAAATTGAGATAAAATCAAAAAAAAAAATTTTAATTTTTTTCTTTGACAGAATTAAATTTCTGCACAAGTAACGTATATCAAAGAATAATAAGCCCTTGTGTAAAATTTGCAGCGTTTTTCTTTTTTCCTTCAAACTTAAGTTTCTACTTAATTAGAATTCCCAGTTGCATTTTGCGTTTCAGGGCCTCCTGAGCAAATTTGGTTCCGCGACTGTCTGTCTGATCACACATTCTTGTTACAGCGATAAATTCGACAGCGAGTAATTCGCGTGATCCCATATAAATGATAATATAATTTATAAGTTCAGTGATAATATAATATTTATCAAATTTCAGTCAAATTTTCAAGGATTGTGCAGGTACGGCACTAAAAGTCCCATATAAATTTTATGAAGATTGAATCAGCGGAATTCGGAGCGCAGGTGCAAAAAGGTGATTCGGGATTTTGAACGGGATTTGATTTTGGGGGTTCGCATTGATTTTTTCTATTTTTTTTTTTTTTTTTTTTTTGAAGGTACTCCCTGAGAATGTAGGGAAAACAGTAGTCAGCCGCCTGAAATCGTTTCCAGAAAATTTAAATAATTGAACGAAAATTACGGCGTTTGAAAAACACGGCCATGGAGGGAGCGTGACGTCACTACCTCATTACAGCTGAAGAGCGTCGTCGATAGTGTTTCCTATGTTCTTGACAGGTGAGGGGATTGTTCCGCCCAGGGTTGCTACTCCACTACTCATCACAGAATGAAATTCAATTTAGCCGTAAATCCTTTTGATAAGGCTTTAAACTTCAAGTATCGTGTATTATAATTAAAAGTTAATTATGTTTTCCGTCCTATTAAGTTATAATTGCTATAAATTTATCATATGAGCCCCTGAAAAGCCAAGTGGCATAAGTCAAGTTTTTGGCGAAACTGACTTAGGTCCAGAATCATACTCTGCACCTTTGACTTCATTTACTGGCAAAGTGGCATAAGTCTAGAAGTTCAAGAAGTAAACGAAAGATAGCAGGATTGATTGGATGGAGAAGGCATCGGTCTATCTGTTGCAAAGTGGCTTTATGTGACATGCCACTTTTGCTGTAAACACTGTGATTCCTTGGTTGTTGTGTGTCGGCGAGTGTGCGAGTGGTTGTTGTGGGTCGGCGAGTTTTTTAATGAAAAATAAAATGCGAGTGTGATTCTTTGGTTGATGAAGGATGGAGTTGATAGTGGATGGAGAAGGCATCGGTCTATCTGTTGTAAGGCAAAGTGGCTTTATGTGACATGCCACTTTTGCTGTAAACACTGTGATTCCTTGGTTGTTGTGTGTCGGCGAGTTTTTTAATGAAAAATAAAATTGTGTGGCTTCTGAGTCGATTTTTAAATTTTTTGTGGAGCTGCAATCAATAAACGAAGGAATCCTTTGACAGGCAAAGTGGCATAACTCACTTTTGATCCTGTTAATGCAGGACCTACCACTGTTTGCGCAGGGATTGTTCACTAATAATAAATGAAAATTATCTCAGGCAAACAATTTTATTAGACAGGTTCTGATGATGGCTCTTTCTATGGTATGAAGAATTTACAAAAAAAATTGAATAAATAAGGAGCTCCTGGTTAGTTTTACGGTACCTAGTTATAAGTTCGACTGTTTATGGTAATTATAAGTGTGACTTAATTATGTGTATCTGGACGAAACCCGGGTAGCGGCGACGGTGGTAGGGTGAACCGCAATCTTGCTGTCGACGGTGCGACGTCTGCGACGCAGTGACTAAAACGGCCGAAAATGATGTAGGTAGGTGGCAAGGAAGCAGCGGATTACAATAATTTTCCTTGATCGTGCTGCTATTCCCAGGAATCCTGAAAATTTGATCGGGTCCTGGTGAGTCACGTGGAACGCTAGTTGACTGGTTCTCTCGAAAAGAAAAAATTTCGGACTTACGTCTTGTGATTATTGATACGTCGAATGATGGCGGCGAAAGTTGAAATCGACGTGGTTTTCCGAAAATTTGAGATTTCGGGGAAAAAGATGACGAGAGACAAATTTCGTAGGGCGAGAGGCGACGTTCGGAGTGGATCTGGGCTGGGCGGTGCAGGTGCGTTGTTGTCAGGCGTCAAGTCCATTTAGTTGATCAGCGCGCGGAATATTTAAAAATGAAAATAAAGAAAACTGCCCGGGGCGTAAACATTCCGCCCACCAAAATTTGAGAAAACAAATTTTCCTTCTCAGGAAGAGGAAGGGTTAGGATTATTGGAGTCAGGAAGAGGTAATAGGCGGATGAGCTCCACAACTGGACGTTGGAATTCTGAGGTACCTTGCCTTACAGTGACAACACGAACTACTCCATCTGACCCTGGATGGGTAGCCATGACTCGAGCGACTGGCCAGTGCATGACTTCAGTCAACGGAGATTGGCTTGGTCCTCGCATCAAGACCATGTCTCCAACTGCAAAGTTCGGCACTGCGTTGGTCCACTTAGTACGCTTCTGGAGGGTGTTAAGGTACTGCAAACGCCAGCGCTTCCAAAATGTTTCGTACATCCTCTTCACAAGCTGCCATCGGGTGAGAAGGTGTTCACGGCGGTCCAAGTGAGAAGGCTCTGGGTAAGCGAGTAGCGGGCCGCCCACCAAGAAATGACCCGGGGAAAGGTAGCTTGCTTCCTCAGGATCGGACGACAGTGGACATAGGGGTCTTGAGTTCAGGATGGCTTCTATTTTGGCAAACAGTGTCGCAAACTCCTCATATGTCAGAGGTGTTTCTCCGGCAGCGGCACACATTTGGCGCTTCACAGAACGGACTCCTGCTTCCCATAACCCACCAAAATGGGGAGCATGAGGTGGATTGAAGCTCCATTTGATACCTCTTCTTGTTCCGTTCTGGGTTATGTGCATTTTTGTCTCATGGGTGTGATACCATTTGTAGAAGTCCTTGAGTTTTCTAGACGCACCAACAAAATTCAGTCCATTGTCGGAGTACATTGCTTCAGGCAAACCTCTTCTGGAGGTGAAGCGGTCGAATGACGCAAGAAAGGCGTCCGTGGTCAGTTGCGTGACAGCTTCAAGATGAAGAGCCTTGGTCTCCATGCAAACAAATAATGCAAGATAAATTTTGGAGGTTTGTGCCTTTCGGCGCGACGACTCTCGCATTACAAAAGGGCCTGCAAAGTCAACACCCGTGTGAGCAAAGGCCGGTTTCATTTGTAGGCGGTACCATGGCAAGTCTCCCATGGGGGGAGCAACAGGTTTGGCATTGCGCTTGCGGCAGTCAACACATTTCTGTGTTCTTTGACGAACTAGGCGGCGAAGTGATGGCACAATCCAGAAACGGGTCTGCAATAATGCTTGCAGGGTTGCAGGGCTTGGATGGAGATAGCAACGGTGATAATAGTCGACCAAGATGATGGTGAAATGCGATCGAGCAGGTAGGAGGATGGGGTGCTTCATATCGTAAGGAACTTGAGCATGCCTTATCCGACCACCAACTCTCCAAACGCCCGTTTCATCGCTGAAGGGTGCAAGATTGCTGTAAACTTGTTGTACACCTTTATGCCTGTTTTTCTCATTCAGCAATTCCGATTGTACTGCTTGGACGCAGCGTTGCATGGCTGGCTCTATGTCCTTTGGCAATAGAGGCCCATCTTTGACTGGATTTCCACTACGAAAATTGGAAATACCGCGTAAAAGAATGGCAACTACTCGTAATAGTTCATGGAATGAAGAAAACCTCTCCATCCATTTGAGAAACACAGCGTGAGAATCTTCAGCGGTGATGAGTGCTGCGGTAGACCAATTTTTAAGCTCTGGGACGGCGCTGGGTGGTGTGAAACTTGGAGTAGGCCATTGTGCAATAGGACTTTTAAGCCACGATGGTCCATTCCACCACAGATCATGGTTCAGTAGAGCATCAGGCAGCAATCCTCGTGACCCACAATCACTCGGATTGCACTCCGAATCTATGTGTCTCCACCATTCCAAGCGGGTTGCCTGCTGAATGTGCGTTACGCGATTGGCAACAAAGGTTTTGAGACGAAAGGTCGGTGTGTTCAACCAACTGAGAACTATTGACGAGTCAGTAAAAAACTGGGGTTCTAATAGATTGTTTTCAAACAGCTTAAGGAAGTTGGAGAGAGAACTGTAAAGGTCGGCAAGTAAAACAGCTCCACATAGTTCTTTTCTCGGCGTTGAGACGAATTTTAGGCTAGCCAATTTAGTTTTGGCTGTGAGCAGGCTGACTTTGACGTCTTCATCTCGTATGGTACGAATGTAGATGGCAGCACAGTAGCCTTTATCTGAAGCATCGCAGAAGGCTACTATTTGATACTGGCAGTCATCAGTTGATGCGACAAAGCGGGGAACTTGGACTTCAGAGAGTATAGGCAATTGGTTCATCAAGATGTCCCATTCTCCTTGTAGTGACGGAGGCATGTTTTCGTCCCACTTTAAAGAAATCTTCCAAAGCTCTTGAATGAAGCCTTTGAGGAGGAAGACGACGGGAGCGACGAACCCCAAAGGGTCAAAAATTCTGGCTACGGTTGAGAGAACTTGGCGTTTGGTTGATGCTAATGAGGAAGTAGAGATGCGATAGGAGAAGGAGTCAGCAACTGGATCCCATACGATGCCCAATATTTTCAGGCAGGTCATTCCATTTTTGTCAAGCGGTATGGGACCTGATGCGCCTTCAGCTACTGCGTCAAGCAGCTCTTGTGAGTTACTTGCCCACTTGCTCAACGTAAAACCTCCTTTCTTCAGGATGTTAATAAGTTGACTTTGCAACTCAAGAGCAGAAGAAAGAGTGTTGCTTCCCGTAGCAAAATCATCGACGTAAATGTCCCGGTTTAAAACTTCGGCGGCGCGCGGGAAATAGTGCCCTTCGTCGGCTTGGAGTTGTTGAATGACTCGTAGAGCTAGCCAAGGAGAAGATGATAACCCGTAAACGCAAGTGTTGATTTGGTACGTTTGAATTGCTTCTGAGCGATCAAATCTCCACTTTATGCATTGGTACGGACGATCAGCAGGATCCACAAGTATAGACCTGAACATCTTGACTATGTCAGCAACAAACACGAAGGCGTGGAGTCTGAAGTTCATAAGAATATCGCGGATGTCCTTTTGAAGTTTTTCCCCTGGCATAAGATGATCATTGAGAGATCCGTTAGGCGTGGCGGCGCTGCCGTCGAAGACGACTCGAAGTTTCATTTCGTTGCGATCCTCCTTGACGATAGAATGATGAGGAATCACGTATTTGGATTCAGTAGTCGTCAAACTCATGTGTCCGAGGCTGATGAATTCTTTAATGAAGTCCTGATACTGCTGATGAAGGTTTTCATTGTTCTTCAATTTATTCTCCAGGTTGTAGAAACGTTTGACGGAGGTTGCAGAAGAAGCAGACAAATCAGGGACTATCTCAGTTTTGAAGGGAAGACGTACGACGTACTGACCTGAAGGAAGACGGTAATGTGTCTGGCGGAAATGTTCTTCACATTTTTCTTCTTCCGGATTTTTGAAGGTGGCTGGTTTGGGTTCTTCCAATTCCCAGAATAGTTGAAGGTTGGCATGAAGGTCATCATCTTCGGAGAAAGCGAACAATGAGGTTGAATTGGTCGAAGCTGGGTCTGGAGTAGAGTAACGGCCCATGATGATATGTCCGAAAACAGAAGGGTATACTTTCGGCGCACATCGGTCGACCGTGATGACTGGACCATTCCAAATTTCTCCAAATAGTTCGGCTCCCAGCAAAAAGTCGACAGGTGACGGCTGGAAGAATTTGGGGTCAGCAAGTTCGAACTGCAAAAATGATTGATAAAGGCGTTGAGGTAAATTATGGCTGGGCAAATTTGTTGTGATATTTTTTATCACTACGGCTTCAGTGGAAAGGTTGACCGATTGTTTATTTCTCGGTCGTAAAGTACATCGTACCTTACCTGTGGCACCTTCAGCAGGTGTCTGCCCGATTCCTGAAATTTTACGAGTAAATTTTTCTGGTACAAGGCCTAGCCGACGTAAACATGATTGAGAAATGAAGCTATGTTGGCTTCCACAATCCACAACGAGACGAATTTGTTGAAATTTATTTCGTGCGTCGAGAATTTCTACTACGGCTGTACCAAGAACAACTTCCGACTTTTGATTAGCGATGCAGCATTGCAGACTGGACGTCGGAGCTTGAGATTGAGCTGGAGGAGTAGAAGGTTGAACAGAATTGCTGCTTGAAGTCGTAGGAGATTCGGGCTCGAGATGAAGTTGGGAATTGTGACGTTTTTTGCAAACCCGACAGCTGTATTTGGATTTGCAGGCATTCGTTTGGTGATTATACGCCAAACAATTCCTACAACCTTTAAATTGGCGTAGCCATTCCATCCGTTGAGATACCGACCCGTCCTTGAATTTAATACAGGAAGAAATTCCATGTTTACCTCGTTTGCAAATAATGCATTTGACGTTACCACTTGTTTGACCTGTCGTTTCGGCAGCCTCTGAAGATTTATTTGACAATAAAGATGTATGAGGCTTCTGCGTTTTAAGGGGCCTATTCTTACTCGAAGATTGAGTAGGAACAGTGAAGTTATTGACAAGTTGTAAGGCCCTTACTCTGGAACGCACAAATTCAGTGAGCTGGTCAAACGTGGGAAAGTCAGAGCTGTCCTTCACTGACATTTCAAATTGCTCACGGGTATAAGGGTCTAAACAGCGGATAGCAAGAAAAAATAGAATGAATTGACTCTCCTTTTCTATTTTCATGAGATGGAATGCAGAGACGCTATCAGAAATTTTCGTCAAAAAATCCTTGAGATTTTGAATTGAAGCATTACCTTGAATTGGTTTGAACTCAAGAATTTGATTTAAGTAAGCGGCAGCTAAAATTCTCTTATTATCGTAAGCTTTAGTTAAACTTTGCCAAGCCAAGTCGAAATTCTGCTGTTCAATCGGAAGCGATGAGATCAAGGTGGCGGCTTGATCAGTCAATGCAGATTTAAGATAGATGAACTTCTTTTGAGGCGTGATGAACTCATGTTCATTCATGATGGCGGTGAAGGTATCCCTAAATTGGGGCCATTTCAACAGCTCCCCATCAAATTTTGGAAGGGGAATGACGGGTAAGTCAGACCGACTATCATGAATTATTTGAGTAGCGTTCATATCCGAAGGCACCGAAAGTCTACTAACCGTTGGCGCGGTCAATGCTTCATAATTTCCATTGGCTTCGTAATAATACCTACGCGTATTACTCTGAAGAGTTTTGTCGGCAGCAGAAGGAAACTTTTCAGGTGGAGCGGCGGCAGCTCCTTCTGCTGACTCCTGATCAGCCAAGTCCATTAATTCCTCCCATGTGTCCTCGAATTTCCGGTAATACCTATCTAGCGCCCTGAACATGCCCTTAAACTGAGAAACTTTAGCTGAATCCCGTACGGCCAAACGACCTGCGTCGTTAATACTAGCTACCTCGAGTGCGCTGTTCTGCAGGCGGCGTTTGAGAGGAGTAGAGGACATGGTTGAGGGATATAAAGGGAAATCTAGACGGGAATACGATTAGGAAAAATCAGAATTAGGGAAGAGAAGGAATCACACTTGACGAATTAGAATGTTAGAAGGAATACACTTCAAAGGTCTAAAATTCCAAAGTCAAAATGCGAGAGAAAAATTAAATTAAATTGAAGGAAAAATAAATTCCAAAATATTTAGCCGAAAGAGAGAGAGGAAAAAAATGACTTCGGCAGAAGTATCAAAGTAATTTCCAAGTTAATTAAATGGAAAGACAAAAATAAAATAAAAAAATAGAAAATAGAAAAAAAAAAAAAAAAATTAAATTGACCAGAAAGAGTCAGCACCAAAACGAACCAACGTACGCTCTGCTACCAAAACTATGTTTGCGCAGGGATTGTTCACTAATAATAAATGAAAATTATCTCAGGCAAACAATTTTATTAGACAGGTTCTGATGATGGCTCTTTCTATGGTATGAAGAATTTACAAAAAAAATTGAATAAATAAGGAGCTCCTGGTTAGTTTTACGGTACCTAGTTATAAGTTCGACTGTTTATGGTAATTATAAGTGTGACTTAATTATGTGTATCTGGACGAAACCCGGGTAGCGGCGACGGTGGTAGGGTGAACCGCAATCTTGCTGTCGACGGTGCGACGTCTGCGACGCAGTGACTAAAACGGCCGAAAATGATGTAGGTAGGTGGCAAGGAAGCAGCGGATTACAATAATTTTCCTTGATCGTGCTGCTATTCCCAGGAATCCTGAAAATTTGATCGGGTCCTGGTGAGTCACGTGGAACGCTAGTTGACTGGTTCTCTCGAAAAGAAAAAATTTCGGACTTACGTCTTGTGATTATTGATACGTCGAATGATGGCGGCGAAAGTTGAAATCGACGTGGTTTTCCGAAAATTTGAGATTTCGGGGAAAAAGATGACGAGAGACAAATTTCGTAGGGCGAGAGGCGACGTTCGGAGTGGATCTGGGCTGGGCGGTGCAGGTGCGTTGTTGTCAGGCGTCAAGTCCATTTAGTTGATCAGCGCGCGGAATATTTAAAAATGAAAATAAAGAAAACTGCCCGGGGCGTAAACAACCACATTTTGAGTGATCCGTACCACTCCCTCGGGGAACGGCTTATTTCGAAGCAACATTCTGAGGTTGTTCGATTCAGAAACATGTTTCGGGAGTTTTCTATTAGCATGGATGCAAAACATGTTTTTTCTAAAAATCACGTTTACTTGACTTATGCCGCTTGGCTTTTCAGGGGCTCATATAAGCTGACGACACTAGCGCTCAGGGTGAGAGATTCACTGGAACTGTGACATCACTACCTCAAGATTGACTGGTGGGAAACCCCGGCCGATTCAAACTGTGCGTTTCGTTTTTTCGTTATAACGATATAAATATCTCCTACTCACAATGATTTTTTTTTTTTTTTTTTCGTTGGTATTGGAGGCTGTGCAAGTTACTTTTTAGCCATATTATTGAATATTAGGGAAGAATTCCAAATCTAAAATCAATGCGAACTCCCCAATGGTAACGAATAATTTTTAACATTGAACATGTTTTTGCCCTTATAACCCAGACAAAAACGCTGAAAATTTTACACAAGGGGATATTATTCTTTAATATAGGTTACTTGTCCGAAAATAAATTCTGTGTGAATAAAAAACGCTGCAAATTTTACACAAGGGTTTATAACTCTCTGATATAGGTAGGTTACTTGTGCAAAAATTAATTCAGTGTCAATAAAAAAAATTTCTGCTCGGAAAATACAACCAAAAAAGCACATAGGTAGCTACCTATTAAACAAAATGCGTAGGTATTTGACCACCCGGATCCTTCAAAAATCCCATTTGTAGCCACATGAAAGCCCCATAGATCCCCACAGTGAAACTGGATCGTGGAAATTTGTGGGGGCCCCGGAATTGGTTCGTGGAAGAAGGGCATCAGTCACATTTTTGGCAAAAATGAGTTTATTTCTGAATTCTGGTTTTTGGGGTCGGTTTTATCGATTCATGATGAAAGGGCGTCAGTCTGGGCGCTTCGAAGAGTGAGAAATCGAGGTGTTTACCCATGGAGTTCGTGGAAGAACGTCTTCAGTCCGGGTTGGTACGTCAGTACACCCAGCGAGGTGAAAGTAGGGTCACCAGTACACCCGAGCACTACCGCAGTCAGTGCTGCCGATCCTCCACTTCAGGATTTCCCCATCTTGACTCAAGATGGGGAAATCCTGAAGTGGAGGATCGGCAGCACAAGATTCTTGAGCTCAAAATTTCCCCAATTTCCCCATTGCCTAAAACGGATTTCCACACAATTTCTCCCTGCCATTTTTCTTAATAAAAATCATTGTTAAGAACACGAAATCGGAACCTGATTAGAAACGGCAGAAAAGAAACGGTACCTGGCTAGAAAAAACTGTTATTCAAAGACAAAATTTGAATTATTATACAATCTCACATCAATTGACGAGAAGGCAAAGGGTTGAAACCCCTCTCTTCAGAGTGAGAGATTGGCATTGGCCAAGAAGGTGGAAGGATTCTTCGAGATTTGTTCTAATTCGTCTTGGTTTCGAGCATGATTCAGCTTAATTATTATGGTCGGGACCAAACCAATTCAGAACAAATGAGAAGAATCTCATCCGAGTCACCCCTGAAGTGAAAATTTTTTGGTGGCGATGACAGTTTTCTTCTTTTGAGCAGGAGTTGGTTCGTGAGGTGCTTCGTGGTCACTTAGAGTCACATTAGTAGAAGGCTTTGGTCGTTGTAACAAACATTTATCCATTTTCTATTATGGTTATTACACTTTTCAACTTGCAACGCAACGAATACCTAAGGAATTAGAGGAACACGCGGTCGCGGAAATCGTGGAAGTTAGGTTCTTTTCTGGTTCAGAGTTCAGCTGCTGTGGTTGTTGCCATCTTTGTGTTGAAGGTTACTAACCCGTCGCGTTAATTTACTATGCAGAACATCATAGTAAATTAGTATAGTAGGTAGGTACGTACCTACTTCATTTTTCATCCTTTAATTAATTAGGTAATTCTCGTTACCAAATTTCTTAAAAGTTCACGGCTCGACGGTGAAATTTCCCCATAATTTCCCCAAAAAATCCATTTCCCCATTTTGGTTTTAGAGTAGGTAGGTGAAATTTCCCCATTTTGGGGAAATTTCCCCATAATCGGCAGCACTGACCGCAGTACACCCAGAGAAGAATCGGACTTATGACGCGAGTACACCTGAACGAGTTGTAACGCGAGTGCACCCTATGTCTGCGGACATACGTTTGCCCCAGCTCATGAATAGTAGGTACGTTAACTACAGGTTCGCCTTCAATCTAGCTAAAGCAGGTTTGCCCTCAATTTGGTTAGTCGTGGATCCTCCACGACTAAAATGCAGTCTAGCTAAAGCAGTTTAGCTAGAAATACGGGTTCGCCCCTCAATTTGGTTAGTCGTGGATCCTCCACGACTAAAATGAAGTCTGGCTAAAGCAGTTTAGCTAGAAATACGGGTTCGCCCCTCAATTTGGTTAGTCGTGTCATTAAAAAAAAGAAAAAAAAAAGTGGTTAGGACAATGTACATCCCGGTTTGAAAGTGGGTCCGTCACCATGTTCCAGTTTTTGCAAATGGTGAACATCAAATTATCCTTTATATTGACGTTTTTGACGATTCGTCAATGATTATGAGAATCTCATGTTGTTCACAGAAAATAAATATGGTTGACATTGAAGTTATCGTCCTCTCATGGGTGTACTCACGTACTGCGGGTGTACTCACGTGGTTTCTGTCTGGGTGTACTGAAGTCATGCGGGTGTACTCACGTAGTTTTGGTCTTAACCGCTCGGGTGTACTCGTGCGTTTTCCGTTCAGTCCACGGGCTGATGCCCTTCTTGCCTCTTTTGGCTTCCGAGACTGCGGAAGCATTGTTTTCACTTTCGAAATGAAAAAAATTTTGTTCTCCAAAATCAAATTTCCACTCACGTTTTGCGTTTCAGAGCCTCCTGAACAAATTTGGTTCCGTGTCTGTCTGTCGGTCTGGCGGTCTGTCTGTCCGCATTTCCTTGCCACTCCCATAACTTCCACAAGTTTGATCGGATTTCATTCAAATTTTCAGGAATTGTGTGGGTATAGCCCTAGATGCCCCCTATCAGTTTCATCACGATTGAATCAGCGGTACGCTCAGCGTATGCGCGAACGTAATTTCCTGGCCGCAGCCATAACTCCCACAATTTTGATCGGATTTCAATCAAATTTTCAGGAATTGTGTGAGTATGGCTCTAGATGGTTCCCTATCAGTTTCATTAAGATTGAATCAGCGGTACGCTCAGCGCATGCGCGAACGTAATTTCCTTGCCATAGCCATAACTACCACAATTTTGATCGGATTTCAATCAGGAATTGTTTGCGTTTAGCTCTAGATGGTCCCATATCAGTTTCATCACGATTGCATCAGTGGTACTCCCTGCGCATGCACGAACGTAATTTTCTTGTTGTTTTCACAACTACGTTCATTTTGAACCTGGCACGAGGAAGCTCATGTGCCATTGCATTGGCAGTGAATTTCCATTAAATGCCAAATTTTGGTTTGTCTACAGTAGTTACCTAGCTAAATAGAGGTCAAAGCTATTATTAGCATTTCAGAATAACCGAAAAAAGAGTCCAGGGGAAGAACCCCGTCATTGACTGAAAGCTGATTCCGAGAAAAACGGATTTTAAAGTTTACCAACTGTAGTTGGGAAGAACCCCGTCATTGGGAATACCCAGTAGTTTAATCTGTGGAATACCCTGCTTCCCTGCTGCAATGACGGGGTCCTTACTACCTACTCGCGCTGTCGATCACAACACGGTTGTTTTACCCTGGACTCTTCAAATGTCAACACTAAAAGCGCCCTCACCAACAAAGCGTCCATTGGTTTGCCGTGTTCGATCTTTTTGATCTTTGGGGTGCTCATAATCCTGAATTTGAGTTCTTCTCTAAGAATCCCGATTAGGGTAATCATCAAATCGACCCTGACTTGCGCAATTTCTTCGCTATTTGACTTGTACGAGTCCAATTTCTCGATCCATTTCCTTGCAATCTTTCTTTCTAACAATTGGACGTTCATCAGATGAGGCTTAACAAGTTAGGAGAGATATTAGGAGAGATAGGTACCTACCTACCGGGTGGCGGGAAACGGAGGCCTACTTTTTAAGATAATGGCATAGGTACGTATTGTATTGTAATATTATCAGGTTGAAATGAATAATTCATTTCAATTATTGCAAAACTTTTGCAATAATAATTATTGCAACAATTATTGGAACATTTAATGTACGTTAGGATTGGAAATTTGTTGGGAACCTCCGAAGGGAAAAATTAGAGCGGTTCGAGTTTGGGATCATGGAGCGACGGGTTTGGGATTGTCAGGCAACTGATATAATATAATATATTATACTTGGGATGATTCCGTGGACATAGCGCACGTGGAGTTAGCGCACCGTGGTCCTAGCGCACATTGGTGCGAAACCAGTTGGCGCGAAATTAATTGGCGTGGCGATAGCGCACAAGCTGAGGTATGAATGGGGTGGCCTACACACATTGAACTCTAGATTCTGTGGATTACGTGTCAGTTTATCATTTTTACGGTATTCTGATGGGCAGTGGTTGGATAATAATGAGCTCCCACTGTCATCCCACTCTGTGTGTGGCCATCGCCATAGAACAAAATTTGTTATTCCACCCACCCAGTGGAGGGGTGGAACTCAAAATTCAACCAAGCAGTGGGTATAAATACCCCAAACGTATATTTTTGACATTTCATGTCTTTGCTATGGCACATAACCAAATTTTCGTTATGTCACGTTACGTTACGTAACGAAATATGCTCAATGATTATTATGATTCGTAGAAGTGAGGTAGGTAGGTACCTATATGATTATAGCTGAAATTTGGCTATATGATTATTATGATTTGGCTGGTAGACTCCTTAGGACGTGAACAATAAGGTGCACAGGGTTTTGATCAGCTGAGTGGCTCCTGAAGTTAACTTCTTTCCTATCAACCCTAGGAAGCTGAAATTTGGCTGGTAGCCTCCAATTGGTGCTAAAAACCGTGAACAATATGGTGCACAGGGTTTTGATCAGCTGAGTGGCTCTTGAAGCTAACTTCTTTCCTATCAACCTTAGGAAACTGAAATTTGGCTGGTAGCCTCCAAAGGACGTGAACAATAAGGCGCAGAGGGTTTTGATCAACTGAGTGGCTCCTGAAGCTAACTTCTTTCCTATCAACTGTGGAAAGCTGAAATTTGGCTGGTAGCCTCCTTAGGACATGAACAATAAGGTGTGCAGGGTCTTGATCAGCAGAGTGGCTCCTGAAGCTAACTTCTTCCCTATCAACCGTAGGAAGCTGAAATTTGGCTGGTAGCCTCCTTAGGACGTGAACAATAAGTTGTACAGGGTCTTGATCAGCTGAGTGGCTACTGAAGCTAACTTCTTTCCTATCAACCGTAGGAAGGTGAAATTTGTCTCGTTAGGACATGAACAACAACGCTACTGGAGTAGGTGATGTAGTCTTTTTGGTTATCTTTTTCGTAGCCATTGTGGAACACCGAAATCTTGAAGTATATGGAAGTATTCACTCATGCATCCAAATTTGAAAACAGTTGAGTGTTACCTAGGTAATCAATGCTACCGGGGCATCAAAATATGAAAATAGTTGATTGTTGTCTACGCAATCAATGGTTAGTGGGGTTAATGTACTGTCATGTAGAACATATAACATATAACATACCGTTCTTTTACTACCCACGACGATATATGAAGAGTCCAGGGGAAAAACCCCGTCATTGATACAAAGCTGATTTTGAGAAAAATGAATTTTAAAGTTTACCAACTCACAGAAACTTCAAAAACGATTTTAAAAATACAAAAAATGTTTTATTTGAACCATCAACTATGCAGATTCACAATATGTTTCCCGAATAACCATTTTTCAAACTATTAAATGATATTTTATACATAATTCTGAACTTATAATGCGAATTTTAACCCTCTTTTACTCCTAAACCAAACAATGGAGAGACTCAAGTATTTTGAAGAATGCAAAACGTATGTTAATATCCACAAAATACCAAAAAAATTGCTTTGTACAATTTGTACACTGTGTATTTGGTTTTACAAAATATTTACCAAAAAAAAAAAAAAAGGTTTTTACGAACGAAAACTAGGATTCAAAAACGCTGCAAATTTTACTCAAGGGTTTATTATTCTTTGATATAGGTTACTTGTGCAAAAATTATTTCTGTGTCAATGGAAAAAATTTTGGAAAAAAAAAGTTTTTTGGATTTTCTTTTTTCAAAAAAATTTTTCAAAATTTATTTTTAGGTACTCGAAAAATATTTAACCTCCTGGGATCCTTAAAAAATCCCATTTTTAGTAGTTCCTACCATGAAAGCCCTATAGATCGCCACAGTGAAATCGGATCGTTCCGGGACTTCGAAAACGACACCTAACTCGACCCCATAGCTAAAAGCCTTCAAAAACCCCCTCTCATAGCCCCATTTTAGCCCCATAGCGCCCCATGGGTTTGGGCGATCGGACTGAAAACCTTGCGGGAACAACTAGATGGTAAACCGAGTATTTTGTCAAAATTTTAGATTTAAAAAAAAATTCCTACTGCCCAAAACGGCAACACACAAGATGATGAGATAAGGAGGGGCGCACGCTGCAGCGTTGGTTGGGGCCTTTTAAACTGCAATGACGGGGTTCTTCCCTGCACGCGCTGTCGATGACGGGGTTTTTCCCCAGTACTGCTAATATTCAACCCAATATTTCGCTGAGATGATGTGGTTATTCTCCAAAACCGATGGCTTCGTCGGATTCTACGCCTCAAAATCCTTTAGAAACCACTTCGTACCTGATTCACCCCAAAATGTCGATGACGGGGTTTTTCCCCTGGACTCTTCATATGTATGGATGTAAATAATAAATAAAAATATGAGTTTAATTTTTGTTTTCTTTGTATTGAAAAAAATGTAATTCACAGAGGAAGACAAGATTGCTAGAAGATGGAAGGGAAGAAGGAGGGAGGGGAAAGACATGAAATGTCCTAATGCGTTGCAGACTTGTATGCAAGCGTTTTGTTCAGTTTATACTTATCTCAAAAAAAGTGTTTGCTCCTAAAATTAAAAGAAGGTGCCCAGGAGGTACAAGGGAAAATCATGAGAGGTGATCTAGGCTTTTTGGGAAACAAAAGAAAAGGTTCATCCGTCCAACGAGACCTTAATATTGCTGCGGCTCTTAAAACTTACGACTCCGACCACGACTTCAAAAAGTGCCTCAAAACTTTATCGTATTTGACAAAATTAGGATGATGGTTGGGACAACAGCAGGGATTGACAAGGGTTTATTCGACCTACTTCAAACAGAGACCATCGGACCTTAATGAAGAATCCCCTATGCTTAAGTTCTACTACTTTCACTATGTTGTATTAAATACTGTAAATTTTACTGCTACACTGCCTCCCCCTTTCCTGTGCGCTATCCCCACGTGCGGTAAGTCCACAGGTGCCACCGACTTCGAGGTGTGCGCTAACGCCACGAATTCAGGCTGTGCGCTACCGCCACGTGCGCTAGGTCCACGCCACCCTTGGGGGATCACGTCGTAGGTATATATACTATACTCATATTATGAGAAATAACTCGAGTTTGAGATCATGATATTATTACACTCATTTCACCAGAGTATCTGTTTAATCAGAATAATTCTGACAATTATTGTTGATTATAGGTACCTATTCGTCGTCATTCGTTCATGATGCAGTCATTCGGGTCAATAACTTCGCTTGTAGGGTCATGTTTTTGGAGCGTATCTAAAGCTCACGCTTGTTAAGGCGCGTCCACACTAGTAACAAAACGTGTTACAAACAGACAAACGGGCATAGGACCTACCCTCCGCGGGAGCTGCATACTAGGGATGGGAAAAAACGCGAAACAGTTTCACGAGAAGAAACGTTGAAACAGTTTCACTTAATCTGGAATAGCTGTTTCAAAAAAACGAGTAGCCATTGCGAACGGGAACGGCTCTTTTCCCTGTTTCGGTTTCGTTTCATGCAACCACCAAGGTTGCCAACAGAACAGCTGTCTTCCAGATTTACCTGTTTCCACAGACTTTTCAGATCGTCATACCACAGCAGGGTATATAAGTAAAACTATCCTCATCACGACAAAGTACTGTGGTTGCAATGATTTCGACTGTAATTCTACGTATGTTTGGGTCGTTCTAACTGCAACTCAGGGTTGGTATTTTGGTGCTGCCCGAGCTTGAGCTTATCATGTTAAATCGTTATCATTGGCTCGGAAAGTTAAAACGAAAATTTATACGATCCGACGGTGTACTGTCGTCAAAATACCTAATGAATAGTGGTGATGTGAAGATTGTTCTCTAATAATTATTCTTTAGTCTATCTTCACCTTCCTAATATTTTTGGTTGTGATATTCAGCTTCATGAAACAGCTGTGGTTTTTATGTTGCTACCATAGATAGTCGTAAATTAAGTCGCATCAGAATTGCTGCGATAATACGTTGATGAAACATTTATAGTGAATATAAATATTCAATTTAAGAGATATTTTTTTCACGTTTATTCTATTTCTAATTTTCTATTATACCTAATTTTTGAAAGAAAGAAAGAACACTATTAAATTTTTCTATTCTGTCTAGTCGAGAACCATTCCGTCATATTGATAGAGAGAATAATGCCTAAATTTGAAAAAGTGCTGTGTTTAATAAATAAATTGAATGAGACTGATCAGGAGTTTTATTTTCGTTACCTAGGTACCTACTCCCAATTCTTTTCTTTTTTTAAATTATAAACTACCATATTACGGTAGGTAATCTTTCTGTTCTCCAAAGTTCTTGAAACGCCCACAATTGTTAATTTATTCTTTAAAGAATAAATAAAAATACTAAAAATAGACCCAGACGAAATGAAAAGAAACCCCGTTAGAAAACGAAACGGTTTCGCAACAGCTTGAGCTGAGGAGAACAAGAAGCAGTCTGAGGCGCGACGAAACCGTTTCGCCGAAACACATTGCACAACAATAACAGAAACAGAAACCGAAACGGTTTCGGTTTCTGTTTCTGTTATTGTTGTGCAAGCCTGCTTCAGTTCTTTCGAAACGCATTGACGCTGAAACTGTTATTTTGAAACAGTTTCCCCGAAACAGTTTCATTCTACGAAAAAACTGTTTCGTTTCATTTCTTAAAAGAAACCGAAACGCCCATCCCTACTGCATACATCAGCGCCTGACCGAGATCCCGAAGCCGGTGCCTGTCGCGATCCCAAGACAGTAACCGAAATGAGCCCCAAAAGTTATATAGCTGGACGAACTGAGCCCCGTGACCGGACGAAATGAGCCCAGAATTTTTTCGAGGGAATTTTGGTAGCGGACTAAATGAGCTCCGGATTTTTTCGAGGGAATTTCGGTAGCGGACAAAATGAGCCCCGGATTTTTTTGTGTGGGAATTCTGGTAGCGGACGAAATGCGCCCCGGATTTTTGTAAGGAAAAATTTGATTGATGAGCCCCATTTTTGCATAAATTTATTATGATGTCAAAAATCAAATTACAGCCAACGGTCGTCAAAAATACATCAAAAATGCTTAAATATTATAAAATGTCAACTGCAACAATAATATTATGGCCACAAACGTGCAAACAAAGGTCCGACGGTCCCTTGCGGTAGTGTGAGGACAATCCGAAGAAGAGCGAATAGTAATGGAACATACCTACTGATTGTTAATGAAGCCATGCACACTAAACAACTGGTTGAAGAACGCTGGGCAGCTTTTAAAATTTAAAATTTAATGTTCCGTCAACAAAAATGCTGTGACATGCTTGCAACGCTTCCATGTTCGAAGAACACGCAAATATAATGGTACCAGTGTCAACATCACTTTTAAACAGAAATTCCTCACCTCGACTAGGCTTTGTATGGTACTTTTCTACTCCCAAGTGGCATTCCTCGCGAGGTTTAGGTACCTAACTTAGGCCCAGACTTCATCCTTTCATAATACAGGTTTGTACGGATTCGGTCATAGTCATAATATGACTATGACTTCATATTATGAAGTCAAGCGATCACTGAAATCCTTAGCTTCTTCCTGAATCACTTTTCGTGGAAGTTCGTGAACTACTCATCGTTCACAATCCCGATCACGCGGGGCTCATTTCGGCCGCGACCGAAATTCCATCTACAAAGGTCGGGGCTCATTTCGGCCGAGCCTCAAATTCCCTGAAAAAAAATCCGGGGCTCATTTCGTCCGGTAAGTACTAACTTTTCTCCGAAAAAAGCCGGGGCTCATTTCGTCCGCCTATGCGATTTTTGGAGCTCATTTCGGAAACTCCCGATCCCAAACCCGTCGCGTTTTCAGAGCCCATGATCCCAAACTGCCAAAATTATGATGGTAGGGTGTAGTGGGGTTTTTCAGTAGGTAGTTGAACTTTGTACCTACTTGATTTTCAGCCGTCACCTACTGTGATCTTACTAAAATCCGGTCAATGACTAGGGCCCGGACTGCTCTAACACTGGGCCTGGAATCAATAGAACCTACCTACCTACCTAGTAGAAATGCGACTTGATAAGTCAAAGTGAATTTTACTTACCGCGATCATTCAACGAGTCAGCTATTCTTATGGCCACAGCTACACGAGATGCAAATTGTTGGTTCAATTTTTCCATTTTGGTGTTAGTTGGCGATTCTGAAGAATTACGTGGTGAGCACAACGAGTTTTACGTTTCTAATGTAATGTGATTCTCCAATGAATTTGTTTACCTCTGCGTTATTGTGGTAAAATCCGGTAACCAAAATGGTGTTAAATTCTGACTCACAATGGTCATGGCTGTCCACATTTTGTATTCGTACATTTCGTTGTGTACCTACCTACCTACATAACATTTTGATAAGACGAGGTTTGCTGCGATGCGAGGAATAGTGACCACAGTTGCTGCAAAATACTGAACCTAGTGAACAGGTAGAGAAAAAATTGGATTGTCATTTTTGAAAAATGATTTTTCGTACCTACCTACTTCGAAGTAGTATTCAGATCTGAATACTAACAATAACTCCTATTTATGTACCTATATCACATTGTGGATAAAATTTATCCGATAAATCATCCACTCTGTAAGCAATAACAGCGAACGGAAGATAGAAGCGCTTCCTCGCTCGTCTGCTAGATTGCTGGGCAACAAGCGCACAGTGAATCGAGAATGTGACAAAACTCATAAAAGTGAAGTTTTGAATAATTCAATTATTGGCTTCGGTGGGCTATGTCTTGTCATTAGGGGATACCCGAGGAAGGTCAAAACTATTGGTCATTCTCAACAAAAGGGCAAATTTCAAAGGTTGAAAATGACCAGATCATCAAGTTGGGAGAAAAATAATTTTTCTCCCAACTTGATGATCTGGTCATTACACTTATTGTCAAATTATTTGAAAAAAAAAAAAAAAAATCGGCGATTCTCTGACAGCCGGAGATAACTATAATAATATTATATATATTATGCTCAGTTGAGATCAATCTCCACTATCCACCCAGAAAATTTTAAATTTTCACAAACTATGCCATGTAGCCATACACACTGTGGTTATCATCATAGCCAACATAGCTAACATGCATAGCTGCTTGGCTGTGGTTATCTTTGTAACCATCACAAACTATGCCATGTAGCTCCAGACTTTGGCTTACTCAGAAACCCACAACGTTATAAAAAACACAGTTTATTCATGTATCATGTAAGTGTCCGGATAATTCACCACCATGAACTATCCATTTATATCTCATGTATGTATAATATACATTATAATATTATTATAGCTATCTTGCATAGCTGCTTGACTGTGGTTATCTTCGTAACCAACACAAACTATGCCACGTAGCTATACACGCTGTGTTTATCATTCAAACTTGGTGCAAAGATTTTGATGAGAAATCCGATATCAGGGATCAGACCAAAACATCCGTAGATCTGCGGATGTATCCGTAGGGTTGACAACCCTGACTACGATTAACAACACGGCGATGCCAGCGCCGTGAATCCCTAGCGGCAGGGAACCAAACTAGGGATTGGCTCAGGGACTTGACGTTTGTCAAAAACTCCGTTTGTCTTTTCACGCCTAATAATATTATAAACGGTACGGCGTTTTTTCTGGAGGGTTTCGCGCGTTCCGGGGACGGACATAGGTTAGGTTCGACAATTAATTCTGTGTGATTAAGAAATTATTTTTGAAAAACAAAAATTCTGTACAATACCTGGGTACCTAATTGTTTTGGACAGATGTGGGACCTCGAAGAATGGATTTTACGTCCAAAATTATTCGAAAGACGAAACCTTATTCGACCTCCAGGGATCCTTCTAAAATCCCATGAAAGCCCTTTAGATCCCCTCAGTAAAATGGGATCGTTCTGGGACCCCCAAAAATGGATGCTGCGCCCAAAAATACTTCGAAAATGACCAGTTCGAAAACCTAACTCGACCACATTGCCGAAATCCTTCAAAACGCCTCCCGTGCCCCCATTTTTGCCCCATAGCCCCCACGGGTTTGGGCGATTGGGCAGAAAACCTTGTGGGTACAACTAGATGGTTGACCGGATGTAATCTAGACATCTCAAAACGTATAATGTCAAATTTTGAGGCCGATCTGAATTTTCGACCTCCGTCGCAATTTTCATAGGACCTATTATCACCTATCACCTTCCAAGAAAAATTAACCAAAATTTGTTTGGGTTACGTTTTCCACGAAGGGAGATTATTTTTTCTTTGGGGGGATTCCTGGTGAGTCGGGGGGATTATACGCATGGTGTTTGGCAGCACTGGTTTGACCAGTCGTTTCCGCGCCGCTCGATATGCTCCGCGGAGCAGCGTTGCCAACCCTACCACAATTGTGGTAAATCTACCGCTTTTCAATCACATCTACCACTCTACCGCTTTGGCACGAAAATCTACCACTTTTGGTTTATTATTCTTGGAATAATAGGTACTTCTATGTTTTCGCGACGGGGGTCGACGACTCCGATCTGGCTCAAAATTTGACATTATCCGTTTCAAGTGGTCTACATTCTAAATCCGAAATGTCCGTCCGCCGTACGCCGTACGCCGTCCGCCGTCCAGGCCGTTTTGGGCAGTAGGAATTTTTTTAAAAATCTGAAATTTCGACAAAATACTTGGTTTACCATCTAGTTGTGCCCGCAAGGTTTTCAGTCCGATCGCCCAAACCCGTGGGGCTATAATGGGGCTACGGGAGGGGTTTTTGAAGGCTTTTAGCTATGGGATCGAGTTAGGTGTCGTTTTCGAAGTATTTTTGGACGTAGAATCCATTTTTTGGGGTCCCGGAACGATCCGATTTCACTGGGGCGATGTTTAGGGCATTCGTGGGGCTAAAAATGGGATTTTTGAATGATCCCAGGATGTTAAATATTTTTCGAGTAAAAAATACAGAATTTTTGAAAAAACACATTTTTGAACAAAAAATAAAATAAAAAAATTTTTGAAATAAAAATCCAAAAAAAATTTTTTTTTTAAATTTTTTCATTGACAGAATTTAATTTCTGCACAAGTAACGTATATCAAAGAATAATAAACCCTTGTGTAAAATTTGCAGCGTTTTTGACATTTTCTCAAATCGCACTGTTTCATACCTATTTTGATGCATTATTCTTGGCACAACTAGAGGGTAAACCAAGTATTCTGGCAAAATTTCCGATTAAAAAAAAAATTCCTACTGCCCTACATAATAATACACCAATGTAATCGCGACGGGGGAAGACGTCTCCGATCGGCCTCAAAATGTGACATTATCCGTTTCAAGAGGTCTACATTCTAAATCCGAAATGTCCGCCGTCCGAGCCGTTTTGGGCAGTAGGAATTTTTTTAAAAATCGGAAATTTTGACAGAATACTTGGTTTACCATCTAGTTGTGCCCGCAAGGTTCTCAGCCCGATCACTCAAACCCGTGGGGCGCTATGGTGCTAAAATGGGGCAACGGTAGGGGGTTTTTTAAAAAGGCTTTTGGCTATGGGATCGTGTTAGGTGTCGTTTTCGAATTATTTTTGGACGTAGAATCCATTGTTTGGGGTACCGGAACGATCCGATTTCAATGTTGCGATCTATAGGGCTTTCATGGGGCAAAAAATGGGATTTTTGAAGGATCCCAGGAGGTCAAATATTTTTCAAGAAAAAACGATAAATTTGTGAACTTTTTGAAAAAAAAAAGGCCCCCAAAAAAAAATTTTCCTAAAATGTTTTTCTTTGACAGAAATTTCTGCACAAGTAACCTATATCAAAGAAAACTGGTGTGTGGTTTTATGAAACCACGGTAAAAGTGAAACTTTTTTCCCACTAGTCTCTCCGGCCCGCTTCGCTCGCTCCCCTAGTGGGGTACGTAGCATCGATGGACACGTTTTTTATGTCTAGTCCCCCCCCCCCCCCCCCCACATTTCCTACTCATTCACCTACCCTTGTATCTCTACCCACGGCTTCATTTTGGCGTTTTCTCAAATTGATTTCTAACGTGGCAACTGATAACAACAAAACAAGCGGCATTGTTTACTGCATCCATTAATAACATCAATAAATATAAAATGGGGACATAATGACAAAGAACAAGTACGAAAGAAATGCGTGATAAATCGAGAGCTTTCCAATGAATGGTGAACGATTTTTGTACGATTATAACTGGCGAAGATGAAGTTCCGTAGCAACGAATCGGTTGTAAGCGAAAATCAACGGTAGCGTGACGGGACAAGAAATGACACACAGACCAAAAAATTTGAGACGATATAATAAAAGTTTCACTTTAATAATAAACCCATGTGTAAAATTTGCAGCGTATTTTCTTGTACAGATAGACCTTGTATACCTATACATCTACCGCTTTTCTGCAACTTTTCTCCCGCTTTTTGATCCAGACTGGTTGGCAACACTGCCGCGGAGCAGTCGTCGACTCAGTTTCCTCTCTGTTACTCTGTGCGTCGACTAGTGTGTGACGGAACTTCAGTCCGTTTGGGACTGTCTTCGTGTCTCGCCCGGATTTATATTCTTGTTTGTGCTGTCCGCGTCTTCACGAGTACACCATGTTCCCAATGATCTGACGTACTTAACCCGGGGGCCGGAGATGTCTATGAAGGTGAGACGAACACTCTAGTGTACGCGTTACGATAGTGTTATCACTCATTGATGCAGGCCACAAGTTGATAGTAGAGCCGGCTTTACAATCCGCTAGTTAGCAAAAGTGGGACTCGTGAACATTGTACCTTATTCATTTTTGGTTAATAATTATTGTTCTCAGAATAATCAGCCTTGACGGGCCTCAAAAATTTTGATTGGTCTCATAATTTGTCCCGGTACCTACGTTTGAAGGGGTCAAAGTGTCCGTCCGCCGTCCATGGCGTTTTGGGCATTAGGGATTTTGTTTTTTTAACCTCAAATCTTGTCAAAATACTCCTCTCCATTGTTCCCGCAAGCTTTTCAGCCGGATCACTCGTACCCGCGGGGCTCTGATGGTGATAGGGGAGGGGTTTTGATTCAAAACTTTTGAAGGTTATAAGTTATAGGTAACTCTCCCCATGGGTTATAAGTTATAACTTATGGGTTATATAGTTATAACTTATAACTTATAACCCATGGGGAGAGTTACCTACCTAGGTAGGTGTTGTTTTTGGACGTAGGTAGAATCCTTTGTTGAGGTTCAGAACAAACTGATCTCACTGTGGGGATTTTGTAGGATGCCGGCTGGTCTAATAAGGTGTCGTTTTCCGAATAATTTTGGACGAAGAATCCTTTTTCGGGGTTCCTTATCTCTTCAAATAATAGTACCTATCCAGAACTACCTACAGTTTTTTTTTAATAAAAAAATAAATATATATGTATAATATACATAAAATATATTATATTTTGAAAGACCTGACAGAATTAATTTTTGCACAATTTTTACCTACCTCCTGTTTGACTTCTCTTACAATTTTAAACTCTTGGTTATTGTTTTATACGTACCTACTTTGAATTCGTGATCCCTGAAGGAATAAAATAAAATTTTGTTCTATGGAATTTTAAAATGTCAGGCGATTAGGTACATAGGTATTATTCTTGGAATAATACCTAGGTATGTAATCGCGTCGGAGGTCGAAAATTCTGATCGGCCTTAATAGTTCATTAAATTATTTACGTTTCATGAGGTCTGTATTCCAAAAACGAAATGTCCGTCCGAGCCATTTAGAGCAGTAGGATTTCTTTTTTATTTTGAAATTTTGACAAATTACTCGGTTCGTCATCTACCCGTAGTTGTGCCCGCAAGTTTTTGAAGCGAAGATTTTATACGGACGCCCCCCCTCTCGCCGCTCGGGTAGTCTCCCAGTGAAAATCGTGAGTCGGTGAGTGAGTCTCGCGTGAGTCACGGCTCTTCCAACCCGCCGCTGTCAAGGAAGTCGGAAAGACATACTCAGAACGGGTGGGGCTTCATGGACCTTACAACGGTGGAGGAGGCGGGGAAATTTTGAAGCGAAGTCTTTTTTTTTTGCCGACCTTTTAGCTACGAATAGGGGGGGGGGGGGGGGGTCGCAGACCCCCCCCCCCCCCCCCCGTCCGAATAAGCGCTCGGCCGAGCGGAGCGAGGCCTTATGTCTGATTAAGCGGTCTGCTTTGAGAACTCCCCCGGCCGAGCGAAGCGAGGCCCTACGGGGGGTCTGGGGGCGGAGCCCCCCAGCTGGGTGCGTAGGCGAGCAAAGCGAGCCGGAGCATCTAGTAGGACACTATACTGGCAGCTGATTTTTGCAAAATGATAAAAGCTTCGCTTTTTTTTTTGTGACTCGTTCCTTTTGATGACGGATAACAGGCGAGCGAGATAGCGCACTGTTTATTTCCGGGCGGGTCGAAGGCCATTTGCATGGTGCACACGTCATGGCAGACACTCCGAAGATGTCTTCGTTCAGGGCGGTTTTGCAGTACCTGCTCAGCATTTTCGGGACGGCTCTTCTCCCTTTGGCCATCCCCTGGGCCATTTATTTGATTTGCAAAGGACGCCGGTTCAAATCGCTCGAAGGAAAAGTAAGCTCATTAATCTGAGTGAAATGTTTGTTTTTCTTGGTGACTTTGGAAAATCATGTTGTGTAGATGGAGTGGATCACATCGTCAGGCGAGGGCCTGGAGGAGATTGGCAGGCTCGTTGTTCAGTTTCCTAATCGCGACGGGGTTCGAACATTTTATTTTTATTGCCCTCAATGGTGGAAGATCACTTAGTTCGCAGCATGTTGAGGATCGTGTTTGCAACGTTTGTTGCGCTTTGCTCAAAGGGGCGAGTGAGATGTCGTTTCTTATGTAATTCGGGGCGACTAAGTGATTCATGTGGGCTCTATGTACAACAGTCCTTGGGGCTTCTTAGGGGCTACAATTCGAGTCGTCTTCGATGCACTTCCAGACGTGGAATTGGTTTTAGGGGTTGCCAGACCTGTCCGATCTCCTCTTGGGGCTTCGAAGGGGCTACCGTTGAGGTTTTGAGTTAGCGACTAAAGTAAGGCATCGTTCTCGAGGTACCTACGTTTAGACGCCAAAAAGGTTATCCCAGAGCTGTCAGCACTCACCATTTGATCGATTGAGTTGTCATTTTCGAGCGAATTTTGGACGTAGAATCGGTTTGAAGTGTTTTCCAAACCTGTCAGATCTCACCGTAGCACAGTGGGGTGAAAACGCAAAAAATCGCTTATACGCTCATAAGTCGAATTTTTGAATGTTTAGATTTGTTCCAAGTGATGGTAGAATATTTATTTTATTTTATTGTATTCGGTAATAAAAAAATTATGATTGATTAATTCATTGAGCCCGATAGCCCACACCCATGGGGCTGTAGGAAAGGGTTTTGAAGGTTTTCGGGTATGGGGTAGAGTTAGATGTCGTTTTCAAAGTATGTTTTTTTGCTCAAGGACTCCATTTTCGGGAGTCTCAGAACGATCCGATTTCACCGTGGGGATAATATATTATATGGGGCTACAAATGTGATTTTTGGAGGATTGCAGGAGGTAAAATAAGGTGTCGTTTAACGTACATAGTATAGAAAAAACAATTTTTTCTTCTAATTTTTTTAAAGCTTTTCTTAATACTTAATGAGAGAATTAATTTTTCTCAATTAACCTACCTCGGTATATCGAAGAATAATAAACCGACGTGTAAAATTTTCAGCGTTCTGCATAATTGATTCAATTTATGATAATTTTTTATGTAAAGGATGTCGTAGTTGACTACGGATTTTTTTTCAAAACCTGAAAATTCCACGAAAACAGTTCCATCCATTTCATCCCCGTCAAGAAAACAGTAACTGTGAATAATGAGACTATTCCATTATTCACATTAAATGTGATTTTACACTAACCTCAACTAAATCGTTGTCTTTTTTTGTGCCCCACTTCGAGTAGACAGCTGTCTAGTTCTGATCTATTCCAAGACTGCCTGGTCCATTTATGTAACGTCACAATTAAAATATAAATAACTCTTGGAGTTCATCGGCCTCGAGCCATTTTGTAAACTAACCGCCAGCAGTAGCAAGACTTTCTGTTTCATGTACTCATCCAGTTGAGGTTAGATTTAAATCAATCCTGTTGGAGGATATTTACCTAATCCATGAAGGTTTAGCGGATCCCGAGAAGTTGAAATTTCTCGAAGTTCTTATTGCCACATTTAATTCATTTTTTCTGCCTGCAAAAAAGATGGGGGGGGGGGGGGGTTCTTAAATTAAGAATCTCCCTCCCAAAGTCAGATTTGAAAATGTGAAAACCTTTATTAGAACAGAGTAGAATAGAATATTAAATATTTTTAGAAATAGAATATAAATACACTGCCAAGGAGATGGCACAGCAGCTTCCTCGTTACAATCAAAGTGACACCATTATAAAATGCGCTGAGCATTACCCTGATTCAATCTTAATGAAACTGATCATCTAGAGCTATACCCACACAATTCCTGAAAATTTGATTGAAATCCGATCAAAATTGTGAAAGTTATGCCTGTTTCAAGAATTTCACGTTAGCGCATGCGCAGAGCGTACCGCTGGTTCAATTTTTTACCCAAAGCCTGGGTAATCATCTACGGCACAACCCGCGTAATCCCTGAAAATTTCATCAACATCGGATCAATATTGGCTGAAATCCCCACTCCTTCCCTTCTTTAGGGAAGGAGAGGGGGTTGAAGGAGGGGAAAACGGAAAAAATCCTTGAGGTCGCTCAACCTATCTCAGAACGTACATCATTTTTGAATTTCTCAAGATTTTCAAGAATATATATATAAATTACGTTCGCGCATGCGCAGGGAGTACCACTGATTCAATCTTAATGAAACTGATAGGGAACCATCAAGGGCTATACCCACACAATTCCTGAAAATTTGATTGAAATCCGATCAAAATTGTAGGAGTTATGGCTGTGGCAAGGAAATTACGTTCGCGCATGCGCTGAGCGTGCCGCTGATTCAATCGTGATGAAACTGACAGGGGACCATCTAGAGCTATACGCACACAATTCCAGAAAATTTGATTGAAATCCGATCAAAATTGAGAAAGTTATGCTTGTTTCAAGAATTTCACGTTAGCGCATGCGCTGAGTGTACCGCTGATTCAATTGTGCTGAAATTCGTATGGGACCTCAAGGAGCCTGATCCACATATTCCCTCAAAATTTGAGCTAAATTCATTCAAAATTGTGGAAATTAGGGCTGTAACAAGGAAATGCGGACAGACCGACAGACCGACAGACCCACAGACCCACAGACCGACAGACACGAAACCAAATTTGTTCAGTAGGCTATGAAACGCAAAATGCGAGTGGAAATTTTGAATTCGGACAACAAAAATTTTTTTTCTCCCGAAAGTGAACACAAGGCTTCCGCTGCTTCGCAGACTCGGAAGCAAAATAGAATATAAAAAATTTTTTATTTGTAAAAGGCAGTACAAGCGTCGCAGCTACATACTATTATAGTACAGGTCTATAATAGGTAGGTACGTCGCAGCTACTATTGAAGTACCTATAATAGGTAGGTACTTCAATACAACGTATACAGAGGTTAAACCATCGTCAGTTATTGACTTGTGCACGGCCGTTCATTGTTTTGTGTATCGGCGTTGAGTTAATTGCATTTTCTCTCTCATTACCATTATTACAGTCAATATAATAATATGATATAATCGGCTCATATTATGTAATCGGCTCTATAACCAGTCAGCGTATTCTGTATTTTCTAACTTTTGACTTTTGCTCTGATTATTGGCTTTGGCTAATAACAATTCTTGATTCTTGAAGGGACAAGATCGCTAGGGGACCGAGTGTTATGGTCATGAACTCCAGAAACCAGAGGAAGGCTTGCCAAATTGGTCCTCACAAGGTTCAGGACTGCCATGACGTACAAACCCGCAATCGTCAACAGGCCCAGACGAGCAAAGGAGCCTCTACAACTTTCGTTCCACGACAGAAAAGGCCAAGATTCTTACGGATCGCTTTTGCAGTCTGAAGATATTGAGTGTATGGCTCGAATTTCCCCAGGCTATGACGCTTGCTCTGCTCGCGAAGCATGCATGGTAAACCGAAAGCAGCACCCCGTCAGACACCACCCCTCTCAACCTTCCTATCATGTAAATTGAGGAAGACAACCTGGGCACAAGCGCCTCAACATGAGACAACCATGACAGACGGTTATTCACCGTCAAGTCCAGGAAATTAACGGCCTGATCCAAACGTCTGCTCAGGCCCACCTCGATAGTCTGAGTCTTTTTCGAGTTCAAGACCGACACATTGGCGGAGCACCAATTGATTGAGAATAATTCTCAATCAATTGGTGCTCCGCCAATGCGTCGGTCTTGAACTCGAAAAAGACTCAGACCATTGAGAATAATAATTATCAATTATTATTCTCAATCAAAGACGACCAGAATTGCAGATTTTGATGCAACTCTTGTCTCGTAGAACATAGGTGGTTGCGCTCTCCACATTCACTTGTCTGGTGGAGGGCGAGTACTTCTACAAATCTTCCTCCCCTCCCTTCATCTATCACGACTAGCCTTTGACACAAATCCTAGTCTAGCCAGGATCCACGGTTCCTCGCTCTCCCCCTGGCAAGTCCACCCCCTCCCCACGCCTGGCCCCATAACTTGCAGAATTAAGCGAACTTGGTATAAGTACATTTCTTTCGTTTCAAGCTGGGTGGCCAGCGGTGCGTTAAATGCCGGAGCCCCTAACAGCTCAGTTCTCATTGCCTCATACACTGAGCACGTTCAGACAACATGTTCGGCTAGCTCCTGTTCTTCTCCACACGGGCATGACGGATTGTCCCTTCTTGTGAAAAAATTCAGCTTTGAGCTAAATAATAGTGAGCTAGCTAAAAGTTCCCATGGCCGGTGAGTATCTGTGTGATGACATAGTCTGGCTCGAAGTACTGCATGTTCTTCCTCGTCCTGACATCCGGCAAATAGGCATAGGTCAGGCGCCCCTGGGGTCTCTCTTCCCATCGTGTCTGCCACTGGTTCATGACCCAGTCCATTGAGGATGGCTGCATGCTTTCCACTGGCTTACCTGTATCTCTCTAGTACCTGCTACAACTCATGTCTAATCCTGACACTAACCTTTTCTGGCCTACCTCTAGGCCTAGTACCTCTCGGTCCCCTGAATGTAGGTCCTTGACTTGGCTCATTTTCCTGGTATAGGAAGCACCCCGTTATCCATGCCCCAACCTGCCCTCCCCTGCGATCAAGCGGCTCCATTCCCCATGCTCCCCTATCCCTATGGACTCGACGTTCAGTGCATTGGGGCTCGTAGTTCCTCACCGGCCGGCTCGTAGTTCCTCACCGGGGCAGTCTGCGCTGATGCCCACGCTTCCAGCTGATGCCTGTCGGCGGGTAATTCAAATAACGGCGGGTAAACAAAACGATTTTGGCTTTATTATTCTTGGAATAATACCTACTCTAACGTATTGGCGTCGGTGATCGAAAATTTTGATCGGCCTCAAAATTAGTCCTAGAACGTTTCACGACGTGTGGATTTCAAAAATCAAATGCCCGTCGTTTTGAGCAGTTGGAATAATGTTTTAAATCTGAAATTTCGACAAAATTCGCGGTTTAGCACTTAGTTGTGCCCGTAAGATTTCAGCCCGATCGCCCAAACCCGTGGAGCTAAACTGGGGCAACGGGAGGGGTTTTTTGAAGGCATTCGGCTATGGGGTCCAGTTATGTGTAGCTAGATTAATCGACCATAACGAAATTTCGAAGTATATTAAATAAAACTTAAAATTTAAGTTTATTTATATTTATATTTAATATTTATATTGTATATTTATATTTAATATAAATATACCACAAATTTTGAACGTGGAATCCATTTTTGGCGGTCCCAGAACGATCGTATTTCACCGTGGGGATCGAAGGGGCTTTCATGGGTCTACAAATAAGATTCTTTAAGGATCACAGGAAGTCAAAATTTGATTATTTAATAATTTCCGCGTAATAATTTAACGCATAATCAACTTTTTGAATTATCAGTCCGAACAGAAAAAACGCTGCAAATTTTACACAAGGGCTTATTATTTTTTGATATAGATGAGGCCCCTAGATTCAAAACCGGACTTATGCAAAAAACCAATTTTTTCAGGAGACACAAAAAACTGTTTTCAGGAGAGTGACTACATTTCTGTAAGTTCTATAATAATTTCTCATGATTGCAAATAGTTACAGCATTAATTAGCCAAAATTTCAAAATTTTAAATTCATTCAGTCAATAGTTATGGCTTATTGAAATTTGCAAAAGTCCGCTTTTGAAGCTAAAATTGTATTAGTCCGTTTTGGAACCTCATTCAATTTGAAATGCATTTTTGAAATGACTAAGGATGGAATAAAAACGTAAGCCAAGCTACCCAATCTCAAAAAACCTTTATTTAAAAATAATTTGAGTAGGTAATCAAAATTAAAATTTCAATGAAAACACGATAAACTTTTAGTAAAAAAAATCGCAAAACTAAGTTTTTCCCCTTCAGGGAAAAACATCAGATCATGGATATGTGTTTGGTAAATATCACCAACTCCATAGTGTGATGTTTAACCTAGCAACAGTTTCTAGTAACCAACCGCCAAACTTCCTTACCAAGGGCCGGTTTTTGAAACCATAGTTAACTCTGACGGCCGTAAAAGACGACTCTGACGGCTGTAAAACGGAAAAAGCGTTTTTTGAACCTTAGTTTCCGTTTTTCGGGCCGCTATTTTTACGAAACGGTAACCACAGCAGGACCCTGGGGTCAAATTTTTACGGAGCTGTGACCACCGCTTTCATTGGTTGACGAGGAACAACTGACTGACGAGACGGCCCGCCGCGGACTCCGCGGCGCGGAGGGTGCGGACAGGCCCACCGAGAGGGGGGGGCAAAGGGGACATTTTGCCCCGGGCCCGGACTTTTACATGGGGCCCCAGCGGGCCCTAGAAAAATAAGAAAAAGGGGAAAAGGAGGAAAAAGAAAAAAAAGAAAAGAAAAATGGCTAAGTTGCCACTTGGCAGGCAACGTAGTCTTCCGTGTGATTGGGCCTTGTAAAACTCAAGCAATGTGAATCACAATAAACCCTGTGAAACACAACTTGGCCAGTCAATTTTGACACTAAATTCGCAAAACGAGATGTATCTCTGATTTTTTAGTATGTTGTTCGGACACATTAGGGTAGTGTTAACCGCAATTTTTGCGGCCTTATTTCAGTTTTTGCTCTATATCCAATAAACTATGCATTGTCCGACGAAAACTACTACCTATATAAGTTTTTAAATAGCATTAAATGTGTGACAATTTAAGCCCAACCAGAGCTGTGTAGGTCAATTAGTTTCAGAGTTATGGCACTTTCAAAATAGCCAATTTTTTCCAAAATGTGAACATTTTAGTTGAAGACTTGAAGACAGCGGAAGCACGTTTTTCAGAGCGTTTTCCGCTGTAGCACAATAACTATTGATCTGATTCCAAATATCTTTTTTTCTCGTGAAAGCTAAATAAATTCCCCATCGCAGTTATTCCATGTGAAATTTTGATTTGAGCGTTGATAAGAGAGGGGCAGGCACGGCAAAGATGTGGCATATTTCGAAACAACCGTGTTTCTTTGCATATTTTTGCCTATAACGCGGGAAAGGTTGGTCCGATCTTACTTTTCTTTTTTTTTCTTTTTTTTTTTTAGGTGAAAGCGGTGATTAAATTTTATACAGGGGACGACACACTGCATGCCTATTGAAACAATAAAAGTGCCATTCGTATTCGTCGGAAAGGGTGAAAACAAGATATTTGACCATCTAAGACCACGTTTTTCGGAAGGTTTTCTTCTCTCCCTCCAAGACTATTTCTCCGATCGAAATTTCGTTGCACCCACGCTTTTTAAAATTTAATCAGCTTTCACCTGCAAAAAAAGAAAAGTAAGATCGGAACACCGTTCCCACGTTATAGGCAAAAATGTGCAAAGAAACAATGTTGGTTCGAAATGTGCCACTTCTTTGCCGTGCCCGCCCCTCTCTTATCAAAGCTCAAATCAAAATTTTACATGGAATATCTACGATGGGGAAGTTATTTAGCTTTCACGAGAAAAAAAGAAATTTGGAATCGGACCAATACTTCTTGAGCTACAGCTGAAAACGCTCTGAAAAACGTGCTTCCGCTGTCTTCAAGGCTTCAACTAAAATGTTTACATTTTGGAAAAAAATGGCATATTTTTAAAGTTCCATAACTCTGAAACTAATTGACCTACAAAGCTCCGGTTGGGCTTAAATTGTCACACATTTATTGCTATTTAAAAACTCATATAATAGTTTTCGTCGGACAATGCATAGTTTATTAGATATAGAGCAAAAACTGAAATAAGGCCGAAAAAATCGCGGTTTTTCGTGTGCTACGCGTGAAGCACAGCTTTTGGGAAGTTGCAAAATTGGATAAACACTACTCTAATGGGTCCTAACAGCGTACCTACTAAAAAATCAGAGATACATCTCGTTTTGCGAATTTAGCGATTTTTAGTGCCGGCTTTGACTGGCCTAAACAGAAAAAACGCTGCAAATTTTACACAAGGGTTTATTATTCTGTGATATAGGTTACTTGTATAGACATTTAATTCTGTCAATAAAAAAAATTAAAAAAATTTTTTTTTGGATTTTTATAATTCAAAAAAACTTTTTTGGGGGGATTTTTTTTTTTTCAAAAATGTGTTTTTTCAAAAATTCTTTAATTTTTACTCGAAAAATATTGAACTTCTTGGGATCCTTCAAAAATCCCATTTTTAGCCCCATGAAAGCCCTATAGAACGCCACAGTGAAATCGGATCGTTCCGGGACCCCCAAAAATGGATTCTACGTCCAAAAATACTTCGAAAACGACACCTAACTCGATCCCATAGCTAAAAGCCTTCAAAACACTTCTCCTGTAGCCCCATTTTAGCCCCATAGCGCCCCACGGGTTTGGGCGATCGGACTGAAAACCTTGCGGGCACAACTAGATGGTAAACCAAGTATTTTGCCAAAATTTCAGATTTTTTAAAAAATTCCTACTACCCAAAACGGCCCGGACGGCGGACGGCGTACGGCGGACGGCGGACGGACATTTCGGATTTTGAATGTAGACCTCTTGAAACGGATAATGTCAAATTTTGAGGCCGATCGGAGTCGTCGACCCGCGTCGCGAAAACATAGGTGTATTATTCCAAGAATAATAAACCAAAAGGTCAGGGGTTACATGGGGGCCCTATGCCCTCTTTTGCCCCGGGCCCGCTTTTGGTTTATTATTCTTGGAATAATACACCTATGTTTTCGCGACGCGGGTCGACGACTCCGATCGGCCTCAAAATTTGACATTATCCGTTTCAAGAGGTCTACATTCAAAATCCGAAATGTCCGTCCGCCGTCCGCCGTCCGCCGTACGCCGTACGCCGTACGCCGTCCGCCGTCCGGGCCGTTTTGGGCAGTAGGAATTTTTTTAAAAATCTGAAATTTTGGCAAAATACTTGGTTTACCATCTAGTTGTGCCCGCAAGGTTTTCAGTCCGATCGCCCAAACCCGTGGGGCGCTATGGGGCTAAAATGGGGCTAGGGGAGGGGTGTTTTGAAGGCTTTTAGCTATGGGATCGAGTTAGGTGTCGTTTTCGAAGTATTTTTGGACTTAGAATCCATTTTCGGGGGTCCCGGAACGATCCGATTTCACTGTGGCGTTCTATAGGGCTTTCATGGGGCTAAAAATGGGATTTTTGAAGGATCCCAAGAAGTTAAATATTTTTCGAGTAAAAATTAAAGAATTTTTGCAAAAACACATTTTTGAAAAAAAAATCCCCCCCCCCCAAAAATTTTTTTTTGAAATATAAAAATCCAAAAAAAAATTTTTTTAATTTTTTTTATTGACAGAATTAAATGTCTGTACAAGTAACCTATATCACAGAATAATAAACACTTGTGTAAAATTTGCAGCGTTTTTCTCTCGGCGGCCCTGGGTGCGGAGTGGTAGAAAGAGATGGAGATAATTGTTTACTTTTTTCGCTCAAATAACGCTCAAAATAATGACATGATGAAGGCAGAAGAAGCGGGAAATGTGAACTCCTTCCTCACGAATGAGTTGTCAAAACCCGCAATGACGAAAAAATTTCACCTAGAGAAAATATTCAAGGCGCCAAAATTTTAGCGGCGTGGTCAGCTGTCGGAACGCTGACTATGGTTCTAAAAACGCCGACAAAATAGCGGCTGTAAAATCGCGTTTGACGGTGGTCACCAAACCACTCGTTTGCGGTGATTTGACTATGGTTTCAAAAACCGGCCCCAACGAGCACAGAGTAACAGAGAGGAAACAGAGAGGAAACTCCCTATACTCCCTGTGTTGGCAAAGTTTGGCTGTGAAGCCGGTGGAGGGGGGTGTTTGAGATGGACAGTGGCGCGTGCCGCGGTGAAGGCTCGCAACTCGCCGACGCACGGGACCCCTCCCCTCCACTTCCATCCGATCCTCCCCCCTCTCCCGCCATTACCAGGCCTTTCCCACTCGTTTTCAATAGTCCTCACATCACAGTAAATCACACCTGTTGGTAATTTCCATCGATGTTGGAAATCACCAACAGGTGTGATTTCCTGTGATGCGTGGACTATTGAAAACGAGTGGGAAAGGTCTGGTAGTGGAGGGGTAAAAGAAAGAAAGTCGTCCATCAAAATTGTCTCTTTATAATTTTTTTCTTCAAGAGAATAATGTTCTGGTGAGAGAAAGGGGATAAATTCAACAACAGTTAGATTGGAGTGTAAAAAAAATCTATTGACGAATAAGAGCAAAATAATGAACTGGTAGGTATAAAAATACAGATACTGAATTCAGATATGAGTAGGTACAGACAGGAGAGTAGGTAATAACAAACAATATAAAATTACAGATAATAATAATATGAGTAATATTATTACAGATGAGTACCTAGGTAATAACAAACAATATAAATTTAATAAATTAATTCCATTATAAGGCTTATTATGGAGATTAGGGAGAAAGAAGAAGATAACGTGTGTAGGTACTAGGATATAAACGAATCTAGCATGGGGAGTGGTTTCAAGGTGCCCTAATGTAATAAAAGTAAAAAATATCTATTGATGAATAAGTGCAAAATAATGAACTGGTAGGTATGAAAATTCAGATACTGAAATCATATGAGTACATGTACTCTGAGTGGTAATAACAAACAATGGTGAGTAGGTAGGGGAGACTGGGGTAATACCGCCACCTTAAGGAAATCTACCCACAACAGCCAAATTAGGCGGTTTCGAGCTCCAAATTCTGAAGGAAATCAACGTATGATATCTCCCCTAGTGAATCATAATGGTTCGATGGTTTCTTGGCAACTTAGGTAACTGTAAATAGGGATTTAAAAATACCTTCGAAATGGCGGTATTACCCCAGCTAGCTGGGGAAATACCGCCATGGGGTGTTGGGTAATACCGCCACATGAATAGAACGAGAAATCAAGCACACTAAAAGAAATGAATACCCAATTTTTTTTAAATATCCTTCCTGAATAACTTCCCAGTTCCATGATTTGCATGAGTGAAATTGCAAAGGATATTTATTAAGTGACTCTAACCCTTAATATTATTGGCATAGCAATGCCATTGAAACAATAAAAAAATTTAAAAAAATATCGGTAACGAACTTGGTTTTTTTTCCAGGGTCTCAATATATTACATTATTCTTAAATGTTTTAGGAACTTTCATACATTTTTTTAGGAACTTATTTGAAGAATAAAATGAACATTGCACAAAAATAGGTCACTCCTTTTAAAAAGTTTTCAGCTTTCATAGCCTTCTGCAGCTCCTCTTCACTCCATCCAACTGTCCTGTTGGTCGTTCTTGGTCGTGCACGAACAATGTCTTCTCCTATTAAATAAAAAAAAGAACGTTAATTATTTGTCAAAGTATTTGAATTACTTCAGTTACTCTACAGCTACTTCAGGACTAGTTTTTAAAATCCGAGGGGATGAATAATTTAGAATGATAATATTATTAAATAATACTAATATATTAATAATAATAAATATTAAACAATAATATTATTATTTTATAATGCATAATAATAATTATTTAACTATGGGGCAATACCGCCATGCCGGTATTAACCTGAAATTGGCATGGCGGTATTACCCCAAACGCTTTTTCTACGTAATCAACCGTTAATCCAATAATTATTGGTATAAACCAATAAATTATGGATGGAAACAAAAGTTGAACGATTTTTCTACCCTGTCAAAACCAAAAATTGAGCCAAAAGTAAGAAAAACGGCACTTACCTCAATGTTGAAAACTCGTCGATACTAGCTTCAGGAGGGTCAAAAACTTCAATGACCACTACAGCGGATATGAACGAACAAATGATGCCATGCCAATTTTTCCAACGCTACAGCTGATTCAAAGATGAGAAAACACCTGCAATAAGCCTTATAACTCAAGGCGTTGAATAATAATGAGGAGTGGCGGTATTACCCAAGCTGGCGGTATTACCCCGGTCTCCCCTAATAACAAACAATATAAAATTACAAATAATAATAATATGAGTAATATTATTCAGGCGCGACTCGTGAGGGAGGCAGCGTCGCAACTGCACCCCCTCGATGCGGAAGGGCTTGACGGGGGGGGGGGGGGGGGCTTCGTATTACCTACCTCATTAGTTACCTACGTAAAAATGAATCAAAACTCCTTGGCACGAATATCTACGTAAGTTCTTATATACCTTACATAGTTTGCGGAATGTCTGAAAAGCCTGTGTTGATAGTACAATGATAACGGATTCATCCTCCATTATTGAGAGCACTGCCCCTCTTGAGACGATTTTTTTGCATGGACCTTATGGAACAACGAACTAAGCGTGAAGCCAGAAATTACGTAATGTGGAGCAGATTTGGGCACTGCCCACCCTTCCTGTGATTGGCCAACTTTCATCACCAGATGATAAATCACCTCCAATTCCGGTGTTGGCAGTCTTCGTTCATGGGCAGGGAAATTTCGTTTGGAATCTGACCCAAATCATGGAAAAAAATAGGGGCTTACTTTTGGAATATTTTGAAAACTTTTTGGTGTTGATATATTTCTTTGTAGGTATGGTATGAAATCATAACATTTCGATCCACCAAGGTTTCTGATTTTTTCAGTTTTCCCACCAAAACTGAAGACCAGAAGCTGCAACACTGTTGAGGGGATGGCATTAGGGGTTTTGTGTGCTTCCCTGTTTTCTGGGAAGTGTTTTCTGAACTCCGTGATGGATAACTCAATTGACTTTATCTTGAGGGAGTTTTCCCGTTTAGGTGTGAATGAAAAGTGTGCCATTCGCGACATGGGCCGGCCAACCCCACTTTTACCAGGTTTGCAGCAAAATTCCACCGTCAACAAAAAATCTGTGGTAAGGAAATTCAACCAAGAAAATTATAAGAAGACGGACTGGCTTGCTGGTTGTCAGGTGAGAGGAAAATTGTTTTGCTTCCCTTGCACGCTTTTTTCGAGGTTTCGCGGAGATGCTTGGGTCCAAGGGATTACCGATCTGAGCCATTTGACTTGCAAAATAAAAAAGCACTGCGAATCAGTGCGTCACAAAAATTCCCTCGTTGATTCCTGCACTGCCGGTACCGTCAACATTCAGCAAAAACTTGATTCTGCCTTTCGCCAAAATTTGTTGAAGAAGAATGAGCAAATCAAGAAAAATCGATACAGTTTGTCTAGAATTATAGATTGCATAAAGTTTTGTGGTATGTTTGAAGTTGCTCTTCGTGGCCATGACGAAAGCAAAGATTCGTCAAACCCCGGCATTTTTCGGGGATTGGTTAATTTTTCGGCCGAATTAGATTCAATATTCAAGCAACATCTCGAAGACGCCACAGTATTTGTAGGCACCTCGATGGAAATCCAAAATGATTTACTTCAGTGCATGTTGGAGGTTTTCCAGGCGCAAATTCGCAATGAAATCGAAGCTAGTAAATTCGTGTCTGTTATGGCCGATGAAACAACTGACGTTTCATCCCAACTGCAGATGACTGTGGTTTTTAGATACGTCTTGCCCAATGGTGCCCCTGTTGAACGATTCTGGACTTACACTAAGCCACCCGGCCACGATGCTGCAAAGCTGGCCAGCGCAATTGAAACCGAATTGAAGACAATCGGGATAGATAAAGACAAACTTATTTGCCAAAGTTATGATGGTGCGAGCGTGATGAGCGGAAATCGCGGGGGCGTTCACGTGTTAATAAGAGAGAACTATCCATACGCTTATTTCGTACACTGTTATGCTCATCAGTTAAATCTGATCATGAAACAAGTTGCCAGTTTTATCAAGAGAGTGAGAGTGTTTTTTGAACATGTGAACGAGTTTCCTGCATTCTTCAGCCATTCTCCACTTCGAGTTTCGTTTCTCGATGAAATTGTTGGTTCCCGTGTTCTTCGTGGCAGTTACACTCGTTGGAACTACCATGGCCGCGTTGTAAAAGTTGTTTATGACAAATCTGAAAAACTGATGGAATGCTTTGAAAAAATAGAAAGGGAGAGCGAGAATGCTGTTGCTATTGCGCAAGCTCAGGGCTTGCATTCTCGGTTGGAAAATCCTGAATTTCGCTTTTGGCTGGAGATTTTCGCTAAAATTCTACCGCACGTAGACGTCCTCTACGCTGAACTACAAAAAGTTGCCCTTGATCCAGTTTCTGTGTAGAATTCGATTTTGATTTTTGAGGAGCAAATAGTGTCGTTTAGGAGCCAAATTCCGTCCATTGCTGACAAATACAGCAACGAAGAGCATCCAAAGAAAGGGCCTCGATTTGGCGAAGATCCTGAATCTCGCGTTGAGGCTGCCAATGAGATTTGTGACTGTATAGTTTCTCAAATTAAAGCTCGGTTTAGTTTCTGTGGTCATTTAGTTATAGCTAACTAAAGCGGTTTTCTGAATACTCAAAGAAATTCCCAACCGAAGACTTGTCCACTTGCTGTGAGATTTATCCGTTTTTTGACCACGAAACCTTGAAGACAGATCTGACTGTGTTGTATTCCCGATCTGATTTTGGAAATGCAGGGGGAGCCGTTCCACTAATGATTGAAAAGAACTTGACGGGCGCCCTACCTGCTGTGACTTCTCTTCTCAAACTTTTAGTTACTATTCCAATGACTACGTCGGAACCAGAAAGAACCTTTTCCACTCTGAGTCGCATAAAAACTGTTACCCGAAGTACCATGGGAGAAACTCGTCTGGTGGCTCTGTCGATGTTGTGTATTGAGAAAGACTTGCTCTACAGCATTGAGAATTTCAACGAGAAAGTGATGGATTTATTTGCGAGCAAGAAGGATAGAAGGATGAACTTCATCTATCACAAAATCTTCTAATAATTATCCACTTAATTTTTTCGAGTTGTCTGGTCTCGAAAAAACCCTGTTTGCTACGATGGGTGGGAGGAAGGGGTGAGCAGGGGGGACTTGCAGCAGTAGCCTCCTCGTTGGCAAGTCCTGGGTACTGGTTTAGTCGATATCGATTGAACTTGCTAAGAACTGCTTTTTTTCTTTATCGAACCTACCACCCCTGTTCACTTACCCGTGTATTTTGAAATGAAAGGAAACTGGTAATAGTTATTTGGAATTTTTAAACGAATAAATAAATACATGAACTATAGCAAATCTTGATAGTACTTTTTTCAAACTGTATTAGGTGCAATAATATTTTCATAAAATCATATTTAATATAATCACGAATCCGTGACTGCACCCCCTTGTTTGGCCATCACCAGTCGCGCCTGATATTATTACTGCCGTCGTTAGTTAAAACACCTTTTTTTTTCTTTTTTTTTTCCGAGAAAAAAGCTGTTTAAACTAAGCAGGTTTGTAGTCACCTGTTATGGCGTTATGGAGACTAGTTCGATAAATGGGATCTGTTCCTGGTCGACGGGGCATACGATGAACACCCTGTAGTATGTACCCATGTAGCACAGGTCGTCGGGCCAACGTCGGGCTTTGGTCAGCATCGTCGGGTGATGGTCGGTCGAAGGACGACAGCTATCCGACGTCGGCCCTACGGTACTTTTTTGGGCGGCACGCGCCCATTTCGAACTCGATTTTGCCGACTCTCCGCCGACGTCGGGCCACCCAACTTTTCGGACGTACTTAATTGGGTAAAATTTACATTTACATTGGGTATTTAATACATGACCTCCGCCCGACGGTACTCTTTGGGCAGCAGGCGCCAATTTCTAACGTGATTTTGCCGACCCGCTGCCGACGTTGGGCCTTCTCACTGTTCCGACGTCCATTTCCGAAGTCCTCGCAATGTAGATATAATATATAAAATTTATATATTATATCTACATTTAATGTTTCCTTGGCAAAATATTGATAACGCTACCTACCTACCTGAAAATAGCGATAACTTCCACCTCTAATTAGGAAGGTCCCTGACCTAGACAGCAGGCAACAGGAGAATAATATTCTGGTATATTATAGGTATATTATACCTAATAGCAATTACACCTATCAATGCTGTTAAGCTACCTACTTATAATACTGCCGTGCTAAGTTAAAACGTCGTACAGTACAAAGAATTTGAACCTAGATAGGACGTTTTAATTTTGGGCGGCAGAATAGTACCTAGCTACGAGCGTACCTAGGTAACGTAGCTGAGCGCACGAGATCGGCTAATACGAAAAATAGGTACAATAAAGAATTTGACACGATTCGCTCTCCTCTCCTAAAAAAAAAAAAATAATACTTATAATGATAATAATAAAAATCAAGCTTACAACAAAAAACGATGTGAAAGACATCTAATGTGTCCGTCATGCCGCGAGGACTTGAAACATAAGTCGAAGAAGAAGAAGAAACGAATCATCTCGGCATTGGTGCCATTCACTGTTGCCAGACGTCCCCCTTTAGGGGGACATGTCCCCCTTTCTGGAGCTTGGTTCCCCCATGTTCCCCCGTCCCCCGAAGTACCCTTTTTCGGAAAAAGTCCCCCTTTTTCCCCCTTTTCCCCCCAAATGGTTTAGATAGAAAAGAAAACAAATAGGTAAATCTGTAAGTATAACTGTTATCGGTACCTACCTAAGTAGCTGTCTAATAGATATACCTAGCACCCCCCAGCAACTACCTACCTGTAGGTTTGTGACGCGCTTACGCAATTGGTGAAGAAGAACAAGATGATGATGGAAGAAGGAGCGAAGGCAGGTTACACTGCTGGTTACTGGTCTGGTTTGTTAAACAAACTTTGTATATTTTTGTTTAATGAGTAATCAACTGTTGACCTACTCGATCTCTCTATCTTGATTAATAGTTAGGATCTTTGTGTGATGTGTGCAGTAGTAGTGATGGCTATTAAATTAGGTTTTTTTGATTCTCGACTGGGTTGTTTAACACTGTGGTGGGATCTTGAGGTTCAGTCAAAAAAGGTTGAATTCTCTTACAGGGCCAACGTTTCGACAAATTTATTTGTCATCATCTGGGCTGTAAAACAGCAAACTCCTCATATAGCCTAAACTCATCATAATATGATGAGTTTAGGCTATATTATAGTCACCTTTCTCAGGTAATAATCTGTAGCATATTATTAGTTTAGTATGTAAATAATGTGTAATTAGATATAAAAGGGAATGAAATATCCCTCATGACTGAAATGTCCCTGTTTTGACGGGGACAAATCCATAGTAAAGGGGTCTTGCCGTAACAAAAAAAAAAAAAAAAAAAGTTATACCATCTTCATCTATATTGTTGTAGCAGTAATTGTAATGAATAACGTGATAATTCTGTGATGGAATAAATAAATAGGTAATAATAATAATAATAATAATAATAATAATTTCAATGACTAGTTGCCTACATAATACTATTGTGTGATCTAAATGTAAATGTGTCTGCCATGGAGGGAGGAAAAAAAAAAAACCCTACAGCAACCTTTCTGGTACACGTGGACAGTTAGTTGTTCCTTAGAAAACGTCTGCAGAATATGTTATGTGACCAGTTTGATTAGTGTTTTTCCTGAAGACCCCCTTATCTAAGGTATGTTTGCTGCCTATTTTTTGTAATTATCCACCTAGAATACCTAAGCTACCTAATCTCTAAGAGCAGTTTGTGTTGTGCTTATGTCTGACATCCTTCTGGGTTTTGCTGTTTTACAGCCCAGATGATGACAAATAAATTTGTCGAAACGTTGGCCCGGTAAGAGAATTCAACCTTTTTTGACTGAACCTCAAGATCCCACCACAATGGCTATTAAACGCCACCAAAGCAGGAGAAAGTGGGGTTCAAAGCGGGGACAAAGGTATCAAAAATCGTGGGAAAGTCGGGCTGAATTCTGTTCGTGGCTGGGACCTGATCCTAAAAATGGAATAATACCTACATAATACAATGGAATAATATATAGATATAATGGATTCTTGGAATAATACACCTATGTAATGCGATGGAGGTCGAAAGTTCTGATCAGCCTCAAAATTAACGATTTTAAATTTAAATTAAAAAATTTAATTTTAAAATACGTTGTAGGACCTAAGAGGTCTAGATTCAAGAAACAAAATGTCCGTCCGCCGTCCCGGCTGTTTTGGGCTGGATTTTTTTTTTTTTTTTTTTTTTAATCAGAAATTATGACAAAATACCTACTTGGTTTAACATCTGGTTGTGCCCACAAGTTTTTCAGCCCAAACCCTTGAAGCTTCTTTTTTTTTTCTTTTTTTTTTCAAAAAATATTTATTATTTTTATTGACACAAAATTATTTTTTGAACTAGTAACCTTTATCAAATAATAATAATGATTGAAAGAAATTGAAATTGAAGAATAATAAACCCTTGTGTAAAATTTGCAGCGTTTTATAATTTTATTTTTTGTCCCCCTAAACGTCCCTTTTTTGCAGTGATTAAGGGTGGAATTCACAGTCGTCCCTCAAGGGGAATTTTTTTTCGACTCAAGCCAAGTGCGCCCTCATCTGGACCTCCATCACCCTTATTCAGAGTCCAATGCTAGCCACCCTCCACTCAATTCAGGCTCCCCTCAACTTGAGTTAACTCTACTCGCACTTGAGTCAAAATTGGCAGTTCTGACAGTGTAACCGTAGCAGAAGGTTATGATGTTTTTGTTATTTTTGCGGTTTCGCTCGATCATGTTTCTCGTCTCTCGTTTTTCAAAATGTCAGGAAAGCGGCCAGTTTTCAGCCAGGAAGAAAAGGCCATGGTGCGGCAGTTGGTCCTCGGAATTTCCGAGTCGGAAATAGACTCGTCCCGACTGTCCTGTTGTAGTTTTGAGGTTTTCTCACGAAGATTTCACTTTCTTCCTATCGTACGTACGGCTGGTGCCCTCCATAGGTAACCCTCATCAGTCCAAGATTGACTGACTGGGTAAAGGAACCAGGCGTTTCAGCACGAAATTTTCGTCCAACCCCCTTCTGGTGTCGAGGATTTCCCCAGCCGTCCTCTCAAGGAGGATCTCGTTCTGGGGATTTTGTTCACGGAATCCCATTTTCCTCACCATGCCGGTGAGGCGTGTTCATCTTGGAGGTGGAAGCTCGTTCTGTGACGGGAGACTCGCTCCATCGCGGTCACCCATCCAGATACTAACCACCCACGCCGACGTTGCCACGGGACGCGGTAGTTTTCCAAGGACACACCGCAAGGCGGATGAGAAAGATTTATGGGCTCACAGCAAGTATGATTTTTGATTACGATGGGAAACGCACAAATTTGTTTATCTGACCCTCCCTTCCGTCCACCATTCAGGGCGTTTTTAATCTGAAATCTACAAATAGGTAATTTAATTAAATTTTTTTTATTGGTAAAATAATAATTTTGGTTAATTTATAACCCGGGGGGGGGGGGGGGGGGGGAGGTGTTCATCACAATATTCACCTTCCAAAGCCATTTCCATGTCCAAAATATCAAGGAAATCCAAGTATTCCATCACAGAGCAACTACTTATCGCAAGTCCCCAAGAAAAATCAACTGTGATGGGCAAAGCTAACCTCAAAACGTTCCCTTAAGGGTGGTTTTCACGTACCTCGGCCTGAGGGCGGTTGGAACCCCGCTGAAGTCGAAAAAATACTCCACTTGGATGCCAAATTTGTCTATGAATAACGGTCTCAAGGGTCTGCTCGAGTCACCCGCTGAGGGCTCGCGACTGTGAATAGCCTGAGGGCTGTCACGTCAACCCTTGAGAAGGGCCTCCACTCAGAACTTCCCGCCAGCCCTCGGTCAGCACACTGTGAATAGTCCGAGTGGCCCACGCCCCCTCAAGGGTTCCTTTAAGGGGTCCCTCCGATTCGAGTGACGACTGTGAATTCCACCCTAAGTCCCCCTTTGTCCCCCTTTTTCGCCTCAGATGTCCCCCTTTCAGGTCGAAGGCGTCTGGCATCACTGGTGCCATTGGCGGAAGGACCTTTCGGGAAGGTTGTTTTCCATGGAACAAGGAAAACAACCTCCTTTCCTTGTTCCATGGTTGTTTTCAAAACAATGTTTTGTGTGAACGGCGTGATCATATTGATGATCTCGGCGAGTACGTATGGAAGTTTTGTGCTGATTTTGATAGTTGGAAATTCGGCGAGAAAATTCTGTTGCGTATGTTCCAACTCCATAATTCCTTCGACTATCCCCATTGCCTGACGAAATCACCCTTGTGTAACTGCGGAAGACTGGACTTGAAGCCCGGGTGACATCAACCAAAGACAACGATCAGCAGATATAGTAAGTTGACGTTGGATTGAAAAATATTCCTCCAGTCCTTATAATATATATATTCTGGTTTATTATTCATTCTCAGGAACACACAGTAGGTATTTAATAATGTCACAAATGAAAGAGAAAAAATCGCCCCATTTCGTCACATCACGCTTCATGATGATGATGATGATAATAATAAATGAACCCATGTAAAACAAATACTTGTATCTAATGTAGACCTATAGCGTTTTTTGAAGGCTACAATTTTTAACTGGTTTCAGATAACCCTGATGAGCTCAGTCGGCGGAAAAAAACGTTCCATCCAAGTTTGGTTCGAACACGCTAAAGACCGTGATGGAGGGAGAAACGGCCGCCGCAATAACCTGCAGGGTATGCCTCTGAGATCACATCAATTATTCAAGAAACCCCACACAATTCCTATGGTTTAAAAGGTAAATTTGCAACAACAAAAATTTGGTAATTTTTTCTTATCCCCTCTGTCCAGCAGTTAGCTGAAAATATTTGAGGTGACAGAATGGGGGCGATGTTTGTAGCGTAATCTCGATTACATAGCTATGAGTCGTTGTTGAAGAAATGCATTTGTTTGTCTCACGGTGGATTCTTGCATTACAATCCCATTTTGTAGTCCAGAACTTTTGCATTGAATGATCTTTACATCGGTACCTATCGACTGAGTCATTTTTGATATTTCAATATAGATATAAGCAGGTAGGTGCTTATAGGTACCTGCTTATAGGTACCTGCTTTGGCACCTTGGTACTTTCTCGTGCAATCTAAGGCTGTTACATATTGTAAAAGTATATATTAATAACAATTGTTACCATGAAAATATGAATATTGTTTGAATAATAAAGTTCCTTCTTATAATTCTATAAAAAAGTATTTCTTTTTTTCTTCCCGTTTTTGAAACAATAAATTCATACTCGCATTCAAAACTGAATCATTCTACTCTTTGGCAGCTAATTAATCTTTATTATGCACCTTTCGCTTAAGGGTTTAAACCGTTAAATAATAAAAATTTAAAAACCTTAAGAATTAAAAATTAGCGGCCCAACGATTGAAAAACGGCGGCCCTCGCTGGTATACCTAGTAGAAAAGCGCCACATTTTTTCTTCTGGCTTTGCATATACTGGGTGCAAAATTACGATTCGTCCCAGTTTTGCATCCGCTGAAAATCAAAATTTTGATTTTTCATTTCAGCGATGCAAGACCGGGCGAATTGTAAATTTGCACCCAGGTTATTGAATGCCAGAAGAAAAAATTTCCCGCTTTTATACTAGGTATACCAGCGAGGGCCGACGTTTTTCAATCGTTGGGCCGCTGATCATTTTGAACGTCGGGCCAACCACTTGTTTAATCGTCGGGCCACTTATTATTTCCGTCGTCGGTCCAACCGCTGTTGCCAACGTCGGGCGGTCGTCGGGAAATGGTCAGTCGGCAGACCTTCGGCAAAGCGGACATGCCGACCGTCCGGCGACCGTCAGCGTCGCCGATCTCCCGACGTTGGCCCGACGATCTGTGCTACATGGGTAGCTCTGAACGGTGGCAGAGGAACGAGTAGGTATGCTAGCACATCTTCAATGTTACGTTGAGCCACTTTGAAGAGAAACCTGAAAAACATAATGAATAAGGAAAGTGCACTTTAAAAACCGCTTTAGGGCCGATGTCGCGAATATCGGCATGTCCGCTTTGCCGATGGCCTGCCGACGTGATGGATGGTCGAAGGACACAACTGTCCGACGGCTGCCCGACATTGGAAAATGGTCAGTTTGGCAAAGCGGGCGACCGTCGCGACGTCCACCACCCAACGAATGTGTGCTACATGGGCACATCTTTGTTTCTGTCTATGGAATGAACATACCTGCTTTCACTATTCCTTGGAAAGTAGAGCTTCCCCTGGGAGTGTAGTTGCGTCGACTGGGCAACCCTTGATCAACACTGTCGATTCGTCCTTGGGGCCTGTAGAGAAATTTCACACAAATATTAGTCATAATTGGTTATAACAGCTATAATAATTACATATTGTTAGCAATTATTGCCAGCTTGCCTACTTCTGACCTAACCTATGCGGTTGTTTCAACAGGTGGGATTGATTTATCAGATAAATTGATTATCAGATTCGAAGGGCCTACTTCATAATGATAATAACAATATTATAAAAAAGTGTTAGCAACTTACCAAATCGTTAGAGATGCGGGCTGTGAAATTGAGTGATCGAAAGTGATGCAGTTGAAGCTGTTGAAATAGCTTAGGAATGAAAACAATAATTATTACTGCTTTCGAGAGATCGAACTGATGAATTTATCCTGAAGAAACCGATTAGCAATGAACAAAGTTTTTGAATTTGAGAACGAAGGAAAACGCGTGAAAAACTATTAAAAAAAAGTTCGACGATGAAGCCGTTGTAACGGCCGTTAGAAACCGCCCAGTTGTTGGTGTTGTACCATTATCTACGATGGAGACACTAATGGCGGACATTTCTGGACTGAGGGGTGCGACAGGGGCGATCCCAGCGGTGAAGGCCAACATCAAGCCCACAGGCCACGCCCCTTTCAAACTCTGGCCGCGAAATGGAGGGGAGTTTCCGCGGCCTGCCAAGGAGCTTAGAAGAGCTTCTAAGCTTCTAAGCTCCTTGTTCCATACAGACCAATCATGACAATGTCATGATTACATTGTGATTATAGTTTTCGCGATTATGTTGCGTTAGATTACTTGTGCGAAAATTAATTCGATCTCAATAAAAAAATAATATTACCTATGTACCTATTGGTTTTTGAAAAAAAAAAATAAATAAATTTTCAGTGTTCGGACCGATTTTTGACCTCAAAAAAGGGATTAGGTATACGTCCAAAATTTCTCGGAAAATATTTGACCTCCTGGAATCTTTCATAAATCCCATTTGTAGCGCCATGAGAACCCCATAGCCGAAACCCTTCAAATACGCCCTCCTGTAGGAATACGCCCTCCTATCCCCTTTTTAGTTAGTGCCCAAAAACGAAACTAAAGCAGAAAACATAAAAATGTCGAATTTAGGAGCAAATATTTTCATAAAAACTGCGATATTTCGAGTCCATGAAGTCTAGCATGGCTAGCAAGTCCTTTTTTTGGCATCCATTTAACATCCTGATATCCTTCAAAAATCCCATTTTTAGCCCCACGAAAGCCCTAAAGATCGCCCCAGTGAAATCTGATCGTTCCGGGACCCCAAAAAATGGATTCTACGTCCAAAAATACTTCGAAAACGACACCTAAATCGATCCCATAGCTAAAAGCCTTCAAAAAAACCCTCCTGTAGCCCCATTATAGCCCCATAGCGCCCCACGGGTTTGGGCGATCGGACTGAAAACCTTGCGGGCACAACTAGATGGTAAACCAAGTATTTTGTCAAAATTTCAGATTTAAAAAAAAATTTCTACTGCCCAAAACGCCCTGGACGGCGGACGGCGGACGGCGTATGGCGGACGGACATTTCGGATTTAGAATGTAGACCTCTTGAAACGGATAATGACAAATTTTGAGCCCGATCGGAGTCGTCGACCCCCGTCGCGAAAACATAGGTGTATTATTCCAAGAATAATAAACCAAAAGTTAGCGTTACGGTGGTAATAATCACTGTTTTAACAACAAAGGGAGAATAATACTCACTGGTTTGAAGGGGACGAACTTGACCGACATTGATGATGAAGCATCGAAACATTCAGTAGGTAACAGGCGAAATCGTGTAAACATATCCCTCATCTAAACAAAAATAGGAAACCATCGCATGTCCTACCGCGTGACCTTGACCGTGACCGGCACCGTGACTTATCACTTTTCCTGCGCCAACGGGCTAGGTGTTACCTCGAGTGCCATCTTTGGAGAGATCTCCCAACTAAACTATTTGAGCTATCGACATAACTCCTTTACCATGCCATTGGCCTTGAATCTGGCTATCTTTTCCGTGAAAAAATTTTTTTTTTGCCTCTTGTGACACCTTCTCCATGTCAACGCCGAAATAACTATTATGCAATCAGTGCGTTGCAACCAGATGACAATAATTATTATTGTCATCTGGTTGCAACGCACTGATTGCATAATAGTTATTAGCACCTCAACTCAGACTTGGACGGAATACTTTCAAGGAAGTGCGCGGCAGATAGCAAAATTAATGTCAGAAACCCGGTGTCAAAAATACATACCCCAAAAATCCGTAGATCTACGGATTTATCTGCGTGGTTGGCGACCCGCCAGCTGGCATCAGCTGGAAGCGTGGGCATCAGCGCAGACTGCCGGCCGGTGAGGAACTACGGGCCCCAATGCACTGAACGTCGAGTTCCCGATGGGCATTGAAGTCGCCATGAATGAGGAGCGCCCTGCTCCCAACATCTGTCGATCTCCTCCATGCTATCAATTTGTGCTCTGATATCGTCTCTAGGAGGCGCGTAGACACTCACCACAAACAGGTCCTGTCCTCTGCCAGTGCTCCTAACTGGGACAATACAGGGACTGACGAACTCCTGCAGCAACAAACGTCCAACTGCCGATCAACTAACACAACAGCTGCCCTTGGCTCGAATCCTGGGCCTCTGGAACAATAAATCCTTGTAACTCCAAACCCAGCCACCAACCCTTCTGGGCCGCTATCGCTTGAACCGTGTAGGCGCTTACATTCTGCTCCAACCCCATCTGTAATTTCTTTATCAGCTACCAATGCTTGGTGATTCAAGTTTTGCTGGATAATTTTATAGAGGGGGCTTCCATCATGGCTTTCCGTAATCTGTTCCTCGGACCATCCTGTCAATTGCCTTTTTATACTGGAGCAAGACTTGCTATTGCCAATACTTAGTATTGCCTCCGACTATAGGCATGCATCGCCTCCTATGCACATGTGGCATCTTAGCTGTTCAGCATGTTGCACATACGGGATCCTCCTCCCTTGCAGTCCAATGCAGAAATGTCCATCCGCCATCCGAGCCGCTTTGGGCAGTAGGATTTTTTTTTAATGTGAAATTTTGACTAAATACTTGGTTTACCATCAAGTTGTGCCCGCATGGTTTTCATTCCGATCGCTCAAACCCGTGGGGCGCTATGGGGCTAGGGGAGGGATTGTTGAAGGGTTTCGGCTATCGGGTCGAACTAGATGTCGTTTTCCAATTGATTTCGGACGCAAATTATTTTTTTCGAGGTCGCACATCTGTCCAAACGTTGTACAGAATTTTTTTTCTTTAAATACAAACATATTTTCTCAGTTACACAGAATTAATTTTTGCACAATTAACCTATAAAAAAAAAAATAAAAAAATAAAATAAACCCTTGTGTAAAAAACATTTGCAGCGTTTTCCATCCACTTTCATGTTTTAGATGATTTTTAGTTTATGAATGATCGAATAATTGAAGGGTCAATCGTCTCGAGGGAAGCTCAAGCGTCATTTTTTCGAAGTTCGGTTTTCCGTTCGTTTTCTGCTAAATTTTAGCTGGTTTATGGCTGGGTTTTCGTTGTTTTCTCACTATCCGCGGCAAGTTGTAGCCTCCTAAGATATTTTATACCCTTCAAGGTATACAAGATCCTCGGTAGCCCCGACCATCGATGTACGTTAGTTTACTACATGAAGTAATGTATCGATCTATCGATGGCCCCGACTGACCCGAAGGAGGTCAGGTATCATCCATCGGGAGGGAGTGGGATCTAAAAGATGTGCATTATGGCACACTTCCTTTGGGAAAATACCTACGCGGATGGCATCAAAATCATCGGCTTGTACCGATTTTAACCTGATGTTTGGCGAAACAGTTGAAAGTTCCGTTAGCACAATAAATGTGCCAACAGATTTTGCCCCGTATGTGTATTATTATTATTATTATTGTATTGCACTGGTTTAGACCAATAACGTTTGGTCGGCAGTTGTCAAGGTCGCGACGGGGAAAACACATAGACGTTTTACGATTACGTAGCTTTGGGAGTAGGGGTCCCAATCCGCACGGATTTTCAGTCCTGCAGGATCCGCACCTCCAACTTGCCAATCTTGCAGGATCCTGCGCAGGATCCTGCATCTGCCCAAAAGCGCAAAGTAATTATTTATTTAAATAATTAATTAGTAATTTATGATGCTAAGTCATGATAAAATACCCCGAAAAGGTAGGTAGGGTAAATTAAAAGATTTAGGTCGTCAACATGGAATAAGGAAGGAAGAATAAGGATTTCTTCCATGGGTCGTCAATAAGAGTATATATTATAATATATTATAGGATAGGCTTTTCCGAAAAGACTGGGATTGCAACCTTGTTTAGAGGCGTGCATCATGGGCTTTTCGAAATGTCGGTAAATGACCGATTTAAAGTAGGTACTGACTTGAATTTTATACGTGAGCTTGAACATGCATTTGAAAAAATTTGAACGCCACAACGTTTTGTTTATGTATATTTTTCTCAGGGAAATGACATTTCAATTGTGCCAGTTTTATAATTGAACGATACAATAGTTTCTGAAGCTTTTAAAAATTCCTCCGCTTTCCTCTGGTCCGGCTCAGCAATATTCCGACTTTATGCATCAAAGTGAAACTCCTGTGAAAATTGCAGCTGCGTTTGTTTGCGTACTCGGTGCAAAAAAAGCTTGCACTCAGAGCATTAACTAATGATAGATGTATCCACACAACGATGTTTATCCAAATACCGAACAACGTCCAAGCATGTCGTGTCGTTGGGAAAATTTGGCGAAATGTCCTCTCCATCATTAGTGCATGATAAAAATTTTATCATATTTAATATCTACGAAAATGACAAAAAAATGCGTTTGTAGCAGCTTTTTGGCCGGAAACAAGGGAAAGCATTTTACTTCCAAGATGTAGAATTATTCGTGATCAGCGTTGAATTTCCAATAAGAATACGGGGTTTGAGAGTTTTTGCCGTAAAATCGCGGTTTTGCCCCACTGTGCGACCGAAGCATGCATATTATGCATTGCATAACGCGTTCAGAGTGTCACTGTTGAGTCGCGAACGAATGGATCTACATAAATATCCCGCAGCGGAGAAGGCGCGTTCGGATTCAACACTGGTGGGCGGTATCGTTGTCAGGTATTTACATTTTTGCAGGATTGCAGGATCCACGCACGAATCCTGCAGGATCCGCACCTCCCAAAAAGCGGCAGGATCCTGCAGGATCGTGCATTTGCAGGATTCAAGATTGGGATCCCTATTTGGGAGCTAAAAAAAAGTGGAGCGGTGGGCCGGTTTAAGAATATAGCTTGTAATCTATTGCAGACCCTGTTATACGAGCGACAGAAATTGAACGTCACGCAGCGCATGCTAATAACATGAATGAAGAAAAAACAACGATACAAAATTTAATTTTACACAAGATTTTATTATTCGATATAGAAAAATTAGTTTTTCTTCATTCATGTTATTATAATACTAGTCTCTCTGGCTCGCTTCGCTCGCTCCCCTAGTGGGGTGTATTGCCGCCTGTGGGGTGTATTGCCGCCTGTGGGGTGTATTGCCGCCTGTGGGGTGTATTGCCGCCTGTGGGGTGCGTAGCATCGATGGACACGTTCAAACCCCTACTCAGACATAAGGCCTCGCTCCGCTCGGCCGGGGGGGGGGTCCGCGGCCCCCCCTATTCGTAGCAGACGATAGAAAAAATCGGCGTATTTTTAGGGCTTACCGTTTAGGAAATTATTATTTTTAATTCAATTCAACTTTTTTTAAATAATCGATTCATTTAATTTACATCCATTTCCGTCGGGGAGAGATGTCGTAGACCTGATGTCCCACCCGCTCAGAGTGAAGAATGATGGGGGGGGGGGGGGGGGGTAGAGGCAGTTGGAGTGAAGCCGAGCCAAATTCACGTGGGGTCAACTGCTCCTTCAACATCAACCCCCTGGCTGATAAAATGATATTGGCTGAAATCCCCACTCCTACCCTTCTTTAGGGAAGGAGAGAGGGTTGATGGAGGAGAAAACGTAAAAAATCCTTGAGGGCGCTCAATCTATCTCAGAATGTAGATCATTTTTTAATTTCTCGAGATTTTCAAGAAACTATATATATTCTACTTATGTGGGTGGCCGAGCAAAGCGAGCCCCCCTCTGGCGAGAAAATGAACAGCCGAGCGAAGCAACCCCCCCCCCCCTCTCTGTCTAATCAAATTTGAAAAGTTTTCCCTCAATAATTTTTTCCCATGGATGGCCGAGCCAAGCGAGCCCCCTGGCCGATAAAATGATTAGCTGAGCGAAGTAAGGCCCCCCCCGTCAGAGTGCTAATCACTTGTATACTCGGCCGACCAGTTTCCCCGCCTCTCCATCTATGAAAGGTCCCTGGACCCTCCGTTTTCTAAGATCCCTGGCCCCGCGCGAATTAAAACGATCCAATTGTCTTCTCACCGTGAAATCGCCCCCTCCCCCTCGGTTTTTTTAAAATCCGACTTCGGAATCGGATTGGCCATATTTTGGCGCGCATTTGGCTCGCGGATACCATACCCAAAAAATGGCTCCTTACTGGGTATTTTTGAACCCGAAAAAACGTGGGACAAACGCGAGAAAGACGATTTTTCGACGAATTTCCGGCGAATTTCCCGGGCGAATTTCCGAATTACGATTTGACCGACGTCTTCCTCCAGGTCTGATCTATACGGCTGGTATTTTTTTGTAATTTTTTCGACCCCTTAAACGGCCTTTGGTGCGAGTTGAAAGTGGAAAACGTAGGACAAACGGGAGAAAGACGATTTTTCGACGAATTTTCGACGAATTTCCCGGGCGAATTTCGGATTTTCGATTTGACCGACGTCTACCTCTAGGTCTGATCTATACGGCTCGTATTTTTTCGTAATTTTTTCGACCCCCTAAACGGCCAGCGAGCGGAAAGTGAAAAAACTCACTCGGGAACGCGTTATCCCGTACCAACAAACCACACGGCGACCAACACGATTTTATATTATTGTATGATGATATGATATGATGATGATGATGATATGATGATATGATATGATATGATATGATGATATGATAATATATTATAGCATGTGCTGGGTAACGTTCAATTTCTGTCGCTCGGATAACAGGGTTTGCAATAGTTTCAAACATTGTACAGGAACTTTTTTTTTTTTTTTTTTTTTTTTTTTTTCAAAAATATTGCAATGGACATCACCTGATGTGGCCACATGTTCCGGTTGTCAAGAAAGAAAATCCCCTTTAGTTCAGTTTTTAGGCCAGACATTCTACGAATTACACTCACGTACTACATTCATAGCCATCTTTTTAGCGCAACCTTTTTCCAAAAAATGGAAAGCACCTTCCTTCAATGGAGCGCACCGCTCACCTCTTCGACATGTATGTTTTTTTTTTTTTTTTTGTTTTTGTTTGTGTACAGAGCATCACGTCCGAGCGGCTCAACAGATTTTCATGAGGGTGGTCTCATTGTCATCAGCGAGTTCCGGGGGTGGTTATAGGCTACCTTGATTTTTCCTCCCTCATCCCTTTCATCGGTTTTCGGGAGGTACTTCACGACGAAAGTTGTTTATCTCTGATGTGTAACTAAGGAGGCCTCAATAGGGGGACGAAAGTTTTTGTCCGATTTCGTTGGTACAAGGGTCTATGGAATGAGCTTTTTAGGCTGATTCCAACGACTCCAAAACGATTTTTGCAGCCTGAGCCGTTCGTTACCTCTGATCGCCATAAGGTTTTATTACGCATCGGTCGTTAGGGTGCAGTTGTTTACGTAATGAGCATCACGTGGATGATGTGTTGTGTGGCATAGTTTGGTCGCTAGATACCTACTGTTTCTTAGTTTCTCTCGCTCATTAAATATATCGTAATAACAAAAAGGTTGCGCTCATCTATTCAATTCAATTGATGGCTTGTCATTTTACATTTGGGGGCCCGTCCGAACTCTGTTACGGAAGAATTCTTCTAGAAGGGGTGGTGAGAAGAAGAGACCACGAACTTTGGTGGATCAAGTGTTACAGAAATGAGTTCGTGGATCAAGAGTCCTGCAAACCGATCGCAGCTCGTTCCCCACAGGATCGACACCTTGAGCTCCGGGTGTCGGCAGAGAGGGAGACATCCTATCCTATCCCGCTGGTCTGCCGACACCAGCCATTGTTACAGCGTGTCGCCAGAGGCGAAGGAAGGACGGGTTAGGTCCGTGGGGGAGGAGTTGTCCCCGGGAACACGGTGTTTCCTGACGTCTTCCTGGGTTTCGAGGGACCCTACGGGGAGAAGAAACGGTTCCAGGGATAGTGATCGACACATAAACTGAGCGAAAATTCTTTCGCCGTTCTTCAACAGCGGGTGTTGAAGTTCAGCGAAAACCCACCCCTTTAAAACTGATCGCCTGGAACTAAGAGAAAAGCTGAGGACTGGTGTTTCGATGTATTTTCAACCCAGGTGTTGAAGTAAGTAGAAAACCCACCCCTTTAAAACTGATCGCCAGCGTTCCGTCGAAAAAAGGGTTGAAAACCCGCTACCTGCCTGACCGTGCAGGACCTAATTTAAACCAAACCCCAACCCTCTGCCGGGAGCCATCCTCCTTTGCCAAGCTTTTTGTCGTGTAGGTATGCATTCCCAAATGAAAAACAAAACGCTGCAAATTTTACACAAGGGTTTATTATTCTGTGATATAGGTTACTTGTACAGACATTTAATTCTGTCAATAAAAAAAATTAAAAAAATATTTTTTTGGATTTTTATATTTCAAAAAAAATTTTTTGGGGGGATTTTTTTTTCAAAAATTCTTTAATTTTTACTCGAAAAATATTTAACTTCTTGGGATCCTTCAAAAATCCCATTTTTAGCCCCATGAAAGCCCTATAGAACGCCACAGTGAAATCGGATCGTTCCGGGACCCCCAAAAATGGGGTCTACGTCCAAAAATACTTCGAAAACGACACCTAACTCGATCCCATAGCTAAAAGCCTTCAAAACACCCCTCCTGTAGCCCCATTTTAGCCCCATAGCGCCCCACGGGTTTGGGCGATCGGACTGAAAACCTTGCGGGCACAACTAGATGGTAAACCAAGTATTTTGCCAAAATTTCAGATTTTTTAAAAAATTCCTACTGCCCAAAACGGCCTGGACGGCGGACGGCGGACGGCGGACGGACATTTCGGATTTTGAATGTAGACCTCTTGAAACGGATAATGTCAAATTTTGAGGCCGATCGGAGTCGTCGACCCGCGTCGCGAAAACATAGGTGTATTATTCCAAGAATAATAAACCAAAATTTGCGGTATGTTGAACAAAAATAACTATTATTTGAAAATATACTTGATGTTTTCTTTTCGCCGAACGAAGAGAAGCTCTACTTGGCCTTGATCTGCACTTTTCAGTCTGTCAGTTTGTCTGTGACGCGTTACAGACCGCAATTAACTAATTTTAAATATAATTTTATGCATTTATTACTTCTGAAGGCAATTTGTCGTTCTAGCAGCATACAAATATGAACAAGCAATTTTGATATTTCTTGTCTACAATTACCTACACGCGGGTGCTATAAGGTATCTCCATTAGAAATATTTTGGGCCTGAGGATGATGGACAAATGGTGGAAACATAGCGCGGTTATTGTCTTTTTCAACTTGGGAATATTTTGGTCATGAGGATGATGGAGACACGGCTGAAACTACGCGCGGGCATTAGGTTTTTCTAATCAGAAATATTTTGGGCCTTAGGATGGTGGTAACATGGTCGAAATGTCGCGTTATTACCTTTTTCAAATCGCCCTCCACAATTCATTGGGTAATAAATTAGATGTGAGAGAACTGAGATCACCACGCTGGTCAACACCCTGGGAATATTTTTGGGCATGATAAGGGCCAAAAAAAGCGGTCGAGACTCGTCCGGGCATTGTCCTACACACCGCTAATATTTTTGTGCCTGATGAGGTTATGCTCCTGATGATGAAATAATTTTGGGTCGAAACGCTGAAGGGGATGTTTGTCAGTAGTCACTTTATTCAGGTACATTATGGTACTATCCCTTCTGCGTAAAAATAGTCACGTATCTCACTTCACTTAACGTAAAAAATCAGTTTTTTGCCCATTATTTGGCCAGTTTTGGAAGTGGCTTAGAAAAATTGGGCAACGATATTCATTAAATTTTGGGTAGGGTAAACGTTCAATCTCCGACACCCCTTCCTCAAAATCCTGGCTCAAAATCTCTCTATTCGCATTTTCTTATTTATTTTTTTTTTTTTCTCTAACTGTTGCTATGGGACGTCTAGTTGAAGTCCGTATACCCGTTTTTGTCCATCGTTTTCTACAATAATGGAGAAATTACGTTCTCTGGAAAAAGTCCAAAAATTCAGTGGTCGACACCCCCTTGACAATGATTGACACCCCCATTTTCGACAATCACCGACACCCCTCTGGAAAATTTAGCAATGACCGACATTCCATTTTCGACAATCGCCGACACCCCTCCGAATAATGACAACGAAAAGAAATCGTAAATGCAGGCTGAATCAAGGTACAGGCCTCACTAAAGTTCGGCAATTAGGTATTAATAATTCATTTCATTATACCGTCTCCTTCGAATGTTTTAGTGAATTTTAGTTCGAATTTTAGTGAATTTCTACAAAGTGCAATCTTTTTCACACTGCCAGAATAAAGTGGTAGTGAGTGGTTTGGAGATTGAACGTTTACCCTAGAATCCGAATCTGCAATAAAAACGCTGCACATTTTACACTAGGGTTTATTATTCTTTGATATAGGTTACTTGTGCAGAAATTAAATTCTGTAAATGAAGGAAATTAAAAAAATAAATTTAATTTTTATATCAAAAAAGTTTTTTTTGGATTTTTTTTATTTTCAAAAATTATTTAGGTTTTACTCGAAAAATATTTAACCTACTGGGATCCTCCAAAAATCCTGTTTTTAGCCCCATGAAAGCCCTATAGATCGCCACAGTGGAATTGGATCGTTCCGGGACCCCCAAAAATGGATTCTACGTCCAAAAATACTTCGAAAACGACACCTAACTCGATCCCATAGCCAAAAGCCTTTAAAAACCCCTTCCCATAGCCCCATTTTAGCCCCATAGCACCCCACGGGTTTGGGTGATCGGGCTGAAAACCTTGCGGGCACAACTAGATGGTAAACCAAGTATTTTGTCAAAATTTCAGATTTAAAAAAAAATCCTACTGCCCAAAACGGCTCGGACGGCGGACGGACATTTCGAATGTAGACCTCTTGAAACGGATAATGTCAAATTTTGAGGCCGATCGGAGTCGTCGACCCCTGGCGCGAAAACATAGGTGTATTATTCCAAGAATAATAAACCAAAATTGGGGTTCCCACTTGTTGTAACAAAGTTAGGGTCGGTATCTCCAATTTGGTGCGCGCCAAATAAATTGGCACACATCTAAATCGATGGGCAGCTATCAATCTAGTGGGGTTTGTATTTTCAGAATTTTTTTGAAAAAAAAACAAAACTTTAAAACCCTATTCTAGGTGAAGGTGTTCCAATCGGGAAAGCTTCGCTTCTAAGCCTACTCCAATTTTCTTGAGCATTGAGATTCTACCCCTTTAAAAGCAGGTGTCATGCAAGACGGGGTCATTTGGAGCTCAGTATGGGGTGATTGCCCTCTCACATTTCAGCAGGTATAAGAAATATTCGTTCAGTTCCAGGCGCCCAGTTCCAAGACTTGACTCGATCTTTCAGCTTCAACAGGGGGTGTTGAAACTAAGAGAATTTTCAATCAGTTTATGTGTCGGCGATTTTCCAATGCCTGTTCTTTCTATGACTCTCAACCCTTGAGTTGAAACTAACAGAAAGTTGGAAAAAATGCTTCCGCGACCATTTTCCAGCAGTTTATGTGTCGACGACTTTCCAAGTACCCGAAGAAACCCCACGTTGGTGGCGCCCACGTGGGTCAGCGGCTCCAGAGGTGATCAAGAAGATCGGGAAGGTGCAGGCGAAAGATCCACAGCAAAAAGAAGAAGGGGATAGTGCAATGGACATCACCTGATGTGGCCACATGTTCCGCTTGTCAAGAAAGAAAATCCCCTTTAGTTCAGTTTTTAGGCCAGACATTCCACGAATTACACTCACGTACTACATTCATAACCATCTTTTCATTTTACAATATATTCACAATGAATTTTTGCACAATTCTGTGAATATATTTTTGAAAAAAAAAAAAAAGTTTCTGTACAATGTTTGAACAGATGTCAGACCTAGAAAAAATAGATTTTGCGTCTAAAACTCGGAAATCGTCACCTTATTACCTCCTGGAATCCTTCAAAATCCCATTTGTAGCCCCATGGAAGCTCTTTAGAGCTCATATTCACAATGAATTTTTGCAGAATTCTGTGAATATATTTTTGAAAAAAAAAGAAAAAAAAAAAAGTTTCTGTACAATGTTTGAACAGATGTCAGACCTAGAAAAAATAGATTTTGCGTCTAAAACTCGGAAATCGTCACCTTATTACCTTCCTGGAATCCTTCAAAATCCCATTTGTAGCCCCATGGAAGCTCTTTAGATCACCTTAGTGAAATCGGATCAGTCCGGGACCCCCAAAAATGGATTCTACGTCCAATCATACTTCGAATACGACACCTAACTTGACCCCATAGCCGAAAGCCTGCATAAACCCCTCCTTTAGGCATTTTAGGCCCATAGCACCCCACGGGTTTGGGTCCAAAGTTCCTACTGCCCAAAACGGCTCGGACAGACATTTCGTTTTTGGACCTTTTGAAACGGATAATGTCAAATTTGGTAGCCGATCAGAATTTTTGACCTCCGTCGCGATTACATTGGTGTATTATTCCAAGAATAATAAACCAAAAGGGAAAACACCTTCAGAACTACTTTTTTGACCCATGAACATAATATTATTCTTCAGATCCCCAAGGACCAGAAAACACATATAAAAAATATAAAAAGTAAATACTAAAGTTAAGTAAAAAACAGAACTAAATTTTTCCAAAAAAACGTCCATTAGGGTGGATCGAAAAAAATTTTTTTTTGCACCGCTTTGAGATAATGTGTTCAAAGTGTTAGAAAGTCACTCCACAAATTTCGGTGCATAAAACGCAAATGAAGTGCCGCCCCAAGCTGTACCTAACTGTAAAATAAAATTTTTTAATAAAGGTTTTTAATAGATAAATAAATCCGAGAACCGAGAAATTGCGATATAGAGCAGAAAAAACGCTATAAAGTGACCAATTTTACTGTTACAGCTTGGGGCGGCACGTCATTTGCGTTTTATGCACCGAAATTTGTGGAGTGACTTTCTAACACTTTGAGAACACTATCGCAAAGCGGTGCGAAAAACATTTTTTTTTCGACCCACCCTAATATCCATGTCAAAAATTCCAAAATTTTCAGTTGGTTTTGTTTTATTATTCTTGGAATAATACACCTATGTAATCGTGAAAAGGTCGTCTACTCCGATCGGCCTCAAGATTTGACATTATCCGTTTCAAAAGGTCTAGATTATAATAAACCAAAACCGAAATGTCCGTCCGCTGTCCGGGCCGTTTTGGGCGGTAGGAATGATTTTAAAAATCTGAAATTTAGACAAAATACTTAGTTTACCATCCAGTTGTGCCCCCATGGTTTTCTCCCCGATCGCCCTAACCCGTTGGGCACTATGGGGATAAAATAGGGCTACGGGAGGCATTTTTTGAAGGGTTTTGGCTGTGGGATCGAGTTAGGTGTCGTATTCGAAGTAGGACGTAGAATCCATTTTTGTGGGTCCCGGAACTATCCGATTTCACTGTGGGGATCTGTAGGGCTTTCAAGGGGGTCGAATATTTTCCGAGTAAAAAAACAATTTTTTTGATCACACAGAATTAATATGCGGACATGTAACCAACATCAATCAAATCAAAGAATAATAAACCCTTGTGTAAAATTTGCAGCGTTTTGGTATAGTATCGTGGTTGCAAAATTTGGTTTGCCTATGAGCCTGAGACCCCTTTTACTGGTTTCTAAATGAGTAAAAGGGGTCTCAGGCTCATAGGCGTTGGGGCTACAGTAGCGAGTAACTCATAACCTATACGAGTAACTCACTCGCCGAACCCGACTTCATCTTCTGATGACGGGCGTTTTGTCTTCTACCCTTCTCCACGATGGCCCAGCTGTCCAGATGCTGGGTCTTTTGGCGGGAAAAGGGGAAACCCCGCCTCCAGCGGTGGGTAGTCCATGCCCCTTCGTTTGGTCTAGTGGAAGCCAGTACAGACTTGTAGGAAGACTTGGGGGATTCTGGAATCCTGTAGGACTTTACCGTCCTGTCTGAACGCTTCGATTGGTAGACTGTTCGCTCGCACTGGTTCCATGAACACATCTGGTGCAGCAGACCCAGGGATAATCCTTGACGATTCATGCAAGGACGCTGAGAATACTAACCAGATAACAAACATTCTCCAACCACATACGAGATCAAGGCGTTTGAGCCTGTGGATCTCCACCCATCGAGGTGGAGATCTGAACAATATGATGGCGCAAAAACTGGGAACTTACCCAGACCTAGGTTCACACAACACACACACTGTGGGGTCCGTTCCTACCTCTTAGATACTTCTGCCACCAGCGGGGTCAGATCAGGGGCAATTGCGCACGAATGGGCGAGCCAAGTGAGTCCCCCTCTCCTTTTCACGTCAGCGAGGTGTACACATTACTTGGCTTCTCTTTGAGTGGTGTACATAAATTTTCAGCTAGATAGTCCCACCTACTGATTGGCTACTAGACTCCATCGATTATTAATCCTCCATAACGAAGGGTCTCCAATTAAAAACAAAGCCGTCCTCAGTATTGGGTTCGACTCCCGAGGACGAAACCCGAATCGATCGGGCGCCATTCGGAAGGATGCTGTTACATCCTTTTGTGTCTGGCAGACAAAACCGGCCGAACCCACAACTACCTACAAACGGTCGGAGTGGGATGAAATTGAACTCGGGAAAATCAATCGCGAAACCGTAGAATACGGTCTTGAAACACACAAAAAATATTGCCGCCTGTGGGTGTATTGCCGCCTGTGGGTGTATTGCCGCTTGTGATTTGTGTAGATCATGGTACATGATTGTCTTATGACTTACCTGTGGGACACCCCCAGACCCCCGGATTATCTAAGTTTTGATCAAGGATCATAGCAAAGAAACATGGTACATGTTTTTCGGATTGGTATATTTAAATTCGCGATAAGGCGCCTATAAGTCACGACAGACACACAGACAGAAAGCTCAACATCTCAAGGGGGGCTCGACCCCCCTAAGCAGACATAAACGGTTCACCAAACCAATAGAAAAAAAATTTCATCAAAATCGGATCAATATTGGCTGAAATCCCCACTCCTTCCCTTCTTTAGGGAAGGAGAGGGGGTTGAAGGAGGGGAAAACGGAAAAAATCCCTGAGGGCCTATCTCAGAACGTACATCATTTTTGAATTTCTCGAGATTTTCAAGAATATATTATATATATATAATATACCGATATATTATATATATATAGAAGGTTATCGGGTGGTAAGGGGGTAGATCGGCGAAGGGTTTACGGGGGGGGGGGGGGGGGGGGGACTTGACTCTCCCATTCCAATCCGCAGTCCAACACGTTTCGCGCAAATTCGCGGGGTTGCGCGCGTCGCGCGGGATTTTAATATAGCCTATGCTGGGGGCAATCTCACCCGAGACCGTTAGAAAAAAAACCATTCAAATCCGTTCAGCCGTTTAGGCGCCTATAAGGCACGACCGACACACAGACAGAAAGCCCAACATCTCAAGGGGGGCTCGACCCCCCTAAGCATACTTAAACGGTCCACCAAACCAATAGAAAAAATCGCCGTATTTTTATCGCTTAGGAGGAGGAGAGGAAAAACCATGTACCGTGAGTACAAAATTTCGAAATTTCGAAATTTCGCAGGGTTGCGCGCGTCGGGCTGGGTTTTAATATAGCCTATGTTGTGGGCAATCTCACCCGAGATCGTTAGAAAAAAACCCCATTCAAATCCGTTCAGCCGTTTAGGCGCCTATAAGGCACGACGGTTTACGGGGGGTGTACTCACATCCAAAAACTCTTAAATTTCAAAATTTCGCAGGGTTGCGCGCGTCGGGCTGGGTTTTAATATAGCCTATGTTGTGGGCAATCTCACCCGAGATCGTTAGAAAAAAAACCCATTCAAATCCGTTCAGCCGTTTAGGCGCCTATAAGGCACGACGGTTTACGGGGGGTGTACTCACATCCAAAAACTCTTAAATTTCGAAATTTCTCAGGGTTGCGCGCGTCGGGCTGGGTTTTAATATTAGCCTATGTTGTGGGCAATCTCACCCGAGATCGTTAGAAAAAAACCCCATTCAAATCCGTTCAGCCGTTTAGGCGCCTATTAGGCACGACGGTTTACGGGGGGGGGGGGGGGGGGTGTACTCACATTCCAATCCAGAGAACGCCCGTAAAAACATGTACACATGTACCATGTTAAAAAAACATGTACCATGTTAAAATGGTGTTTGAAACGTCTGTACATATACTTTCAGGAGGCAGGTAGTTTGAGCTGGAAAGAGTTAATAATCTATTATAATATAATAATGAATATTATTCAAACAAGGGATTTTTATACAATGTATAATTAGTATAATTATACTAATGTCATTAGACTTGTTCTTCTTGGGCAATTCACCAATTTTGTCTTGCACAGAGAGAAAAGTTTATTTAGGTGTCGCGGTTATCTTCGTGAATTAAAAAAAAGCCAACCCATGATTTTGCCAAAAACGTCTTAACGGCTAGAGTTTTTATGCCAGAAGGTAAAAAGTACCAAAAGACTTAGGTTTTGAAAAAACGACGTTCTTTAGCGTTTTTGCTTCCGAGTCTGCAAGGCAGAGGAAGCAAAAACAGCAACATTGTTTTCACTTTCGAAAAAAAAAAAAAAGTTGTTCTCCAAAATCAAAATTTCCACTCACGTTTTGCGTTTCAGAGCCTCCTGAACAAATTTGGTTCCGTGTCTGTCTGTCTGTCTGTCCGCATTTCCTTGACACACCCACTTCCACAATTTTGATCAGATATCAATCAAATTTTCAGGAATTGTATGGGTATAGCCCTAGATGGTCCCATATCAGTTTCATTACGATTGAATCAGCGGTACGCTCAGCGCATGCGCGAACGTAATTTCCTTTCCACAGCCATAACTCCCGCAATTTTGATCGGATTCAATCAAATTTTTTGGAATTGTGTGGATATAGCCCTAGAATCTAGGGCTATACCCACATCTAGGGCCTAGATGGTTCCTTATCAGTTTCATCACGATTGAATCAGCAGTACGTTCAGCGCATGCGCGAACGTAATTTTCTTTTTACTGTCATGAGTCATCATTATGTATGTCATGAGTCATGACTCATGACATACATAATGATGACATAGGGCCTGTGAGGGCCTTGGCAGTGTATTTTTTTTTTTTTTTTTTTTTTAATTGGTTGACTGCATACGGCTATCATTCTGTAATTCCGAAACGACACAAATAAACCTAAAATGGGACATAATAATATTATGTCCCACATATTATGTAGCTCAAGAAAAGGGGGCTCCCGAGAAAACGGAGGCCATTTTCGGATCCAGCACCTCAAGAAACACTTGAGTTCAGTGGTTTTTAGCAACGGACCTAAAACTCGAATTTTTTTGTTGACCTGTCTAATTAATACTTCGCTTGGTTGGCTTTCATCCTGCATCACTATACGACGCATCCTCGTAATATTTTAGCGTCGCAGTTTCGCTTATGTCATTTTCACTTCGCTTGATACCACTAGTTGCCCTGCGGTTGTTATTTTTCGATCTCGTCTCAACGAGCGATTTCGATTCAAATCCGCACAAGTGGTATTGCATTTGTCTCCGGGCTTTTGATCCCTTTGGTGTCAGCCATGCCGTTGAGGGGGGTCACAATGTGACAATGTCATGACGTTGTTAGACTGCGCGCGGCAACAAAGCGGGGAAGTAATTAATTCTCTTGAAGGTACGAGTGAAATGGATGTGAGGATTAGGCCGTAGGTACGTATCGTTTATCGGAAAATGGTCGGGATTTACCATCGCTTTGTTGCGGACAGATTTGGTCCAGTCCGTTTGGGATAAGCTTTCCAAATTGCTTGACGTGGCCTTTTCTTCAAACTTGTCTCTGTCCCTTGTGTAACACGCTGGGGGCGAATGAAGCGAGCCGGAGCGTTAGTTTATGTTAATTTTGACTTGAATAGACACTAGAGTTAGGTACGAGTTTATAAATGTTAGCGTTTCTGAACACTTTCGTATTTTTAGTCTTACCCTTTTCCCCTGTAGGTACCCTTTATATAATATACCTATAACCAGTTATTACCCGAAATCAGTTAATTCTAGTTTTAACTAGTCAATACTGGTTTTCACAAGGCCCCTCCGTGATAACTGGTTGTCACTAGTGAAAACTAGAATTCCCTGATGGTTCCGTTGTGTCTGTTAAAACTCTAAATCACTGATTTTTTTGCCAAGGGCCAGGATCGGATACTGCGGCCTTGTTTTGATTCCTCTGTCTTTGTTCACCTACCAAGAAAACCAATCTATAGTACAGACGAGTGAAACGATTCAACATGCTGCAAGTGGATAAGACCAAAAAGCTCGTAATCCGCGGAGACCCTGTGAAATATTGCCTGCTGTTAAAATAAATGTTTGACGTTATTGACGCCACATATTGCTATATATAGCCCTATAGGACCTATAGTATAGGGCATGGCGGGAGGGATGGCCTGAAGGTTGAGACTGCACGAAAATACGCTAATGTCACTACCGATAATAAATATTTTTTATCGCTGTGTGAAACTTGCCAAAAAAAAGGAAAACCCTGGGGAAGAAAGTACTCGTTTCCAAGCCAATTTTACCCACGAAATTTAATAGCAGAAGTCAAATCGATCTCACAGACATGCAGTCGCAGCCTGATATGCAGTTATACTTAACTACCAGGCTCACCTCACTAATTTCATCCAGCAACGTCCTCTACAAAGTAAGGGGACTGAAGAGGTGGCAACTAACGGATTTTTTTTTTTTTTTTTTTTTTTTTTTAAATCTTTGGAGCCCCCTTTTTGTGTCTGAGTCGTTTCAATCGAAATTTAACAAACAATTTATATGCCATTATATGGCATATTATACCATACACCTGAATATTTTCCTTTTGACATGTCTATGTCTAAGGGGTCAGGAAAAATTTGTGTAATCACGGAAAACCTGGTTGCTACTTCTGTTGGTAGTAATAGGCGTTGTTTTGTTGTCATATTGTAGGTAGGTTTGATTTGAAACGAAACGCGGCGTTTTGACATTTTTAGCGCAACCTTTTTCCAAAAAATGGAAAGGTGCGCTCACCTCTTCGACATGTATGTTTTTTTTTTTTTTTGTGTACAGAGCATCACGCCCGAGCGGCTAAACAGATTTTCATGAGGGTGGTCTCATTGTGATCAGCGAGTTCGGGGGTTGGTTATAGGCTACCTTGATTTTTCCTCCCTCATCCTCTTCATCGGTTTTTGGGAGGTCCTTCACGACGAAAGGGTAAAAGACGAATTGCGACACATGATTTCTGCCCATACCTGGACTTATACCTGGCCTTATACCTGTGCAGTCTCGAAGCTGTCAACGGGCTAATCCGAATTGACGAAGGCGAGCTGTTTATGACCTCTGCCAGAACCTCCTCAAGTGGTCAATACTCAATGGCTACCTTAAATTCAAGTGAGAAGGCCGGCTGCCCGGAGTCCAGGATTGAGAGATACTAAATTGCAGTAAAATAAAACTCTGACTTAGGTATAGAGTCATATTATGTGATGACATATTATGTGAGTTCAGCGCTAATGAGTTACCACTTTTGGTTTATTATTCTTGGAATAATACACCTATGTTTTCGCGACGCGGGTCGACGACTCCGATCGGCCTCAAAATTTGACATTATCCGTTTCAAGAGGTCTACATTCAAAATCCGAAATGTCCGTCCGCCGTCCGCCGTCCGCCGTCCAGGCCGTTTTGGGCAGTAGGAATTTTTAAAAAAATCTGAAATTTTGACAAAATACTTGGTTTACCATCTAGTTGTGCCCGCAAGGTTTTCAGTCCGATCGCCCAAACCCGTGGGGCGCTATGGGGCTATAATGGGGCTACGGGAGGGGTGTTTTGAAGGCTTTGAGCTATGGGATCGAGTTAGGTGTCGTTTTCGAAGTATTTTTGGACGTAGAATCCATTTTTTGGGGTCCCGGAACGATCCGATTTCACTGGGACGATCTTTAGGGCTTTCATGGGGCTAAAAATGGGATTTTTGAAGGATCCCAGGATGTTAAATATTTTTCGAGTAAATAATAAAGGATTTTTGAAAAAGAAACATTTTTGAAAAAAAAATTAATAAAAAAAATTTTTTTTTTAGATTAAAACCCAAAAAAAATTTTTTTTTTAAATTTTTTCATTGACAGAATTAAATTTCTTCACAATTAACGTATATCAAAGAATAATAAACCCTTGTGTAAAATTTGCAGCGTTTTTGGTTTATTATTCTTGGAATAGTACACCTATGTTTTCGCGCCGGGGGTCGACGACTCCGATCGGCCTCAAAATTTGACATTATCCGTTTCAAGAGGTCTACATTCGAAATGTCCGTCCGCCGTCCGAGCCGTTTTGGGCAGTAGGATTTTTTTTTAAATCTGAAATTTTGACAAAATACTTGGTTTACCATCTAGTTGTGTCCGCAAGGTTTTCAGCCCGATCACCCAAACCCGTGGGGTGCTATGGGGCTAAAATGGGGCTATGGGAAGGGGTTTTTAAAGGCTTTTGGCTATGGGATCGAGTTAGGTGTCGTTTTCGAAGTATTTTTGGACGTAGAATCCATTTTTGGGGGTCCCGAAACGATCCAATTCCACTGTGGTGATCTATAGGGGTTTCATGGGGCTAAAAACAGGATTTTTGGAGGATCCCAGTAGGTTAAATATTTTTCGAGTAAAACCTAAATAATTTTTGAAAATAAAAAAATCCAAAAAAAAACTTTTTTGATATAAAAATTAAAATTTTTTTTAATTTCCTTCATTTACAGAATTTAATTTCTGCACAAGTAACCTATATCAAAGAATAATAAACCCTAGTGTAAAATTTGCAGCGTTTTTATTGCAGATTCGGATTCTAGGGTAAACGTTCAATCTCCAAACCACTCACTACCACTTTATTCTGGCAGTGTGATAAAGATTGCACTTTGTAGAAATTCACTAAAATTCACTAAAACATTCGAAGGAGACGGTATAATGAAATGAATTATTAGTAATACCTAATTGCCGAACTTTAGTGAGGCCTGTACCTTGATTCAGCCTGCATTTACGATTTCTTTTCGTTGTCATTATTCGGAGGGGTGTCTGCGATTGTCGAAAATGGAATGTCGGTCATTGCTAAATTTTCCAGAGGGTTGTCGGTGTTTGTCGAAAATGGGGGTGTCAATCATTGTCAAGGGGGTGTCGACCACTGAATTTTTGGACTTTTTCCAGAGAACGTAATTTCTCCATTATTGTAGAAAACGATGGACAAAAACGGGTATACGGACTTCAACTAGACGTCCCATAGCAACAGTTAGAAAAAAAAAAAAAAAAAAATAAGAAAATGCGAATAGAGAGATTTTGAGCCAGGATTTTGAGGAAGGGGTGTCGGAGATTGAACGTTTACCCTACCCAAAATTTAATGAATATCGTTGCCCAATTTTTCTAAGCCACTTCCAAAACTGGCCAAATAATGGGCAAAAAACTGATTTTTTACGTTAAGTGAAGTGAGATACGTGACTATTTTTACGCAGAAGGGATAGTACCATAATGTACCTGAATAAAGTGACTACTGACAAACATCCCCTTCAGCGTTTCGACCCAAAATTATTTCATCATCAGGAGCATAACCTCATCAGGCACAAAAATATTAGCGGTGTGTAGGACAATGCCCGGACGAGTCTCGACCGCTTTTTTTGGCCCTTATCATGCCCAAAAATATTCCCAGGGCGGTCCCATATTGACCAGCGTGGTGATCTCAGTTCTCTCACATCTAATTTATTACCCAATGAATTGTGTAGGGCGATTTGAAAAAGGTAATAACGCGACATTTCGACCATGTTACCACCATCCTAAGGCCCAAAATATTTCTGATTAGAAAAACCTAATGCCCGCGCGTAGTTTCAGCCGTGTCTCCATCATCCTCATGACCAAAATATTCCCAAGTTGAAAAAGACAATAACCGCGCTATGTTTCCACCATTTGTCCATCATCCTCAGGCCCAAAATATTTCTAATGGAGATACCTTATAGCACCCGCGTGTAGGTAATTGTAGACAAGAAATATCAAAATTGCTTGTTCATATTTGTATGCTGCTAGAACGACAAATTGCCTTCAGAAGTAATAAATGCATAAAATTATATTTAAAATTAGTTAATTGCGGTCTGTAACGCGTCACAGACAAACAGACAGACTGAAAAGTGCAGATCAAGACCAAGTAGAGCTTCTCTTCGTTCGGCGAAAAGAAAACATCAAGTATATTTTCAAATAATAGTTATTTTTGTTCAACATACCGCAACTTTTGTTTTTCATTTGGGAATGCATACCCACACGACAAAAAGCTTGGCAAAGGAGGATGGCTCCCGGCAGAGGGTTGGGGTTTGGTTTAAATTAGGTCCTGCACGGTCAGGCAGGTAGCGGGTTTTCAACCCTTTTTTCGACGGAAGCAGGCGATCAGTTTTAAAGGGGTGGGTTTTCTACTTACTTCAACACCTGGGTTGAAAATACATCGAAACACCAGTCCTCAGCTTTTCTCTTAGTTCCAGGCGATCAGTTTTAAAGGGGTGGGTTTTCGCTGAACTTCAACACCCGCTGTTGAAGAACGGCGAAAGAATTTTCGCTCAGTTTATGTGTCGATCACTATCCCTGGAACCAAAATTATGTGTCGCAATTCGTCCCAAGCCGACGAAAGTTGTTTATCTCTGATGTGTAACTAAGGAGGCCCCAAAAGGGGGACGAAAGTCCGATTTCGTTGGTACAAGGGTCTATGGAATGAGCTTTTCAGGCTGATTCCAACGACTCCGAAACGATTTTTGCAGCCTGAGCCGTTCGTTACCCCCATAGAACTATACCTGGAATGAGCGCTGAGGCCCTACCGGGCGGGACAGCCGACTTGGGGAAAACCCAAGTGAGACCCCGCGCACCCAGTCCTCCTTCCAACTCCCTTTTCACACCAAAGGGGGGCATGACCAGCCCGTATAATTCAGACCCATCATTTAGGTTTTTTCCCGAATTGATATACTTGGTTTTTGGAGTACTAAATCAGGTTCAGTACAGCAAACATTTGAGTAAACACTGAAACTTGCTGTAAGTATAGATCTCTAATTTAATAAGGCATAGGTACCTACAAAAAATAAAATAAATAAATAAAATGCAGTAAGTACTTTGTACAATGGCATAATATGAAAAATTATTGAGAATAAAGAAGTACATATAAAATTATCTAGCAAATTTATTGACACGGTAAGACTAGCAAAGACTTTTTTCATTAAACTAGCAAAGGCAAGATTTAACATTTTTTATTTTTCACAATTTTAAACATTACTGAACAAAATGAGTTTTGTCCGCTTCTTCTTGACACCTAATTTATGGGCTGGAGTTAACTCGGTAGAGAGTTTTCTCGAAAAATTGTGACTTATTATTTTGGCCGATAACTCGCCTATAGCTTTTATCAATTGATATGGGTGAGTATTCCCTTCTTCGGTTTGGTGTTGGAATACAGTCCCCTCAAAGTGGGCATATGTATGATAAATCATAATTTTTGAATTGATTGATAGGTTCTTTGTTTGATAATTTATTTGATAACAAAATTTAACTATTTTAAAAACATCGTGAGAAGCCTTCACCAAGCGAGCCGCGCGAAATGTATGCCCCCCTTTGGCCCGTTCGGCTGTCTTCGGCGATACGTGCGAACGTACCCGAGGCCCTTCACTTCTCGAAGCCCCGTGGGTTTTCTCGGGGGATTCCCCAGGGGCGCGTGGCCGAAACTTTCTGAGGGTCGGTATAGGCAGCGAGCATTCCAGGTATAGTTCTATGGTTACCCCTGATTGGCATAAGGTTTTCTTACGCATCGGTCGTTAGGGTGCAGTTGTTTACGTAATGAGCATCACGTGGATATTTTTGATGTGTTTGGTCGCTAGATACCTACTGTTTCTTAGTTTCTCTCGCTTTTAAATATATCGTAATAACAGAAAGGTTGCGCTCATCTATTCAATTCAATTGATGGCTTGTATGTCTTTGCTTTGGCACATAAACTTAAAAATCGTCACGAAAACTGTTGACGAAAATTGTCCCGGTTGTGTTTTGATGATTTTCACGTACAACCAAGCCGTTTCTAGTGAAATGGGGGGGGACTAAAGACATAAAATGTGTTGCAGACTCGTATGCAAGCGTTTTTTCACCGAATTTATTGATATACTTATTGCTGAACACTCAAATCGACAACAGAATCGCCATGAACAGTGTTAGTGAACCGGTGCGCCACCTCAACAAACCAGCCTTCATTAAATGTTCAAATTTTCCAATTCCTGAGACTTGAGACGTGAGACCTGAAGATGACGTTGACCACTTCTACTTCTTTCATATAGGAGGATCTATGTGGGGACTTGACATAGTAAGTATGGGTGGTGGTGTCAGGTGCCCTAAAACTACGTCGGGGGAGCTCACAAATATGGCATTGGGGGAGCTTACCGGACCCCCAGTCTACAATAAGGGGCGAGGATTATAATATAATTATATTGCAAACTTATATTGCATAACTTTATTTGCAAACCCTAATATTATTAGGACACAGTTTGCAATCGCCCAAGGGTCTGTGGAGCGCCCCACTCAGGATGTGGAGAGAATGCGTGCTGCAAGACCGATCTCCCTAGTGTTCCTACAGGAACACTAGTTCAATACTAGGTATATTATTCAATACTTAAAACTAGTAATAACTAACTTTTAAAATTTCAAGATCGACTTTCACTGGATTATTCTAGTTTTTCCTAATATATATAGGCCTTTTCTTATATATTTTAAGAAATCATATTGATACCTATAGTATAGGTATAGGTCTTTTCTTTCATTTTGTACGCAAGGAGGGGACAAAAGTTCCTATGCACAAATAAATAAATAAATAAATAAATGTTAGTTAAAACTAGTTTTAAGTGAAAAACTTCCAGTCATTTCTAGTTCCAGCGGTGAGGGTCCCAGTAAAGTCTAGTTCTAACGAGGCAAAACTAGTTCCAACGAAGGGGCCTTGAGAAAACTAGTATTGACTAGTTAAAACTAGAATTAACTCATTTCGGGTATTAACTGTAACATAATATAGCTATTATATATCTATATCCCACATTTCATTAACAAGTCATTCGATTCCCCTATTCTCAAGTCCAATGACTTCCTCGTACGGAAACAGTCCGTTTAGACATTCTGACGCCGCGGCGCGCCGCCCAGTCGACCAGACACGTGGTCCACATCACCTAATGTGCCAACACTCTCCATTCACATCAGAGTTTATCTTCGGATTTTCAATGAGTCTCCCGAATAGCATCAGTTCCGCTTTCTCCATTCGGAAAGAACTGGCGCGTTAAAAGCGACCAAATTTCCGGGACGAACGTTATTCGACAAGTGTGTAAACCAAGCCAAGTCAATCAATTAGAGCATGTTTTCCTTATCGGCATTTTCTCGTAGGACTACTCCACAGGAAAATTCTGGTCTCTTACTCGGTGGGACGATCGAATGTTTCTCTGTTACTCTGTGATCGAATGTTTCTCTGTCACATGCCCTCGTGACCTTATCGTGTGCGTGAAGCCGAGCTGGTGAGACCTCCCGCTATAAGAAATAATATTGTGGAAGTATTAAAGGAGCGAAACTCGATCTAGTTGGGTCACGTAGGACCGTAAGGATGTTCCGGGAAGAGCCGCTAAGCGTAACCCCAATCATCACCCGATACCTGACCGATCCCTAATTTCACTATAACCTATCCAACTCCTTTAAAACCTTCTCGTAGTTCACATTATATTATTAAGCCAGGTTTGACCAATTTCAAACACCATAAATTGTCTAATCTCTCTGACCTTAAAAGCAGTTGAATGGCTGGCTTTACTCCAAACCTGTTCTCAACACCTTCATTGCCGAACGTAGTGGGGTTCGAATTATAATATAATAAAGTATATTATACTTTGACTCGGTCTACATTAAATCTCTAGAGGTGAACCCTTCAGTGAGTTTCCTAAGATCCCAAGGATAAGCATATGCTTTGTCATATGACAAAGAAAGTCTCTCAATCTTGTCTCAGGAAGCTGCAACTTTAGTCCAGTCAACGAATAGCTCATAAGGGGGGTCTAGGTATGAATTTTGGGTAACATAAGGGTTCTTCTCGGAAACTTGATAAGGTGGTTAGAAAGTGAACATACTAAAAGTCCTTTCGTCTAGGGGTGCCGCAAGTTGGGGATGGGGAAGAAGGTCCCATTTTTCGGTTTTTCGCACCTATCTCCTGCAGGAACGGTCAATCCTACCTGGAATTTGGTTCCTTTGGTACATATTATGCTGAGAAATTCCTTATTTTTTTGTTCAAACTTCAGGATGGAAAGCCCATTTTCTGATTCTAGATGCTAATTTGGAGATGACCTCGTTGGCAAATTATTAATTAAAAGTTGCGGCCAAGCCGCCCGAGTTTTCGAGCTATTCCATTTTGTCGCTATAACTGGTTTCCCAAGGAAGAAAAAAAAAACGGATCTGCCCGAGGAAATTAAAATGGAGTGGAAGAAAAAAGTTGAAATTATCAAGATACTGCACGGAAGAGTTAATGCTTAGGTTGATGACACTGGGAGAGCTGCGCTTGTTCAGGGAGGCGGGAATTGAAAAAGTTTGAATAAGGGGTCTATAAACCAGGGTTTCTCAAAGGTTTTTTAGAAGTGGCGGGCCACTAGTAACTAGTGAACTGTTCACAACAAGGAATAATAGTCCCCTCAATATTTTTTCGTATTTTGGTTTATTATTCTTGGAATAATACACCTACGTAATCGCGACGGAGGTCGACTACTCCGATCGGCCTCAAAATTTGACATCAGTTTCAAAAGGTCTAGATTATAAACCAAATACCGAAATGTCCGTCCGTCGTACGCCGTCCGAGCCGTTTTGGGCAGAAGGAATTTTTTTTTAAAATCTGACAATGTGACAAAGCACTTGGTTTACTATCTAATAATTAGGGCACAATTATTGTGCCCTCAAGGTTTTCAGCCCGATCGCCCAAACCCGTTATTTTAACCTCATTTTAACCCTGGCCCTATGGGGTTAAAATGGGGCTACGGGAGGGGTTTTTGAAGGGTTTTGGCTATGGGATCGAGTTAGGTGTCGTTTTCGAAGTATTTTTGGACGTAGAATCCATTTTTTGAGGTCCTGGAACGATCTGATTTCAACCCCGTCGCTATACGTTCAATGTTCGCGGAAATCGTCAACGATGACGGGATCTTGTCAGAAATCTCCCCCGCGCCCTTCACCACTTTTTCTCCCTATTTTGAGCTCCGCAGTTTCCGCAACTGTCTACCTTTTATCAAACTCTGCGAAGTGGGTTCCTGCGGATAGGGTTTTTCTTTGTCCCGCTTGTCTCTCATTAACCCTCAGACACCATTCCTGGGAAAAAAGGGTTGTTGCGATCAAGTTGCATTGGCGACTCCAGGAGTTCAGGTTCTACGATATAGCTAAATTGGGTAAAAACTTCGAAAAATCATAGCTCTATTATTATGGAAGTTACCGAATCGCAGTTGGTCTCATTCGACGCAGAAACAATCTACATACAAGACTTCGTTTGTTAACGGCCTTAGTTTTTTTGCAAAAAGGTAAAAAGTAGGTACATAAAACGTGACTTCGGAATTTTTTTAAAGGACGTTTTTCAGTTTTTTGTTTTGTTTGCAAAATCACATATTTTTCTGTTTTTAGACCCCAACTTATGAATTATGTATGAATCACTTATGAATATATTCGTAATCAGCCATAAATTTCCAATTAGAAGTGTTTTTTTTTCAGAATTTTTGCACTTTGCAGGTAACGGCTATCATTTTTAATCCCGAAATGACAACAACAACAAAAAAAACCTAAAATTGGCCGTAGTTCATGAAAAAATGGGGCTCCCGAGAAGACGGAGGCCATTTTCGGATTCAACACCTCAAAAAATAAGAGTTAAGTGGTTTTTAGCAGCGGACCTAAAAGTCAATTTTTTTAATGTCCTACCTGTGTTATCGGTTTGAGGGTTGGAAACTGGACAACTTCAATCGGTGCAGCGCGATCGTGCTTCGTCCAAGTATGGGGGCTTCCAACTCACACGTTAAGGGTACTCTTATGTATGTCTAATCGGAAAAAAACTCCCCGGAAAAAAACTCTCCGGAAAAAAAATTGAAAAAATCTTGACCAAAACACAATAGAAAGTTAGGGAACCTCTTCGTTTGGTTTATTATTCTTGGAATAATACACCTATGTAATCACGATGGGGGTCGAAAATTCTGATCAGCCTCAAAATGTAACATTATTCGTTTCAAGAGGTCTAGATTCCAAAAACGAAATGTCCGTCCGCCGTACGCAGTACCCCGTTCGGGCCGTTTTGGGCAGTAGGAATTTGTTTAAAAATCTGAAATGTTGACAAAATACTCGGTTTACCATCTAGTTGTGCCCAGAAGCAGCCCGATCGCTCAAACCCGTGGGGCGCTATGGGGCTAAAATGGGGCTGCGGGAGGGTTTTTTTGATGGGGCTATGGGATCGAGTGAGGTGTCGTTTTCGAAGGATTTTTAGACGTAGAATCCATTTTGGGGGGTCCCGGATTGATCTGGTTTCACTGTGGCGACCTATAGGGCTTTCATGCAGCTACAAACGGGATTTTTGAAGGATGCGAAAAGGTCAAATAATTTCCGAATTAAAAAAAAAAAAATTGTTGAAAAAAAAACATTTTTTAAATAAAACTTCTTTTTTTCAAAATCTCGTCTTATTTGACTGACCCTCAACAAGTTTCCAACAACATATATTAATATTATTAATAAATATATATATATATATATATATATATATATATATATATATATATATTTCATAATTTCTCGGTTGAGTTGCCTCTTGAAAATGTACTTCAATGTAAGTATCTATTTTTTGCAGTTCCACAAAAATTGCTCATCCGGAGCTGCCAAGTTTGGGTCACGAAACGCACATTAAGTTCGGATTAGAAATCGATTCCTCCAGGCGGAGGTGTTGGATAAGCAAAAGGGTTCAAATGAAACGGAAATCCGACGAAGCCGAAGAACGTGCATAATAGCGCCTTATATCAGTTTTCCTGTTCGGATGGAACAATTAAAGTCATCCCGCATGTTCGGTCCGTTGAATCCGAATACGAAAACACTTTCTCTCATCTGTTTGATTTTCGGTTCGGTTTGAAGGATCACGCGAGCAGGCAGTTGGGTCAGCAGACTGTTAGACACTCGCAGCTTCAGAAACAGTTTGAGCAGATTCGCACAAAGTGAATAATTGGAATTCTCAATTTTCAAACCATCTCAATTATAATTCCTCTATCGATTATACCTCGAAAACTGCAGAAGTCATCAGTGACGAGCAGAAGTTGAAGTCTTTCGTGTTTTACTCATTGTTTCGATAAATACCTGATTACTCAACAGGAAATACTCGTAAAACATCTTGTTTTTTTTTTTCGAAGTACATAATGAGCTCATATTATGAGCTCATAGGTCTCACCCACTCGAAGCAGCTGCACCCCCATTTGTGGCTTAACTTTCATCGGGATTTTATAACCTGGCTAACGCCATTGATGTAGATACCTAGATGTCGAAATATATAATCAATTATTATAAAATTATTAATTATTAAGGATGCACGTCAGGTAGATGTCATCAATGGCGTTAGCCGGGTTATAATTTATATATAAAATTCCTATGAATTATTATTTTCTAACCGTCGAATAATAATAATTATTATAATTCTAACCGTCAATGTAGACGGATCATTTCAAAATTTCTTTTTTGTTTACAACGAGAGGTGTTCAAAATAAAGAAGCATGATTGAATATAATCTCAAATTTTGAAATGACGCCGACCTGGCCAAAATTGAATTTTAGGAAACCCCACCTTTAGCCCCAAGAATCACAACAGAGCCCTTCGGTGAGGTCAGAAAACGTCCTTGGCCGTAAAATCTACTTTATTTACAATACTAGCACGCTTTCACTAGGGGAAACGGCAGAAGCTAGACAGATAAGGGCCCCAAGTTTCCCCGCCTCCTCCATCTTTGTAAGGTCCCTGGAGCCCTCAGGTTCCACCCGTTTTGACGTACGTCTTTCCTACGTCCTTCATTGACACCGTACTTACCACCCTACCCAAGGCCGTACCCAGGAAAAATTTTCGGGGGGGGGGGGGGGGGGGGGGGGGGGGTTGTGGCACCAGGCGGGGTCCGGAGGCCCTACCCAATAAAACTTTAGAAGAAAACGCTGCAAATTTTACACAAGGGTTTATTATTCTTCGATATAGGTTACTTGTACAGACATTTAATTCTGTCAATGAAAAAAAAAATTAATTTTTTTATAGATTTTTATATTCCAAAAAAAAAATTTTTGGGGGATTTTTTCTTCAAAAATGGGTTTTTTCAAAAATTCTTTATTTTTTTACTCGAAAAATATTTAACCTCCTGGGATCCTTCAAAAATCCCATTTTTAGCCCCGAGAAAGAAATAATATTTCTATATTATAGATTGCCACAGTGCAATCGGATCGTTCCGGGACACCCAAAAATGGATTCTACGTCCAAAAATACTCAAAATCGACACCTAAATCGATCCCATAGCTAAAAGCCTGCAGAAAATCCCTCCTGTAGCCCCATTTTAGCCCCATAGCGCCCCACGGGTTTGGGCGATCGGACTGAAAACCTTGCGGGCACAACTAGATGGTAAACCAAGTATTTTGTCAAAATTTCAGGTTTTTAAAAAAATTCCTACTGCCCAAAACGGCTCAGACGGCGTACGGCGGACGGACATTTCGGATTTTGAATGTAGACCTCTTGAAACGGATAATGTCAAATTTTGAGGCTGATCGGAGTCGTCGACCTCCGTCGCGAAAACATAGGTGTACCTATTATTCCAAGAAAAACCAAAATTGTCAAATAGGTAACCCATTTTTAGGCCATTTTAAGCTTTCATTGACAAAAGTTAGAACGACACTAAGTATATAAAGGGGGATGTGGCACCAGGCGGGGTCCGGAGGCCCTACCCAATAAAACTTTTAAAAAAATTGTCAAATAACCCATTAAATGGGTTTTTAAAATTTTTAAGCTTTTATTGACAAAAGTTAGAACGACACTAACTTAGTGTCACTAAGTATATAAATAATAACATAAAAATAATTTCCCCTGTTAATTTGGTGACTAGGAAAATAAATAGATAGACAATACAAATAGACTCAACATTGTTTAACATATAAAAACATATTGAACATAGAAAAACAACCTACAGAATATAGTCAGGGATTTGCATAGTCGAATGGCGGTCATTTTTCGTGCTGCTACCTATCGTACCTAATACATAGCGCCAAACTACATGCTTTACGGCAACTTCCGTAATGGAACCTTAGGGTCTACGCTGGTAGCGGCGGACCGCGTCCATCCACGTACGCGAATGGGTTTGTAAAATTGTAATACATTTTATAAATTATTTACGTTTACTTTTAACTAGAAATTGTTTTGTACTCTTCCTTATTTACCTATGGAGATCAATTATAACTTGAGTAAATTTAATTCCTATGTGTTTGAAAATGCTTATTTTTGGGAAAATTTCGGGGGGGGGGGGGGGTTCCAACCCCTCTGACCCCCCCATCCCCCCCCCCCCCCTGGGTACGGCCCTGACCCTACCCCCCGGCGGCCATCACGATTTTATATTATTGTATGATGATATGATGAATCATCATCATTGATGGTTCATTATTGTATGATGAATCATCATCATTGATGGTTCATTATTGTATGATGAATCATCATCATCGATGATTGTATGATGATTTCTTCGAACATCACACCTTACTCCCTTTTCTAATAGTGTTATAGAGCCAAAGATTCTAGTGCTAGACTTTACAAAGCCTCTGCCACAGCTTTTGGTTTATTATTCTTGGAATAATACACCTATGTTTTCGCGACGCGGGTAGACGACTCCGATCGGCCTCAAAATTTGACATTATCCGTTTCAAGAGGTCTACATTCAAAATCCGAAATGTCCGTCCGCCGTCCGCCGTCCGGGCCGTTTTGGGCAGTAGGAATTTTTTAAAAAATCTGAAATTTTGACAAAATACTTGGTTTACCATCTAGTTGTGCCCGCAAGGTTTTCAGTCCGATCGCCCAAACCCGTGGGGCGCTCTGGGGCTATAATGGTGCTACGGGAGGGTTTTTTTGAAGGCTTTTAGCTATGGGATCGAGTTAGGTGTCGTTTTCGAAGTATTTTTGGACGTATAATCCATTTTTTGGGGTCCCGGAACGATCCGATTTCACTGGGGCGATCTATAGGGCTTTCATGGGGCTAAAAATGGGATTTTTGAAGGATCCAAGGATGTTAAATATTTTTTGAGTAAAAAATACAGAATTTTTGAAAAAACACATTTTTGAACAAAAAAAAAAAAAAAAAATTTTGAAATAAAAATCCAAAAAAATTTTTTTTTTAAATTTTTTCATTGACAGAATTTAATTTCTGCACAAGTAACCTATATCAAAGAATAATAAACCCTTGCGTAAAATTTGCAGCGTTTTCGTATGCGTTTTCGTGAATGCACAAGCGCATTTTATTCATATAAACTTTTATCTATCTATTATATTGGAGCTGCAACACGAGGAGGAGAGCTCATTTCTATTCCAAGGCACTTCTAGATGTCGCAAAATTTGAATCACAAACCAAAAAATTCCTCTTGGAGAGCGTAGTGCGAGAAAAGTCTGAAACCACCAAAGAGACTGCTCAAAAATGATTCAAAAAACGCTGCAACCTTTACACAAGGATTTATTGTTCCTTGATATAGGTTACTTGCGCAAAAATTATTTCCGTGTCAATGGAATGAATTTAAGAAAAAAATTTTTTTTTTTCAAAACTTAAAAAAAAAAATCCTTTATTTTTTACTCGAAAAATATTTGATCTCCTGGTATTCTCCAAAAATCCCATTATCAGCCCCATGAAAGCCCTATAGATCGCCACAAAGAAATCGGATCGTTCCAGGACCCCCGAAAATGGATTCTACGTCCAGAAATCCATAGCTTAAAGCCTTCAAAAACCCCTCCCATAGCCCAATTTTAGCCCCATAGCGCCCCACGGGTTTGGGCGATCGGACTGAAAACTTTGCGGGCACAACTAGGCGTAAACCAAGTACCTATTTTGTCTACTCCCCAAAACGGCCCGGACGGCGTATGGCAGATGGCGGTCGGACATTTCGGATTTAGAATAGAGAGTTTTTGTTTTCTACGTAGCTACTGTTTTCGTTGGAACGTAAAAAGAAAAAACGAACTGCGCATGCGCCAAAAACGAGAAGGGTCTCTTACGAACGTGAAGGGTTTTCGTACCAACGTGAAGTGGTTCTCGTTGTACGAGAAAAAAAAAACCTTCCTTTTCTACTCTGTCGTTACAGATCCGCCCCAAGGTCAACGTGAAATAGTTAGCATTTTCGTGTGCTCGCGCTAGGCTGCTTCTCTCAATTCAACGAAAAGTTCACCCGTGAAGAACAAAAACTCTCTAATGTAGACCTCTTGAAACGGATTTTGAGGCCGATCGGAGTCGTCGACACCCGTCGCGATAACAAGGTGTATTATTCCAAGAATAAAACTGGGGTGTGGTTTTATGAAACCACGGTAAAAGTGAAACTTTTTTCCCACTAGTCTCTCCGGCTCGCTTCGCTCGCTCCCCTAGTGGGGTACGTAGCATCGATGGACACGTTTTTTATGTCTAGTCCCCCCCCCCCCCCCCCATTTCCTACTCATTCACCTACCCTTGTATCTCTACCCACGGCTTCATTTTGGCGTTTTCTCAAATTGATTTCTAACGTGACAGCTGATAACAACAAAACAAGCGGCATTGTTTACTGCACCATTAATAACATCAATAAATATAAAATGGGGACATAATGACAAAGAACAAGTACGAAAGAAATGCGTGATAAATCGAGAGCTTTCCAACGAATGGTGAACGATTTTTGTACGATGATAACTGGCGAAGATGAAGTTCCGTAGCAACGAATCGGTTGTAAGCGAAAATCAACGGTAGCGTGACGGGACAAGAAATTACACACAGACCAAAAAATTTGGGACGATGTAATAAAAGTTTCACTTTAATAATAATAATAATAAACCTAAACAAGCGTTTAGGTCGGCGGTTGGAAATGAGAGCTCCGCGGAGGGGGCGGGAGGCCGTTGAGGCGGGAGGCGGCTATCCTCAGAAATGTACCCATCTTTCGTCTGAGGACAGTTATCAGGGGCTCAATCAGGGTTGACAGGATGGTTGGGTTGGGGGCGGGGGGAAGTTAGATTGAAGGGGGGTGGAGACGGCTCCTCATGGGATCATAACTGTGCCGCGGGACAAAGAGCCACAAAAGCCCATGGGCCTGCAGGAACCCATGCCACGGAGTTTGATAAGAGTTGCGGAAACTGCGCAGTACAAAATACTAAGGAGACAAAAATGGTGATTGGGGGCGTGGGAGATTTCCGACACAATCCCGTCACCCATTTTCATTCATTCTATTCATTTTCAAAAAGCGAAAAGAAGTTGTAGCAGGCCAGGCGGGAGAGGTCGGGGTTGGCCAGCAGCAGGGGGTGGCCCCCTAGTCTAATAATATTAATTCTAATATAATATATTTTAATATAATATTATTATATTAAAGCCGCAGCCCGAGGAGGAGGGTGACACGATTTTGGTCATCTTTATTCTAGGGCGCTTCCAGATGTCGGAAAAATCTGAAATTGGTCTTAAAAAATCCAGTTTGGCGAGCATAGAGCGAGAAAAGTCTGAAACAACCACCAAAAGTAGCTCCATGTGGCGTATCTGAGCTCCTAAAGTAGAAAAACCGGCACTTAAACTTTTTCCAAAAAATTTGAAAAATATATTAAAAACCTACCCTATATTAAAAAATACATTTATGTTCCTATATTGTACATATTATAATATGTACATAATATATTATTTAAAAATCCGTTTTGGTGAGTAGATGACGAGAAAAATAATATTTTCTTATATTAATTATCATTTCTTTCTATATTAATTTTCAAAATATTATTATGAAACCACCAAAACGTTGCTCCGCGTGGCGCATCTCGGCTCCATAAGTGGAGCAAAAACCAAAAAATCTGTATTTTTTATGCACAACGGGAAAACGAGTTGTTGGGTCTGAGGCCTGTCGCCGGTTGGCTGGCGTCGCCAGAAGAGGGTGGCCACCTAGTTAAATTTTATAGCGCTGCTCAGCTACAAGTTCCTTGGTGTGCTGTTTACTAAATGAGGGGGGGGGGGGGGGGGGACCTGTGCATTAGAACGAAATAGTCCCGAGCAATTTCAACTAAGTAAATATTTCACGGTCGAACAAAAATGTTACTCAACACAAGATTGGAAACTTTACGACCGTTACATTGACGACAGTGTTGTGCAAAAATCCGAGGGTCGACGGCTTTCAGAATAGGTTTGGGTCAGTAAATAACAGCAAAACTGGTCCGATTCCGAAAATGAGACCGAGGACGCCATAAGAGGACATTTGCATGAACAAATAACTACGCAGGGAAATTAACATAATTTATGCTGCTGGGATTTCGATGTGTTTCCGGTTCATTTCAAAAGTTATGTTCCGGACAATATCATCATTTGGATTGATAAATGGGTATAAATACCTACCTGAGGCCCCAGTGTTGATTTCCGTTTCCATTTCGCTTTCAATGAACAGGAACACCAACACTTAGACTTGGAACAAAATTAAGTCAAATACCTATTATAATGAGTGGAGAATCGTTTCTGGTAGAGATACGTTTCTGGAAGTCGAAAATGACATACCTACACACTTTCATTAAAGTTAGTCAAAGAGTCTACCTTTTAGCTCCAGCCCTCCACAAAGCTGAGAAGTAAAATATAACTAGGTAGGTACCAAGTGACCTCCGAGGCGTTGTTTTGTTGTCATGACATAGACATGATCTAAAAGGTCTCCCCATAAGGGAGATTTATGGTTTTTATGGTAAGTATAGGTACACGGAATAGTATACTTACCACAAAATGCACTGCGAACTATAGTATACCTACTTACCACAAAATGCACTGCGAACTATTATAGTTCGGCGCATTTTCTCCAATTCCTAATACCTGTAGAAGCGGTAAACAATATTTTACATGGCTTTATTTCCAAGATTATTTTATACGAGTAGGTTGTATTAAATAATTATGAGGTGAAGACCAAGGCATACCAAGGTTGATTGATGGGCACGATCGACTGTAGGTAAATGGGCCAAGGAACTAGGTCAGAGAAATGGGAAAATTCGGCCGAACATAGTTGAACTAGTAATGAACAAAGTACTCAGTACAGTTAGCACTGAAAAATTAAGTGTCTGAGCAGAGGAAATCACTAGTGAATATTTGGCGTTTTGAATTTTCCCGCGGTCGCATTTTTACTAATCCGCCAGAGTGCGCTACCATAAGAAGGGACCAACGGGATTCTGCCGGAGGTGACGGTGGAAATGGCGGCCATGTAGCAGCCAATGAGAGAGTAGCGCCACTTTTCCCTCCAGATTCAAAGTTGAAATTTTCGACAGTAGGTACCCTGGAAATTTGTATTACACCGTAGGAGGCCAAAACTCACTGCTATGCCTTCAAATTATGAAGTTCTTCCAGAAAAAAGTATTAGTCGACGGACGGTTCCCGGGCCCATTCTTCATTTTCCAATCCACCGTGCAGGAGGCCCCCAATACCAGCCGCTGAGGTAAATGATGAATGAGGTGACTCCGGGGAAAACCTACTGATTGATCGCCTCCTGTGTGGGAAAATCAAGATTCATGGCAATGCGATATCGAGGGCTCCCGCAGCGCATGTAATTTTGAATCCATCAACCCTTGCTTGGGCTCTTCACGGCGATTTTCCAAAGAAACGGCTTTTAGCAGTGGCTCGACTTTTAATCACCTAAGTACGATTACAAGTCAAGAGGTTTTAACTTTTCTATCTCTTGCAAGGCCTGACAAAGAAGTACTCAGCAGAGGAGTCATTTCTCACCCTAACCACCTCAAAGAATGTGGTGTAGGTAAACTCAGGGCGGCGAAATTTCGGCGTGGATAGAAAAACCTCGGATTTTGATCTTGACGTTGGTTATTGTTGGAGAGGGGGGGATAATGCTTATTAAATTGTTTTTCTGCCCTGCCAAATACCTTCAAAATCTGTAGTCCCTGTGTTACACCACATTCTTTGTCAGACTTTGCCACCCAGAGCCCCACGGTGTGGCTGGTCCGTACTAGAAACCCAAAAAGTTATGATGTATGACATGCAATCGCATTTTTGGGTTTCTAGACTCGTACGAAAGTCTTCATCCTATTTCTTTCAGTTAATTCATATCAATAGTGAATACAACCAAATAATTGAAGTGAAGGAATCAAACTGGGATATTGGAAGGTTTTGAAAAAGAGGAGTGAGGTGTGAGAATAAACTACTAGCTAGGTGGGTACGTACAATTATTTTTATTTTACTATTATATTGTAGCAATGGCTAAGCAAATTTGGGACTTTGGGATTTTGGGATCCTTCAAAAACCCCAATTGTAGCCCCATGAAAACCCCCTGAAACAGTGAAATCGGATTGTTGTGGGCCCCCAAAACTGGATTCCACTTCCAAAAATACTTCGAACACGACACCTAACTCGATCCCATAGCCAAAAACCTCGGGGCTGAAAACCTTGCGGGCACAACTAGATGGTAAACCAAGTATCTTCTCAAAATTTCAGATTAAAAAAAAACGTACGGCGAATGGCGACGAACATGTCGTTCTTGGAACCTAGAACTCCAGAAATCTAGGAATCTATAGATCCAGAAAATCCTGAAATCTAGAGACCCTGGAATCCGGAGATCTGGAAATCCAGAAAAAGATCCAGTAAAGCAGAAAATCCTGGAAGCTCGAAATGCAGAGATCCCGAGATCTGGTAACTCCAGAAATCCAGAGATCAAGAAATCCAGAAAAAGATCCAGAGATTTAGAGATCGGGAGGTCACAAAACTCAGAGATCCAAAAATCAACAGAACCAGAGATCGTGGAATCCCGAGAGCTAGAACTCCAGAAATCCAGGAAAGATCCAGAGATCCAAAAACTCCAGAAATCTAAGAATCCAGAGATCCAGGGGGAGATAAGTAGGAGATGTATAATATACATTCCTCATTCCCAGAAATTAGGAGAATATTTTATTAATCTGAATCTAAATAATTTAGATTCAGAATCTCGCAAACGTTTCTGTAATTATTACAGAAACGTTTGCGAGATTATATTCACGGCACATGTGTCACTCCAATGTGAAATTATTCGGTATTCTATTACTAATAGACTATTAGATTTTTAGAGCTACAAAAGTTAAAAACGTGATTTTAGTCACCTGATTTTAAACATTTTTACTACCATGGACATAATTTTAAGACCAATAACTAATACATTGTTTTTTCAGAGATAAAGAGTTTTCGCTAACTATTGATTATACTTCCATGATATCGTGGGCAGAACTTCCAGTCGATTGATGAGCAGTTATTTGAATAGATCGCGTGGCTCCAGCCCCGAGGGCCGTTTTTTACAAGGAAATCTCAGTTTCAGATGATTCAAACATTTGTTCAGCCCGTAATCTCTATCCGATCGAGTTCAAAATTTTACCAGAGCTTTATCAGACCTTCTAAAACAACCGGTAAAAATTTGAACTCAATCGGACTAGAACGAGACGCAGGAGAAATGTTGGCGTTTTGTAATAAGCTGGCACTTAGGAGGTTCTCATATAATACAACTTAGGTGGTGATGCGGCACGTGTTAGTGTTGTCCCAGGCCTACCAAATTTTTAGTGAGGTTCTTAGGGGTCCAATGGAACAAAATGAGTGGGTAAGAACCCCTAATAATTGAAGTTGAAAAATAAGGGACACCCTAACGTACTGACTCAACAGGTAAGGGAGAAAAAACGTGATATTTTATTGCTGTACCTGTGTATCATATGTATCATGTATTATATGTATCATTATTTAATTATGAGTATATTTATTGCTCAGAAAAGCTATCCCAGAAAGGTACAAAAATATCATGCAGTCAAGAGTATGCAGTCTTGGAGATCACAATGTGATGTCGTGGTCGTCACATTTCACGTCGTGGTTTCAATTTTAAGACTCAAATCTAATGATACATGAGCCCCCTTTATGTCCAAATATAGGTAGGTACGTCGAAAACGACACCCCACTTGACCCTATGGACAAATACCTCCTAAAACCTCTCCCACTTTAACTTCAAAGAGCCCTACGGTGTGCTGGATGGGTTTCAGGCCGCTAATAAATTGAGTCTACGTCCAAAATTACTTCGAAAATGACACTCCATCCGACTTCCTGCCCCAGGTCCTCCCAAACCCCATCTATAGACCCGTAAGTTGTAGATTTTGTTGATCTTAAATTAGATTGATTCATAATTAGAATTTCAATTTAATTCGGTTTGAATTTAAATTTAATTTAATAACTCCTCCCTTCCCCAAAAATAAAACACTGCAGGAGGGAAGCAGGTCATAAATTCCCTCAAGTCATTCCTGTAATGAAACTACTCCTCCTGGGGAATTAAGGGACCCCTAGGATGAGGGACAAAAGTAGGATGTCTACTGGCTTCACATCAGATCAAGGCTCAGAGGGGGAGAAATAAGTAACAATATGATAAGGCCGAATCAATTGTTGGGGGCAGGGGGACAGTTGAGCCTTCAATCTCCAATGTTCTTTCTCAGCTGCGGTTCCCTGTAGCTTAGTTGGTTTAGAGCGTTGCACTAGTAATGCAGAGGTTGTGGGTTCGAGTCCCACCTGGGGCCCGATAAATTTTTCGGCCTTCCCCTTCTGATTGCTTGAATAACTTAAATTGGATTGATTCATAATTAGAATTTCAATTTAATTCGGTTTGAATTTAAATTTAATTTAATAACTCCTCCCTTCCCCCAAAAGATTTTGTTGTTGTACTTTCCTTCCTATAAAGTTTAGCGGTGTTTTTCGAGCATATTTTGTCTTATAAAGCGTATCAATCCGAGCCCTATTCATCAGGTTCTTGGGGCTCATAAAGGGAAGGATCGAACGATTTCTCCATCCGTTTCTTTATTAGGGACTTCCTCTTTTCAGGTCTTTTAAGTGAGTACACTATCGGATACAATCTTGATATTTTTTCTCACAAAAGGCTCTCTGTCCTGTTTTCTCATCACATCACGCTGATAGTCGAGATCCGCTTTTAAATTGTCCAATTTTCGGTGGTCAACTCACATTAAGCTTCACGTTCCATTTCACATTGGGCTGTGATGAAAATCTTCTCAGGTTATTTAGCGTATACGCTAATATACGTAATAATTAGCGTATACGTCTCTTCCCTTGCCATCAGGTGGGGAGGCAGTGAGTAACGGTTGCTAAAATTGATTTTTGAAGTGTAAACTTCTATAGGCGCACCGCGTCGAAAACTTTGGCGGGGTGTGAATACGATTCTGCCGTCACGTCACGCTGTAGTATATATACACTTCTCCCGAGATGGGTTGGAGCTCGAATCGCGGGGCGGGCGTCCCACCGCTCAACCTTCACCGTCCAAACCTTCTCCCATAGCCATCCCCGCCATCCCAGCACAGGCGAGGAGATTCATTTGAAAATACACTGCCAAGGCAATAGCACATGAGCTTCCTCGAGCCAAGTTCAAAATGAACGTAACAACTATAACAAGAAAATTACGTTCGCGCATGCGCAGGGAGTACCACTCATTCAATCGTGATGAAACTGATAGGGAACCATCTAGGGCTATACCCACACAATTCCTGAAAATTTGATTGAAATCCGATCAAAATTGTAGGAGTTATGGCTGTGGCAATGAAATTACGTTCGCGCATGCGCTGAGCGTACCGCTGATTCAATCGTGATGAAACTAACAGGGTACCATCGAGAGCTATACGCACACAATTCCTGAAAATTTGATTGAAATCCGATCAAAATTGAGAAAGTTATGCCTGTTTCAAGAATTTAACGTTAGCGCATGCGCAGAGCGTACCGCGGAGTCAATTGTGATGTAATTCGTATGGGACCTCAAGAAGCCTTATCCGCATAATCCCTCAAAATTTGAGCTAAATTCATTCAAAATTGTGGAAATTATGGCTGTAACAAGGAAATGCGGACAGACCCATAGACCGACAGACACGGAACCAAATTTGTTCAGTAGGCTATGAAACGCAAAATGCGAGTGGAAATTTTGAATTTGGACAACAAAAATTTTTTTTCTCCCGAAAGTGAACACAAGGCTTCCGCTGCTTCGCAGACTCGGAAGCAATAAACCTTCTGCGTGCTAGCATCAATACATGTTGTCGTCAACTATAAAGGATATCGATACCTTGTGGCTATCGATGCTCAGACCTTTCTTTTATTTTCTGAATATTTACTCTATGTCACCTCTCCAAATTGCGTCAGTTGGTAACATTGTAAACCCGCGTTTTTCTGTTTTCTGGCAACTTCTGCTAACCTGTCTCTCTCTCTCTTCCGTCTCTCTCTCTTCCGTCTCACGTCCGCTTCGCCTAGGGATGTTTGATACTTCTAAAGTATCGATACGATACATTCAATAAAGTATCGGTATCGAAGTATCGATACTTTTCAAAAACGCCTGCAAATTTTTAGTCAAGGGTTTATTATTCTTTTATATGGGTTACTTGTGCAAAAATTAATTCTGTCTCAATGAAAAATGTTTGAAAAAAGGTTTTTCTTTTAATTTATTTTTTTTTTTTTTTTACTCAGAAAATATTTGACCTCCTGAGATCCTTCAAAAATCCCTTTTGTAGCCCCATGAAAGCCCTTTACATCCCCTCAGTGAAATTGGATCCTTCTGGGACCCCCAAAAATATACTCTACGTCCAAAAATACTTCGAAAACGACACCCAACTCGATCCCATAGCCAAACGCCTTTAACAAAACTTTCAATTGCCCCATTTTAGCCCCATAGCGCCCCACGGGTTTGGACGATCGGACTGAAAACCTTGCTCCAAGCCTCGGGGGGTAGGTACAGGTAGCAAAAAAGGGGAACATTCCTTCGTTTGGTGTAGCTGTGGTCCCACTAGTTTCTACTGTGATGAGTGAGTTGGGTTGGTTGGTTGGGCCAACATTTTGGCGGTCCGCCATTGATCGAGGACGGCTGATTCTTCTGATATGAGAGCTGGTGCAGCTCCAGGAGGTGGTGGTAGGTACCTACATAAACTTTCTTCAATAATTACAGCTACAAGCTCAATAATTGAGATTTTAGCTGTAATTATTACATTGCTGGTCAACTTAGAGGTACTGTCAACTACCTATATGCCGTAAGTTTTGAATCTGATTAAATGTGACGGATAAAAAAAGTATCGGCGCCGATACCGGAAAAAAAGTATCGATACTACGATATGTATCGGGTACAAAAAGTATCGATATGTATCGATACTTTTTCAACATCCCTAACTTCGCCTCTTTTGAAATCAGTGGCACTTTTGAAATCAGAGCACTGAATTTCAGTGCTCTCGATTTGTCTTATTTTTCAATTTATCACGTTTTACTTGCTACCCGCCCCCAAGTGTATCTTCGTGAATATACCGCTTCTCGTGAATTTGTGTTTCATTTCAAGAACAGACTTCTCTTGGTGAGTAATGAGCTATAACCTCATTTTGTTTGATTTGATAGTTTGATCGAGTCAGGGGATTGACAGTAGCTTCGCTCGAGCATACCACAAGGTGGTAAATCGAAACGAATTCATGTACATACAACCATGTTAATACATGTACCATGATTTACACAAATCACACCCATTTACACAATCGAGGAGTTTACTTTCAAAACGACCTATATCCATTTTTGCAATTTTCCGTGTTTTTTTTTGCATTTTCAGAATCTTTAGGATGAGCCGATGGAACATCGATGGAAATTACCAACAGGTGTGATTTCCTGTGATGTGAGGACTACTGAAAACGAGTGGGAAAGGCCTGGTAGTGGTGGGAGGGGGGAGGATCGGATGAAAGTGGAGGGGAGGGGAGGGGTCCCGTGCGTCGGCGAGTTGCGAGCCTTCACCGCGGCACGCGCCACTGTCCATCTCAAACACCCCCCTCCACCGCCCTCACGGTCAAACTTTGCCAACACAGGGAGTATAGGGAGTTTCCTCTCTGTTTCCTCCAGGGCGCGGAAACTCCCCTCCATTTCGCGGCCAGAGTTTGAAAGGGGCGTGGCCTGTGGGCTTGATGTTGGCCTTCACCGCTGGGATCGCCCCTGACGCACCCCTCAGTCCAGAAATGTCCGCCATTAGTGTCTCCATCGTAGATAATGGTACAACACCAACAACTGGGCGGTTTCTAACGGCCGTTACAACGGCTTCATCGTCGAACTTTTTTTTAATAGTTTTTCACGCGTTTTCCTTCGTTCTCAAATTCAAAAACTTTGTTCATTGCTAATCGGTTTCTTCAGGATAAATTCATCAGTTCGATCTCTCGAAAGCAGTAATAATTATTGTTTTCATTCCTAAGCTATTTCAACAGCTTCAACTGCATCACTTTTGATCACTCAATTTCACAGCCCGCATCTCTAACGATTTGGTAAGTTGCTAACACTTTTTTATAATATTGTTATTATCATTATGAAGTAGGCCCTTCGAATCTGATAATCAATTTATCTGATAAATCAATCCCACCTGTTGAAACAACCGCATAGGTTAGGTCAGAAGTAGGCAAGCTGGCAATAATTGCTAACAATATGTAATTATTATAGCTGTTATAACCAATTATGACTAATATTTGTGTGAAATTTCTCTACAGGCCCCAAGGACGAATCGACAGTGTTGATCAAGGGTTGCCCAGTCGACGCAACTACACTCCCAGGGGAAGCTCTACTTTCCGAGGAATAGTGAAAGCAGGTACGTTCATTCCATAGACAGAAACAAAGATGTGCCCATGTAGCACACATTCGTTGGGTGGTGGACGTCGCGAAGGTCGCCCGCTTTGCCAAACTGACCATTTTCCAATGTCGGGCAGCCGTCGGACAGTTGTGTCCTTCGACCATCCATCACGTCGGCAGGCCATCGGCAAAGCGGACATGCCGATATTCGCGACATCGGCCCTAAAGCGGTTTTTAAAGAGCACTTTCCTTATTCATTATGTTTTTCAGGTTTCTCTTCAAAGTGGTTCAACGTAACATTGAAGATGTGCTAGCATACCTACTCGTTCCTCTGCCACCGTTCAGAGCTACATACTACAGGGTGTTCATCGTATGCCCCGTCGACCAGGAACAGATCCCATTTATCGAACTAGTCTCCATAACGCCATAACAGGTGACTACAAACCTGCTTAGTTTAAACAGCTTTTTTCTCGGGGGGGGGGGGGGGGGGAAAGAAGGTTTTAACTAACGACGGCAGTAATAATATTACTCATATTATTATCATTTGTAATTTTATATTGTTTGTTATTACCTACTCACCATTGTTTGTTATTACCATTCAGAGTACATGTACTCATATGATTTCAGTATCTGAATTTTCATACCTACCAGTTCATTATTTTGCACTTATTCATCAATAGATATTTTTTACTTTTATTACATTAGGGCACCTTGAAACCACTCCCCATGCTAGATTCGTTTATATCCTAGTACCTACACACGTTATCTTCTTCTTTCTCCCTAATCTCCATAATAAGCCTTATAATGGAATTAATTTATTAAATTTATATTGTTTGTTATTACCTAGGTACTCATCTGTAATAATATTACTCATATTATTATTATCTGTAATTTTATATTGTTTGTTATTACCTACTCTCCTGTCTGTACCTACTCATATCTGAATTCAGTATCTGTATTTTTATACCTACCAGTTCATTATTTTGCTCTTATTCGTCAATAGATTTTTTTTACACTCCAATATCTAACTGTTGTTGAATTTATCCCCTTTCTCTCACCAGAACATTATTCTCTTGAAGAAAAAAATTATAAAGAGACAATTTTGATGGACGACTTTCTTTCTTTTACCCCTCCACTACCAGGCCTTTCCCACTCGTTTTCAATAGTCCACGCATCACAGGAAATCACACCTGTTGGTGATTTCCAACATCGATGGAAATTACCAACAGGTGTGATTTCCTGTGATGTGAGGACTATTGAAAACGAGTGGGAAAGGCCTGGTAGTGGTGGGAGGGGGGTGGATCGGATTGAAGTGGTGGGGAGGGGAGGGGTCCCGTGCGTCGGCGAGTTGCGAGCCTTCACCGCGGCACGCGCCACTGTCCATCTCAAACACCCCCCTCCACCGGCTTCACGGCCAAACTTTGCCAACACAGGGAGTATAGGGAGTTTCCTCTCTGTTACTCTGTGGGATGAGCCCAAGGAGCTTAGAAGAAGAATGGAGAAGCCCTGGGCCTCAGAAAGGTGGACCGGAGTGTGGGGTGACTCCTTCGGCCGGCCGCCATCTTGATATTCCCTTCTTCAAGCTAAAGCCTTATGGGAGACCAAAGGTTTTTTCAATCCTTTGGCTGCAATTTTTGAAATTTCGACTTGAAACTTCCTCAGCACATTCGTAATAATATTTCAAATTAATATTCATGCGTTTTCAACGATCGTTTGCGTTGAGGAGGTAGTAATGGCTTGATATGGTGGTTACATCATCACAGAGAACAGTGTTTTTTCAATTCTGTGACTGCAATTTTTGAAATTTCGACTTGAAACTTGCTTGGCACATTCGTAATAATATATCTAATTACTATTTCATGTTTCTTCAACGATCCTTTGCATAGAGGAGGTGGAAATGGCTTGAAATGGAGGTTACACCACCTGATCATATTATAAAATGAAATCACCAAAATGTTTTATTTTCATCTTTCTCATAACTATGATACAACAAATAAAAAGAATGATAAATAAAATAACAACCAACAACAAAAGAAACAAAAACAGCAAATGGCGGAACACAAAACGAGGGCCATGGGCGCCGTGGACGCGTGGGCTACTCCTACCTAATTGTTTCCCATCAATATTATTGATTTTAGTTGGTAGGAAATATTTGAGCTAGGAATACTTACCTAATATTGAATGTGCTGGTAGATCATCTGCATAAAAAGACAATTTCAGGCGAAGAAGTCTATTTCCACGATAAATAAAAAATTTTGATTTATCGTGGAAATAGACTACTTCGTCTGAAATTTAATAATAACTTGTAGACGCGTTTTGGTTTACTAAACCATCATCAGTACAATTATTGTACTAATGATGGTTTAGTAAACCGAAACGCGTCTACAAGTTATTATTTTAATTTATCGTGGAAGTAGACTAGGTACTTCGTCTGAAATCGTATTTTTATAGGATGGATTCCCCCTATCTCGCCGCATCTACCTTACGTTATTATCATCTGCATTCATGAAATCACCTGCACCCACCAGAAGGAGAGAGCTTTTGGTTACGGTAGGTAGTTGGGTAAAAAATCTGTGATGCTGAACAACGAAGTTGAAATATAAAACCGCCCTTTTTCAGGGAACTCGTAAACGGGTTCCGCCATCTAATTTACAAGCAGATACCATGTTATACAAGTATACTCATGTCTTTGATTGGGGATAATCATAATAATGGATGATAATAACGATTCTCCTCGAGTTGTAAACAAACCCTTTTGTTTAGAGATTTAGCTCCGTTGCAACGATCGGTTGTTGCAACAGTTTCCTAACATCAATGAGTTTGGTTAGGGAGAGAGAACGACTCCTCTGCTGAATACTAAATTGTTTATTCAGGTAAACAATTTAGTATTCAACAGAGGAGTCGTTCTCTCTCCCTAACCAAACTCATTGGATTAGCCCTCTGCACCATCGGCAAACAACCACTTTGTCCTAACATCAACTTATGCATTTTGAAAATAGTTGGTTTACCCCCAGAGCATAATAGGCATGTCAAAATGTTCTTACCTGTGTGGTTTATTTCGTTCGGGTTTGTTGTGGCAACTAAACACGCAGCAGATTGTCATGCTTGTCTTGGAGGAAAAGCACAAAAATAAAGGAAGTTAGATATAAATTTCAAGGGACACAAACCCCAGAAACGGATGGTAGAGACCCACATTGGGCACCAGTTCTTGCCTAGAATGGAACTTTTCTTGGGAGCTTTACATCGCCCAATGTGGGTCTCTACCATCCGTTTCTGGGGTTTTGTCCCTTGAAATTGATATCTAACTTCCTTTATTTTTGTGCTCTTCCTCCAAGACAAGCATGACAATCTGCTGCGTGTTTAGTTGCCACAACAAATTTTTTATTTATCGCGGAAATAGACTACTTCATCTGAAATTGTCTTTTTATGCAAATGATCTACCAGCACATTCAAGATTAGGTAAGTATTCCTAGCTCAAATATTTCCTAGGAACTAAAATCAATAATATTGATGGGAAACAATTAGGTAACAGTTCTGGGACGAGTAGCCCACGCGTCCACGGCGCCCATGGCCCTCGTTTTGTGTTCCGCCATTTGCTGTTTTTGTTTCTTTTGTTGTTGGTTGTTATTTTATTTATCATTCTTGTTATTTGTTGTATCATAGTTATGAGAAAGATGAAAATAAAACATTTTGGTGATTTCATTTTATAATATGATCAGGTGGTGTAACCTCCATTTCAAGCCATTACCACCTCCTCTATGCAAAGGATCGTTGAAGAAACATGAAATAGTAATTAGATATATTGTTACGAATGTGCCAAGCAAGTTTCAAGTCGAAATTTCAAAAATTGCAGTCACAGAATTGAAAAAACACTGTTCTCTGTGATGATGTAACCACCATATCAAGCCATTACTACCTCCTCAACGCAAACGATCGTTGAAAACGCATGAATATTAATTTGAAATATTATTACGAATGTGCTGAGGAAGTTTCAAGTCGAAATTTCAAAAATTGCAGCCACAGGATTGAAAAAACCTTTGGTCTCCCATAAGGCTTTAGCTTGAAGAAGGGAATATCAAGATGGCGGCCGGCCGAAGGAGTCACCCCCCACTCCGGCCCACCTTTCTGAGGTCTGGCGGTAAGGCCAGGGCTTCTCCATTCTTCTTCTAAGCTCCTTGGATGAGCCCCATCGATCTATGTACGCGTTGTGTTGTGGTCAAAAGTGTTTTTATCCTAGTTAAACAGTGACTTGAAAAGTCAGTTTGTGACCAAAACGGCTTTCATCCTCCCTATGTAAGAATTTGCTTTTTTCACACCAAAACGGTCCTTATCCATCTGAAATGCAACGCTTGAGATTTTTTTTTTTCTTCAAATGAGTGGTTTCCCTCCGAATTTTCAAACAAGTTCACGCTTACCCGGTGGATGGCAGCACAATGCAGGACGCTGGAACTCAAACCTCAACTTCCGCGCCAAACTGCTGATTTTGTTTGGCGCGTCTTTTGCACTCAGGTTAGACTCTGTGCATCCTCGTTCTCGGGTCCCCATTTTTCTCGGAACGCGTCGCCCGTGTTTTCGGCCCTTTTCCCCTCGGATTCCCTGTTCCCACGGATTTTTCTCGCGCCTTGACTTCGCCTTGACTTCTCGCTCACTAAAATTCATTTCTGATGAAATTCTGTGACTGTGGTGATACCATTAAAACGTCTAAATCGTGTTTCTAATCAAAATTTAGTGATCTCAAGTTCATCAATTATTATTCTAATATTAATTTAGTCCCACATCGTTCAATTCACGTGTGCAATAATATAAAAAAAAAATTAATAAACAAAAAAGGTACTGACTTTTGGTTTATTATTCTTGGAATAATACTTCTGTTTTCGCGACGGGGGTCGACGACTCCGATCGGGCTCAAAATTTGACATTATCCATTTCAAGAGGTCTACATTCTAAATCCGAAATGTCCGTCCGCCGTCCGCCGTCCAGGCCGTTTTGGGAACTCGGAATTTTTTTAAAAATCTGAAATTTTGGGAAAATACTTGGTTTACCATCTACTTGTGCCCGCAAGGTTTTCAGTCCGATCGCCCAAACCCGTGGGGCGCTATGGGGCTACGGGAGGGTTTTTTTTTTCAAGGCTTTTAGCTATGGGATCGAGTCAGGTGTCGTTTTCGAAGTATTTTTGGACGTAGAAATCATTTTTTGGGGTCCCGGAACGATCCGATTTCACTGGGACGATCTTCAGGACTTTCATGGGGCTAAGAATGGGATTTTTGAAGGATCCCATGATGTTAAAGATTTTTCGAGTAAAAAATAAAGAATTTTTGAAAAAGAAACATTAATGAAAAAACGCTGCAAATTTTACACAAGGGTTTATTATTCTTTGATATAGGTTACTTGTGCAGAAATTAAATTCTGTCAATGAAAAAATTAAAAAAAAATTTTTTTTTGGATTTTTATTTCAAAAAAATTTTTTTTTTGGTTTTTTTGTTCAAAAATGTGTTTTTCAAAAATTCTTTATTTTTAACTCAAAAAATATTTAACATCCTGGGATCCTTCAAAAATCCCATTTTTAGCCCCATGAAAGCCCTAAAGATCGCCCCAGTGAAATCGGATCGTTCCGGGACCCCAAAAAATGGATTCTACGTCCAAAAATACTTCGAAAACGACACCTAACTCGATCCCATAGCTAAAAGCCTTCAAAAAACCCCTCCCGTAGCCCCATTATAGCCCCAGAGCGCCCCACGGGTTTGGGCGATCGGACTGAAAACCTTGCGGGCACAACTAGATGGTAAACCAAGTATTTTGTCAAAATTTCAGATTTTAAAAAAAATTCCTACTGCCCAAAACTGCCCGGACGGCGTACGGCGGACGGACATTTTGGATTTTGAATGTAGACCTCTTGAAACGGATAATGTCAAATTTTGAGGCCGATCGGAGTCGTCGACCCGCGTCGCGAAAACATAGGTGTATTATTCCAAGAATAATAAACCAAAAAAATCCAAAAAAAAATTTTTTTTGAGATAAAAATCCAGAAAAAAAATTTTTAAATTTTTTCATTGACAGAATTAAATTTCTGCACAAGTAACGTATATCAAAGAATAATAAACCCTTGTGTAAAATTTGCAGCGTTTTTATTTTGGTTTATTATTTTTGGAATAATACACCTATGTTTTCGCGACGGGGGTCGACGACTCCGATCGGCCTCAAAATTTGACATTATCCGTTTCAAGTGGTCTAGAGTCCAAAACCGAAATGTCCGTCCGCCGTCCAAGCCATTTTGGGCAGTAGGAATTTTTTTAAAAATCTGAAATTTTGAGAAAATACTCGGTTTACCATCTAGTTGTGCCCGCAAGGTTTTCAGCCCGATCGCCCAAACCCGTGGGGCGCTATGGGGCTATAATGGAGCTACAGAAGGGGGTTTTTGAAGGGTTTTGGCTATGGGATCGAGTCAGGTGTCGTTTTCGAAGTATTTTTGGACGTAGAATCCATTTTTTGGGGTCCCGCAGCGATCCGATTTCACTGTTGCGATCTACAGGGCTTTCATGGGGCTAAAAATGGGATTTTTGAAGAATCCCAGGAGGTTAATTGTTTTTCGAGTAGGTAAAGAATAATAATATAAAGAATTTTTGAAAAAACAATTTTTTGAAAAAAAAAAAAATCCAAAATTTTTCTTTCGACACAGAAATAATTTTTGCGAAACTAACCTATATCAAAGAATAATAAACCCTTGTGTAAAATTTGCAGCGTTTTTTAGCATTTATTCGGGTCATGCCACGGTGTTTGCGCGAAGGGTCAATTAAAACGCTGCAAATTTTACACAAGGGTTTATTATTCGATGATATACGTTACTTGTGCAGAAATTTAATTCTGTCAATGAAAAAATTTAAAAATTTTTTTTTGGATTTTTTTGTTCAAAAATGTGTTTTTTCAAAAATTTTGTATTTTTTACTCGAAAAATATTTAACATCCTGGGATCCTTCAAAAATCCCATTTTTAGCCCCACGAATGCCCTAAAGATCGCCCCAGTGAAATCGGATCGTTCCGGGACCCCAAAAAATGGATTCTACGTCCAAAAATACTTCGAAAACGTCACCTAACTCGATCCCCCATTATTGCCTCATAGCACCCCACGGGTTTGGGCGATCGGACTGAAAACCTTGCGGGCACAACTAGATGGTAAACCAAGTATTTTGTCGAAAATTCAAATTTTTTAAAAATTTCCTACTGCCCAAAACGGCCTGGACGGCGGCAGAGTTGGGCAAAAACCAACTGCAACTAACAACTAACAACTACAACTAAATTATTCGAACTAAACCTCAACTTCAACTAAAAGTTTAGTTGTTAGTTGAAAGGCTCAACTAAAATTTTCAACTAAGTTAGTTGAAGTTGTGAGTGCAACTACAACTAAACTAGTTGTAGTTGTGAGTGCAACTACAACTAATTTAGTTGAGACCTCCAACTAAAACTTTAGTTGTTAACTGTAGTTGTACGTATAACAACTAACAACTGACAACTAAAAAAGAGTGAAAAAATTTTTTTTCAAAAAATGTTTTTTTGAAAACTGTTGTTTTGAAAAAAAAATTTTTTTTGAAAAAAAAAAATTCCAAAAAAAATTTCGAAAAAATTTTTTTTCAGCATTTTTCTTTACTTTTTTTTAGTTGTTAGTTGTTATATGTACAACTACAGTTAACAACTAAAGTTTTAGTTGAAGGTCTCAACTTACTTTTTCAACTAAATTAGTTGTAGTTGCACTCACAACTACAACTAGTTTAGTTGTAGTTGCACTCACAACTACAACTAATTTAGTTGAAAAATTTAGTTGAGCCTTTCAACTAAACAACTAAACTTTTAGTTGTTAGTTGAAACTCAACTAACAACTAATAGTTGTTAGTTGAAAATTTAGTTGAACTAAATTTTAGTTGCAGTGACATAGTAAAAAAAAAAAAAAAACTAGGTCACATAGGTATCATTTTCTTGTTTACTGTAGTATTACTTATCAATAGTTTAAAAAGACTAATTCCAGCTTAATCTTTCCTAATACCTATTTAATAACCTTGTCAAATGGGTCCATTTTTGAAATTACCTCTGACATTCTCACCTCTAATTTTCCTTGTCACTACTCACATATCGAGTATTTGTATTGCCACTAGAAAGGTGGCGGAGGCGGGGGACATTTTTTTTAGGGGGGGGGGGGGGGGGGGGGGCAGTTTTGAGAAACGGTTCATTCTACGCTAATTTCGGATATACCTATGAATTCTGGTGTGTGGGAAGACTATTTAGGACGCCCGTTAAATTTAGTGCATTGAGCGACTGTCACTTGGTCGAGTGAAGCGAGCCCTCACCCGAGAAAATGGTTGGCCGAGCGAAGCGAGACCCCCCTGACCCAAAAAGTGGTCGGCCGAGCGAAGCGAGTCCTTCAATCTGAATAAGCGGTTGGCCGAACGAAGCGAAGCCTTCTGCCTGATTAAGTGGTTGGCCGAGCGAAGCGAGGCCTTCTGTCCGAGAAAGTGGTCGGCCGAACGAAGCGTGCTAGTCCCTAGTAACGACGCCAATTGACCCGGCTCTCGTCGCGAAGGCATGCTCCGTTCGTGATGAAGGAAGAGAGTTCGCGAAATCTACTATAGGTACCTAGCCTATTATCTACGTCGGAACTCTCTCATCAATTTGCGCCCACCCGCACGGAAATTGGTTCAGCCGTTTGGGTGTGATGTTGGAACAAACATACAGACATCCGATTTTGTTACCTAATAGAAAAGATGAAGAACATAGAGATGAGTGGTCTAAAAAATTCTAGACTATTATGGTATATTCGGGGGACAGGGTGGTCCCGTGGGCTAAGGCGAAAGAGCTTCGTCTGTTTACAAATCAGTCGGAGCGCTGGCTCAAATCCGGGGCCGAACACCAATGTTTGACCATCAGTCACGTGTTGTAATACCAGGTCCTGTCTTCTCGGCAGACAATTCACCTCTGAACGCAAGTTCATGTGAATCGTTTCTCTGGAGCAAGAATTTCTCAAGCTTTTCTAAGTACGTGCGCCCTGCCCCAATTGTGAAAACCAAGTTGGTTAACACACACAAAAAATAAAAATAAAATAAAAATAAAAATAAATAAATAAATAAATAAATAAAATATAATAAATAATAATAATAATAATAATAATAATAATAGTTAATAAAATAAATAAAAACACTGCTTTATTATGATATATAAGTTATCAGCGTTAAAGTTCCTACAGGATAGGCCCATCAGGTTTTAAAGAAACATTAAAAAATAAAATAAAAAACCCTAGTTTTTGGTCGTTTTTGTTGATTCAGTTTGTTTATCCAGGTACCTATACACACAGCTGTTCAGTATTTCGTTGCTCTACTACCAACAGGTTGTTGCACTATTAAATATAAATTTTTCATGTGCTGCATTCTTTTTTTTTTCTCAGAAAGAGACACCGTCTGACGTTAAATTGCATCTGGCGGCCGTCAACGGGGATCTGCGCTGCATTCGGCGTCTTCTCGACAGCGGCAAAGTTCACGTCGACTGTTCTGATCGGGTAAGCTCATTTAAGTGTATTGATACATTAGAACAGGATGACGGATACCGTGATTGAAGACTACACTTTCTAGGCATTAACAGTACCAACTGTTAATAAGTAACTGTTAGTTACCTACTTACTAACGCCTGATAAACGGTCACAATGTTGGCATCTTCATTCGTTGATGTTTTACGGCCTGTATGGAAATGAATCTAACCGACAGATGAATGGCTCTTTCCAGTGAAGTAGAGTGACCTATATTGAGAACCTTCAAACTTTGAAGTCCCCCTTTGTGTGGCTCATATTTGGTCAATTCTAGCGGAAACCCCGTCAGAGGTGTACAATGTGGGTTGATACGAGGGCTCTTTAAGAAGGTTTCGTGAGAAAACGTCAATTTACTGACGTCCTCGGTCGTTAACGATCTCGTTAAAGCGATGACGACATAACGGAGCCTCCGACCGGAACTGAAGTAGGTACCTACTTTTGTTGACAATTTACGGGCGGTGTACTGTTTCGAATTTTGTCTGGCTGCTTCGTGAGAATTCAGGTATCTCGGTGGGTATTTATTCACTCATATTATTCACTCATTGGATATTAACTACCTAATTTTGAAAACAATGCAAATGTCGCACAAGGGTTTATCTACACCTGTATTCTTCTGATGTATCTGGATGAAGTGTGGAAACTGTGGTTTCTGTCTTTTAATAATTAAAAGAATGACAGGTTTTAATGTAATTATCATCATCATCATCATCATCATCATCATACAATAATATAAAATCGTGTGTGTGTGTGTCGTGTGGTGTGTGGTGGTCAGCGCCGGATTAACCTCTCGTGGGCCCCGGGGCTGAGACTTAAAAGTGGCCCCCTATATATATGTACATATAGGTACACATATATATTATAATATAATATATTATATGAAAGTGGATCCTGTGGCCAGGAGTATCACGTAAAAACCACTAGAAAATCGCGTCTGTTCACATCCAAAAACTGGGTCAAAACAGTAATAAAACTCCGAATGCAGGGCAATCTATTTTTACAATTAAGAAAAAAAGTTTCTTTTTACAATAAATATAAATGCTGCAAATTTAACACTATAGTGTTAATAAGAATAATAAACCCTATAGGGTTTATTATTCTTTGATATAGGTTATTTGTGCAGAAATTTATTTCTGTCAATGAGAAAATCTCAAGAAAAACATTTTTTTTTCAAAAATAGGTAACCTTTTTTTTTTTCGAAAATTTTTCGTTTTACTTGCAAAATATTTGACCTCCTGGGATCCTTCAAAAATCTCGTTTGTAGCCCCATGAAAGCCCTATAGATCGCAACAGTGAAATTGGATCGTTCTGGGAACCCCAAAAATGGATTTTACGTCCAAAAATACTTCGAATACGACACCTGATTCGATCCATAGCCAAAAGCCTTCAAAAAACCCACAGTTAGCTTCGATCCTTTGGCTAAAATTCAAGAAACATGCAACATGCTTTGCCTGGTAACGTTGCCAAGCAAAATTTTGACACCCTTCCGCGTAACGTTTTTCGGTTAGTTAGTCCAAGGCTAAAGCATGTTCCATGCTAAAACTTCTCCCACAGCCCCCCCATAGCGCCCCACGGGTTTGGGCGATTGGGCTGAAAACCTTGCAGGCACAACTAGATGGTAAACCGAGTATTTTGTCAACATTTCAGATTAAAAAAAAAAATTCCTTCTGCCCAAAACGGCCTGGACCGCAGATGGCGGTCGTCATTGTATGCGTGTTCAATTTCAGTGCGTGTCATTGTATGTGTGTTCAGATCTTATTTTTCTATAGGCTGGTCGTGTTTGTTTTAGGGAGGGGAGGAAATTTTGTAGAAGTACTCGCCCTCCAACAGACAAGTAAACTTGGAGAGAGCAACCACCCATGATCCAAAAACTACAAGTTATAACTCGTATACGAGAAGAGGTAGAAGAGTAGGTACGGTCTGCTGCATTCCGCAGCCACCAACCACCCGAACACCACATGTTTCAAGAAGAGGTGGAATAGTAGGAAGGTCCGCTGCGATGACTCCCGTCCCAAAGAATTTCGAGCCAATTTAACATGAAGACCCGGCGCCTCCACATTGGTCCAACCCAGGCACACCAGAATGGTGTGACTAACGTCGGAGGGGACAGGAGGGCCCACTGTACTCCCCCTAGGGGAGATCTGAAGAACAAGGTAGAAGAAAGAAGATTTAAGCAATGATAAATGCACTTCCTTTGGGGGAAGCAAGAGAGCAGAAGGTATGAGAAAGGTTGTGATGGGCCTTAGACACAACCTAAGAAGCTCTGTACAGCGGATGGCGGACGATGGACTGCAGACGGCAGACGGACATTTTGGTTTTGGAATACAGACCTGTTGAAACGGATAATGTCAAATTTTGAGACCAATCGGATTCGTCGACCTCCGTCGCGAAAACATAGGTGTATTATTCCAAGAATAATGAACCAAAAACTTAGGTAACCAATTATTTTTGTTTTTATGAACCAAATGCGGTACAGAGTCCAACCCGCTTAGCAAACTCCGAACCACCGCTACAGTGTGGAAAATCCGTGAGGTCTATAACTCGCGTTGGGAGTGTAGACATAGTAGACATAGACAACTCCATGAGGTTTTCCGGTTTTCGAGTAGTAAATGGAAGGTAGTTAACTTGAAACATTCCGTTCACATTCCTCTTTTTCAGGAAAACCATTTTTTGGATATCAGCATAGGAATAAGGAAAAATGGATTGTTAATTTGTACCACAAAAAAAAAAAAAAAATAAAAATAAAAATAAAAAAAATAAATAAAATAAATAAATAATAATAATAACGGTGGCGAAGTGGCCCCCTTGGGGTGTGCGCCCCGGGGATATAGCCCCCCTAGCCCCCCCCCTTAATCCGGGCCTGGTGGTGGTTGGTAGGCGAGTGGTACGGGATAACGACGTTCCCGAGTGAGTTTTTGGTTTATTATTCTTGGAATAATACACCTATGTTTTCGCGACGCGGGTCGACGACTCCGATCGGGCTCAAAATTTGACATTATCCGTTTCAAGAGGTCTACATTCTAAATCCGAAATGTCCGTCCGCCGTACGCCGTCCGCCGTACGCCGTCCGCCGTCCGCCGTCCGCCGTCCAGGCCGTTTTGGGCAGTAGGAATTTTTTTAAAAATCTGAAATTTTGACAAAATACTTGGTTTACCATCTAGTTGTGCCCGCAAGGTTTTCAGTCCGATCGCCCAAACCCGTGGGGCGCTATGGGGCTATAATGGAGCTACGGGAGGGGTGTTTTGAAGGCTTTGAGCTATGGGATCGAGTTAGGTGTCGTTTTCGAAGTATTTTTGGACGTAGAATCCATTTTTTGGGGTCCCGGAACGATCCGATTTCACTGGGACGATCTTTAGGGCTTTCATGGGGCTAAAAATGGGATTTTTGAAGGATCCCAGGATGTTAAATATTTTTCGAGTAAATAATAAAGGATTTTTGAAAAAGAAACATTTTTGAAAAAAAAATTAATAAAAAAAATTTTTTTTTAAGATTAAAACCCAAAAAAAATTTTTTTTTAAATTTTTTCATTGACAGAATTAAATTTCTTCACAATTAACGTATATCAAAGAATAATAAACCCTTGTGTAAAATTTGCAGCGTTTTCCCTTTCCACTCGCGCCAAAGGCCGTTTAGGGGCGTCGAAAAAATACGAGCAGTACCTACAGATCAGACCTGGAGGAAGACGTCGGTAAAATCGTAAATCGGAAATTCGCCCGGGAAATTCGTCGAAAGTCGTCTTTCTCCCGTTTGTCCCACGTTTTCCACTTTCCACTCGCACCAAAGGCCGTTGAGGGGTTCGAAAAAATTACGAAAAAATACGAGCCGTATAGATGAGACCTGGAGGAAGACGTCCTTCGAATCGTAAATCGGAAATTCGCCCGGGAAATTCGTCGAAAATTCGACGAAATAAATCGTCTTTCCCACGTTTGTCCCACGTTTTTTAGGGTTCAAAAATACCCAGTAAAGAGCCGTTTTTTGGGTATGGAATCCGCGAGCCAAATGCGCTTCAATCTATGGCGAATCCGATTCCGATTGATTTCGAGGGGGAGGGGGCGAGTTCACGGTGAGAAGTCAATTGGATCATTTTAATTCGCGCGGGTTCTGCAGTCCCCCGCCCACCCGCCGTGATCACTCTACCCCCCCCCCCCCCCCCCCCCCGTGGTCTACATTCTAAATCCGAAATGTCCGTCCGCCGTACCGACCAGGCCGTTTTGGGCAGTAGGAATTTTTTTAAAAATCTGAAATTTTGGCAAAATACTTGGTTTACCATCTAGTTGTGCCCACAAGGTTTTCAGTCCGATCGCCCAAACCCGTGGGGCGCTCTGGGGCTATAATGGGGCTACAGGAGGGGTTTTTGAAGGCTTTTCGCTATGGGATCGAGTTAGGTGTCGTTTTCGAAGTATTTTTGGACGTAGAATCCATTTTTTGGGTCCCGGAACGATCCGATTTCACTGTGGCGATCTACAGGGCTTTCATGGGGCTAAAAATGGGACTTTTGAAGGATCCCAGGATGTTAAATATTTTTCGAGTAAAAAACAAAACAAAATTTGAAAAAAAAAAACATTTTTTGAAAAAACAAAATCAAAAAAATCTTTTTTGAAAAAAAAATTCAAAAATTTTTTTTTAATTTTTCATGAACACAGAATTAAATTTCTGCACAAGTAACCTATATCAAAGAATAATAAACCCTTGTGTAAAATTTGCAGCGTTTTTCCTGTGAGTTTTCAAATTTAATTTTATTTCACTAGCACTTTGACAGGGGCGAGGCTTTCCTCGCTCGGCCGATCATTTTATTGGCCAGTGGGGGCTCGCTTTGCTCGGCCACCCACATAGGTAGTTCTATAATAATAATAATAATTCAGAATATATTATACTTATATGTTGTTGGAAACTTGTTGAGGGTCAGTCAAATAAGACGAGATTTTTTGCCGACATTTCAAGAGATATATTCTCCTATCATCAGGGCCTAATGAAATGAACAAAACAGGAATTTATACTTTGAATTTAACAATTGAGAAGTTTTAAGAAAAAAAAATTTATACAGGTAATACAAGTGCAGGAAAAGGGCAGCACACGATGTGAGCCGTCGCTGTCGTACAAATATACTAATATGTAGGATGCAGACATACAGAAGGAACTGACAATTTTCGATGGTGGGGGTTGTTTTTTTTTCCCCCCTTTAGAAAGTGGTAAACAGAACTCAAAGGATGCCGACGTTTTGTAAGGTTTGAGGGTTGGTCGGTGAGCCGGTAATTAGGCGTTAACGGTTTCATGTCGGCGGTCTCTCTTTATGGATTAAGTCAGAGTAACATTTACTGAGGTGATTGACATCTGTTCTGAAGTTAACTGTTTGATGTTTGTTGCGTTCAATATGGATCATTTCCAATATCTCCCGCTTGAAAAGGATGGGTTCTTTACCAATGATCTTGGCTTTATTAAATTGAAATTTATGTCCAGCCTCCCTAGAATGGATAGTCAAGGCGGTGGACGTGGGTTTTACTGGACCAGAGCTCTCTTTTTCATGAGTATTGATACGCTTTGACATGAAATTTGCAGTATGGCCAATATAACGTTTGGGACAATTTTGTTGACATGGGATGTCGTAAATTATATTGTTCTGTTGGTGATGAAGGATGGGGTCTTTGGTTTTAGTGAAAAGAGTTCCTACAGTTTTTTGGTTTTAAAAGCAAGCTGAGCAGAATCAGAATCTAAAATCTTGGAAAGTTTTTCCGATACCACCCGTACATATGGGGTAGAGCAATACCTACGGGGTTGTCGTAAATTTTGTGGTCTAGTGAGGCTAGCTGAATGTTGGGTAATGATTTTATTAATTAAAGAATTAGGATAGCCATTCTTAGTAAGAACAGTTCGGAGACGTTCATGATTTTTTTGGTGAAACTGGGGGGAGCTGAGTTTGACAATTCGATCTAAAATATTTTTGATGGTATTGATTTTGTGTTTGTATGGTTGGGCTGATTTATAATGAATAATCCTACCGGAATTTTGAGGTTTAGTGTACCAATCAGTTTCAATATTTCCATTGGGGCTTCTAATTAAGAGGGTGTCAAGGAATGGAATGGATTGGAACTCATTTTCACTTTCTATGGTGAAATGTAGACGTGGGTGAAATTTGTTAAATTTTGATAGAATGATGTGTTCTGAATTTTGAAGTATAGCTGTTATTGTGTCATCCATGAATTTGAAAATAAAGGGTAACTGGAAAGGCAATTTGGGGATAACGTTATCAAATACTATGTCCAAACAGAGCTCAGCCAATTTTGGGGCAATGGGAGACCCCATGCTAGTGCCAAAAATGTGTAAATAATGTTTATTATTGAATTGAAAATACCCATTTTTTGTACAAAGGTTGAAGAGTTTTAGAAAATTGCGTTTAGGGATACGGGTATATCGTTTAATTTTAGACCAATTATCTACAATTAACTGAGTAATAATTTCTATAGGGACATTGGTAAAGAGACTGGCGACATCCAACGATATCAGCCTATATCCATCAGGCACCTTTACTTGGTCTATTTTACTTTTAAACTCAAAGGAGTCTTTGAGAGTGTACCTGGATCGTGGAATGCTGTCGTTAAGAATATCGCTGAGAAATTTTGAAATTTTATAATGTGGGGAGTTTACATATGAACAAATTGGGCGGGCTGGATTCCCAGCTTTGTGATTTTTAATTAATCCATAAAGGCGCGGACTGTGACACGAATAATTGAGCAAAGATTTTTTAGTTTTATATGGAATGTATTTTTTCTTATGGAGTTCAGAGATTTCGCGATTTACTTGATTTTGATACCGTTCAGTTGGGTCATGATCTAACAAGGTGTATGTTAGTGTATCTGAAACTAAATCTTGTATTTTGCTAATATAGTCGGATTTATCAAGAATAATGGTCTGGTTTGTTTTATCAGTCCTCGTGACGACGATGTCGTCACTGTGGTCTGTAATGAATTTCTTGGCTTTGTTAAATCTTTTATTAATTTCTAATTTTGAATGGCAGTTTTTGAGTCTATTGGCCTCGTTCGTAATTAAGTTAACACATTGACCTCTGATGGAGTTCTGATTTGCTTGAGGAACACTGATTGAAATGAAATATTCGACGTCACAGATTAATTTATCAATTGGCAGTTCCTTTACATTCGAAATATCTAGACAAAACTTAGGACCTAGTGACAAAAGGCTGGAAACCTCATAGGGAACAGGAAGATTGGAGATGTTAATAAACCAATCGGGGTTGCCAACTATATCAAAAACTTGCTCATCATAGATTTTGTTGAATTTATTAATTTGAACGTCTCTCATAGCGTGATGAGAATTGTTGTAATTGGTCCGAAAATGGGTTTCAATTGAGTTAAAAAGTGGGGCAGGGAGACATTGTGAAGCTTGAGTTTTGCAGTTATTAATTTGGGTGGTTAATTGTGATATTTTAATAGCAGCAGATTTTATCTCTAAGTTAAGAACAGTTAATTTGAATCGGCGTATTGCTCTATCTACCTCTAACTTAAGGTGGGAGGATTCAAAATTGAATTTACAATTGTTATCTATGAAGGAGGGGAAAACATTATTACTACGGCATCTAAGTAAAAATATCCTACGATTTTCTTGTGAGGCAAGTTTTTGAAGTTGAGATTTCCAGTCGTTGAGGGAGGGTGTCGACCGCTTGTGGTCCATAGAGTTCGTGGATGTAGTGAAAGAAGTCTGGGATGTGAACGGAAGGGGATGCTACCTCAGCCATGATTAATAGTTGATGGTGATGTTGACCGTTTCAATTAATGTTGTTGGAAACTTGTTGAGGGTCAGTCAAATAAGACGAGATTTTTTGCCGACGTTTCAAGAGATATATTCTCCTATCATCAGGGCCTAATGAAATGAACAAAACAGGAATTTATACTTTGAATTTAACAATTGAGAAGTTTTAAGAAAAAAAAAAAATTTATACAGGTACTTACAAGTGCAGGAAAAAGGGCAGCACACGATGTGAGCCGTCGCTGTCGTACAAATATACTACATAATATGTAGGATGCAGACATACAGATGCAGGCATACAGACATGTAGGATGCAGACATACTTATAGTTTAACGTCTTATTACATCAGATTGACGGTGATTCGATAGCGTTCGTTGTGATGGGCTGTCAGATGGCAACACTGGTAACAACTTCGGCAGCCCGCCAAGGTTGGTAGCACCTTCGTTACCAAACGACGTCACTGACCCAGCTGATCGATTCTACTCCCGCGTATTTTCAAACGTCACCACTTTCTCTAAATCATAATAATTTTCTGAAAGCGATTCCAGACGGCTGACTGTCGTTTTTGTTATTCTCGTAGGATGTACCTACTTTCGAGAAAAAAAATTGAAAAAAATGTATGAAATTTTCCCATTGGACGCCGGAACTCGGCGGTCAGGCGTTGCGTTAAACCCTTGTATAAAATTTGCCGCGTTTTGGGTTGAGTTTGCAATCTGGGAACCACCAACCCTCAAGTTATCGTTCAGTGGAGGTCGTTTAAACAATCACCGAGTTAAATGAATGAAATGCTCGCGAGAGATGCAACGACCCAGAAACCTGGAAGCTGGAAACCTCGTGACTGAACCTTTTCTGAAGGAGTCGACAGTGAAAAAAAGTTCACGATGCGCCTCGCGGACCGATAACGATACGAGTGTGGCGAGTGATTGGCAGGAGGGAGGGGGGGGGGGGGGGCTGTTGCGTCACGACAGTCGTGGTCAGGACGAGATGTGGGAAATGGGACGAGTGAAAAGGAAAGTAACCTGACGAAGATGACTACAATGTTAAAAAAGCTGCAAATTTAACACTAGGATTTATTATTCTTTGATATGGTCGACGACTCCGATTGGCCTCAAAATTTGACATTATCCGTTTCAAGAGGTCTAGATTCCAAAACCGAAATGGCCGTACGCCATCCGCCGTCCGGGCCGTTTTGGGAAGTAGGATTTTTTTTTCAATCTGAAATTTTGACAAAATACTCGGTTTACCATCTAGTTGTGCCCGCAAGGTTTTCAGCCCTATCGCCCAAACCCGTGGGGCGCTATGGGGCTAAAATGGGGCTTAAGGAGGGTTTATTAAGGCTTTTGGCTATGGGATCGAGTCAGGTGTCGTTTTCGAAGTATTTTTGGACATAGAATCCATTTTTTGGGGTCCCGGAACGATCCGATTTTACTGTTGCAATCTATAGGGCTTTCATGGGGCTACAAATGGGATTTCTGATGGATCCCAGGGGGTCAAATATTTTTCAAGTAAAAAACAAAAAACAAAAAATTTGAAAAAACATTTATGGGGTTTCAGTAAAATAAAAAAAAAGTTGTTTGAAAATATTTTTCATTGACACAGAATTAAATTTCTGCACAAGTAACCTATATCAAAGATTAATAAACTCTTGTGTAAAATTTGCAGCGTTTTTTTGTTTGTTTGTATTTTGATCTGTGTTATCTATTACTGTTACTGATGAGGTCCCCAACTAGGTACCCATTATGAGCAACTTGGAAGCCGACCATACTACACCTATTGTTTATTACTGTTACGTTACTGAAGATTCGGCGATGGTGGGGTTGGATTTTTCGAGTTTCATAAACTCGCTGACTTCACCATTTTTGGATGGTCTATTGAGGAGGTACCTGCAATCCTCGAGTGTCTTTTGTGCTGAAGAGGGTTCGACGTATTGGTTTTGCTCAGACAACCACTCGATCGTTTCTACTATCCTCGAAAAAGCTTCATGAGCACATTGGCGGAGGCCTGAAGATGTTGGGCTGACAAAGGCCCCTCAGGCACGTCATCGCATAATATACCTACTACAGAACCCCCTGATGGCGAAGATCACGAACCACTTCCAGCTGATTTCATCTAAATTGAGTATGCACCATGACGGTAATGTGCTGCTTGATCCCTGACCTGTCCAGTTGGTGTAGGAAGCAGCCTTCTTATTCCTGGTTGCTGAGGGGGCGAATCGATCCAACGCACAGAGTGGCCTGCGATAATTGCATTGACCTACGGTAGTCGATCACTTATGCCCACCGTCTCCGACATCGAAAGTAGCTTTGTCATGGAGAACAACGAGGGTGTTGTAGGTACAACATGAAACAGCTGGTGGGGAGACCGGGTCGAGTTCGCATAAGGGGTTGGTTGTCATAGTCGCTTTAAAACCTCCCCGAGAAGATTGGGAGGGCTACTACTCTCATCACGTGACTTTTTAGTGGTTGTTCAGTTGCTCACAAAGTTTCGTCGGCATCCGAGGAGTTTGCGCCCGTCGTTCAGGAAAAAACCCGTTTTTGTAACCAGTAGGTTACCTACCTAAGTAAAAATGTTCAGTTCTACTATTTCTTGTCTATATACAACCCTAGCTTGAAGTATGCCAACTGTCCTCGACCGTACCTCCTGGAGAAAAAGGCTGCCACCGACGCTTTAAAAACTCTATCACGCCAAATAAACCAAATAATTTTGTTCTTTAGATTGAGCAGAGTTAGAAAAAATTGTAATAGTGAACGATTTCAAGATACACACAACACCACACAAGAAATAGTTGAACTCAAAATTTTTACTAACTGGTTACAAAAACGGGTTTTCTCCTGAACGACAGACGCAAACTCCTCCGATTCAAAAGACAATTCGTCAGCAACTGAAATACCACCAGAAAGTCTCGTGATGAGAGAGGGGGACCTCTCACTCATTTAGACTAGGTCTTAAAGCGACTATGCCAACTGGCCCTGGTCTCCCCTACGTCTCTTACGTGAGGCGTTGTGATTTGGAATGACGAAGGTAAAAAAATTGCTGATCGACCCCAACATAAAATTATGTCAATAAACGTTTAGATATCATAAATACGTATTTGACAAAATACCGGGTTCTTCATCCAGTTGGGTCCGAAGATCCGCTGACCCTGTATCGCCTTGGGGGGACCAAGACTCTGTCCCTTGTGCTCATTAAAAGCTTAGAGCGGCTTATCGAAAGTTTGGGTTCCCTCCAGGCCGCGGTAAAGGACTCCCTCCCAGTTACTTTGGGGTGGATTCAATTCCGAGCTCAATGTTGGTTATTTATTGCACAATAGCAAAAGTCAATAGGGTAGGTTCTAACTTAAGAGCATAAGAGCCTCACAAACAATAATAATTTAGTAATACAACAATAGCAATCTAGTGGCCAATTGAGTTTGCACAAAAGCTCCCTACGTAGCCAGCTGGGGACCAGCTCTGAAAAGGTTGGGAACATCTTGGCAAGCCTTTAAAACTCTTAGCCAGCGTGGGAGCAGCTTCGCAAGCCTTGGAAACCCTTAGCCAGCTTGGCACCAACTATGCAAGATCTTGACCACTTAGGACCATCTTGGCTTGCCTTGGAAACCCTTATTCTTGGGTACTTATGTTCGGTACCGACGACATTGAACTGACGACATCGCTTTTGACATTGACACTGACAAACCACTTGCAAAAACTGGCTCCGCGAGCGCCGATACCGAGTCACCGTCATCTGATTGTTTATTTACATGTTCACTTAAACGGGACGGAGTCCTAGGCAGATAACAACCTCATTCCGGAGGGAGTCCTAACTAACTCCAAAGCCGCCCCGAGCAGGAGAGGGATTCTTCTTCTCTGGGTGCCGTACCTGTAAGCAGGCGTTGGCTACCTCTCGCAACTAACTTCTGTTGAGCGTGTTGAACAGTTACTACAGAAGCAGTAGGGACCTACTTAACGCTGGCTCCGAACGGCAGATGTGAGAGGTTTTCCCGGGCGAAATACTCTTGGTGGTTCGCCATTGCCTTCCAAGAGGCGATTATCAGTATAAGGAAGATGTATAGCGGCTGCTGGGATCGAATCAGCAACCTTCTAGACTCTGCAGTCCGAAGCTCTAATATATAGCGGGATATAACCACTGAGCAACTGATAACCACATCAGAGGGAGATGGATTAGCGTCTCCGATTTAATGAGGGTACGGGGCGGAATCATAAGCCTCCCATCGCCTTTTCAAATGGTGCTGGAGAGGGGTAGGAGTTAAATCCTAAAAAACCAGAATCCTTATTAGTTGTTATCCTATATTAGTTGTGCGTGTGTTAATGTACTCGTAAGAATGCCTGGGTGACTGATTACTTTGTCCCAGCCCTCTGTGGAATCACCGAAAAACACATTCTGTGTTCTATGGGTTTATCCTCATAACAGTAAAAATCCTGGGGTCTGGGGGTTTCCCCCAGAACAACGATAAAAATATTTTCTATTTTTTTTCCCTTTCATCGAATCTCATTTTTGCGAATTCCGCTGGAGTTTTGAGGGCACTCTGCGGTGCGGTAATTAAATAGGCCATTACAAATCCATGAGATGTCAATGGAGGCATCACTCACGTTTCATCGAAACGACTCAAATTCGATTAGCATAAACGTTAGAAATTTATAATCTGAAAATGTGCTGGCATTTTCCAACGAGCTCTTTTGTGATGCTAACAAGGCGTTCAGGATTTAATCGAATTTCCCTGGTTGAATATTGGAACACACTGGTTGTGGGCGCCTGGAAAATCACATGTGCAGCTGGCGCAGGTCTGGCCGGCTAGTTAAGAGATATTATTCATCTTCATGGGCTTTTGTTATTGTTGGAATCGTTCGGAGGGTTTGTGTTTCGTTGATGGATGAGGCCGCTGAAGCGCTCGCAGGGTTCTGCCCTTTAAGGCAGGGTGAACCCGTTTTGATTTCGACCCCAAGTCCTGACATTTGGGTGTTCGTGGAGCAAAAGGTTGCGAGCTATCACGGATGTTACATTTGAATCAGTTGAGTCAAACGACTCGTCCACTTTGGATTTGAAAATTTATTTTGGAGGAATCTCTCTTAAGAACTCTTCTTCACAGGTCCACACAAAGGGGGTTCCCACATTATTTTCTGTGTAAAGTAGCATAAACTATGCTAAAATTAATTCTGTATTAAGAAATAGGTTATAAAAAATTTTAATAATGGTAAAAACTGTAGAGGAGACCGGGGCTGGTTGTCCCAATTTTGGTTTATTATTCTTGGAATAATACACCTATGTATTGGTATCGGAAGTCGAAAATTATAGTTTTCGGTGAAGTTTTGGGCGTAGGATCCATTTTTTGGAGCCCCACATTTTTCCACAAACTTTACATGAAAATAAGAAACTTTTTTTAAATAATTGAAGTAAAATGTTGGTATATTATTCTTTCTGCCACAGCAAAATCCCTTTTGATTGAGGGGTGATGTGTCGTTGTGGAGGATCTGGCTGGCTGGCTGGCTGGGGTTGTGGTGCGGCTGTCCGAAGAACCAGCAGGGGTCCCCTTGGAGGAGGGTTGGAGAGTCAGCCACAGATGATTCTTGATCGGTCGTTGGAATCAGCCTGACAAGCTCATTCCATAGACCCTTGTACCAACGAATTCGGACAAAAACTTTCGTCCCCCTTTTGAGGCCTCCTTAGTTACACATCAAAGATAAACAACTTTCGTCGTGAAGGACCTCCCAAAAACCGATGAAGGGGATGAGGGAGGAAAAATCAAGGTAGCCTATAACCACCCCCCGAACTCGCTGATGACAATGAGACCACCCTCATGAAAATCTGTTGAGCCGCTCGGGCGTGATGCTCTGTACACAAACACACAAACAAAAAAACATACATGTCGAAGAGGTGAGCGCACCTTTCCATTTTTAGCGCAACCTTTTTCCAAAAAATGGAAAGGTGTGCTCACCTCCTCGACATGTATGTTTTTTTTTTTTTTTGTTTTTTTTTGTTGTTTTTTTTGTTTGTTTGTGTACAGAGCATCACGCCCGAGCGGCTCAACAGATTTTCATGAGGGTGGTCTCATTGTCATCAGCGAGTTCTGGGGGTGGTTATAGGCTACCTTGATTTTTCCTCCCTCATCCCCTTCATCGGTTTTCGGGAGGTCCTTCACGACGAAAGTTGTTTATCTCTGATGTGTAACTAAGGAGGCCTCAAAAGGGGGACGAAAGTTTTTGTCCGATTTCGTTGGTACAAGGGTCTATGGAATGAGCTTTTCAGGCTGATTCCAACGACTCCAAAACGATTTTTGCAGCCTGAGCCGTTCGTTACCTCTGATCGGCATAAGGTTTTATTACGCATCGGTCGTTAGGGTGCAGTTGTTTACGTAATGAGCATCACGTGGATGATGTGTTGTGTGCAAGGAGCTTAGAAGAAGAATGGAGAAGCCCTGGCCTTACCGCCAGACCTCAGAAAGGTGGGCCGGAGTGGGGGGCGACCCCTTCGGCCGGCCGCCATCTTGTTATTCCCTTCTTCACGCTAAAGCCTTATGGGAGACCAGAGGTTTTTTCAATCCTGTGGCTGCAATTTTTGGAATTGCGACTTGAAACTTCCTCAGCACATTCGTAATAATATTTCAAACTAATATTTCATGCGTTTTCAACGATCCTTTGCGTTGAGGAGGTTGTAATGGCTTGATATGGTGGTTACATCATCACAGAAAACCGTGTTTTTTCAATTCTGTGACTGCAATTTTTGAAATTTCGACTTGAAACTTGCTTGGCACATTCGTAATAATATATCAAATTACTATTCCATGTTTCTTCAACAATCCTTTGCATAGAGGAGGTGGTAATGGCTTGAAATGGAGGTTACATCACCTGTTTATAATATAAAATGAAATCACCAAAATGTTTTATTTTCATCTTTCTCAAAACAATGGTACAACAAATAACAAGAATGATACCTAAACAAAATAACAACCAACAACAAAAGAAACAAAAACAAAACAGCAAATAGTGAAGTAAAAGTAATATTCATTGAGCAAACACAGTATACCTATGTTTCACTCAACTTGGTAGAGCAATGGGTAGGGGAATAGTTAAGAAAAAACGCTGCAATAGATCGCCACAGTGAAATCGAATCGTTCCGTGACCCCCAAAAATGGATTCTACGTCCAAAAATGCTTCGAAAACGACACCTAACTCGATCCCATAGCTAAAAGCCTTCAAAACACCCCTCCTGTAGCCCCATTTTAGCCCCATAGCGCCCCACGGGTTTGGGAGATCGGACTGAAAACCTTGTGGGCACAACTAGATGGTAAACCAAGTATTTTGCCAAAATTTCAGATTTAAAAAAAAATTCCTACTGCCCAAAACGGCCCGGACGGCGGACGGACATTTCGGATTTTGAATGTAGACCTCTTGAAACGGATAATGTCAAGTTTTGAGGCCGATCCGAGTCGTCGACCTCCGTCGCGAAAAAATAGGTGTATTATTCCAAGAATAATAAACCAAAAGAGAAAGAAAAGAAACAGATAAAAATTACGAAAAGAAAAATTTTTATTGGCCCATAAAAAAAGTCATTTTAAGGTTGTGCTGCCTCACATTCTTAGGATGTATTTTTTGATTCTCTTTTCTCGCCGTATGAAATAGCCTAGTGTCAATGTATTTTTTAGCAATTCCTTTAATAAGGTTGAGCTTGTGGTTTGAGGCGAAGTCTTGGTTGAGGCTATGTGAGTCCAAGCAGGAAACGGTTTCAATTGGAACGGTTTTTTTCATAACACTAACGGTCATAGCGGTAACATCTTTTTGATGAATTTCGGCCAACCCATGCCGTGCAATCACTTGTCGCACCTCACACTCGGCAAAATTGCAAACTTGAACCACATCTTTTGAGGGAAAGATTAGCCCACCTCGGTTTTTCATTATGATTAATGACGCTTGGCACCCTCGAATCTGTTCCGAGTCTAAGAGTGCGTTGAGGCATATTTCACATTTCAACTTTGCTTTGAGGCCCCGCACAATAAATCCTGCGATGTATCCAACGATTTCTTTGGTGAATAGCGACAGGGAATACGGAGTAAACCTAATTCCGTAGGCATGATCATCAAGTTCATCATTCACATTGTCTTCCAAGCCTGAATATTCGTTGATAGGCGTCGAACTGTTTATTAATTTCAATGGAGACGCTGAAGAGACGGTCAAAATTTGTAATTCTTCCAGCGCAATACAATTAGATCCCTGGGGACAATGCAGCTGTTTATGGATCAGGATTTTCCGAAAAGCAAATATGAATTGTTTTGCACTTGGGTTATTATTTGATCCGAATTTGGACCTCAAATACCCAAAGAAAATCTCAAGGTTGTCTTGAGAAACTTTGTACAACGGTATGTACTTCAAAAGGGGGGTTTCCCCACCTACCAACTGGTTGTACATTTTCATTGAACTTTTCATGCATACAATGAATCCCAAAAACCCCGTCCACCTCTTCCCCGAAATGATGGCGATATTGTTTCCCTGTTTCAACGTTCTTATGTATTCAGTGCAAATCTCGAAGAATTCGCATATTCGGTGGAAGTTCGAGCAATTCATGGGGGCTTTGTCGTATTGTTGACGAATGTTTCTTGAGTTGAGGATATCGAAGAGTCGGTTGAACAACCGTATGAAATAAACAGTTCCTTCGACGTCTTCGAACCCTTCAATGCCATTTTGCGAACACCAGCATAAAGCGTCTGCAACAGATGCACTGAGAGTTTGTGCGGCGATTTTCACGTTCATTTTTATGAGGCGGTAGTTCACATGCACGTTCTTTAGTTTGTTCCCGAGCGTCAGTCCATCCTCATTCTGCAGTTTGTTGAGTTTCTCTAGGAGTGACCATGATATTCTCCTCCCTTCCTTGTCGACGAGCAGTTTGTAATCGCCCCAAGTGTTCCTCACCAATTTCAGCATGTGACATGCGTCTAAAAAGAAAGAGACAGGTGACTCCGTAGCGGGATGTTGAAAGTGAGTTACCAACTCATCTGATTTTGAGATGGTGCACCCGAGTTCGTTTGCCATTGCTATATTTGTTATTGTACCGTCGCACGTCAGCGAGACAACTTGGACGCCATGGTCGTGCAGGAGTTGGAGGCATCGCTTGACTAGCATACACCGTTGATCGGCTCCTAACCCATCAGTCAGGAAATAACCGACTGGAACCCTCCAATTCAGATTGATGGCGACTAGCATGAAGACGTAAGTTTCCTTGGCTTCCTTTATGTCATCTCCCGAGTTCCCCAAACCGAAATCTACATAGCCGTAGCATTTTTTTCCATCCCATTCGATTTCTCTCCTAATGGCCATTTCGTCAACGATTAAAGAGCAGACCAAAGGGTGTCCTTCGTTGGACTTTTCTTTTACTGCATTTAAAACGTCCGTAGAAAATCCAGGAGACGCGTTTACACAGCTGTACCATTTTGCAAGAGTTCTGGGGTGGGGAAGACAAGTGTTAAAGGATTCCCTTACAAATCTGAAAGGATTCCAGTAATTCATCAATTACATATAACACATTTTGGTAAAGAGATAGGTAATTACAAACAAGTTCCACTACCAACTTTACATTGTAACAAGGTATTTGCTTGTAAAGTAGGTAGTGGACCATGGACATATCCATGACATGGACGTGTATTTGATTTGGGATCTCTTAACAACACTTCTGAGTCTCGAGACTGACCCAACAGAATGACCGAATACACGTGGGATCCCGTCTGCTCAACACCCTACCCCACTATGTTCGGAATTTACCAACTGAATCCTTCACTAAGTTCGTGAAGACCCACCTGGTGAAAGAAGAATTGCTTAGAGTATTTTTACAAGATCACATGGAGTGCGGTGATTTAGTATAATATACTACCACTATCAGCTATTGTCTTATTGTCTTGTGCACGCCCGTTCATTGTTTTCATCATGCAGTTTTTTTTTTTTTTTTTTTGTATATCGCTAGTTTAGTTAATGCCATTTTCTCCGTCATTCCCATTATTACAGTTACCTTATATTATATGTAATCGGCGCTATAACCAGACAGCGTAATCTGTTGTACCTAATTTTTGACGTTTGCTCTGTCGTTATTGGCTTTGGCAAAAAAAAAAAATTCTTGATTCTTGAAACAAGTCCTTCCGTAGCAACAATTTCGTTGAATTGAACCTTTTTTTATTTGCGTGACGCAAATTTTTTGTATGACCCCTAGCAGAAAGACACATCCACGTCAAAAATGTCCTGGATTACCGGTGATGGGGTTTATGGAGTTTGACGGAATGATTATGATTGATTGCGAAGGTGTGAATGGTGGATTATGGTCATGAAGGTGATTTTATGACCATCATCAACGATCACATTAATACAACGGCCCAATCAATTTACCGATAAGCTTTAGGCGAAAAAAAATCCAGGGTCAAGGCAAATTGTCGGAGTTCTGGTGAATATCGGGCGTTTTGAGTACTCCTTAAAAATAACTCCCTTTGTACACCTCGAGGCATGCTTTGTAAAAGTGATGCGTGGTCACTGGTGATCAGATTTCTTCTTTTCAGCTGGGTAGTCAGAGTCTTCATGTCTTTTATTCTCGCATCCATCATTCGGTTGGAGCGCCGAAATTTCTTAATCAGGCGCGATTTTGCCAAAAGTTTCCTGGTAAGGTCGGCCACCTTCCAATCAAGATGTTTGACATTAGCCCTCAACTCAGCCACAGTGACATCGTCAACCTGAAACAAAATAATATTTTGTTAGGTATCTTATAATAATAATAAGATTCTTATATAAGATTCAAGTAGATGCGTATATAAAGGATTTTCGTACAAGGTATGGCTAATTACGCCCTTTCATTACAATAACTGTAATAATAATGATGGTTATTATATAACAGCACCCATGGAATACTACACCTATGTTTTTCCCCTGTTTTGAGGTGCTCATCGTGTTGACCATCGAAAAGCAATGGAAACTCATCGTCAGTCGTATTTCGTCAAAAAAGCGAGTTATCCCCCTTTTCCCCTGAACTCGTCAAATATTTTGTATTTAAATAACGACTTCTTATAATAAAAATGCGTTTTTTAATCATTAAAAAAACAAAAAAACAATTATTGCATGGAGGAGGTGGTGAAATATCTATCAGCGTATACAGAAAGCAATGTTTCCATAACCAGGAATTTCAGTGAACTGACGCCAAACGTCTCAGCAACTCCTCAGGGGTTTGGCGCCACAGTACTGACATGCCTGCTTATGGAAACATTATTTTCTGTTTCAAAGTGTTCTGTAGAAACTGAAGAATATTTCACCACCCCCTCCATGCAAACTTTCTACACATCAGTTTCCAAATATTTCCTTGGTCGTTCCAAAATCTCAGCACCATCCTACCATCACATTTCTCATCTTGATGATACACACCTGAACACCAATATCCTTGAATGGTTCCAACGCAACAGGCGGCGGTTCCGACTGGGCAGGCAGCATATCATCTTCCAGGCAACTATCCTCGATTTCTTTTCGACGGCCTGGCATGGAAATCCTGGCCCGTGGGGGTTTCCGAGTCTAGAAAAAATTCAGTTATTTATACAAAAAAAAATCATGTATCTTGCGTATACGCAAGACGGAACTAGCCAACTTATATACATACATACACGTACCTACACATAAACATGGCGAACGCACCATAGCAGCAGTAAAATACAATTAATTAGTGGAGGAAAACGGGACAGAAAATGGGTGACTTAGGCGGGGGTCCCTGAGACCAATCTACATATGCCAGATGATCAGGCATATCCAGTTAGCACCTGCATTAGCATCAACCGAACCACGTATTTCGGAAGGAAGAGAAGGAATCTTGTGGCTGTGTCTGCCCGTGGTTGAGGAAGGGAGCTGAGTTCGGTCATCTACTTGGCCTGCACCTCATACGCGTGCCTACATACCTACCTGGTGTGGATGAGTAGTAACAACACCACCATAATTGTCGTCCCAACGAAAGAAACAGATGTATCGAGGATTCTAAATGTCACAGGATACTTTTGATTTTACCCTACGTAACAGCGTATACTAACCTTGACAACTTTCTGCAGGTGCGCAGGATATGCCGGAAATACGGTGGGAACTACATTTTCCCGCAATTTTGGTCCTGACGGGTAGGTCCAATTCACGTCTTGGGGGTGAAAATGGTCCGTGCAGACCTTTGAGAACTGCGACGGTACCCAGTTTTTACGACGGACCGCTTGAATCCACTGGGCCCTAAGGACTGCATCATTCGGGAATCTGAAAACCATATTTTAGCTAGTATTCTAATTAATCATTACGCACCCACCAGAAGGAGAGAGCTTTTTAGGTAGTTGGGGTACATAGTTGGGTCAAAAATCTGTGGACTTGAAACATCGAGTGATGCTGAACAACGAAGTTGAAATATAAAGCCGCCCTTTTTCAGGGAACTCGTAAACGGGTTCCGCCATCTAATTTACAAGCAGATACCATGTTACAAGACTTGTAACACTTGTATACTTAGTATACTCATGTCTTTGATGGGGGATAATCATAATAATGGATGATAATAACGATTCTCCGCGAGAGTTGTAAACAAACCCTTTTGTTTATAGATTTAGTCAAAATGTTCTTACTTGTGAAAGCCCAGCCGTGGTTTATTTTGTTCGGGTTTGTTGTGGCAACCAAACACGCAGCAGATTGTCATGCTTGTCTTGGAGGAAAAGCACAAAAATAAAGGAAGTTAGATATAAATTTCAAGGGACACAAACCCCAGAAACGGATGGTAGAGACCCACATTGGGCACCAGTTCTGGGCCTAGAATGGAACTTTTCTTGGGAGCTTTACATCTCTTTACATCTCCCAAGAAAAGTTCCACCACTGGGATCGCGCGAATGAACGGAAAATATCCAACGGAACCGAAGATACAAGCTGAAAACACCGTTCTCCCCTTATAAAAGTTAGAAAACAGGTAAATTTCCAATGGCCGCCGTGATACGAGTTCCCCCTCCACTTTGGAACAACTGATAAGGGGCCAGGGCTTCTCCATTCTTCTTCTAAGCTCCTTGGTTGTGTGGCATAGTTTGGTCGCTAGATACCTACTGTTTCTTAGTTTCTCTCTCGTAATAACAAAAAGGTTGCGCTCATCTATTCAATTCAATTGATGGCTTGTTTGGAAAAAGGTTGCGCTAAAAACATACATGTCGAAGAGGTGAGCGCACCTTTCCATTTTGGTTTATTATTCTTGGAATAATACACCTATGTTTTCGCGACGGGGGTCGACGACTCCGATCGGCCTCAAAATTTGACATTATCCGTTTCAAGTGGTCTAGATTCCAAAACCGAAATGTCCGTCCGCCGTACGCCGTCCGCCGTCCAGGCCGTTTTGAGCAGTAGTAATTTTTTTAAAAATCTGAAATTTTGACAAAATACTCGGTTTACCATCTAGTTGTGCTCGCAAGGTTTTCAGTCCGATCGCCCAAACCCGTGGGGCGCTCTGGGGCTAAAATGGGGCTACAGAAGGTGGTTTTTGAAGGCTTTTGGCTATGGGATCGAGTCAGGTGTCGTTTTCGAAGTATTTTTGGACGTAGAATCCATTTTTTGGGGTCCCGCAGCGATCAGATTTTACTGTTGCGATCTATAGGTCTTTCATGGGGGCTAAAAATGGAATTTTTGAAGGATCCCAGGAGGTTAAATATTTTTTGAGTAAAGAATAAAGAATTTTTGAAAAAACAATTTTTTTTGAAAGAAAAAAAAAAAAAAAAAATTCAAACATTTTTCTTTTTCCAACATTTTTTCTTTTGACACAGAAATAATTTTTGCGCATCTAACCTATATCAAGAATAATAAACCCTTGTGTATAATTTGCAGCGTTTTTTGGAAAAAGGTTGCGCTAAAAACCCAACCACTGAATCAACAAATGATGACGCATCCTTCAAGACCGCTTGGACCAGTAGTGATCAATCCCACTCATATTGGCAAAACAATCGGGGGAGGGGGTGACATCGCCACCGTCCCCGTCGGAAGTCTAAGTAAAAACAAATACGCCTGAATATCTTTGTCTAGTGCAAGCGGGTATACCTCCCCGTCCCCGTGACGATGGAATAGGTATGCGTGAGTAGTCCCGTTCCTCTTCCAGGTTCCGCCAAATTCAAAAGCTGGGATTGGCCACCGAATACAAGGACAAGAACAGCGAGATAGGTGACAGGCTGCGTTGGTCGTTCGGTTTACCTATGGTCAACCCAGCAGAGGCTTCTGAGGCATTCCGTGGATGGATACTTAGCGCGCCGAGTGACACAGCTCATAGATATGGACAGTACATAAACGATACCCCCCCATCGTAAATGAGAAAAAATCACGTCTTTCGTTGTGAATTTAATCAAATTCACAGGTTTATTTGTAAATTTAATAAAATGTACACGCTTTTTTTTGCAATTAAGTATTTACATTTTTTGTAAATTATTCACGAATGTTTTTGTTAATTAAATGTATTTTGTTAATTAAAAGTTGTGAATGTGAATTGATTCACATTTACAAATAGGTGAAGTATGAATTAATTCACAACCTTATTTATAAATAAAAATGTGCTCAACTCTGTTACACTACAATAGCTTCAATTCATTGTAGTGTGTTATACTGGCCATGATTCCAAGTTGCTCAAGTTTTCCTGCAAGTTTTGAATCAATCAATTCAGGAGTGCTTGTGAAAAAATAGTGCAATAGTATCATGTAGCTTTCAAAAATGCACTTCTAGCACGTGTTGATCCGTAAAAAAGAGCCTGTGGGTGCAACAACTAATACAAAAATATGACTCGGGACTGATTTCGCTTGCTAAATTTATCAACATTATATCTTTAAAATACCAGCCAAGATTTGAGAATGCACAGGAGTAGACGTTTTTCAAATCTGTTTGACTACTATATTTTTAAATTGACTCGATATTGACTTGATATGTGTATGTTTGTAATGGCATCTCAGACGACTTAATACAGTATTTTCGTATTACCACTGTGGTTTATTCTACTACTACATCAGCATGGTGACGGGACTGGTCGCGTACATCACATGAACGGGAATGGGGACCTTCATGCATACCCACAGTGAAGGTGCGGGGACATCCGCGCATACTCACAGTGAAGGTGCGGGGACGTCCGCGCACAAAAAATTGTAAACGGGGACATTCGTACAAGCGCCCCGGGGGAGGTACCTATCATTCCAGAAGACGATTTGGACGGAGAAAGTCGTTTTGGAAGCCGGTATTACATAATATGTAATATTATATAATATCATTATATTGTTTTGTTTTACCCCTAGTTTTCCCTATTTATAAATGAAATATCGATTATAATGAACATCGTTCATTATATCCGGACAAATTGGTTATAATGAACACCGTTCGTTATAGTTTCTTTCGGTTGTTATGAACACCGGCTATAACGAACGAAACCCGTCGGTCCCTTGAAGTTCGTTATAGGCGATTTCTACTGTACGTTCAGACATAATTAATGACTGACTGATCAATGAACTGTGAATGGCACGAGCAGAATTACGTGGGTCTTCAAAGAGGACGGCAAAGCCACTCGGGTGAAGAGGGGTTCACGGGGTTGCGCCCCCTGCTCCTCCCACTGAACGAACTCTGGTGGGCTGGCGAGATAATTGTGGGTAACATCTCCCAGGTTCCCCACATGAAGTATGTATAGAAACTGCTACAGAAAATTCCTTTGGATCTATTGCAAGACCTACAGTAATTGTCTAACGGCTGTCGTGTGTGTTTTGGAATTGTTGTCAGGATGGCACAACCCCGCTCATCCTATCAGCAGCCAATGGACACGTGGAATGCGTTTTGGAGCTTCTCGACCAAGGAGCTGATCCCTGTGCCCGGAGACATGTGAGTTCGATGCAATTCAATTGTCTTTGACCTGTAAAACATGCATGTTGTGTTGTTGCACATGTGTATGATGCGCAGGTATTCATTTTAATTTTCTTCATATTTTTTTATTTTTATTTTGATAAAGTTTGGAGTAATGTTACCTACCAGTTGGCTAACTTTACACCACCAAAGAAAATCCTCAGCATTTTTTTTTTACTTGGAAACAATTTGTTCTCTTGGGATCCTTCAAAAATGCCATTTGTCATGTCAAATTTTGAAGCCGAACTGAATTTTCGACCTCCGTCGCGATTACGTAGGTGTATAATACACTCTTGTATAATACACTGTGTATAATTACTCTTGGAATAATTCCAAGAATAATAACTAAATCAAAATTTGAAAAACATTTGTTCTGTACAATGTTTGGACCGATATGCGACCTCGAAAACTGGATTAGGTGTAAATTTGGGTGTACCCAAAAATACTCATGAAACGACACGAGATCCCTCATAAATCTCATTTGTAGCCCCCACGAAAGCCCTATAGATCCCCACGGTGAAATCGGATCGTTCTGGGACCCCAAAAAATGGATTCTACGTCCAAAAATACTGCGAAAACGACACCTAACTAGATCCCATATAGCCCAAGCATATTAGGTTTTTGGTTCCCAAAAAATCCTAACAAGCTGGAAATGGTCTTAATCGACGTTGGGGCACTCCAATATGTGAAAATAGAAGAGTGCGACGATTTTCCTTCGGTGCTTAACTTTTGGGGGCCGAAAAACCTCGAAATTTTAGCACTTTTTTTGGTTTTTTGCAATTTTAACCTAGAAGGAAGCGTCTTACAAAAAAGATTATACTTACCTTTTATGTAGAAGATAAGATTCTGCGTCGAATGAAACCAAGAACGTCCAAATCGGTTGAGTGGTTTAGCCACAACCGAGCGTCAAAGTTTGACGATTTTTTCCAACTTGGTGTAAAAGTGAGATATTATCATGTTTTGACGCCGAAATCACCTTTATTCACCCACGTACCCCATATATCGAGTTTTTTATTATAATTAGACAATTTTAAAAGTGGGGCCGCTGTCCAGGTGCCTCACTTGAAATAACCAAAATTACTCATTTTGCCAAGTCACTTTGTCATTCTTTTTTATGCCTAAATTGATGTACTCACCCATGTTTGATAATTGAATATTTGAAAATTAACCACTATAAGACACATGAAAATACAGGTGAAACCAAATTACCTGTGTTCCTTACGTGTTATATGAGAACTGGGATTTTCAGAATAAATAGACGTAACACGGTTTGTATAAAAAGGAAGTAAATGTACTGAATTATAAAAGTATTTACAAGTATAACATGGTTTGTATAAAATGAGAGTAAATGTACTGAATGTACATGGTACGTCTGCAGTGGGATACTCCCATATTCTGTCAAGGAGGTTGCTTTCGGAATGGTTTTTGCTTTTGCAATAGCAGTTCTTGGAGTCAGTGATTTTTTCGGCGTGAAACACTGAATAGCTCCCATTGCATGGAAGGTGTTGTGGCCATCAAGTGAATCCATGTTAATGTCAGCGTTGTCAAAAATGAATTGTACGAAAGAGTTTTTGGTTATGATGCTCTGTGGCTGCTGAAGAGTTGATACTTCAAATTTTCTCACTTCCCCGTACGTGCTACTGAAACTCAAGGATGAAAGCACGTCCACTAGATGTCTTGATCCATACTTCCTGTACAGCAGAGTTCCAACTCCTAGCACAATTGGGGATATGAAAGATCTGGGTCTGGTTACAGATATCAGTGAATGGGCAATGGCTTGAACCTTATTCTTAATTTTCACGTTTTTCTCATCACCCTTCTTTTGGTTTTTTCTTTGAACTACGGTATCCAAAAATAACTCAAGCGATTCTGGAACGTCCCTGTCAATGCTCCCTAAAAAATTATCAGGAGAGGGGTACTCTTCCAATTTGTACACTTTAGACCTAATGTCCTCTCGAATGATCTGTGCAGCTGCTTTTACGACCCGCAAACGTTCATCATTAATGTCAGTTTTCCTTTTTTGGTTATGATAAGAGTTTTTGGTTATGATGCTCTGTGGCTGCTGAAGAGTCCCCTTTGTGCTCCCCTTGCTTGCTCCACTCTCTTAGCGGCCTCCCGGCCTTCCTTCGTTTCCATCACTTCCATTCAGTTGAAGTTTTGGCGTTTTGTAGAACGTGGTGGTCCAATAAGTTGATTTTCGTTTTGCTTTTCAGTCGCAGTTCACAGTTGTACGTGCTCGTAAGTAACGCAATGAGTTATTAGTTATGCAGTAGGGACATGATGGAGATATCAACGTGTTTTATATGTGGGGAGAGTTTTGGAGAAAGTGAAGAGAAAAAAAACAATTAAGGAGAACGCTTTGAAAACGTTTACTGATGCCAGCAGGAGGAGGAAGGATGGGCATTATGCCTGGTTGATAAAGCAAAAATCAGTTACTATACATGAAAAGTGTCGAAAGGGTGTGTACACAAAGGAGACTAGTATTGTAGCTGCCGAGAAAAATGCTAACAATCCAGAAAGTCACTTTTCATGTATAGTAACTGATTTTTGCTTTATCAACCAGGCATAATGCCCATCCTTCCTCCTCCTGCTGGCATCAGTAAACGTTTTCAAAGCGTTCTCCTTAATTGTTTTTTTTCTCTTCACTTTCTCCAAAACTCTCCCCACATATAAAACACGTTGATATCTCCATCATGTCCCTACTGCATAACTAATAACTCATTGCGTTACTTACGAGCACGTACAACTGTGAACTGCGACTGAAAAGCAAAACGAAAATCAACTTATTGGACCACCACGTTCTACAAAACGCCAAAACTTCAACTGAATGGAAGTGATGGAAACGAAGGAAGGCCGGGAGGCCGCTAAGAGAGTGGAGCAAGCAAGGGGAGCACAAAGGGGACTCTTCAGCAGCCACAGAGCATCATAACCAAAAACTCTTATCATAACCAAAAAAGGAAAACTGACATTAATGATGAACGTTTGCGGGTCGTAAAAGCAGCTGCACAGATCATTCGAGAGGACATTAGGTCTAAAGTGTACAAATTGGAAGAGTACCCCTCTCCTGATAATTTTTTAGGGAGCATTGACAGGGACGTTCCAGAATCGCTTGAGTTATTTTTGGATACCGTAGTTCAAAGAAAAAACCAAAAGAAGGGTGATGAGAAAAACGTGAAAATTAAGAATAAGGTTCAAGCCATTGCCCATTCACTGATATCTGTAACCAGACCCAGATCTTTCATATCCCCAATTGTGCTAGGAGTTGGAACTCTGCTGTACAGGAAGTATGGATCAAGACATCTAGTGGACGTGCTTTCATCCTTGAGTTTCAGTAGCACGTACGGGGAAGTGAGAAAATTTGAAGTATCAACTCTTCAGCAGCCACAGAGCATCATAACCAAAAACTCTTTCGTACAATTCATTTTTGACAACGCTGACATTAACATGGATTCACTTGATGGCCACAACACCTTCCATGCAATGGGAGCTATTCAGTGTTTCACGCCGAAAAAATCACTGACTCCAAGAACTGCTATTGCAAAAGCAAAAACCATTCCGAAAGCAACCTCCTTGACAGAATATGGGAGTATCCCACTGCAGACGTACCATGTACATTCAGTACATTTACTCTCATTTTATACAAACCATGTTATACTTGTAAATACTTTTATAATTCAGTACATTTACTTCCTTTTTATACAAACCGTGTTACGTCTATTTATTCTGAAAATCCCAGTTCTCATATAACACGTAAGGAACACAGGTAATTTGGTTTCACCTGTATTTTCATGTGTCTTATAGTGGTTAATTTTCAAATATTCAATTATCAAACATGGGTGAGTACATCAATTTAGGCATAAAAAAGAATGACAAAGTGACTTGGCAAAATGAGTAATTTTGGTTATTTCAAGTGAGGCACCTGGACAGCGGCCCCACTTTTAAAATTGTCTAATTATAATAAAAAACTCGATATATGGGGTACGTGGGTGAATAAAGGTGATTTCGGCGTCAAAACATGATAATATCTCACTTTTACACCAAGTTGGAAAAAATCGTCAAACTTTGACGCTCGGTTGTGGCTAAACCACTCAACCGATTTGGACGTTCTTGGTTTCATTCGACGCAGAATCTTATCTTCTACATAAAAGGTAGGTATAATCTTTTTTATAAGACGCTTCCTTCTAGGTTAAAATTGCAAAAAACCAAAAAAAGTGCTAAAATTTCGAGGTTTTTCGGCCCCCAAAAGTTAAGCACCGAAGGAAAATCGTCGCACTCTTCTATTTTCACATATTGGAGTGCCCCAACGTCGATTAAGACCATTTCCAGCTTGTTAGGATTTTTTGGGAAGCACGGCCCTTTTTATCCCTAATATGCCTGGGCTAATAGCCAAAATCCTTCAAAAACCCCTCCTGTTGCCCCATTTTAGCCCAATAGCGCCCCACGGGTTCGGGCAATTGGGCTCTTTTTTTGGTTCTTGGTTTTTGGTTCTTTGGTTCTTGGTTCTTTGGTTTTTGGTCTTGGTTCTTGGTTCTTTGGTTCATTGGTCTTGGTCTTGGTCTTGGTCTTTTGGTTCTTTTGGTTCCTTTGGTCTTTCGGTTCTTTGTTCGTTTGGTTCTTTGGTTCGTTTGGTTCTTTGTTCTTGGTTCTTTGGTTCTTGGTTCTTTGGTTCTTGGTTCTTGGTTTTTCTTGGTTTTTGGGTTCTAGACATCTTGAAAAACGGATAGTGTCAAATTTTGAGGCCGACTCCCGTCGCAATTTCATCGGGATAATATTCCAAGAACGATAAACCATAATCGAAACGCTGAAAATTTCACACTAGGGTTTATTATTCTTTGATATAGATTACTTGTGCAGAAATTTAATTCTATCAATGAAAAAAATTTAAAAAAAAAAATTTTTGGATTTTTATTTTAAAAAAATTGAGATTTTTTTTAAACATTTTTTTTAAAATTTTTTTGTGTTTTACTCGAAAAATATTTAACCTCCTGGGATCCTTAAAAAATCCCATTTTTAGCCCCATGAAAGCCCCATAGATGGTCACAGTGAAATCGGATCGTTCCGGGACCCCAAAAAATGGATTCTACGTCCAAAATACTTCGAAAACGACACCTAACTCGATCCCATACCCCAAAGCGTTAAAAAACCCCACCCATAGCCCCATTTTAGCCCCATAGCGCCCCACGGGTTTGGGCGATCGGACTGAAAACCTTTTCGGGCACAGCTAGATGGTAAACCGAGTATTTAGTCAAAATTTCAGATTTAAAAAAAATTCCTACTGCCAAAATCCGCCCTGACGGCGTACGACGGACGGCGGACGGACATTTCGGATTTAGAATGTAGACCTCTTGAAACGGATAATGTCAAATTTTGAGGCCGATCCGAGTTGTCGACCTCCGTCGCGAAAACATAGGTGTATTATTCCAAGAATAATAAACCAAAATCGGAGGTTAAAAAAGAACAAGCCATCAATTGAATTGAATAGATGAGCGCAACCTTTTTGTTATTACGATATATTTAATGAGCGAGAGAAACTAAGAAACAGTAGGTATCTAGCGACCAAACTATGCCACACAACACATCATCCACGTGATGCTCATTAAGTAAACAACTGCACCCTAACGACCGATGCGTAATAAAACCTTATGCCGATCAGAGGTAACGAACGGCTCAGGCTGCAAAAATCGTTTTGGAGTCGTTGGAATCAGCCTGAAAAGCTCATTCCATAGACCCTTGTACCAACGAAATCGGACAAAAACTTTCGTCCCCCTTTTGAGGCCTCCTTAGTTACACTTCAGAGATAAACAACTTTCGTCGTGAAGGACCTCCCGAAAACCGATGAAGGGGATGAGGGAGGAAAAATCAAGGTAGCCTATAACCACCCCCAGAACTCGCTGATGACAATGAGACCACCCTCATGAAAATCTGTTGAGCCGCTCGGGCGTGATGCTCTGTACACAAACAAAAAAAAAAAAAAAAAACATACATGTCGAAGAGGTGAGCGCACCTTTCCATTTTTTGGAAAAAGGTTGCGCTAAAAATCGATTTGCATCCCTGGTTTGAAGTTTCGGTTATAGCCACGAAAAAATCCAAAACCACGAAATGTTTCCACCACATTTTATTTGGAAGATGAAACAATGAAAACTTCACCTTTTCCACAATTTAAATAGTGCATAACAGTGCATTTTGCTCACACAAAAATGGATGATATGATAGAACAGGGTGGCCGCCATCTGGAAAAGTCAGGGAAAACCTGGAAAAGTCAGGGAATGAAAATTTCAGGAAAAGTCTGGGAAAAGTCAGGGAAATCGGTCACAAGTCAGGGAAAAATTTTTGATTAAAAAAAAAAAAAAATCAAAAATTGTATTAAAATACGAATTTTGTTTGGTGTCAAGTTTGTCCCTCTCTTCCGTCCCGAAAATGATGATAATTTTTGAATTTTGGTGGGAGCGACTTTGCCGGGTTTGTTTTCCCCTCACTCTTCATCCATGTTGCCCGCACAAGTTCAATGAGTTGGTGGAATTCCCGTTACAGATATAATATCCCCATTCACACGATGAAAAGTCCCACTTCATGCACCAATATCCCTCTCTTCATAATGGAATGTTCCACTTCACCCACGAAGTAACCTATCAATCTTTCACTTGGTATTTTGGTTCGAGATCTCTGTCCTTGTAATCATTACTAGTTAATTAAAAAGATTTTTTCCTGTTCGGGTACGTAACCGAACTCTGCTTTTATTGGCAGAATCTGGCTTCTCGAAAATTATTTTTAGCTAGAAAAAATGTACGGAGAAATTATCGGGAAATCCGTTAAAACTGATGGGGAAGTAGGGAAAATTTTGATCTCTGATTGTGGTTGTGACTCAAACCGTAGGTACCTAAAGGTATCTAACTAGTCTTTTAAATATATTTAATTCATCTCTGTAATATGCAACAATGTGACTAGATGTAATAGATCCCATCCTAGTAATTCCATGTCATATGGATACGACCAAGTTCCAATTAAGGTATAAATTATTCTATTGTTTTTGGTTTATTATTCTTGGAATAATACACCTATGTTTTCGCGACGCGGGTCGACGACTCCGATCGGGCTCAAAATTTGACATTATCCGTTTCAAGAGGTCTACATTCTAAATCCGAAATGTTCGTCCGCCGTCCAGGCCGTTTTGGGCAGTAGGAATTTTTTTTTTTAAATCTGAAATTTTGACAAAATAGGTACTTGGTTTACCATCTAGTTGTGCCCGCAAGGTTTTCAGTCCGATCGCCCAAACCCGTGGGGCGCTATGGGGCTATAATGGGGCTACGGGAGGGTTTTTTTGAAGGCTTTTAGCTATAATATCGAGTTAGGTGTCGTTTTCGAAGTATTTTTGGGCGTAGAATCCCTTTTTTGGGATCCCGGAACGATCCGATTTCACTGGGGCGATCTTTAGGGCTTCCTTGGGGTAAAAATGGGATTTGTGAAGGATCCCAGGATGTTGAATATTTTTCGAGTAAAAAATACAGAATTTTGGAGAAAAAAAACTCATTCTTGGACAACAAAAATCCAAAAAAAAATTTTTTTCGCGATAAAAATCCAAAAAAAATTTTTTTTAAATTTTTTCATTGACAGAATTAAATTTCTACACAAGTAACGTATATCAAAGAATAATAAACCCTTGTGTAAAATTTGCAGCGTTTTTATTTTTCAAGTGTTACTATTTTTGTCAAATAAATAGTTTTTAAAACGCAGTTTACTTATCTACTTTCCCTGGGTTTTAATTGTTTGGTGTAAAAATTTATTTATTTTCTAATCAACTTTCAATAACAAAAAAAAAAAAATTCAAGCGATTAAAATTATCAGAATTAATAAAATGTCAGATTAAATTATTATTATTAATAATTAAATTATTAAAATCTCTGATTTTGAATAATTTCGGGTCTGGAAATTAGGTATTTTTGCAGGGAAAAGTCAGGGAATTAATTTTTCCCAGCTTGGCGGCCACCCTGTAGAATAATTCTATTACCAGTTATTGGTGCATACCTTCCTTTTTAATCCTAGCCAAACACGATTCGACGTCGTGAAACCAAATGAGGTTATAACAAGGTTTGAAGTTGAGCGTATAGCCAGTAAAATCAGCTGAATAGCAATGATGTACAGTCTAAACTGTACAAGCTCAACCAACCTACCACAAAACTTTTCAGAGCTATGTATCAGTTCTGTGAAGTTTTGAACTTTTTGGGGTAAGTACCTAAAGTTGCTCCTGCAGAAGCAATGTTCAACACATTTACCGTTGTAGTTTGGGTGATTCCAAAAAAAAAAAACGGAAATCGGTGAGTACTCGCCTCTGTAGCTTCCAAAAATTACCCAATCTTCCAATTTTATTTTTTGTATAGCTCCACACGAAATGCTCTACCACTCTAAATACTTCTGAATTATTTCGGCTAATGTACTAGGAGAAAATCGAGATTTACTACAGAAAACTCCACGACCTTCACTCGTACTCAAGACCTATGAGCAAGTTTGGAATCGATTTTAGATCCCATATCATGGATTTACAGTCAACGCCTTCTCCCCAAGTGATTAGGAGATTCCATATTTCAATAGTTTACTACGTGCAAGGGGTTATCAATTATCTAAATGCAGAACCACCCTCTAAAAGTTGCGTACTCACGATGACTCAAGACCGGCACAAGAAAAAAAGTTAGTTTTTTCATTTCGCCTGAAGAGCGCGTTTTTAACTATTTCGATCTCCGAGCTAGTCCGTTCAGTAGCCCAACATCCCTGGAAGGGAAAATACGGCTCGTGGGGGATCTCCAGCAGCCAAAGAAAAATTTTCACAGAGTTTACTGAGCTAAGTCATGTTTGTTGAGATAAAGTGGTTGTTTGCCGATGGTGCAGAGGTCTAATCCAATGAGTTTGGTTAGGGAGAGAGAACGACTACTCTGCTGAATACTAAATTGTTTATTAACAATTATAGCGTGGGGACCGGTTTCGAGCAACTAAGCTCATCTACAGCCCTGACAAGAAAACCATTTGTCATGACAAATGGTTTTCTTGTCAGGGCTGTAGATGAGCTTAGTTGCTCGAAACCGGTCCCCACGCTATAATTGTTAATAAACAATTTAGTATTCAGCAGAGGAGTCGTTCTCTCTCCCTAACCAAACTCATTTGTTGAGATACTTTTTTTCCAGACATTCACGCTCGTAAAATGAGTAATTCAAATTGTTTGATTAAATTGTAATCACCCGTAGAACACAAAACGGGTTCTTGTGGCGATGAAAGCTCAGTTTACCCTTCTGGAACAACAGAGTTAGCTTGTCAGCCATTTTGAGATACTTTCTCATGACCTTCACACTCAAAACCTTCACGCGACCATCACGTTTTACCAAGTCAAACTTGTGAAGGTCATGAGGGATTAGTGAAGGTTTGGATGATTTAATAACCTATCTCATTGACTTGACCAAGTTATTGTAGTATATATGTACGTATATTGTATTATTACTAGGTAAAAGGCAAGACCATTGTGAAAAACTCATGACCTTCACTCAAGAGTTCATAACCTTCACACAAAAGTTCAAGACCATCACGAAAACTCAAGTCCTTCACGCCTAGCTTTCTCCATTTCAGTTGCAGAAATTGACCTTCAAATCTAGTTTCTAACCCTAATTATATTTTATATTCGGTTACTGGCTACGGATACTGAAAGTAATGGGAATATATATTGAGTTCCTCAATAGTTATACCAACACCAATTCATGTGATTGTCTTGAGGAAAGCACATAAATCCGTCGTAGTTTTGTAGTGATATCTTTTTGGGGGCTACATAAAGTATCTCACCCTATATATTTTCGAAAACTAGGGCTTTCCCTGGACCGGAATCAATAACACTTCTAGAGAAAACGATGGAAAAATTTTCGGCCTGAACGAAACCCCAAATTTCCGTTTTTTTTTGGAATTTTTTTGGAATTAAACTTAATTTTGGGAATTTTTTCAAAATTAAAGTCATTCACGTTGATGATAAGAATCCACTTTCAATGATCTTGTACCAATGACTTTTGTTTCAGACTGGAACCACGGCTCTGTTTTTTGCTGCACAATCTGGCTACACGGAAATAGCCAGCATCCTTCTTAGGCATGGCACCCCTGTAGACATTCCCAGCGTGGTGAGTATCAGACCGTCTGATTCAGACGGGAACTGAACAGTTCACTCCTATTACTTCAGGCTGTGCATTCTGCAAGAAAAGCAGCTCTAAAAAAATTTTTATGTTGCTAAAGTACCTTAGTAATTTGATACAGTTTGGTTTCAGATAAAAGTATGTGCCCGATCGTAGAAAAAAATAAACAATAAATCGATCACGATCGATAATCAGGCTGCATCTCAAACGCCAAATAGTGCAAGCGCCACCAATCAAAGATGAAGCCAATGGGAGGTGGATCAGATCTAATCAAGAGAAAGCTGATGCCTTTGCTTGATGCATTGATCCCTAGCCGACAACTTTACACCAAATCCTGGAAATCCAGATGAAAAACCTCTGGATGAGGGTACATTAACAGATCATCTTGTCTGTTGTGCCTGAGTCGCCGTTGTGCAATTTATCTCGTTTATAGTGATGCCCTAGCGCGTGTGAGCCGCTCGATTAACCAATAGTCAGGTCCACTCGAATTACTGATGGCGAATGCCTCTCAAATAACCGATGGTGAGACCGCTTGAATTAACGATGGCTAGGCCGCTCGAAGACCGATGGCCGGTGTGGTGTGATCCACTCATTAACCGATGGCCGAAGGCCGCTCGAATTATTGAGGGATGTTTTTGTTGAATTTACTGTGAGAGAGAAAGAAAAACACAAGATTAAATTGAACAGATAAGAGCACCGGCAGGGGTTCACCCTTCGTGAGGATAATTTGGAAGACGACTGATGCGGACTCCGCATTGCGGAGGCGGAAGTCGGGGGCCTTTTATACTCCCCTGGCCCGTGCGGAGCTGGGCGTCCAGCTGTTGCGAAGTGGAGTGTCCTTCCTGCCGGCTCTTTTATATTTCGTGAATTATTATAAAGTTAGGGAGAATCCTCACATTGTCTAATAGAGTAGTATATATAGTATAATATACTATATTGTATATAATATACTGTATGTATACTATACTATAATATATAATATATAGTATATTATAGTATAGTATACATATGTGCTGTATACATATAGTATACATATGGGCTGTATATTATACAGCCTGTGACTCACAGGTGGTATATTATACCACCTGTGAGTCACAGGCTCTGTGACCGTTAAGGAACTCCAAAAAACCATTCTCAAAGAGATAAACCTGAAAAAGGCTCCTGGATACGATCTCATCACAGGGCAACTCCTGCAAAACCTCCCTAGGAAGGCGTTGGTGAAAATCCCAAAAATAATTAATGCATCAATTAAACTTCGGTATGTACCACAGTTGTGGAAATAGCTGAAGTGATTATGATTCAGAAACTGGGTAAACCACCTGAAAAATTTGCTTCGTACCGGCCAATAGCTCTGCTGCCTGCACTATCAAAACTGTTTGAAAAACTTATCCACAAGTCATTAATGGTAGTTGTAAAAGAGCGCAATCTCATTCCTTCTCATCAATTCGGTTTCCGTGAAAAGCACTCTACCATTGATCAGGTGCTTCGGATCACCAGCGTGATTGAGCAGGCACTAGAAAATAAGGAAGTCTGCGCTGCCATCTTTCTTGGCGTAACTCTAGCATTTGTCAAAGTATGGCATGCAGCATGCCATGCTGGTAGTATTTTTCGAAGCTTGTGGTTAAGTCCAGTCCATGCTGGACTTGACCACAAGCTTCGAAAAATACTACCAGCAAATTATACCGAACTGTTACAGACATTAAATATGACTGTAATTTTGTCAGATAGATATTTCCTAGTTAAACATGAAGATTCCTATTCGGAGGCTCACAAAATACACGCAGGTGTTCCACATGGAAGTGTACTTGGCCCACTCTTGTATATGTCTCGTTTACGACCGATTTACCAGAAAGCACACAGCTCTGCTCGCAGTTGCTGAAACGAATCATATAACAATCCCAAAACTTCAGAAGATCCATCAAGCTGGGAGGCCCCATCAACAGCACGGCGCAGTTTACTGATGGCGTCAACATGGAGCGTCCAGGCCTAAATCCAAACTGCTCTGGGGCCGCAGGCTGCTCAAGCTGGGGTGCCATCCTCCCGGCCAGGAGCCACTCGAGCACCTTCCCCTGGGCAGAGAGGATTGGGCGATAGGAACTGGGATCAGTCGGGTCCCTATCACCCCCCTTCAGCAGAGCGGGGACAATGCCTGTCTTCCACGCGGCAGTTAAGTAGGAGCTAATCCAGCACGGAGACAGGCGCAAAACAGGTCTGTCAGGACTCTGGAGAGGACTGGCCAGCTTCCTGGAGAAATTAAACCAATACTCCATCCTCCCTGGTCACGCAAATTTTACTTAAAATTTTCTTTACGAAGGACCACCCCAAATCATTCGGGGAAATGTATCCAGGTAGGGGGGGAAAATTCTGGTAGCGACGATTAATTGAAAACTCACCTCCAAGCAGATGTTTCTTGAATACCTTAATCGACGAGCCTGTAGAGATTTGAAAGAAAGGGTTAATTCTGGTGAGAATAGGGTTGGGATAGACGGGATCAGGCGCGCCAAATGATATTACGAACGTGTTGGAGAGCTCCACTCTATTTTGCGAGGTTCTACGCGAATGTTCGAATCGGAAATTGACTTATTGACGGCGAACTCAAAATTTTGCTTCCCGACGGACTTAGGCGGCACTGCAGAATTGAAGGCAACAAAAAGAAGCGTTTTCTGGTTTCGATCGAGCGGGACTGAAGTTCAGTCACTGAACAGAGCAGAAGTAGGAAAGCGGCTGCCCTTTCTTTTGGAGAGAGAGAGCCTCTCGTGAGGCCCCTTTCTGTTTATAAACATAAACGCGTTGATTCGCGCGTCCACTCCCCAGGTGCCTTCTTCCGTCTAAGGCTAGGTAGGTACACACGGTGAGGATTGCCCGTTCAGTTCATCCTCTCCGGCCGGCCGGAGCGTGTGTATCAGGCTTTTCCTTCAGTCGAGGCGGACTGCGCAGGCCGCCAGGCCTTACTTTCCAAATTTTGGAAAGGCTGCCTCATGAGGCCGCAGGCCGCCTGAACAGTCTGCCGGAACTGAACCCCTTTCCTCTCGTGTGGAGGGTGTTGCGCGTTTGGCCTTAAATCCGTAGTGACGTTTCTATACTTCTGTTTACTCGGTAGGGTAGCACTGTGCAGTTTTCCTCACAGGTTTGCGGGTGCTGTGTGGATGGGGCATTATTACTACTGCGCAGTTTTCCTCAGGCTGCAGGTGCTGTGTGGAGGCTCCTTCCGGGTCCGGCAAAACTCTGAGGATTTCCCCAATGAGGAAGCTGCCCTGACTTCGCCCTCAGAAAACGAAACGAAAACGGAGGAAGTTGTACAATAAATTACACACCTCTTTGTAGTACCTACTTACTGGAGCGTTTAGGAATTGGCCTGAAGCTGTTAGGTACTGAGCCACCTCAAAAATACCACCTGAGAGGCTGATTTTAGATTGACTCGCTAACCCAACCCTTCAGTCATATTGGTTTGAATGCATAGTTTCCATAAGAACTTATTTTCGGGGTGTTTCAAATCTAATAATAACTAAGCGACTCAATGTTCGTAGGTAGTCCTTTCCTCGACGGTAACCTCATTTGTATCGTTCCGTTGGTACTAAAGGCATTCGAGGAACCCTAACTTTGACATTAACTTGGTTTTCGACCAAATTTGGCGGCGGAAATCCTATCACCGAACACCAAAGTCTTCGGCACTTGCTCCAGCATTTAAACTGTAAACCAGTTAGGTTGTTTGACGTCCCTGGTAACATTGCTTATGAACTCCACCACCATACAGGTATTGTTCCTCCCACTAACAATAATCAATAAATAACAAACCCTCTCAAGTTCAGCCCGTTGAAAGACGAAAGTTATAACAAATTGTGGGACACCCCCTACTACAGATGTTGGGTGTGCACCTACATGTTCGTATGTTCCTAATGTTTTATTAGTTTCATTATTTTTGTGTTGAGTGGGTGGCGGAATGCCTCGAGCGTTATATCCAGGATTACGCCGCCAGGTGTTCTGGAGGAAAGGAAGGGAGTGCAGGCCATATCGCGATGTATGTACCTAGAAGGTGATATCGATTCAGTTTAGGAGGATTCGCGAGTTCCAGGTTAGCACGATATGTCGAGTTGGCCTGGAGAGCGTAGATATTTGGAAGGGGGCTGATAGGAATCTGATACCAAACACAAAGTGTCGTGATTGCTATCAGTTCTCCCACAGCTCGCAGTTTTACCAGAAATCAGCTGGCTACCTTCCATAACTGAAGTGTTACCAAAAGAGCTCTAGTCAGCTGACCCAGTCCCACGAAGGGCTGATCTCCTGGCTTCTACAAACGAAATGTTGCCAATAGGGGCCTGGGCAACGGATCCATGCGAAATAAATGGTTCCTCTTGCCCGTCAGGTGAAGTGTCACCAGAGGATTCCTGGTGAGCCGGACCAATCAGAAATTAACTGTGATTAAACTTTGTATAGAACAATAAAATAAAGGGTCAATAGATGTTAAATCAGCGGCGAGATGTGGGCCAGTGCGGATAGCAGGTGGTGAGGCCACCCGCAGGAGAAACGTGACCGCCCAATCTCACCGTCGACTGCAGCACTTCCTGAGGCCCCTCTCAGGACCATTTGCAGCGGGCTGGCAAATTTAAGAGAAGAGTGGGGCCCTGCGCTCCCACAGTTATGTATAATAGTAGAATCTACTGGAGCTGAGGGGACTAATTGATTTTATGATATAGTAGAATTTTCTTATAACTTATCCATGTGGTTAATTATATATTTCAGGATGGTGGGACTCCGCTGTTTGTCGCCTGTCAATACGCTCATCTCGATATGATCCAACTCCTAATCAAACACGGCGCTCGGGTCAACGGTCAAATGAAGGTGAGTAGGTACTCCATAGAGGTTGATGTGCCTTGATACGGATATGGTGAGATATCTGGATTGACTGGTCTTGTTTTGCCAAGTTTGTCTTCGTCAACACGGACCCACCATTAAATTAGGAACCTGATATGGGTCATTCTCATTTGAAATTAACATTTCGAGTCCTCGCCCTTGTACAAATCCCCCAATCAGCGTTACCTATCCCTGTTTCCGATTTTTTTTGGTTTATTATTCTTGGAATAATACACCTATGTTTTCGCGACGGGGGTCGACGACTCCGATCGGGCTCAAAATTTGACATTATCCGTTTCAAGTGGTCTACATTCTAAATCCGAAATGTCCGTCCGCCGTCCGCCGTCCAGGCCGTTTTGGGCAGTAGGAAATTTTTTAAAAATCTGAAATTTCGACAAAATACTTGGTTTACCATCTAGTTGTGCCCGCAAGGTTTTCAGTCCGATCGCCCAAACCCGTGGGGCGCTCTGGGGCTATAATGGGGCTACGGGAGGGTTTTTTTGAAGGCTTTTGGCTATGGGATCGAGTTAGGTGTCGTTTTCGAAGTATTTTTGGACGTAGAATCCATTTTTTGGGGTCCCGGAACGATCCGATTTCACTGTGCCGATCTATAGTTCTCTCATGGGGCTAAAAATGGGATTTTTGAAGGATCCCAGGATGTTAAATATTTTTCGAGTAAAAAATACGGAACTTTTGAAAAAAACACATTTTTGAACAAAAAAATCCAAAAAAAATTTTTTTTTTTTTAATTTTTTCATTGACAGAATTAAATTTCTGCACAAGTAATGTATATCAAAGAATAATAAACCCTTGTGTAGAATTTGCAGCGTTTTTCTTCTGATCTACCAACCCTATCCGATACAAACCACTCAAAAAACGCTGCAAATTTTACACAAGGGTTTATTATTCTTTGATATAGGTTACTTGTGCAAAAAATTTAATTCTGTATCAATGAAAGCGAATGAACTCGCAAATTTCAAATTGAGCAGTGCTCTTGGGAGTTGAGTAGAGCCGTAAAAAGTGGTGACAGTCTTGAAGTACGAGTTTAGGGGGACAGCCTGTCCCGGACAGGGTAGCCCTGTGGACTAAGGCTTCAGCGAGACGCCTGTTTACAATCAGTCGGAGCGGTGATCAGCCTGGTTCGAATCCGGGGAAGAACACCAATGTTTTCCAAAAGTCAATTATGTGTTGTAATACCTGTCTTGTCGGTTGAAAATTCACCTCTGAACTTTGGAATGTTTATGTGAATCCTAGCAGAGGCTTCCGTGGCAAAGGCGGCCGAGGCATCCCGGATGTTGAAGACGGATTCCGCATCCGTCTTCAACACACAAGATCGAGGGATAGCATGAACGAACCTCTCTTGGGACATCGAACCGGGATAAAATTTTCTGGTGGACCGGTAAAAACATTCTCTTCGTTTCCTGAGAACGTTAAACTAGCCATAGCAATCTACGACTGAGGAGGGAGAGCTGGGGGCCGCTGACCCGGCTTGTTGACGGACCTACAGTCGTAGTGATAAGTCTTGAATTAGGGATTGGACCTCGACCACCAGGAGGCAAATAGAGTCATCGGTACCATATCATTGAACTATGTGCCGTCCGGGCGTAAGTTCAAGGTGAGACTCCGTTGATTACCTGATAGGTAAACATCGTGGTCTCTCCCCTGGTTGGTAGCCGTTCCCACAATTCTACAATTCTAAGTACGGGTTTGGAAATTGGTAAATTGACAATGCTGGGAGGGCCAAATGTACATCCCAGATGAGAATGACCCATATGATCAAATCGGGGATTAGGAGGATTGAGCTGCCGATCCACCCTTTGACCCATGTCTCAAGAAAACGACATTTTTTCTGGCACGTATCGTTGATGCACGTATAAAGCACCTTTGATGACTTCACATACATTTGAAATTTATGAAAGAGTATTCCACGCTAAAAAGAAAAACGCCCCTGCAAAGCTTTGTGTTTCTTCGATAACAGTGTGGTGTTTGCCGACGGTGCAGAGGTCTAATCCAATGAGGTTCAGAACTGATTGTCCGTTCCACCTACCTCAAGTCACTCTGGGCTGTAGATGAGCTTAGTTGCTCGAAACCGGTCCCCACGCTACAATTGTTTATTCCAATAAACAATTTAGTACTCAGCAGAGGAGTCATTTCTCACCCTAACCACCTCATTTTCTTCGATAAGCTGCATGTGGAAACCCGGCGACAAAACCCCTGCGGCTGCGTACTTTTGTGTTCTATAGAGCCTTTGCTGCCGAGAGGACTTTGACAAGAATTTTTTTTCCCCCACGGCTAATATCCATAAAGGGGAACGTAGTGGTGAACATGATAAACCCCTTAGTGAAAAGGTACGATTGATCTTCCAGTTCGGCGGGTAAATATCGCAGGTTTTAGGTTCGGATATGCCAATTAGACACAGTCGAACGAGCCAAATTTTGAACTGCGGGGGTTGGTATCAGTAGCTCGTGTCGTGAAGGGAATGTATGCTCGATAGCACCTGATACGCCAGATAGATTGTGAGGAATCTGAAAAGTGTCAAACTTCGAATTTGATCCTGAACCACCAAGTGGGGGGGTTTTAGTAGGAGCAGCAGTTACTTGCCTGACATACCGTTGAGAGAAGCCCTTTTATGACCATGGTCATGCATGAGACTGTAAAGCCAGGGGCGGATAGGCGAATTTGACCAGCCCGGGCGTTGCAATTTGACCCCCCCCCCCCCCCCTCCACTCAATTGTTACCTATCCACAGGCCAACAAAGGAGGGATTCTTCTTATTTTGGAAAAACAAGCAAATGAATGGGAACGAGAAAACACTGAACTACCGATCTAGGTGAACTGAATACTTGAGTGGGTGAGAAAAATAAGAACGCCTATATTTAGAAAAAAAAAAAAAAAAAAAGAAATAAGCGCAAGCTATGTGAATTAGTTGGTACCTAACAAAACAAAACAGCTCTTCAAGTTAGGATTGCATGGTATTATTTTATTCAGTTACATTTTCACAGCTTATCAACGATAAAACGCTGCAAATTTTACACAAGGGTTTATTATTCTTTCATCTAGGTTACTTGTGCGGGGGGAAATATGTGGGACCTCGAAAAATGGATTATGCGTCCAAAATTACTCGGAAAATGTTCACCTCCTGGGATCCTTCAAAATCCCATTTGTAGCTGTTGGTTGTTAGGCAACGAAATGTCTAACAGTTGTGATTATTCCTAGATTAGTTCAGTTATGATTTTGTATGAGACGTGAGTTTTACGCTCGGAAATATACAGTTCTAACAGTAGCCCCATGAGAGCCCAATAGATCCCCATGGTGAAATCGAATCATTCTGGGGCCCCCAAAAATGGATTCTACGTCCAAAAATACTTCGAAAACCACACCTAACTCGACCCCATTGCCGAAATCCTTAAAAAAAACCTCTTGTAGCCTCCACCAGTTTGGGCGATTGGGCTAAAAACCTTGCGGGCACAACTAAACGGTAAACCGAGTATTTTGTGAATATTTCAGATATAAAAAAAAGCGCAACCTTTTCCCAAACGCACATTTTCATTGTTATTTTGACGAACCAAAGATGTACCTATACATAATTTTTCCCCTTCAGGAAAAACATCAGATCATGGATATGTCTCGTGGTAAATTTACCTTTTATAATATAAACTGTTATCTATAAAAGGTAAATTTTATGAAGTTGACATTGCATGTCGACTGTGATGAACAGTTCATCAGATTCTATAGTTCAACTATAGATTCTATTGTTACTATATGTCCAGAAAGATGCAATTGCAATCTCCTTGCACGCCAGCGTCGCCATCACCCTGGACACTAGGTGGTGCAGCGCCGTCTCGCAGGATTTGCCTTCAAGAATTTTTTATTTGCCAAAGCCAAAATTTGGCTTTAATTATTTAATAATGACAGAGCAAAAGTCAAAAGTTAGAACATACAGAATAAGCTGACTGGTTATAGAGCCGATTATTAAAATAAAATATTATAATAAATTTTATTATATTGATTGTAATAATGGGAATGACAGAGAAAATGGCTCGACTGCAGTTATACAAAACAATGAATGGCCGTGCAAAAGACAATAAATGACAAGACAGTCTATACCACTAATTCACCACAGGCCATATGATCCTGAAAAATTCCTCCAGAGAATGTAATAATTATTACAGAAGAATTATTCTTCTTTTACCAGGTGAGACTTCACGTACTTATAGAAGGATTTAGCTGTAAATCCCGAACATGGTGGGGTAGGGAGTTGAACAGACGGGAGCCCACCTGTATTGGGTCATTCTGTTGGGCATTCGAGAGGCGGGTGAAAGGGATGATGACATTACCCCGGGAGGGGAATATTTCTGCTGAATTCGATCTTCAAAAAGCTTAACCCAGATCCTGTTAACAAGACTCAACACCTGGGCAGAGAAAAAGGGAGTGATTCCGGAGGGGCAAAAAGGATTTAGGACGGGACGTGGATGCGCTGATGGAATTTCACCCTCATGGCTATGATACAAATTCAACTCTCCCAAAGTCGGAAACTTTATGTAGCATTTATAGATTTTAAGAAGTGCTTTGATATGATAAACCCGGAATTACTTTGGTGCAAATTGGAAGACATAGGCGTAAGCACCAAGATCCTCCATCTACTTAGAAGAATTTATTTCCATGCTCGAGCAAGAGTTTGACCTGTTCCACTTCATTGTCGAGTGCCCGCACTTCAGAGACCCGCGTCGCAGGTATTTGATGCCGCATTTGAGAGCAACAACAACGAGAGAAAATTTCGTCGAGTTGTTTAGCAAGACACGAAGAATTGGACTTTACAAGGTTTAACACAGCCAATACATAAGTGCTAGGAATATTAAGAATTCCTAAACGAGTGAAAGAGCCCCTACAACTCTGACCCCATGATAGATTGGCCATTATTAAAGTGGAACTTTAATTACATGTAATACGATGTATCGCCTCAAATTTTTTCGTCTGTGTGTCGTTTTCCGTAACGTAACATCACGCTACCGTTCTGATGATTTTCGCTTACAACCGATTCGTTGCTACGGAACTTCATCTTCGCCAGTTATCATCGTACAAAAATCGTTCACCATTCGTTGGAAAGCTCTCGATTTATCACGCATTTCTTTCTTACTTGTTCTTCGTCATTATGTCCCCATTTTATATTTATTGATGTTATTAATGGATGCAGTAAACAATGCCGCTTGTTTTGTGGTTATCAATTGCCACGTTAGAAATCACTTTGAGAAAACGCCAAAATGAAGCCGTGGGTAGAGATACAAGGGTAGGTGAATGAGTAGGAAATGGGAGGGGGGGCTAAAGACATAAAATGCCCCAATTTGTTGCAGACTCGTATGCAAGCATAATTAACAAAATATTTCTTTCTTATGAGCTACGCAATGTTATTATGATTTCTAATAGTTTAAAAGAACTTACTTCTCTCTCTAATGTCTAATGTTCTAACGTTCTGAGATAGGTTGAGCGCCCTCAAGGATTTTTCCGTTTTCCCCTCCTTCAACCCCCTCTCATTCACTAAAGAAGAGAAGGAGTGGGGATTTCATCCAATATTGATTCGATTTTGATGAAATTTTCGGCCGATAATTTTATCAGCCAGGGGGGTTGATGTTGAAGGAGCAGTTGACCTTGATGCAGGGTTATGAACGTGTCCATCGATGCTACGTACCCCACTAGGGGAGCGAGCGAAGCGAGCCGGAGAGACTAGCGTGAAAAAAAGTTTCACTTTTACCGTGGTTTCATAAAACCACACCCCCGTTTTTCTGATGACTCGCTTTTGAAGTTTAAATATGGTTAAAGCATGACTGGAATTGCCCCAAGCGATGATACAATAGGAGGCTCTGCTGGCAAAGCAAGGATGATAAACCGAAAGCAGGACCTGGTCGGACACTATTCCTTTCAATCTCCTAACCATGTAAATAACAGATGATAACTCACATGACAGTACCTCACTTACGTGACAGTACCTCAACATGTGAAAGCCACGAGAGACGATTATCCACCATCAAGCCCAGGAAATTTACCGATTGATCCAGGCGCCTGTTTTGATTCCAGAGTCTGGGTTTTAATTTTGTTTAAAATTAATTCATTAGCCGAGCACCAACTTTCTATAATCTTTGATCTGTTTAAAGATTCATGCCTAAGCTCAGTACATGCTGGTATGCAAATTGATTGGGGTGTAAAGGCCTCCTCAGTAGAGAGGTTGTCGCACCTCGAAAATGGTGCAAAACAACCAACACGCCTACGTCTCCAAGCTCCGCTTCAAAACGTCACCATTTCCTCGGTTGCTACATTTCTCGTCCAGGTGCGACTACATAATACGACTGGCGTCGTCGTGGCGAGAAGACAATCCCGTCGTGGATACCGCACCGTGGGATATGAGAACCGACACCAGCACAGAAAATCCAACATCTGCAGATATCATGACCGGCCGGAATCGGAGCGGAGCCTTCGCAAGACGCTAACCTCCTGTTCCGAAAGACGGAAGATACCAGGAAAAGAAGAGGTTGAACGGCCGTCGAACAAAGGCCACGTGCGGGAGCTTCACCCAACACCATGCCAACATCAACAGAAAGAGCTCCCGTTTTAAGCTGACACCAGACTAGAAAACCAGCTTCGCTAAGGCAGGTCGGTAAACTGTCGCCGACCCCGTTCAACCTCAGAGGCGGTTCCACAATATCCAGATACAGTTGGATCCTCCAATAAACGCCTCCGACACTCCCTCTGCCTCTGAAAAAAGCAGACCGCTTAATCAGACAAAAGACTTCGCTTCAAAATTTTCCCGCCTCCTCCACCGTTGTAAGGTCCATGAAGCCCCACCCTGAATTCCACCCGTTCTGAGTACGTCTTTCCGACTTCCTTGACAGCGGCGGGTTGGAAGAGCCGTGACTCACGATTTTCACTGGGAGACTACCCGTGCGGCGAGAGGGGGGGGGGGGCGTCCGTATAAAAGACTTCGCTTTAAAATGGAGGTTTTCATCCAACCACCAACGCTTTGAAGAAATACCCCCTCCTGCGTAGGAGTATAAAAACAGTGAAACCCGTGTGCTCGCGGTCCATTTCCAAGTAGTCCTGGAGCCAGCCCCGATTTCGGGTGCTGATTCCAGGAAAAGGTTTGATATAATTTTATCAAAATATCCTCCATTCTGAGTGAAAAGAGCTTTGTCTGCCATTCCAAAGCCGCTGGATTCAAAATTGGCAGCAATTTGAATCCGGACCAAAAAGGCGATTTGGGTGCTGATCGCAGGATGGCTGATATTTTGTTCACTACTTTTTTTACCATTCTTAATCATAAATTTTGATGTCTGCCAACCCTTGAGTGGTGGGTTCCCCTGGCAGACTCAATTTGAAAATTTGTCATTTTTGGGGGTCAAATTTTATGAGGTTTAGGAAGGTTGAACGTTTGACACATTAAAATAGACATAATAATAGACATATTTATTGTTGTCTGCCACCCCAAAGCGGTCGCCATACCCTGGCAGACTAAATTCGAAAAATTGCAATTTTGGGGGTTAAATTTCATCTACTTTAGGAAACTTGAAATTTTATACAGTGTTTTGGGTTGGTATTGGTAAGAGATTTAACGTTGTCTGCCATCCCAAAGCGGTCGCCATACCCTGGCAGACTAAATTTGAAATATTGCAATTTTAAGGGTAAAATTGAACTTGTTTTAGGAAACTTGAAAATTTACTCAGTGTTAGCTACCAACTTGTAGATGTAAAAAAACCTTGTCTGCCTAGAACTATCCGACGGAAACTATCGGCAGACAAGCAATTTTTAAAAAATTGTAATTTTTGGATCAAAATTTGAACAAATTTAGGAAGCACTAAATTTTGGCACACAATTCTTTAACGATTGGGTAACATATCTAACATAGTCTGCCAACAATAAACCATTGCCTTATCACTAGCAGACTAGGATTTGAGTATGAATAGCCTTCACTATAATAATAATAATAATAATTATTATTATTATTATTAGTATTATTTTTATTATAACCTCATTTTGGAATCAGGTAAGATAACCCTGCAAGGTAACAACATCCATCCAAACAATCCAAATGAATAAATTTTATTCTTCACCTTAATAACGTATTAATATTGGTTTAATTACATAGGTACCTAATCAGGTTCATTATACTTTCTTCAAATTATTTACATTTTAAAATTGAATTTCGAATAATACATGAAATACTATCATATACTAACGATAATAACATTCTAATTTATAATATAGACTTATAATAAGCTTTATTATGGGCTTCCTAGCCCAAGTAGAAATGGATGAGAATGGGCTGGGGGCTCAACTTGGGACTATATGGGACTTTCCTTTCAGAATTTCCCGCTCCCGCTTCCCGCTAGAATTGTTAGTCGGATCCCCTACGTGAAACCTCTTCTTCACAGCAAACCTGAATTGCATACACTTTTTTAATTGAAACACACACGCACAATCCCTATACTCATCTGCACAAAATTTTAGTATCCCCACCCTGATTGGTCGCGGATGGTACCAAAACCTTTTTCATATCAAACCTAAATTGCATACTAAACTACATTAGAAATGGGTTAACAACCCTCCCCCCCCTCATTCCACAAACGACTACTGCACATTTTCGTATTTTTGCTCCTAACTCGAAAACGGTAGGTCCTAAAGGAAAATCACCCGTACGAAAAATGAAGCTCACAATATTTGCGACAAAAGTATCCCCATTCATTATTCACGTATCTATAATAGTTTAGGATATTATAGCTTGAAAGTGATGAAAATTTCAAAAACCCGCTTTTTCGCACATTCTTTTCTTTTTTTTCTCACAGTGCCTAAACGATGCATCCTAGCGGTTTTGGGCACTGCTGTATCATCAAAACTAGATTAAATTTGCTACAGTTTGAGCACAGGTACGGCTCTGTAAGTTAAATAGGAACCGAGAAAACGAATTTTAACCAGAACAAAAAACGCGGTAAGCGGAAAAACACGTTTCTTAGACGGTTTTCGACGGTAGCTCAGAAGCTATTGACCCGATTCCAAATTTCTTTATTTCTCGTGAACGCTGATTAAATTTCCCACCGCAGCTATTCCGTGTAAGTTTTTGGTTTGAGCTTTGATGAGGGAGGGGCAGGCATGGCCAACAAATGACAAATGAATGGAGACACTTGTGTAGCAAATACTTCGTATTTTCACTCTTACTTCGAAAACGGTGGTTCCTACAGAAAATTCATACGTATAAAAAATGAAGCTCACGATATTTGCTACAAAGGTGTCCCTATTTATTTTCCACGTACCTATAATAGTTTAGGAGATATTATAGCTTGAAAGTGGGTAAAATTTCAAAAACCCGCTTTATCGCACTTTCGTTTTGTTTTGTGCTCATAGCGCCTAAACGATGCATCCTAGCGGTTTTGGGCACTGGTATATCATCAAAACTAGATTAAATTCCCTACAGTTTGAGCACAAGTACGGCTCTGTAAGTTAAATAGGAACCGAGAAAACGAATTTTAACCAGAACAAAAAATGCGGTAAGCGGAAAAACACGTTTCTTAGACTATTTTCGACGGTAGCTCAGAAGCTATTGACCCGATTCCAAATTTCTTTATTTCTCGTGAACGCTGATTAAATTTCCCACCGTAGCTATTCCGTGTAAGCTTTTGGTTTGAGCTTTGATAAGGGAGGGGCAGGCATGACCAACAAATGACAAATGAATGGGGACACTTGTGTAGCAAATATGATTGGCAAAAACGTGGCCATGACGGCCCCTCCCTTATCAAAGCTCAAACCAAAAGCTTACACGGAATAGCTGCGATGGAAAATTTAATCAGTGTTCACGAGAAATAAAGAAATTTGGAATCGGGCCAATAGTTTTTAAGTACAACCGAAAACGGTCTAAGAAACGTGGTTGTCCACTTATCGCGTTTTTTGTTTTGGTAAAAACTCGTTTTCTCGGTTCGTATTTGACTTACAGAGCCGTAATTGTGCTCAAACTGTAGGAAATTTAATCTAGTTTTGATGATATACCAGTGCCCAAAACCGCTATGATGCATCGTTTAGGCGCTATGAGCACAAAACAAAACGAAAGTGCGATAAAGCGGGTTTTTGAAATGTTACCCACTTTCAAGCTATAATATCTCCTAAACTAATATAGGTACGTGGAAAATGAATAGGGACACCTTTGTAGCAAATATTGTGAGCCTAATTTTTTATTCGTATGAATTTTCTGTAGGAATCACCGTTTTCGAGGTAAGAGTGAAAATACGAAAATATTAAATATTTTGCTACACAAGCGTCCCATTCGTTTGTCATTTGTTGGCCATGCCTGCCCCTCCCTCATCAAAGCTCAAACCAAAAACTTACACGGAATAGCTGCGGTGGGAAATTTAATCAGCGTTCACGAGAAATAAAGAAATTTGGAATCGGGTCAATAGCTTCTGAGCTAGCGTCGAAAACATTCTAAGAAACGTGTTTTTCCGCTTACCGCGTTTTTTGTTCTGGTTAAAATTCGTTTTCTCGGTTCCTATTTAACTTACCGAGCCGTACTAGTGCTCAAACTATAGCAAATTTAATCTAGTTTTGATGATATACTAGTGCCCACATGATAGGATGCATCGTTTAGGCGCTGTGAGAAAAAAAACAAAAATAAAGTGCGAAAAAGCGGGGACATTTTGCTGGCAAAGCGGGGGCATTTTGAAATGTTATCCACTTTCAAGCTATAATAACTCCTACACTATTATAGGTACGTGAATAATGAATAGGGATACTTTTGTCGCAAATATTGTGAGCTTCATTTTTCGTAGGGGCGATTTTTCTTTAAGACCTACCGTTTTCGAGTTAGGAGCGAAAAAAAGGAAAATGTGCAGTAGTCGTCTGGGGAATGAGAAGGGGAGGGGGGATTTGTTAACACAATTCTAATGTAGTTTAGTAGGCAATTTAGGTTTGATATGAAAAAGGTTTTGGTACCATCCGCGACCAATCAGGGTGGGGGTACTAAAATTTGGTACAAGTGAGTATAGGGATTTTGGGTGTGTGTGTATGTTTGGGGGGGGGGGGGGGGGGGATTGTTCACGGATGGTCCGATTTCAATTAAAAAGGTGTATGCAATTCAGGTTTGATGTGATGAAGAGGTTTCTCATAGGGGATCCGACTAACAATTTTAAAGGGAGCGGGAAATTCTGAAAGGAAAGTCCCATATAATCCCAAGTTGGGCCCCCAGCCCATCCTCATCCATTTCTACTTGGTCGAGGAAGCCCACAATATAAGCCTATAATATAAGTTAGAATGTTATTATCGTTAGTATATGATACTATTTAATGTATTATTCGAAATTCAATAATTGAATTTCGAATATTACATAAAAGAGTATCATATACTAACGATAATAACAAAATTATTTTAAAATGTAAATAATTTGAAGAAAGTTTAATGAACCTTATTACCTATGTAATTAAACCAATATTATTACGTTATTAAGGAGAAGAATAAATGGATTGTTTGGATGGATTGTTGTTACCTTGCAGGAGTATCTGATCTGATTCCAAAATTAGGTTACAATAAAAATAATTCCAATAGTACTGGGTTGAGTTCAATAAGGCCAATCAGCTTCTACCCCAGTACCATTGGAACTATTGAATAATGACGGAGGCCACCGAAAACCAACGTAATAAAAATAATACTAATAATAATAATTATTATTATTATTATAGTGAAGGCTATTCATACTCAAATCCTAGTCTGCCAGTGATAAGGCAATGCTTTATTGTTGGCAGACTATGCTAGAAATGTTACCTAATCGTTGAAGGATTGTTTGCCAAAATTTAGAGCTTCCTAAATTTGTTCAAATTTTGATCAAAAAATTACAATTTTTTAAAAATTGCTTGTCTGCCGATAGTTTCCGTCGGATTATTCTAGGCAGACAAGGTTTTTTTACATCTACAAGTTGGTAGCTAACACTGAGTAAATTTTCAAGTTTCCTAAAACAAGTTCAATTTTACCCTTAAAATTGCAATTTTCAAATTTAGTCTGCCAGGGTATGGCGTCCGCTTTGGGATGGCAGACAACGTTAAATCTCTTACCAATACCAACCCTAAACACTGTGCAAAATTTCAAGTTTCCTAAAACAAGTTCAATTTTACCCTTAAAATTGCAATTTTTCAAATTTAGTCTGCCAGGGTATGGCGACCGCTTTGGGATGGCAGACAACGTTAAATCTCTTACCAATGCCACCCCAAAACACTGTGTGAAATTTCAAGTTTCCTAAAGTAGATGAAATTTAACACCCAAAATTGCAATTTTTCGAATTTAGTCTGCCAGGGTATGGCGACCGCTTTGGGGTGGCAGACAACAATAAATATTTCTATTATTATGTCTATTTTAATGTGTCAAACGTTCAACCTTCCTAAAGTTCATAAAAGTTTTCCCCCAAAAATGACAAATTTTCAAATTGAGTCTGCCAGGGGAACCCACCACTCTAGGGTTGGCAGACATCAAAAGTTATGATTAAGAATGGTAAAAAAAGTAGTGAACAAAATATCAGCCATCCTGCGATCAGCACCCAAATCGCCTTTTTGGTCCGGATTCAAATTGCTGCCAATTTTGAATCCAGCGGCTTTGGAATGGCAGACAAAGCTCTTTTCACTCAGAATGGAGGATATTTTGATAAAATTATATCAAACCTTTTCCTGGAATCAGCACCCGAAATCGGGGTATTTTGCCACAAGTTACAGAAGTGTAACCGACCGGTCTCGGCGTGAGAACCTCAAGACATTGCCTAATTTCCAGACGGAACTCGTGATCGCGTCGCGAACGTGAAGTGAACCCGCGTCGCGAGTTTTCGCCGAAAATTAAGTCACAAATTTTGTGACTCTGTGTAGGTACTTCCCAGAGTAGATCCATCACAAGGTACTTACCATAGACAATTACTGAACTAACCTCCTGGAGCGGTATAACTGTTTATGGCCAATTACTAGTTAAATTTGACCGAAAATTCTAATCAATAAACAACGTAGAGAAGACTCGATTTTATATTTAATAACCTTGGATTCCCGGGTCGGGAAATCTTAAAAATTTGGAGTCTAAAAAGCATTCATATTAAATTCATATTTTAATCCCCGATAGAGGTTTCCCTCAAATATCTGTCTACCAATCTTTCTAAAGTCTTCAATATGAAGGACATTAGACAAATGGGTCTGTATGCCTTTGCCTGGTTGTACCAGGGTTTCCGTTTCAAGAGGTCTAGATTCTAAAACCGAAATGTCCGTCCGACATACGCCGTCCGTGTCGTTTTGGGCAGTAGGAACTTTTAAAAAATCTAAAATATTGACAAAATACTTGGTTTACCATCTAGTTGTGCCCGCAAGGTTTTCAGCCCGATCGCCCAACCCTTGGGGCGCTATAGGACTACGGGAGGGTTTTTAAAAAGGGTTTTGGCTATGGGATTGAGTTAGGTGTTGTTTTCGAAGTATTTTTGGACGTAGAAGCCATTTTTTGGGGTCCCGGAACGATTCGATTTCACTATGGCGATCTATAGGGCTTTCATGGGGCTACAAATGGGATTTTTGAAGGATCCCAGGAAGGTAAATATTTTCCGAGTAAAAACAGGTAGGTAGGTAGGTAAGTATTTTGAAAAAAAAAATTTTTTTTGCAAAAAATGTTTAAAAAAATTGTTTACAACATTTTTTTATATTGACAGAACTTATTTTCGCACAAGTAAACTATATCAAAGAATAATAAACCCTGGTGTAAAATTTGCAGCGTTTTTAGTTCTACAGAGCCCCACGGGTTTGTGCGGTTGGGCTGAAAACCTTGTGGGTACAACTCGACGGAGTTACTTATGCAAAAAGGGTGTAAGCGACGAATTTTCCAAAATGGAGTTACCTATTGGTACCGTTGAGTTCGTCTCTTCAATTCCTACCGATGTATCGTATTGTCAACTCCACATTGTGATGGGTGGGGGAAATAATTTTAAAAACGCTTCAAATTTTACACATGGGTTTATTATTCTCTTATATAGGTACCTAGGTTACTTGTGCAATAATTATTTCTGTGTCAATAGAAAAAAATTTGGAAAAACAATTTTTTTCCATCAATTCTTTTTTTTTTTACTCAAAAAATATTTAACCTCCTGGGATCCTTCAAAAATCCCATTTTTAGCCCCATGGAAGCCCTATAGATCGCCACAGTGAAATCGGATCGTTCCGGGACCCCCGAAAAGGGATTCTACGTCCAAAAATACTTCAAAAACGACACCTAACTCGATCCCATAGCTAAAAGCCTTAAAAAAAACCTCCACATAGCGCCATTTTAGCCCCATAGCGCCCCACGGGTTTGGGCGATCGGATTGAAAACCTTGCGGGCTCAACTAGTAGATGGTAAACCAAGTATTTTGTCAGAATTTCAGATTTAAATAAAATTCCTTCTGCCCAAAACGGCCCGGACGGCGGACGTACATTTCGGATTTTGAATGTAGACCTGTTTAAACGGATGATGTCAAATTTTGAGGCCGATCGGAGTCGTCGACTCCCGTCGCGAAAGCATAGGTGTATTATTCCAAGAATAATAAACCAAAAGGTAAGCGACAATCCCTGAAAATCAGGATTCGAGTTTAGCAAAGAAAGTGTAAGCGACAGAAATTTTGCAGTATGGGTGTAAGCGACAAGAACCGCAAAACGAGTGAGAGCGACGTGGACTCCTCGGGATAGAAAAGAATGGTAATTTGGCGGTTACCCCCTTTTTGAAGATTCAAAACTCGAAAACGAGAATCTCTATCTCTATCTGATACGCATTCAAGGTTAACCCCCAAAACCCTTCGAAGGGCGCTTCGCAATGCTTTGAAACTTCAATACCCGGCAAGAGCGCCTCCAAAAATGTTAGAAAACCACTTTTTACCTAGATAGGTACGTTCTCCACAGCAACGACAGCATCCTCCGGACGCTGAAAAACTTTGATCAGCGATTCCCGAAAATTTAGTCGCTTACCCCCTTTTTGCATAACTCCGTCCAACTATAATATATTATTATACTATATATAGTTTACATAATATTAATATGTAAAATATGATGGATCGGGCATTGAGACAGTTTTCAGATTGACCTCATTCCCGATCCATGACGATCAAAGTACAACTAGATGGAGAACCAAGTATTTTGTCAAAAATTTCAGATTTTTAAATAAATTCCTACTGCTCAAAACAGAGTGGACGGTGGACGAACACAGAGCCTGAATTTGACACCACAATGACTTGTTTAGCATGGTAACAACAATACTACGCGGAACTCCTAGGGGAGCACTACCGCTCTCTTGGTTTGGGGACCATTCGTTAGAGGGATCTCAGCATACAAAAGGGCCTGTGACATTCCAGGGCGCCATCGGCAGTCAGCCCAACACAGTACACTGGACACCTGCTTAATAGGTTCGGTTCTCATACGATCGTGCTGCTATAAAATTTGTTTGAATCTTTCAGGATGGAGCGACTCCGCTGTTCATCGCGGCGCAGAACGGCCATTGCAGTGTTGTTTCCCTCCTCCTGGCGCATGGAGCACGAGTTTCAACTCCGCGAATAGACTCTGCCACCCCCCTCTGGATCGCTTCTCAGATGAACCACTCAGACGTCTGTAAGATGCTCCTTATGGCTGGACACCCCGTTGACGCCCTTCGAAAGGTGCTTCTCAATCCAGGAATCGTACTATTGTAGGCATAGCGTTACAAGCGTATCCGTTTCAATCAATAATAAGTTTTTTATTGTTGGCTTCCATGAGGCAGTACAATCGTCAATAAACAATTAGAATCGAGAAGAAAAAAAAAAGATAATAATAATTTAAAAAACTATGTACAGGATAAATACTAATAATTATTAATGTAAGTAATAAGGTAATGGAGCATGCTTTGAGAATTAACCGCCATGTAGAAAAACATGCATTGCTTCACCCCCAACAGTTTGGCTTCCGCAAAGGGAAGAGCACCTCTGGTGCAGCAGTCTCACTGGTGTCCCAAGTATTCTCGGCCCTAGAGGGAAAGCCGCACACATCACTAAACCTTTTTGATCTTTCAAAGGCTTTTGACCTGGTGCCAGACAACCTACTTTTGAAGAAGTTGCAACATTACGGTTTTAGTAAGTACTCAAACGATCTCGTTCTTCAAGAGCTTCCTGGAGGGGGGGTCCCAGGTTGTTTACCATAATGGTGTCGCATCAGAGGAGGTGATGATTCCTTGTAGTGTCAAGCCCTGGTCCTGAACAAGAATAAGACTCAAAGTCTATAACTAGACCTAAACCGACGCACAGTGGTCCAGAATCGTCAAAAAGCGCTCAAAACTCGATCTTTTGAAGTATTTTTTCCAAACACGTCGGCCTTAAATATGTGTTATATATACCTCCTGAGGATGCAATTTCTTGAGTTTCAGGCTCCCGCTGTTGCAACGCGTTGGTTACAGGACGGTGGTTAATAATTAAAGTACTAGGGCCGGTTTTTGAAACCATAGTTAACTCTGACGGCCGTAAAAGACGACTCTGACGGCTGTAAAACGGAAAAAGCGTTTTTTGAACCTTAGTTTCCGTTTTACGGGCCGCTATTTTTACGAAACGGTAACCACAGCAGGACCCTGGGGTCAAATTTTTACGGAGCCGTGACCACCGCTTTCATTGGATGACGAGGAACAACTGACTGACGAGACGGCCCGCCGCGGACTCCGCGGCGCGGAGGGTGCGGAGGGTGCGGAGTGGTAGAAAGAGATGGAGATAATTGTTTACTTTTTTCGCTCAAATAACGCTCAAAATAATGACATGTTGAAGGCAGAAGAAGCGGGAAATGTGAACTCCTTCCTCACAAATGAGTTGTCAAAACCCGCAATGACGAAAAAATTTCACCTAGGGAAAATATTCAAGGCGCCAAAATTTTAGCGGCGTGGTCAGCTGTCGGAACGCTGACTATGGTTCTAAAAACGCCGACAAAATAGCGGCTGTAAAATCGCGTTTGACGGTGGTCACCAAACCACTCGTTTGCGGTGATTTGACTATGGTTTCAAAAACCGGCCCCTAGAAATGTACGAAATCCCATGTACCAAAATCGTTCCGGCAATTTTACTTGTTTAGACTGACAAGGCTGACGCATGTTTCTTTTGTTTTAGTAGAATGTTCGAAGGGCAAAAAAATATGGTTTTATTTTTCGAATCGTCGTCAAGGACGGGGTTACTGAAAACGTAAAAAAATTACACGTATCTGATTTCCTTTTGACTTATAGCTTTTGCTTCTCTCTGCGTCTCTCTAATTTCGGGCTTAAATGTTTCGTAGACATGTATAGAAAGACCCCAAACCGAAATTAGCTGCTACAACTTGCAACTTTCGGTGCTAGAGCTGACAGAGCATGCCGTCGCGACTGTAGCCAAGACGACTCGGAGTCGGGGGGCGCGCGACCCCCCTGCTGAAAATGTTTACAAAGCACATACGACACAATCACTGCATTATTGAACACTATCTTCAAATGAACCTTGACTTTGTTGCTGATTCGACAGCATCCAGACTGATCACCGGTCGACGAATGATATTTTCTGCAGTACTCAAGTCAGTTTCGACCGGGTAAAAATGTCTGAGGTGATCAAAGTGAAAAATCGCGTTCTTGCTGAAATGTTGAATTCCGGCGACAAAAGTGTGCACTCGTTATGTGAGTATTAAATACTCACATAACGAGTGAGAAATTTTCTCAGATTAATTGCCAATAGCCGATGTGTATAATATGTCGTTACTCGAACGGAAATTGACTCAGTCTGTACTTAGTGGTGAAAGTTAAAAAAAAGTGGGCTGAGACCAGGAGGAATAGACGTGTTATTCGGAAAAAAAAAATCAGTTCTGGCTCGATGATTGTTTTTTGAATGGGCTCCACCATCACCTGAGCCCAGCCAAGTGCAGCCCATGGGCGGGGGCGGGGGCCGACCACAAAAATGAATCTTCAACTCATTTTATTTTATTCTCACTCCATTTTGAAGGTACCTACACTTTATTTTGCCACCGCAAAACGCAAATTTGGAAGTTTTTTGTAGTTTTGAATTTGTAAATTTTTTATTCGACATTTTTACCTTATTAAAAATGTTCAACTTTGATATTATTCGTTTTATTTATCAATACCTTCATTGCGGTCATGAGACTGGTAACTGGCAAAATTTCACGTTTCTAGCTCAACTACATCAAAAGTTATTGAGTTTTGAGCGCTTTTTGACGATTCTGGACCACTTTGCGACGTCTAGATGGGTCGGTTAACTTCTTGGGTTTAATGGTTGACAACCGTCTTTCATGGCTGTCGCACATTGAAGCGCTTTTGCCGAAATTGTCGTCTTGCATTTACATGATTAGGTGATTGAAGGGCGTTGTGTCTGGTGAAGTTCTTCGTTCGGTATACCATGCATGCTTTGCAAGCAGGGCCAGTTACTGTATCATTGCATGGGACAATTCCAGTCATGCCAACAGGGTCTTCAGGCTCCAGAAGCGGGTAGGATAATCAGGATAATTGCCGGTATCTCTTGGGATGAAAGTTGTCGGGGCACTTTTGTGCGTCTGGGTATTCTAACAATTCCCAGTTCCTATGTTTTGGCGGCTCTGAACAAAATCAAGTCATGCTTGTCAAACCTCCCCATGGTTTCTGATGTTCACGAGCCTAATACCCGCTCCCGAGGGAACCTTGCCATTCCATTTACCCGTCTCAGTGTGGCCTTGAGGAATAACCCAGTTCAAGTGGGTTCTCGTCTTTTCAATGCCCTGCCATATCATATACAACAGCTCCCTGATAGATCCTTCAATAACGTAATAAAATCACATCATCTCAAAGCCGAACTCTACTCTTTGGAGGAGTTTTTCGGTATTTCATAGAGCGATGTGTCTTGAGTCTCCACTCATGAGTGGATCGTGGATGAGGAAGCCTTACTTCGGTGCCAACTTGTAATTTGCCGCACACCTGTTGTCATGTTTCTATTTAAGTCCTGAGTTGTTTTAGTTTGTTATGACCACACCTGTCATGTACCATTGTTTGTTTGCTTTGTACTGCGACGCCCCCCTGGATAAGGCCAAGGGGGGTAATACAAAAAAATTATAAAGGAACTGTAATTTAGTCCCCGAGAATTTGACAAATAATCCCAGGGGTGGGAACTTAAATGAACTCTTTGCTCTGAACGAGGGCAAGCACACAAGTTGTTATTAATGATTTATTAAATTAAGTATTCACCTTTTTGTTGGTGCTAAAAAGAAGATCAACGATGTTCAGCATGCTGGCACAGCCTCTCACAGACAGGTGTGCTTCATAAGGTTATTCAATTTGACTCGACGGGGTACCCCAGCAACGTACACAAGTTCCTGTAAATTTAACGGTTTAACGGTGTAACGGTGTAACGGTCTGATTACATCGAAACTAATCCAACTAATATATCACAGAGAGATCAGGGCGTTGCCTTATCATGGCAAGCGCCCAGGAGTAAGTATTTTATTGTTAATACCTTGGTAACTTGGCAAAACTTTGACAATCACGTTAGTAGAAATTCAAGTAACTTCATTAGGGTGTTCAAGTGACAACCCTCACGCAACCTGCTAACAGGCGCTCACGAATCTAGCAGATTAGGGAGGGCTGATAGTGGTGCCACCACAATAGAGTTCGAGCAAAAGGAATTGGCAAATGGGCCATCACATTGGAGAGCTACACTCCAAGATCAAAATCTTGTCGCAATCGGCACTGGTAATGTGGACCCTCAGGTCAATAAATCACTGTAAAAGTAGAAGATGGGTGAACCATAAATTGTAGAAACGACGAGGCGACTGTAAGGGGTCGCTGTCGACAAACGTAGCAGACGCAGGGCGCACAGGCCAAGTAAACACAATCTCAGACTCAGAAATGGAGTCCCTCAGAAATGGGGTCGCAGGATCAACCTGTAAAATTCACTTAGATAAGCTCCTGTGCCAAAATCTCTTATTCTTAGGATGGGGAAACTTCCTACGAGCTCACCTGATGGTTCTCGAAAAGCGCCTAAGTGAACGCCAAACCGAAATCCCCCTTGCAGCAACACGTGACGACGATGAAGCGAAATTCATCAGTTTTCCCTAAAATTTCCAGGAAATTCAATACTGGCACCTTCACAACACGAAGTTAACCAGCTGCGGGTGCCAATGGCACTTGGAAATATGTGAGAAAAGGCTTTACCTTGTGGAAATCCCATAAGGTCAGGAGACAGGTTAAGTGGTGATAAGAAATCCGGGACTCAATACTCGGGAAAATTCGGCGGAAAAACTCGATGGAGACGGATAACTTCCGGGCCCCCCTGGCCAGGGGCCCGACTCGGAAAAAACTTCCTGATAGCAGCCTATCAGTCCTTATCTCCCACCTTGCAGTGATCTTCTCCCATAAGTGCTGCCATTTCAACTGACAGCGCTCTGGTTAAAAGTAGCCCGCGGGGCGGATTCGGGCGGAGATTGTTCGATTTAATTTTTCCATTTCCAACGTCCTCCACAGGGAACTTGGAGAACGTTACCATGCACCATGCAACTACCTGATGTGTTTCATGTTTGTAATTACGTTTTTGTACCAACTCATGTTTGACGTTTACTGTGTCATATTGGCCTCTGCAAATAAAAAAACCTTGATTGATTGATTAATAATTATGATGGGTACGATTGGGGAAAATCGTCGATATGATAAAAATTCAGCGTTGTCAGGGTTTTCTTGAAGGTCCTTCCAAATGAAGTCTCCGGTAGGTAACTCTTACAGCGACTTCGGGAGCATGTCAAACAACCTCACACCAACCTGCACCGGATCCGTAGCTCTTGACGCTGAGGAGGACGAATAGCTGCACAGTTCGTGGTAGAATCCCCATGGCAGTCATTACCCCGGTGAATTTAGCAGCGTTTCGGTGGACATCATGGAGGAATAGAGACTCTATTCCTCCATGGGTGGACATATTTATATGGCTGTTATAACAGCCACGAGAGTGTGAGCGTGAGAATCCCCAGCTCTTTAAAATGACCCCGACAGCACTCGTGCCAATCAACCTTCTCTATTATACGGATGGCCTTCTTTTGGAGTCTGAAAACTATGACCGCGTGAGACGAATTTCCTCACATGATCACGCTGTACGCCAAGCGGCTGTGAAAACAAGCGTGTTACACTGTTCGTAGAACGGCACCACATTAGCCAACCTGCGGAGCATGCATAAAATAGATACTAACTTTCCCGACAGCAAGTTCACGTGATCGACCCACGACAAACGGTTGTCTATTTCCAGACCTAACAGTCTCACTGAAGACTCCCGACGACCATTCAGCTGAAAAAGGAGACTGGGTTTTCTCGTCGTTCAAGAATAACGCATTGATGTTCGGCTCGCGTTCGTCAGCCGATCCTCCTGACTCGAACCCGAAGACACAGCCGTTAGGTACGTCTTCGGCAAATAGGGTCAGAAGGGCGGAGTCCTATGTATAGAACACATTTATAGGTGTGTTCAAGCTCCAAAAGCGTGCCATCAGAATTCTGGCCAATCTCCTTTAGAATGAGTCTTGTTGGGGTTCTTTCGCTCGCCTCGGCAGGGCCGTGGAGAGAAAATCCGGGCCCGGGGGCAAAATTCATCGGGCCCCTAAAAAAAAAACGCTGCAAATTTTACACAAGGGTTTATTATTCTGTGACATAGGTTACTTGTATAGACATTTAATTCTGTCATTAAAAAAAATTAAAAAAAATTTTTTGTTGGATTTTTATATTTCAAAAAAAATTTTTTGGGGGGATTTTTTTTTTCAAAAATGTGTTTTTTCAAAAATTCTTTAATTTTTACTCGAAAAATATTGAACTTCTTGGGATCCTTCAAAAATCCCATTTTTAGCCCCATGAAAGCCCTATAGAACGCCACAGTGAAATCGGATCGTTCCGGGACCCCCAAAAATGGATTCTACGTCCAAAAATACTTCGAAAACGACACCTAACTCGATCCCATAGCTAAAAGCCTTCAAAACACCCCTCCTGTAGCCCCATTTTAGCCCCATAGCGCCCCACGGGTTTGGGCGATCGGACTGAAAACCTTGCGGGCACAACTAGATGGCAAACCAAGTATTTTGCCAAAATTTCAGATTTTTTAAAAAATTCCTACTGCCCAAAACGGCCCGGACGGCGGACGGCGGACGGACATTTCGGATTTTGAATGTAGACCTCTTGAAACGGATAATGTCAAATTTTGAGGCCGATCGGAGTCGTCGACCCGCGTCGCGAAAACATAGGTGTATTATTCCAAGAATAATAAACCAAAACGGTGCTAGAGGTCGACGTCCGGGTAACAACTCAAAATGCATCCCTTTAGTGGAATTATTCCAAGAATAATAAACCAAAAGTATGAAATTTCATCGGGCCCCCTAAAAAAAAAAAAAGTATGAAATTTTGGTTTATTATTCTTGGAATAATACACCTATCTTTTCGCGACGGGGGTCGACGACTCCGATCGGGCTCAAAATTTGACATTATCCGTTTCAAGAGGTCTACATTCTAAATCCGAAATGTCCGTCCGCCGTCCGCCGTCCAGGCCGTTTTGGGCAGTAGGAAATTTTTAAAAAATCTGAAATTTCGACAAAATACTTGGTTTACCATCTAGTTGTGCCCGCAAGGTTTTCAGTCCGATCGCCCAAACCCGTGGGGCGCTACGGGGCTAGAATGGGGCTACGGGAGGGGTTTATTGAAGGCTTTTAGCTATGGGATCGAGTTAGGTGTCGTTTTCGAAGTATTTTTGGACGTAGAATCTATTTTTTGGGGTCCCGGAAAGATCCGATTTCACTGGGGCGATCTTTAGGGCATTCGTGGGGCTAAAAATGGGATTTTTGAAGGATCCCAGGATGTTAAATATTTTTCGAGTAAAAAATACAGAATTTTTGAAAAAACACATTTTTGAACAAAAATTAATAAAAAAAATTTTTTTGAGATAAAAATCCAAAAAAAAATTTTTTTTTAATTTTTTCATTGACAGAATTAAATTTCTGCATAAGTATCGTATATCAAAGAATAATAAACCATTGTGTAAAATTTGCAGCGTTTTTTCCTGTATTGATCTGTCCCTTTTCCCATTTTGCCTCTACTACCCCCTTTTTTTACAACAAAAAAAAAAAAAAAAAATCAAGAAAATCCGGGCCCCCCCTACGAAGGGCGGGCCCGGGGGCAACGGGTCCAGTGCCCCCCCCCTCTCCCCTCTCTCTCTCTACGGGGCTGCGCCTAGGTATTCTTACTATACCTAGTGCTTACATCTTGGCTGTCCTCAACCTAATGAAGGTCAATTTGTCGCTCATCCCAATAACTAGAACCTATCCGAGGTGCACCATCATAACACCCGCTCCCTAGGCAATCTTGTTGAGAAGCGTCTGGAGTTCCTGCGTGTATCCCATCGACCAGCGGATTCCCGCCTTCGGGCGGGAATAAAATGCAGATGGCCCTTAGGCATAAAAGGCACGCAGGAGGCACGCACACCTTGGAGGATTTTTACGAGATCGAGTGGGGTGTTGCAGCCTGTTGACGGTGTTGTTTTCAGTGCTAGGTACCTAGTTAAAGTTTCCCCATACCAGTGCATGTGTTAGTTTAAATCTAATTTTCTTAGAGATGGATAGTACCTACTCTTGGTCATTCCTGTTCTCCCTGTAAGCAGAATGTGGTTAGCTTTTTAGATTTTGACATGTTGGTTTCAAAATCAAATCAAGGTTTTTTTTATTTGCAGAGGCCAATATGACACAGCAAACGTCAAAAATGAGTTTGTACAAACACGAAATACATCAGGCATTTGCATGGTACAAAGCAAAAGAAAACAATGGTACATGATAGGTGTGGTCATATAAACAAACTAAAACAACTCAGGACGTAAGTAGGAACATGACAACAGGTGAGACAAGGCTTCCCCATCCACGATCCACTCAACTCAAGACACATCGCTCCATGAAATACCGAAAAACTTCTCCAAAGAGTAGAGTTCGGCTTTGAGAAGATGTGATTTTATTACGATATTAAAGGATCTATCAGGGAGCTGTTGTATACCATTTGGCAGGGCATTGAAAAGACGAGAACCAACCTGAATTGGGTTATTCCTCAAGGCCACACTGAGACGGGTAATTGGAATGGCAAGGTTCCCTCGGGAGCGGGTATTATGCTCGAGAACATCAGAAACCATGGGGAGGTTTGACAAACGTGACTTGATTGTGTTCAGAGCCGCCAAAACATAGGAACTGAGAATGGTTAGAAAACCCAGACGTACAAAAGTGCCCCGACAACTTTCATTTCAAGAGAGACCGGCAATTATCCTGATTACCCGAAAATCCGGGCCCGGGGGCAAAATTCATCGGGCCCCCCCTAAAAAAAAAAAAAAAAAAAGTATGAAATTCATCGGGCCCCCTAAAAAAAAAAAAACAAGACATCAATTGAATTGAATAGATGAGCGCATCCTTTTTGTTATTACGATATATTTAATGAGCGAGAGAAACTAAGAAACAGTAGGTATCTAGCGACCAAACTATGCCACCCAACACATCATCCACGTGATGCTCATTACGTAAACAACTGCACCCTAACGACCGATGCGTAATAAAACCTTATGCCGATCAGAGGTAACGAACGGCTCAGGCTGCAAAAATCGTTTTAGAGTCGTTGGAATCAGCCTGAAAAGCTCATTCCATAGACCCTTGTACCAACGAAATCGGACAAAAACTTTCGTCCCCCTTTTGAGACCTCCTTAGTTACACATCAGAGATAAACAACTTTCGTCGTGAAGGACCTCCCGAAAACCGATGAAGGGGATGAGGGAGGAAAAATCAAGGTAGCCTATAACCACCCCCGGAACTCGCTGATGACAATGAGACCACCCTCATGAAAATCTGTTGAGCCGCTCGGGCGTGATGCTCTGTACACAAACAAAAAAAAAAAACAAAAAAAAAAAAAAAAAACATACATGTCCATTTTTTGGAAAAGGTTGCGCTAAAAAAAAAAAAAATTATGAAAAGGATTTTCCTATATTGATCTGTTCCTTTTCCCATTTTGCCTCTCCAACACCCTTTTTGGTTTATTATTCTTGGAATAATACACCTATGTTTTCGCGACGCGGGTCGACGACTCCGATCGGCCTCAAAATTTGACATTATCCGTTTCAAGAGGTCTACATTCAAAATCCGAAATGTCCGTCCGCCGTCCGCCGTACGCCGTCCGCCGTACGCCGTCCGCCGTCCGGGCCGTTTTGGGCAGTTGGAATTTTTTTAAAAATCTGAAATTTTGGCAAAATACTTGGTTTACCATCTAGTTGTGCCCGCAAGGTTTTCAGTCCGATCGCCCAAACCTGTGGGGCGCTATGGGGCTAAAATGGGGCTACAGGAGGGGTGTTTTGAAGGCTTTTAGCTATGAGATCGAGTTAGGTGCCGTTTTCGAAGTATTTTTGGACGTAGAATCCATTTTTGGGGGTCCCGGAACGATCCGATTTCATTGTGGCGTTCTATAGGGCTTTCATGGGGCTAAAAATGGGATTTTTGAAGGATCCCAAGAAGTTAAATATTTTTCGAGTAAAAATTAAAGAATTTTTGAAAAAACACATTTTTGAAAAAAAAAAAATCCCCCCAAAAATTTTTTTTTGAAATATAAAAATCCAAAAAAAATTTTTTTAAATTTTTTTTTTATTGACAGAATTAAATGTCTGTACAAGTAACCTATATCACAGAATAATAAACCCTTGTGTAAAATTTGCAGCGTTTTTTTACAACAACAACAACAACAACAAAATTCTCAAGAAAATCCGGGCCCCCCTACGAAGGCCGGGCCCGGGGGCAATGGGTCCAGTGCCCCCCCCCCTCTCTACGGGGCTGCTGAACACCCTGATGGCATGACTGGAATTTCCCCATGCAATGATACAGTAACTAGCCCTGCTTGCAAAGCATGCATGGTTTGATTGTTATTATTATACATTCAATTCAATTCAATTCAATTCTCTCTATTTGCAGTTATCTCTTTGTACAGACATTGCAATAATTGCAATAATTGCTTGACAATTATTGTCAGTTAATACTACAACTAATTTTCAAAACATCGTTATAAATGAAGAATCATGTCAATATTCAACTTGTCATCAGTAAAAAAAAAGCAAGCCTAATAGTGCCTACATTTAGCCAAATTTTAAACGAATAAACAGTAAAAACAACATTACATTTAGTCAAATTTTAATCAAAGACACAGTAAAAACAACATTACATTTAGTCAAATTTTAATCATAGATACAATAAAAACAGGTCAAACGAACACCGTATCATAAAACTCCTCAATTTTGTAAAAGGGCTCCTTTTTGAAAACCTCGAGGACATTATGCGAGAATTTCGATAAAGGAAGATCACGCCAGGCAGCAGGGAGGTGATTATAGAAATTGATCCCCTGGTGACCGTGAGTACGTTGTGTACTAGCGAGCCTCGCAAATGGAACGTCCAGTTGATCCCGTTGCCGGGTATTGTATTCGTGGACATCCCCCCTAATGTGTAAGGAGTTTTTTTGTTTGTGTGTAAGGCAAACCGCTTGATACACGTACAGGGAATAAACTGTGAGCAGTCCCAATTTAATGAAAATCGGCTTGGCATGGTCATCGAATTTTGCTCGAGCAAGTATCCGCACAGATTTTTTTTGTAAAAGGAGTATTTTGTCTACTCCAGCTGCGCCTCCCCATAGTACCAAACCATAAGACATGGTTGACACGAATAAACTATGGTATGCTATAAGAAGGACAGACTGTGGCACGGCCCTGGCTAAACGTCTAAGCAAAAACAGAGTTTTGGACAATTTTCCCTTTAGTAACTTAATATGGCTCGTCCAGTGCCCTTTGGCGTCGAGGTAGAACCCCTATAGCTTTACCGGTAAGTCAGGCAGGGCATTCTTCTTGTTGGAAATCGTGATTTTCTGCAGTTTGCTTTGATTTACTTTCATTTTATTTGACGCGAACCAGTTTTCTGCCTGTGCCACCTGGTTTGCAGCAGCTAACTCAAGTTCGACCGGATCCCTGGAGCTGGTAACAAATGTGCAGTCGTCTGCATATATGAAGCAACCATTTCCCGCATGACCTCCAAGATCATTCATGAATATCATGAACAACAGGGGTCCCAGGATTGAGCCTTGAGGGCAAGATACTCCCGGAATCTCATACAACCTGGATTGCACTCCGTTAACTACTACGCATTGTTTTCTGTTCGCCAGGTAAGATGAAATTAGGCTTAGCGGTGTACCGTGCACTCCGTATCGTTCAAGTTTCTCGAGCAGTAGGTCATGCGGTATGAGTTCAAACGCCTTACTGAGATCCGTCATACTTAATCTGATGGAGCATCTTTTTTCCAAGCCGCGTGTTACCTGCTCCATGAGTCTCTGCATGAGGGTTACAGTCGACTTCCCCTTTCTGTATCCGTGCTGGTTGTCGCTCAGGAGGTTGCATCCTTCGAAGAAACTTACCAGGCTTTCCGCCAATGCCGACTCGACCACCTTCCCTACCAGTGGTACTTGGGCTACTGGACGGAAATGTTCCAAGGCGGAAGCATTTTTTATCTTTGGAACTGGAGTGATCTTACTTACTTTAAGTTCCTCAGGGAACACTCCACAAGAGAAAATTAAGTTTACTAGGTTGCACAGGATTGGAGCTAGTTCATTCTTGGTGGCTTTTAAGAATTTTGCCGATAATCCGTAGACATCTTGAGCTGGAGAGTTTTTAAAACCCGTAATGATTTTCAAAATCTTTTCTTCTGTCACCGGTGCAAGAAAAATAGATTTGCTATTTCTTGGAACAGTTCTCTTTAGGATGTTAAGAGGATCCTCCGCAGGCCGTGGTAAGCCATTGATACAAGTGATCACGGAGGAAGCAAAATAGTCCGCCAATTCCTGTGGTGGGAGTAGAGATTTTTTCTGACTAACCGCAGTCGGCCCCCTAATCATTTTCCAAGCTGTCTTCTGTTTGTTTGACGACATTACCAGTTGATTACTTTCGTAGTTCCTTTTTGACTCCCAAATTTGTGCCCTATACGTTCTACGGATTTCTCGTATCACTTCCCTGCTAGCGCCATCCTCAGCAGACATGAATAGCCGGTCCCGAAGATTTTTTAGTTCGGGAGTAAACCAAGGGTCGTAATGTACCGTCTTATTTTTCCTAAGCTGTAAGGGTAGATATTCATTAAATTGTTCATGTATGAAACTAACATAACCACTGGGGTAATCGGGAAGGAGTGAAATTTGAACGTTTGCCATATAGGAGGCAAATGCCTTTGTCCCTTTCTTTGTGATAGGTCTCTTTGGTAAGGCTCTCTCACAGTTCCTTTGTTTTTTTGTGGGGATACTTAATAATAGAGTTTTGTGGTCTGCAAACAAGTACTCTTGTTTGGTTGGAATGGAAAATGAGAGCTCAGTGTAACTTATTCTTCTTTCTGACAGTGATGGTGATTATTAAGTTCATATCTCTATTGGAAATCACCACCAAAGCTTTTTGGTTTATTATTCTTGGAATAGGTAAAACACCTGTGTAATCACGACGGAGGTCAAAAATTCTGATCGGCCTCAAAATTTGACATTAAAGGAAAGTAGGTACGTTTAATGACACGTATATTCCAGAACTGAAATGACCGTCCACCAAGGAGGTTAGAAGAACTTCTTCTAACCTCCTTGCCGTCCACCGTCCAAGCCGTTTTGGGTAGGTAGTAGGTGTTATTTGAAAAACGCAGCACATTTTACACAACGGGTTTATTATTTTTTGATAAAGGTTTCCTTGTGCGAAAATTAATAATTAATTATTTTGGCACAAAATTATTTTGTGCCAATAAAAAAATATGTACCTACCTACATTGTTCGAACAGTTCCTCGAAAAATGGATTACGCGTCCAAAAGTACTTGGAAAATATTTAAGCACCTAGGATCCTGCAAAAATCCAATTTGTTGCCCCATGAGAGCCCAATAGATCCCCACAGTGAAATTGGATCGTTCTGGAACCCCCAAAACGGATTCAATGCCAAAACTACTTCGAAAACGATAGCCGAAACCCTTCAAAAAAGCCCTCCCATGGCCCCTTTTTAGCCCCACAAAGCCCCACGGGTTCGGGCGATCGGGCTGAAAACCTTGCGGGCACAACTAGATGATAAACAGGTAATATATATATATATAAGGTTATCGGGTGGCAAGGGGGTGGCCTTATGGGCGAAGGGTTTACGGGGAGACTTGACTCTCGCATTCCAATCCGCATTCCAACACGTTTCGCGCAAATTCGTGGGGTGGCGCGCGTCGCGCGGGATTTTAATATAGCCTATGTTGCGGGCAATCGCACCCGAGACCGTCAGAAAAAAACCCCATTCAAATCCGTTCAGCCGTTTAGGCGCCTATAAGGCACGACAGACACACAGACAGAAAGCTCAACATCTCAAGGGGGGCTCGACCCCCCTAAGCATACTTAAACGGTCCACCAAACCAATAGAAAAAATCGCTGTATTTTTATCGCTTACCGTTTAGGAGGAGAAGAGGAAAAACCATGAGAACAGTAGATTGGCATAGGGTTTACAGGGGGGGACTTCACTCTCGCATTCCAATCCAGATCACGCCCGTAAAAACATGTACCATGTTAAAAACTTCCACCAAACCAATAGAAAAAAATCACCGTAATTTTATCGCTTACCGTTTAGGAGGAGAAGAGGAAAAAAAAACACGTTGTACCCATCGATGTACGTTAGTTTACTACATCGATGGTTGTACCATGAGAACAGTAGATGGGCGAAGGGTTTACGGGGGGGACTTCACTCTCACATTCCAATCCAGATCTTCTTCTTCTTTGGGTGCCATACCCGTAATCGGGCGTTGGCGACCTCTCGCTACTAACATCTGTTGAGCGTGTTGACCAGCTAATACAGAAGTAGTAGGGACCTACTGCTTAACGCCGGTTCCGAACGGCAAATTTGAGAGGTTTTCCACGGCAGAATACTTTCGGTGGGTTGCCATTGCCTTCCGAAAGGTGATTATCAGTATGAGGAAGATGTCTTGCGGCTGCTGGGATCGAACCAGCAACCTTTGACTCAGTAGTCCAACGCTCAAACCACTGAGCCACTGATAACCAATCCAGATAACGCCCGTAAAACCATGTACCATGTTAAAATCGCTTCCATCAGACTCAACCACAGCGTAAGGGACCAACCGTCAACCGAGGTACGAAATGAGAAATGAGTCAGGTTAGACATTCAAGGAAGTTGCAAGTAGGTTTCTTGTTACGGGTACCTTACTCCAGCCTCAAGCCGGAGTAGCTCCGAGTAAACCCGAGGGACGCTTGGAATACAGTGCAAGTTGCTCGAACTTAGACTGGCCCCGGTTGGAATGCACCCCCGTCCGTTCTGTCCACTGCGCATGCGCAATTGCTCGGAGCAGCTCGTAGCAGGGTGGTTGGAAAATCCTTAATTAGTTTTTTGCAATTAACCTGTATCAAAGAATAATAAATGTTAAATTGGCAGCAGTTTTTTTTATTTGTTTGTTATGAATCTGTCTGACTTGTAGGTTGAAAACGATATTATTTGACAAAATAACATAAACAACGACATTACGTTTGCTTGTTCTGATTTGTGTGGTCTCGATATCTTTTCTAATTTTGGTCTGTGGTTGATTTCAGAATGGGGCGACACCACTTTTCAAAGCAGCTCACAAGGGGTATATCGACGTCGTTCACGAGCTTCTCAAATTCAAACCCAACCTTGGGCTGCTTCCGGTGGGTACTTTTGTATTGAACGTTTTAAAGAGACTCCACAGCTGCAACTCGCCCACCAGGAGGGAGTTGGAGCTTGGGACGTCAATTGTGTCAGACTATTGGCTGGTTGAGCTCCATGTGCTCATCTTAAACCTCCCGATGGAAGATGCCATATTATATGTGTGGAGCCCCACTATTTAATTAAAATGAAGAAATGTAGAAACGCTTGCATACGAGTCTGCAACACATTGGGACATTTTATGTCTTTATCTCTACCCACGGCTTCATTTTGGCGTTTTCTCAAAATGATTTCTAACGTGGAAACTAATAACAACAAAACAAGCATTGTTTACTAAAGAAGTTTAATTTCCCTAGCAACGGCTTGGGAAATTTTCGTCAACAGTTTTCGTGACGATTTTTGAGTTAATGTGCCAAAGCAAAGACATAAAATGTCAATAACTGCAGACATAAATAAAGTTAAGGGAAGATAGTGAGAAAGATAGTAAGAAGAGAGTGAGAAAACTCTCGCCGTGTACGCTCGCCCCCTTGAGCTCAGCGCCGCCCGCCCAAGAGGGCCTCCCGCCGAAGGGGACCCCACCTCGTGGGCTTTTGCTCGAGAGAGGGGGCGCTCCCGGTGGGGCGCTGGAGAGTGTATATTATAGTCTCGTCCTAGCCTCAGAGAGTCATTCTTGCGCTTCACTTAGTTCGGTCAACTCCTCTCTACTTTCCTCACGTTACCCTCCAAAATTGTGTAGTCATTTACCTTCAAACCCATTGTAGGAAATTCTTCTCCTTAGGGCTTATAAAAACGGCTAGCTCCCCATTGCTGTGAGATCCGTCTTACTAGGTTCATTTTATAAAGGTTGGCTCCCCATTGCTGCTAGATCCACCTCAAAACAGACAGGCTCCCCTAAGCTGTGAGATCCGTCTTACTAGGCCTTTACTAAAATAGGCTGGCTCCACATAGCTGCGAGATCCGCCTCAAATATTAAATTCAGAACCTTTTCAATAGATTAGCCTAAAACACAAAGTGGTTGTTTGCCGATGGTGCAGAGGTCTAACCAACTCATTAGCCTAAAACAGGTTGGCTCCCCACAGCTGCGAGATCTACCTCAACAGTGCAATTCCATTCTGAGCACAGAGTAAGCTAGTAAAGATGATTCTGAGTAACTTCATTCCTCCAACACTCCATTAGGCACTCGTTATAGGCTCCATTAAGTAAATCTTGGCACTACAATATGCATACACTGACCGGTGCTAACCTCCTAAGTTGTTCTTCCTGGCGATGTTGCAGAACGGAGAAAGCGCTCTCCACGCGGCCAGCCTCTTCGGCCATCTCCCCGTGGTCAAGATGTTGATGAGAGCTGGAGCCGATCCCAAACTCATCAACGCCGACGGGTTCACTCCTGTCGAACTCGCCAAAAAAGTCAACCACGGCCAAGTGGCTCACTACCTCAACCAGTGGCAGATCTACGTCCGATAACCGGAGCCACCATCTCCAACATAACACCTCGCATCCATGGAAATGCAAGGAGTAAATCGTAATTAATTGCGTTTTTCTTACCCGAGTTTAAATATGTTTTATAGTCTGACTTTCATTAGCCATGCCTAAACGTCATGTTAGGCAATTCATCTTCCACATGATTAGAAAACCTCTCCTTCTTTACTTATACACACCCTTTACTAAAATTTAACCTGACCGTGTTGTCATTACGAATAGGTTTTTAGAGCAAACTTGTTCCCCCCCCCCCCCCCCCCCCAAGTTGTAATAGGGTGAACAAATTTTAAATTAATTTGACAGGCTAAACGAGCCTCTACGTTGTTTGCATTACAAGTTCTGACATCCTGATTTTCAGAAGATTTTCAAAATACATTGTTTTTTGTGGCGGGGGTTCAACCTTAAACTTTGCTTCCTGTCACCCAATCCGAGGCCCCAGTACTTGATTTGGTCGCCTCGTCAGCGAACCCACTCGTTTGATACAGAGAATTTATATATTTTTATTTAAGACAAGGAATACCTACTATTTCTGAAGTATTATGTCAAAATAAATTATGACGCGTACTTGTCAAAATTTAATAAAAATTTGTTGTTTTCTAGGTTTGATGATCTCCTTGTTTTATTAGAATAGCAATTAAGTGTTCTAGTCTACGACAAAATCTGACGGTTTCTGTGTCACTTTGAAAAGGGTGGAATTTCCTGCTTGAAATGAAACGTCGTCTCCTTTTCAAGTAGGTAAATTAAGAAACTGTTTTGCCAAAATATTAAGTCAAAATTTGTGGGAGGAGGCTGTTGCCATTATTTACTGTCTTCTCGTGTGTAAAATTGTTGTTTTGCCGGAGCGAATGGGTTGGCACCTTTGACATGGGCATGTGGCTTACGCTTACAAGTTCTGGGTTTTTTTTTTACTTGTTTAGAAATGTGCTGTTCAAATCCGAAGTCCGTTTAGTGGTGCCTCTAAAACTCCACTTTGTACCAATGTGAGAATGATTTCATTCGATCCAGCACGAAAAATGTTAAGTATATTATGCTTATGATTTGTTTACGAGTTGCCGGCGAAAACGGTGAATTTTGAAGGTTGAAATTAACAAAATTGGAGTAAACGTGTTGAAAATAATTACTATTATTATTGAAATTCTTATGTTAGGTACTTTTGTCCTAAGGAAATGGAGGAGGAATGAAGAATTGAATAGAAGAGGAATTTTATGTTAATGAACACGTTTCCTTAAATGGACTGCCATATTGCTATATAGCGATAAGTATACAGAACTTTCAACTTGGAGTTGAAAATGATGTTCAACGAGCTCCTTGAATGACTAGGGGCCACCCCCTGCTGGCTAAAGCCAGCTAACCCCCCACCTCTCCCACCTGGCCTCACACCCCTTCTACAGACGGAAGTCGACGACTCCGATCGGCCTCAAAATGTGACATTATCCGTTTCAAAAGGTCTAGATTCCAAAACCGGAATGTCCATCCACCGTCCGAGCTATTTTGGGCAGTAGGAATTTTTTTTTTTAATCTGAAATTTGGACGGAATAGTCAGTTTACCATCTAGTTGTGCCCTCAAGGTTTTCAGCCCGATGAGGCGCTAAGGGACTAAAATGGGGCTACAGGAGGGTTTTTTTAAGGTTTTCGGCTATGGGGTCAATTATTTAGATGTCGTTTCCGAAATATTTGTGGACGTAGAATCCAGTTTTTGGAGTCCAAGAACGATCCGATTTCACCGTGGGGAACTATGGGGCTTTCATGGGGCTACAAATGGGATTTTTGAAGTATCCGTCGAGGTCAAATAAGTTGTCGTTTTCCCAAATCTGTCCAAACATTGTAGGTGCTTTTTCTTTCAAAAATATTTTTTTAATGACACAATTAATTTTTAAACGTTAACCTATATCAAAGAATAATAAGCCCTTGTGTCAAATTTTCAGCGTTTTTATAATTGTTTCCTGGAAAGGGCATCCTTCAAAGTTAGGAAATCGGGTAAAAATTACATAATTACTAATTAATTACTAATTAATCAGCAATTAAATTTGTTGTTGGAAACTTGTTGAGGGTCAGTCAAATAAGACGAGATTTTTGCCGACGTTTCAAGAGATATATTCTCCTATCATCAGGGCCTAACGAAATGAAAAAAACTTGAATTTAGACTTTGAATTTAACAATTGATGAAACTATATGATACGACACAATAGTGTACAAACTGGATATGATATGAAACAGTGACAAGTGTACATAGAACAAATGAATATGATATAAATAATTTGGAAGGTAAGTAGAGCAAAATCCTGTCATTGAGTGAGCAAGTTTATAATATACAGAGGTACTTACAAGTGCAGGGACAAGGGCAGTACATGATGTGAACCGTCGCTGTCGTACAAATATACTAAATAATATGTAGGATACATACATACAGAAGGAACTGACAATTGTCGATGGTGGGGGGTTTTTTAGAAAGTGGCAAACCGAGCACAAAGGGTGCCGACTTTTTGAAAGGTTTGAGGGTTGGGTTGGTTAGTGAGTAGGTAATTAAGGCGTTAACGGTTTTATGTCACCGGTCTCCCTTTATGGATTAAGTCAGAGTAACATTTACTGAGGTGTTGGACATCTGTTCTGAAGTTAACTGTTTGATGTTTTTTGCGTTCAATATGGATCATTTCCAACATCTCCCGCTTGAAAAGGATGGGTTCTTTACCAATGATCTTGGCTTTATTAAATTGAAATTTATGTCCAGCCTCAACAAGACTTGTGTCCAACAACATTAATTGAAACGGTTACATCACCATCAACTATTAGCAATTAAATTATTATTAATAATTACTATTTATTATTAATAATACTAATTAATTATTTATTTTTACTAAGTCAGAATCTACTAGTTGTTTTTACTAGTTATTAATAATTACTAATTAATTATTAAAGTGAAACTTTTATTACATCGTCCCAAAATGTTTGGTCTGTGTGTCGTTTTGCGTCACGTAACATCACGCTAATAGAGAGTTCCTAAAGAAACATCCGAGTTACGTCGACCGTTAATTTTTATCACCGTAAGGGATTTGTCTAGGGAGAATCAAAGAAAAGCTAACTTCACATAAGACCGTAGCAGAGATACGGTCTTATCAAAAGTCACGCTAAATTTAAAGTGCCGCGATTTACGTTCTATTGCTCGAAATTAACGGCGGTATCCTTAGACCGTAAGTTTATTACCGTAACTTTACGGCAATAACGTTCGACGTTAGGCATAAGGACGTAAGTTATCACCGTTATTTCCGCGCATGCGCGAAATCTCGAGTTACGTCGACCGTAACTCATCACCGTTAGGCAAAAAGTGGCTTTAGGAACTCTCTAATTACTCCACGCTACCCCGCCTCAACGGTAGAGAGACGGCGTTTTGGTTTATTATTCTTGGAATAATACACCTATGTTTTCGCGACGGGGGTCGACGACTCCGATCGGCCTCAAAATTTGACATTATCCGTTTCAAGAGGTCTACATTCAAAATCCGAAATGTCCGTCCGTCGTCCGCCGTAAGCCGTACGCCGTCCGCCGTCCAGGCCGTTTTGGGCAGTAGGAATTTTTTTTTAAATCTGAAATTTTGACAAAATACTTGGTTTACCATCTAGTTGTGCCCTCAAGGTTTTCAGTCCGATCACCCAAACCCGTGGGGCGCTATGGGGCTATAATGGGGCTACGGGTGGGGTTTTTTTGAAGGCTTTGGGGTATGGGATCGAGTTAGGTGTCGTTTTCGAAGTATTTTTGGACGTAGAATCCATTTTTGGGGGTCCCGGAACGATCCGATTTCACTGTCGCGATCTATAGGGCTTTCATGGGGCTAAAAATGGGATTTTTGAAGAATCCCAGGAGGTTGAATGTTTTTCGAGTAAAAAATACATAATTTTTGAAAAAAACATTTTTGAAAAAAAAAATCCCCCCAAAAACTTTTTTTTTTGAAATATAAGTAAAAATCCAAAAAAAATTTTTTTTTTCATTGACAGAATTAAATTTCTGTAAAAGTAACCTATATCAAAAAAAATTTTTTTTTTTCATTGACAGAATTAAATTTCTGTAAAAGTAACCTATATCAAAGAATAATAAACCCTTGCGTAAAATTTGCAGCGTTTTTTCCGTCGGGTTCCGCGTTGGTCGTAGATGTGTCGTAGGCCATATTAGATTTCGCTAACTCTCTTTCTTCGTCGCGAACGGAGCTCTCCTTCGCGACGAGAGCCGGGTCAAGTAGCGTCGTTACTAGGGATTACTAGGAAAATTTTCGAAACGCCGAAACCCGATACCTACAACTTTTGCCGTCGGGTTTGAACGAAACTACGTCTGTTAAAACGAGCTTTTTCACGCTGATTTCAACGAGCACAAAACGATTTCTGTGCGATAACCCGTTCGAAAGTTATTCCAAGATCGTCGGTAGGTGGGTACGAGTATTTTTTGCGAGCCTTCGATTAGTTTGATAGATACGAGGTAGGTAATCCTTCGCAACGAGAGACGGGTCAAAAATCGTCGTTGCCACGGGATTTCAGCCAATATTGATTCGATTTTGATGAAATTTTCAGGGATTACGCGGTTTGTGCCTCACAGATTTGTGCCCCTACAGATTGTACCTCCCCCCCCCCCTTTCTTACACCCATCCAGCACCCTTTAATATTATATAATATAATACTAGCTGGGACACCCGTGCTTCGCACGAAACATCAAATTCCCGCCAAAAGTTGTACCGGGTTTCGGCGTTTTGAAAATTTTCCTAGCAATCCCTAGTAACGACGCTATTTGACCCGGCTCTCGTCGCGAAGGAAAGCTCAGTTCGCGACGAAGGAATAGAGTTCGCGAATCTAATATAGCCTATTATCTAAGTCGGAACACGCGGGTCAATTCGCGCCCACCAGCGACGAAATTGGTTCAGACGTTCGGAAGTTTACTTTGCACATTCATACAGAAAGAGAATTTTATATATTAGTAAGCTGGGCACCCGTGCTTCGCACGAAATATCCATCTCCCGTGCAAACACCAGTAGCAACACGTCGACTCGTACTTTTCTTAGTACCTAACAACGCTTGTTGGCCAGTTACTCGTTGCGAAGTATCAAATTCCCGTCCATCACCAATTATATGCAGCCCATAGCAACCCATCAACTCAAAATGAAATTACCTAGTACCTATCAAACTAATCGAAGGCTAGCAAAAAATACTCGTACCCACCAACCGACGATATTCAAATAACTTGCGAACGGGTTATCGCACAGAAATCGTTTTGCAGTCGTTGAAATCAGCGTGAAAAGCTCTTTGTAACCGACGTAGTTTCATTCAAAACCTACGCCAAAAGTTGTACCGGTTTTCGGCGTTTCGAAAATTTTCCTAGCAATCCCTAGTAACGACGCTATTTGACCCGGCTTTTCGTCGCGAAGGAAAGTTCCGTTCGCGACGAAGGAATATAGTTCGGGAAATCTAATATAGCCTATTATCTAAGTCGGAACACGCGGGTCAATTTGCGCCCACCCGCTGCTAGCTGGGACACCCGTGCTTCGCACGAAATATCACATTCCCGTCCATCCCCGATGCAAACACCCTTAGCAACCCGTCGACTTGTAATTTTCTTAGCCCGTTTCTCGTTGCGAAGTATCAAAATTTAATTCCCGTCTATCACCAATTATAAGCAGCCCATAGCAACCCATCAACTCAAAATGAAATTACCTATCAAACTAATCCAAGGCTCGCAAAAGAAACTCGTACCCACCTACCGACGATCTCTGAATAACTTGCGAACGGGTTATCGCACAGAAATCGTTTTGCAGTCGTTGAAATCAGAGTGAAAAGCTCGTTTTAACCGACGTAGTTTCGTTCAAACCCGACGATAAAAGTTGTACCGGGTTTCGGCGTTTCGAAAATTTTCCTAGCAATCCCTAGTAACGACGCTATTTGACGCGGCTTTTCGTCGCGAAGAAAAGTTCCGTTCGCGATGAAGGAATAGAGTTCACGAAATCTAACGTAGCCTATTATCTAAGTCGGAACACGCGGGTCAATTTGCGCCCACCCGCTGCGAAATTGGTTCAGCCGTTCGGCAGTTTACTGGGCACATACATACATACATACATACATACAGAAAGAGAATTTTATATATTATTATAGATAGATATAAATGTGGGCATCATTTCCTGAAACTAGTGTGAAAAAAAGTTTCACTTTTACCGTGGTTTCATACAACCACACCCCCGTTTTTTATTTTTCCTAAGGCCTAATTTTTCCGTCTCCGTTATTCATCGGAATAAGTAGGTAGGCCTTAGGAAAAGTATAATACACAATATTGTGGTTATCAGTGGCTCAGTGGTTAGAGCGTTGGACTGCTGAGTCAAAGGTTGCTGGTTCGACCCCAGCAGCCGCTGGACATCGTCCTCATACTGATAATCACCTTTCGGAAGGAAATCCGAAAGTATTCTGCCTATAAAACCTCTCAAATTTGCCGTTGGAACCGGCGTTAAACAGTAGGTCCCTAAGGTAAAGGCACCAATTGCTGACACCACCCCAATTACTGACACAATGTATGCATGTCATACTGAATTGCATGTCATGCTCATTCTACCTTGAATAATAAGTGTTTCACGTCACCTAGAAATTCAAAATTGGCGCTAAATCATAGCCACAGTAATTAAATTACTAGATCTTGGCGGGAATCGGTAGTAAATTTTACTACCGATTCCCGCCAAGATCTAGTCAGTATTGATGACATGGGGTTCAGGAATGAAGTTTTATATTCAGTCTAACGTGTGCCGTCTGATCGTTAGCGGTTTTGCTAAGAAGGTGAGTCACAATTTCATCTATTATAATATAATATTATATTTCATCTATTTAGATGAAATTGTGACTCACCTTCTTAGGAAGAAATTGTTTCCACATTCCAATTTCTTTTTACAGCTCCAATATTGATTTTAAACAGTAAAAATACACAATTCCTGAGCAAATTACTGATAAAACAATATATTTCTGTAGTGTTAGGATTTGGGTACCCAGAAACGTGCCCTTACCCAATTACCGACACTTGTGTTAGTAATTGGGGTTTTCGGAAAACTTTAGTTCGAAAGCCTAATTAACTAGGGTTTTTACGTAGAAAACAATGGTGCTACCCGCGTTTTGGAAAAATCAATGGATCCATTTCCTAACAGGGGGTGTTAGTAACTAGTTGAGGGGGTGTTAGTAATTGGGGATGTACGCACACCAGATACTGACAGTGAGCATATCCAATTACTAACACCCCTCTCCCTGATGCATGGTGTCAGTAATAGGTTCCTCACACTGTCAGTAATTGGTGCGTGCATGTCAGTAAAAGGATCCTCACACTGTCAGTAATTGGTGCATGCATGTCAGTAATAGGATCCTCACACTGTCAATAATTGGTGCATGCATGTCAGTAATAGGAGAAAAAATATGCATCCAAATTTTAGGCAGAAAAATGATTTGATTCATCGTTTTGATAATTTCAATGAGCGAAATGTAGAAAACCGATATTGGCCTGATTGAAAAAATTTATATTGTGAGGATCGACTGATAAATACGGGAGAAATTGTTGAAAAACCACAACATTTTCCTTACAGTGTCAGTAATTGGTGCCTTTACCCTACATCTTCTGTTATAACTGTTCAACACGCTCAACAGAAGTTAGCAGCGAGAGGTCGCCTGCGACCGTTAACGGGTATGGCGCCCAAAGAAGAAGAGATCACTTGACAACAGACTTAAAATTCTAATGGGACGTTCTCCAACTTGGGTCAATCAACACAAGGAATTCATAAGCAATCTCAGTTCTTGGAGACATGACTTCATGTGACGTTCATTCTCATTCAAATGAGCTCTTTGATAAGTTCGTATTTTTGCATTTCTACCATCGCTGGACTGAAATCTTTTTTACCCTAACACTTTCGGGACGGCAACCCTATTTACACAAAAAAATGTCACTATCATAAAAATTTATTGGTGATTGTGTTGACCGTTTCAGTGAATGTGGGTGGAAAGTTGTGGGAGGGTCAAACAAATAATTAAGATCAAATTACTTTCCACCCACATCAAAATATTTTATATACCTACCTACTTATTCTTTGGTTTGGGGATTCCGACTGTCCAAACAACTCACTCAACTTCTAGATAATATCTAGTCAGATATTATCTGACTTTCTAATGACTGCATACTTGCTTCCCTACATGTAACAAGTCCTGTAACGTCACTCAGTTGGTGGCAGTAAGAAGGTTTTATCCCTACTGGTGTAACCAATTTGATTCAGCACAACGAAAAAAAAAAAAAAAAAAAAAAAAAACAAGTACACCGTGTTTTTTGCTGGTAGAAAATCGGATAGATGAACTAGACTTGAGAAATACCCAATAACAAAATGACGTTTTTGTTCAATTTAGGGTCTAAACAAAAATACCTGACGCGATGGCGAAAATGGGACTTGATAGTCGCGATCAGCACACGTCATATGGAGGACAGCCCCTCAGATCTGAAGAGAATCGGAGACCGTTTCATTAAGATGATTTATTCCAATTCTATATAAGCATACTTCTACGGCCCAATAGCATTTTGATAATCGAGTTAGCCCCTACAATGTGGACCATCTCAAGTGTAGATCCATCCTATACATGAGACCCACTAATATTATTGAAGAGTGAAATTATTATAAAAAATATCTATTGTTACAAGTCTACAGTAGACCTACTAGCCCAGGCAAATAAGACTTTTGCTGGCTAATAAATAGTGCTAAGCTGGAAATGATCTTAAACCACTTTGGGCATCCCAAATAAGAGTAATATGAGTTTGCGACGGTTTCTGAGTACGGCTTAACTTGTGGGAGCTGAAAACATGCGAAATTTTGACACTTTTTCCAGTTTTTGGCTTATTACTCAGAATCGGTTTGTTCTACGGAAAACTTCACCATATACTAAATTAAAGAGCATTAAATTCCCCGTAGAATGACCCTGTGAAACGTCAAATTCGGCTCAGCTACATAGTCACAATCGATGGCCAAAAATCGTCAATTTTTACCAACTTGGCAAAAAGTTGGGTTACGCTCATGTTCAAACGTCTGCGATCAGAAAACGGCTACTCTAATCAAAAAATTCAATGGAATGAAAGTTGTAGGGCATCTAATTCCGCATAATAAGAGCTCCTAAATTTTAAAATTCGCTCATTCCTACGCAGAGATACGCACAAAGTTCAAAAATAGTCCTAACACTGAAATTTCGCTAAGAGGCTCTTTTTGAAATTTCACGACTGTTGAACCCCGAATCATATATATTCGTCTAGTTATTCGAATTTAGAGGCAATTTAGTCATATTGCTAAGACAAAAAACGAAGTACATTTCTATGACTGTCCAAAATGATGTCCGATTTTTTTTTTTTTTTAAATTCATAAAACTGCAAAGAAAAATTGACTGCAGAAGGTTTTCAGGTCCAGCAGGCCATTGAGGACGCATATCCCCTGATTTTTCAAACAGCAGTAGACATCTCTACACAGGGCGGCAATGTTCTCGTTGTCGGGGAGGATATCGACCTATTGTTCCTGCTGACTGCTCGTGTAGTTGAGAGCATTGAGCAGCCAGAACCCATCAGCAACGTATTCCTGATGAAACCTAGGAATGGAAGAGAAGACACGTGCTTTTACACTCCTGACAACAGTTACTGTAAGCTCTCGGAAGAAGCTAAGAAACAGTAACTGTTGCTATTTCTGCACGCATTCAGTGGGTGTGATAGAACGTCGGCATTTTTCAGACAGGGCAAGACGAAATTTGTCAATACTTTTCAAAAGAACGTCAGCCTACAATCAACAGTTTCTGTTTTCATGGACCCTGACGCCACACCTGATCAGGTTGCTGAGGCAGGTGCCGAGTTCATTGTGTTGCTGTATACTGGCGCCAGCAACAACACTCTGAACCAAATCCGGTTATCCAATTTTCAGAGGGCACTTTCCACTTTTAATTTAGCATGTTTGCCTCCGACCGAAGCTGCAGCTCGCCAGCACTCCATGAGAGTTTTTGACAGGAGCAGGCTGTTTGGCATCTTTTTGTGCATGTGCACAATATATTATATTGTTGAGCAGGGGTATGGAATGAGACCGTTCTTGGTGGTTTTCAATCCCCACTCCTTTGGATCGAGGATATGGTTCCTCCAAAGCTGCACTTGTAGGTAAACTCTCATGGAGTGCTGGCGAGCTGCAGCTTCGGTCGGAGGCCAACATGCTAAATTAAAAGTGGAAAGTGCCCTCTGAAAATTGGATAACCGGATTTGGTTCAGAGTGTTGTTGCTGGCGCCAGTATACAGCAACACAATGAACTCGGCACCTGCCTCAGCAACATGATCAGGTGTGGCGTCAGGGTCCATGAAAACAAAAACTGTTGATTGTAGGCTGACGTTCTTTTGAAAAGTATTGACAAATTTCGTCTTGCCCTGTCTGAAAAATGCCGATGTTCTATCACACCCACTGAATGCGTGCAGAAATAGCAACAGTTACTGTTTCTTAGCTTCTTCCGAGAGCTTACAGTAACTGTTGTCAGGAGTGTAAAAGCACGTGTCTTCTCTTCCTTTCCTAGGTTTCATCAGGAATACGTTGCTGATGGGTTCTGGCTGCTCAATGCTCTCAACTACACGAGCAGTCAGCAGGAACAATAGGTCGATATCCTCCCTGACAATGAGAACATTGCCGCCCTGTGTAGAGATGTCTACTGCTGTTTGAAAAATCAGGGGATATGCGTCCTCAATGGCCTGCTGGACCTGAAAACCTTCTGCAGTCAATTTTTCTTTGCAGTTTTATGAATTAAAAACAAAAAAAATCGGACATCATTTTGGACAGTCATAGAAATGTACTTCGTTTTTTGTCTTAGCAATATGACTAAATTGCCTCTAAATTCGAATAACTAGACGAATATAGATGATTCGGGGTTCAACAGTCGTGAAATTTCAAAAAGAGCCTCTTAGCGAAATTTCAGTGTTAGGACTATTTTTGAACTTTGTGCGTATCTCTGCGTAGGAATGAGCGAATTTTAAAATTTAGGAGCTCTTATTATGCGGAATTAGATGCCCTACAACTTTCATTCCATTGAATTTTTTGATTAGAGTAGCCGTTTTCTGATCGCAGACGTTTGAACATGAGCGTAACCCAACTTTTTGCCAAGTTGGTAAAAATTGACGATTTTTGGCCATCGATTGTGACTATGTAGCTGAGCCGAATTTGACGTTTCACAGGGTCATTCTACGGGGAATTTAATGCTCTTTAATTTAGTATATGGTGAAGTTTTCCGTAGAACAAACCGATTCTGAGTAATAAGCCAAAAACTGGAAAAAGTGTCAAAATTTCGCATGTTTTCAGCTCCCACAAGTTAAGCCGTACTCAGAAACCGTCGCAAACTCATATTACTTACTCTTATTTGGGATGCCCAAAGTGGTTTAAGATCATTTCCAGCTTAGCACTATTTATTAGCCAGCACGGTACTTTTTTGGTCTAATTTGCCTGGGCTATACGTGAATATTATATAATAGCTGTCGTGATAAAACGCTGGGGTGAACATGATAAAACTTCCAAAAATAAGACTAAGTATGTACCGAATTTTACTAGCAAAATGTAGATTTTAGTGTAGTTGGATGAGTTGGATTGTTGGTAGATGATGCCAAGGGGTATAAACTGTTCAATTATCATGAATCATAACATTGATTGATTAGCTAAAGGGAATGTGGTGTGTTGTTATTTTGTGATAAATGTTTCCCGGTTGAGAAAAAGGGTACATTTGGTAGAATGTGACTTGAGTGGGGGCACTACCGTCAAACTGATGTAAATGAATCGGTTTGAGGTAACGAACAGATGCAGGATTTACCAGAAACTTGAGTAACGGGTGACAGCAGGTTGATAATCGTCTTGGCAAGATCCAGATCATCTTAATGTCATACATGACATGTACATGTACGTTGCCATCATCCAGAGGGGGTCGTTCAGAATCTCACTTAGTGAATTTCTTATCAATCTCTACCCCGATATATATATATATGAGAGCTTAAAAATAGCTTTTGTACAGAAATTTATTATTTGTATTGTATTCGTATATTGTAACTAGGACACACTGTTACGATGGGTGTTACGATTAGGTTATGATTGATGAGAAACCTTCAACATTTGATCACACCAAAACGCTTTGGCGGAACTTGTTGAACAAAATAGAAGTCACTTTCCTGTTTGTTGTTGTTTTTGTTTATTGAATTGTAAAAAAAGACCGATTTATTGGATGTTATGAAATGTTATTCAAAAAATACAAGTAAATACAAATGTAACCCAGTGGTATAGATATTTCCTGTGGCGTGAACCCGATATGCATTTGAAGAACTCCCCTCAATCAAGAACAGGATTTGACATGTTGACAGAATATACCCCCCCCCCCCCCCCCCCCCAAATAAAAATAAAAGTATCTCTGTCCTGTAAGTAAAATTTACTGACATTTAATGACAAATGCAGGACAACGGAGCATCAAAATACTCTTACTTGAGCATGCATCATGAATACACTCAATACGCTTCTAGAATGTAGGGGGAAAAGTCCCCAAATTTACTCCCTAATCTGAAAAAAAAAACCGAAAAAGTCCCCACTTCAACAATTCCATACGAGTAATTCTGGAAAAAAATCCTCGAACGACGGAAAGAAATGCGCCGGAAAATCCCCGAGTCAAATTGTGTAAAGGTGAAGACTGTAGGGGAAAAAGTCCCCAAATTTACTACCTAATCTGGAAAAAAAAAAAACCGGAAAAAGTCCCCACTTCAACAATTCCATACGAGTAATTCTGGAAAAAAAATCCCCGAACGACGGAAAGAAATGCGCCGGAAAATCCCCTAGACAAATTGTGTAAAGGTGAAGAATGTTAGTGAACTTCCCAAAGCTTTCCTCTCTAGATAATTGGAATGCAGGCCAGTCTACTTGTAGGTATACCTTTATTAAAATCCCAAACTAACCGGTGGTTTGAATTTTTGATAATATCTTAACCTACCTACCTTAACATATTATGGTAGGTTAAGACAGCGCTCTTCAATGAATCGGTGAACGTAAAAGGGAGGACGATGAACTACTCGCCCTCCTCAATGGTTAAGGGCCAACCATAAGCTGTTCCAGAAAAGTGGTAGAGGTGGATCTAACGTTTTGCAGTTTTCAACCACCTCATTCAATTCAAGGGGGGGGATAATGAAATATATTACATTTTATTATTATCCCCCCCCCCCCCATTTCTATTTAAAAAAAAAACGCTGCAAATTTTACACAAGGGTTTATTATTCTTTGATATACGTTACTTGTGCAGAAATTTAATTCTGTCAATGAAAAAATAGGTAAAAAAAATTTTTTTTTGGATTTTTTGTTCAAAAATGTGTCTTTTTCAAAAATGCTGTATTTTTTACTCGAAAAATATTTAACATCCTGGGATCCTTCAAAAATCCCATTTTTAGCCCCACGAATGCCCTAAACATCGCCCCAGTGAAATCGGATCGTTCCGGGACCCCAAAAAATGGATTCTACGTCCAAAAATACTTCGAAAACGACACCTAACTCGATCCCATAGCTAAAAGCCTTCAATAAACCCCTCCCGTAGCCCCATTATAGCCCCATAGCGCCCCACGGGTTTGGGCGATCGGACTGAAAACCTTGCGGGCACAACTTGATGGTAAACCAAGTATTTTGCCGAAATTTCAGATTTTTAAAAAAATTCCTACTGCCCAAAACGGCCTGGACGGCGGACGGCGTACGGCGGACGGACATTTCGGATTTAGAATGTAGACCTCTTGAAACGGATAATGTCAAATTTTGAGCCCGATCGGAGTCGTCGACCCCCGTCGCGAAAACATAGGTGTATTATTCCAAGAATAATAAACCAAAATGCCGACATTCACTGTAGGTACCTTTGCGGATTTTGGTTTATTATTCTTGGAATAATACACCTATGTTTTCGCGACGGAGGTCGACGACTCGGATCGGCCTCAAAACTTGACATTATCCGTTTCAAGAATAGAAGTCTACATTCAAAATCCGAAATGTCCGTCCGCCGTCCGCCGTACGCCGTCCGGGCCGTTTTGGGCAGTAGGAATTTTTTTTTAAATCTGAAATTTTGGCAAAATACTTGGTTTACCATCTAGTTGTGCCCGCAAGGTTTTCAGTCCGATAGCCCGAACCCGTGCGGCGCTATGGGGCTAAAATGGGGCTACAGGAGGGGTGTTTTGAAGGCTTTTTGCTATGGGATCGAGTTAGGTGTCGTTTTCGAAGTATTTTTGGACGTAGAATCCATTTTTTTGGGTCCCGCAGCGATCCGATTTCACTGTTTCGATCTATAGGGCTTTCATGGGGCTAAAAATGGGATTTTTGAAGGATCCCAGGAGGTTAATTATTTTTCGAGTAAAGAATAAAGATTTTTTGAAAAAAAAAAAATCCAAAAATAAATTTTTTGAAAAAAAAAAATCCAAAAATTTTTTTTTCCCCAACATTTTTTCTTTTGACACAGAAATAATTTTTGCGAAACTAACCTATATCAAAGAATAATTAACCCTTGTGCAGCGTTTTTCTTTTTTATATGAATAGGTAGGTTAAAAAAAAAAAAAAAAAAACGAGCTCTATCGACTCAAAGAAACAGTTTTAACTTGAGAGGGACTCTAGTGAACGGTAGAGAGCAGTTAAATCGGTTTCGAAGATCAACCCCCTCCCTAACCCCATTCCACTAAAGGGATGCATTTTGAGTTGTTACCCGGACGTCGACCTCTAGCACCGTTTTGGTTTATTATTCTTGGAATAATACACCTATGTTTTCGCGACGCGGGTCGACGACTCCGATCGGCCTCAAAATTTGACATTATCCGTTTCAAGAGGTCTACATTCAAAATCCGAAATGTCCGTCCGCCGTCCGCCGTCCGGGCCGTTTTGGGCAGTAGGAATTTTTTAAAAAATCTGAAATTTTGGCAAAATACTTGGTTTGCCATCTAGTTGTGCCCGCAAGGTTTTCAGTCCGATCGCCCAAACCCGTGGGGCGCTATGGGGCTAAAATGGGGCTACAGGAGGGGTGTTTTGAAGGCTTTTAGCTATGGGATCGAGTTAGGTGTCGTTTTCGAAGTATTTTTGGACGTAGAATCCATTTTTGGGGGTCCCGGAACGATCCGATTTCACTGTGGCGTTCTATAGGGCTTTCATGGGGCTAAAAATGGGATTTTTGAAGGATCCCAAGAAGTTCAATATTTTTCGAGTAAAAATTAAAGAATTTTTGAAAAAGAAAATCCCCCCAAAAATTTTTTTGAAATATAAAAATCCAAAAAAAAATTTTTTTAAATTTTTTTTATTGACAGAATTAAATGTCTATACAAGTAACCTATATCACAGAATAATAAACCCTTGTGTAAAATTTGCAGCTTTTTTTTTTCGCGGTCAACGTCATAACTCAAAATGTGACAGTTTTGTTGATTGATCGGATCTCGGACGTCCATGTTTTTTTTTTTTTTTTTTAGTTGTGACTGTTTCTCTGATCGACGGCCGTAAAATTGTCCTGCATAAGTCAAAATAGAGCAGTTTTCACGAACGAATTTAAAATCGATGCAAACAGACGAGGCACCGGTGCAAGAATATTAAAATTACTCATCCCTAAGCGACTTTCCTCTGAAATTCCGCTACTTTCCCTGTCGGAATCATTTACCAAGGATTCAATAGATGTCCCAAATCAATATTTCACTCGGATCCCCGACGGAAAGTAGTCCAAATCAAACGTACGAGAATCTGTTTTCCGCTTCAACTCTGTACGAGTACCTACCTCAGCCGTGAACTCTCCACAGACCATGCGGAAATTTCAATTTACGAGCTTCGTGAGCACCTGAGTTTATTTGTTTCAAAGGAATTCAAGATTTGGCATTATCCGTTTCATAACACGTAGATTCCGAAAACGAAATGGCGCGCCGTCCAGGCCGTCTTGGACAGTTGGATCTGAAATTTCGACAAAATACTCGGTTAACCATCTAGTTGTCCCCGCAAGGTTTTCAGCCCGATCGCCCAAACCCGTGGGGCTAGGAGGGGGTTTTGAAGGTTTTCGGCTATGGGGGTTGAGTTTTTTAAGTGGCGTTTTTTTAAGTATTTTTGGATTTATAATCATTTTTGGGGGTCCCAGAACGATCCGATTTCACCGTGGGGATCTATGGTGCTTTCACGGCTACCAATGGAATTTCTGAAGGATCCCAGGAAGTCGAATGAGATGTCTTTTTCCGAACAATTTTGGACGCATATCCCATTTTTCGAGGTCCCACGTCTGTCCAAACATTGTAACATTGTAACTACAGAAAAAAACAGAATCATTCATTTTTTCAAAAATATTTTCTTATTGACAGAATTAATTGTTGCACATTAACGTAAGTATATCGAAGAATAATAAACCCTAGTGTAAAATATGCAGCGTTTCAGATAGGGATTTTAATTTAAAATTCATAAGGCCGCCAAATTAGTAGTTCGATGGCAATAATTTTTACGTGATTAAAAGTCTATTGTTCTAGATTTCTTTGAATATTTTTTCCCTTTGCTTCAGGATAAATTAAGCATGATAGGGTAGGAGGGGTAGCATGATAGGGTAGGAGGGGGAAGGAGGGGTAATGCCGTGCACTTAACTTTGGAACACTACAGTTAAGGGACAGAACGTCATAGAAATATTTTTTTTACATGAATGGATTCAAAATTTATTCTATTTTAAGTGGGCAAGAGTTTTTCCACCTAAAATGTTTCTTAAAAGAACAATAGTCAAAAAGGTGGAAAATGGTCTTTGGGCGGCATTACCCGCACTCTAGGGTAATGCCGCCCACCCCTTGGGTAATGCCGTGCGCTGAATTTTCAGGGTTAATGTAGGTATTTATAACAGCAATAAACATAAAAACTATCAATAAACTTTATTTAAAACGAACAATGGCTAGAAAAATGTTTACAGAAACGAAATGGTAAATAATTGACTCCTTGAAAAAGTAGGAGGGTGAGGTGGGGCAAGATCGACTTTTGCCTCTATTTATCGCCTTGACTCCTCTAGAAAATTATTATTGACCACATGTAAATTTGCCAGATGTCTTCTGTCAGCTGGAAAAATTGTTTCGTCCAAACATATGGTAGGATCGAGTGCGTTGAGCGCCAAAAAATACAATGTATTTAAATGTAAAATACCATCGTGAACATGTCATGTTCACGATGGTATTTTACCCATTAAATGTCTTATTTCTGTGGAAATTGCTATTCCAGTCGTTTGGAAATGGAGTTCGAAAATTTTTCTACTTTCTAGAAATCGTATGGTTTTAAATTTTACCAAGAAACCAGCATTTCTGTCGTTGTATACAACGTTTCTATTGAAACTTCCTGCGATATTTCATCATGACCGGGGCAAGTTCGCCTTGCATTTTCAGCCAACTAATGAGAAAATTCTTCCCTATCCCACAGCTATTTTAAATTTTAATTAATGTTTAGGCTTATTGAGCACGCTTATCTTTGCTTTAGAATGCTTTGCGTGGTCTGCAAAAAAGATAATCAATTAAGAAAATCGTGAACGATCCAAAAGACTTCCATAGGCGAACTTGTCCCGGCCTCTGGGGCAAGATCGTTCACGATTTTCTTTATAAGATAATTTCTTGCCCCACTTCACCCGAACACGTCTGAAACATCGTTATTTTTAAAACACTCAACCAAAAAATGACTTCGACCACTGTTGCCTTCCCCGACCAAGTCACAGTAAATTCTGCTCCGTCCAGGACCCCACACTACTCGTTCTTGGTCTGCTTCTGGGCATCTAAAAAAAATCAGGTAAAGAAACATTTCCGAGAAAAAAGGAGAAGAAAAGCTCAAACATGTTACACCGGGGTAATCCCGTGCATTTCAAAAGTGCACGGCATTTCCCCAATAAAATGAGCGGCATTACCCCAATGTTTATATTTTTGGTAATTCGTTCACACCGAATTTATTTACGCTCTTAACTTAAATTTGATTAGAGCATCAGAAAGCTGATTAAATTCTGCGTCCAAACGTGTAAAAAAATCAAGTAAAGCATTAAAAATGGGACTTACATTGCTTATTTCCTGTAGACCGAAAATTAGATCGAAACCGGCGAAAAACGATTCACTGCTGTTACACCAGGAAGGTAGCTTCAAAGATTATGAAAATAAACAACTTAGTTTGCGCGCTTTTCCTCTGCATTTTCCGATCATTCCCGTCTTTCTTCGAAGGATTCAAATATCAGAAACTGCCGTGGGCGGCATTACCCGATGCGCGGCATTACCCCTCCCTCCCCTACCTATCAAGTAGAAATACGCGTATTACTGGTCAGCTGCGACTTGCTCCCAATGCAATCATTCCCTACAAATTTTCAGCGAAACATTTCGAGTTAATTAGGTAGTCGTTCCACACTCGAGTGATTCATGAAAAGTGTGATAACTCGGAAAACATCACTTTTTTGACGATTTATAAAATACGAGTCGATGTTTCCTCTCGAAATGCTGAGAAAACTCATTTTTGGTGAATATGGTGAGGAGCTCCTTGACTAGTCAAGCACGATACAACCATAATTGGGTGCCGTAGACGTTTTTCGCGTTTCCTGAAAAGTTGACCACTTTCGAGTTGTGACACTTTCGAAGCAAGGGTGTACATATTATGTACAGTGTAAGGTAAGTGCTTGATATGGTTTGTTGATTTCAACTTCAACAAAACCTCAACCATCAGCGGTTGACGTTACTTCAATTTTGGTTAATTATTCTTGGAATAATAGAGAGAGAGAGAGATCGTTTTTTACTGTCAGCTTACAATCGTATTGGACAATCGTCACAATTCAACAATCTAAAGATGTAGCTATAACGTCAAGTACCTAAAGTATTGTGGCATGCTTTATTAAGGCTTTATGAGTCAGGAGTCCAACCATCCGCTGCCACGAAAAAGTCCTCCAGAGAGTAAAGTGCCAATGCTCTGAGAAACCGACCAGCATGAGCTTTGAAGGAGCGTTTATTCATCATGCGAACACTAAGAGGTACACCTTGAGGTTGAACAGTTTTATCACCCACCAGTTCGCAGTCTCACGCGCAGCATCCAGCCGAACGAAGTCAGGCACATACTTGGAGGCATTCCGTGTATTGTAATTGTGGGATGCGAAGACGAATGCCCCAGAATTTTCATACGCGTACAAGAAGCATTCAAGAATATACGAGGCTGGGTTAGTAAGGATCCCTGAAAGCCTGACGACAGTCCTCACGGATCGATAGGCCTCCGACTACGCGAGTAGCTCTCCTCTGAGCCCCAAACACCAGTGATGCTGGAGGGGCATGCCCCCAGCATAATAACCACGCACCCGTCGTGGAATAAGGGAAAAACTCAAAAAACGCCATTTTTGAGTTAGCACTGGATTTGTATCACGGGAGGGGTATATTTTGTCCGTCGAAGGTGGAAATGAGGCTGGTTAATTCCTGCTCCACGAGAGAGCAGGAGTGTATTTTTTCCACGGATGGGAGGGAGCGGGTGGCGTCCACTGTGGACGGTCCACAGTAAACAGTCACTTCTCAATAGTCTCGGTAAAATTTTGAGTTGTACCTTTTCTCAATGGATGGTTTTGATCAAATTCTTAATTGTTTCTTTCTTCTCTGGATGACTTCAATAAGTTTTAGGATTGGCATTACAACTTGTTGCTTTCTTTTACCAACTTGACTCATTTTATGGAAGTGATTCATTAAGTTATTCACGATTGACAGTGTTTAAAATGTGATCAAACACCGTTGTGATCCTTTAATAAAATTATAATAAATTATACTGGTATTCAGCAGTCAAAGGAGAGCTGTCAGAGCAATCAAGGGCCTAAGCTATCGGGAGGACTGAAGAGATGCTTTTCAGGAGCAGCTGTTAGTATTCCCAGGTCCTGAAAGAAAAGCATCTCTGCAGTCCTCCCGATAGCTTAGGCCCTTGATTGCTCTGATAGCTCTCCTTTGACTGCTGAATTCAAGGGCGCTGTGTGGCGAGTGGCTCCAGCAAAGGATGCAATAGGTATCCAGCCCTACTTTGAAAAACTGAATAGTAGGCAGCAAGTACGGCAGTCTTGTCGGAAAGTCTTCGCAAAAGGAAGGAAACGCTATGGGATGATGTTCACAGTGGGGTCTCCAACTCAGTTTTGGATCCAGTACGACACCACACATCTTGGTAACGGACTGAGGCTTACCATCAATCACTGCCAGCGATAAGTCCCTTAATCCAAAATACATCACCTCCGTTTTTGAATCATTTACAGCGAGACGGTTTTTATGGAACCAATGTCGAATAGCGCCAACAGTGGTACTATCTGCATTTTCTACCAGAGCAGGCAACGACGAATCTGATGAAAGAACCGTTGAGTCATCCGCAAACATAGCAGTCCTTTTATTTGAATGTTGAGGAAGGTCATTTGAAAATATCAGGAAGAGAGCGGGCCCTAGAACGCTACCTTGAACTACTAAGGATAAGTCTCCGATTTGTGATAATTCGGAAACAGTAGGTACAGTAGGTAGTAAACAGTAGTACCTACCATTTAGGCGAACAGCTTGGACTTTATTATGTAAGTGAGACTTAATCAAGGTTGTGGCTTCAGCGGAGAATTTGAACGATCGTAATTTTGCCAGCAACAGTTTATGAGGCACACAATCAAAACACTTTGAAACATCAACCATTGTTGCTGAAGCATAGTGACCTCTTTCAAAATGTTTATAAATTAGACTGGAAACAAAACTGCTTGCTCAGTCGTCCTTCCCGTTCTGAATCCGTACTGATCCGAGACAAATAGATTGTTATCCTCGAAGTGATCTTTTATCTGCCTATTAATACCTTTTTCAAATGCCTTCGAGAACAAAGGGAGTTTAGAAATAGGCCAGTACCTACTAGGTACTCCCTAGTTGAACATTTTGGTGCATACCAACTCGAGCATTGCAATAATTATTATACATTGACTAGATCTCAATTTTAGGTTTAGCAACTACGAGGTGATAAACTTCTAGCACAACCTTTCCCTCAAAAACGCTGCAAATTTTACACAAGGGTTTATTATTCTTTGATATACGTTACTTGTGCAGAATTTAATTCTGTCAATGAAAAAATGAAAAAAAATTTTTTTTTTTTTGGATTTTTATCTCAAAAAATTTTTTTTGGATTTCTTTGTTTAAAAAGTGTTTTTTCAAAAATTCTGTATTTTTTACTCGAAAAATAAATATTTAACTTCCTGGGATCCTTCAAAAATCCCATTTTTAGCACCATGAAAGCCCTATAGATCGCAACAGTGAAATCGGATCGTTCCTGGACCCCAAAAAATGGATTCTACGTCCAAAAATACTTCGAAAACGACACCTAACTCGATCCCATAGCTAAAAGCCTTCAAAAACCCCTCCTGTAGCCCCATTATAGCCCCAGAGCGCCCCACGGGTTTGGGCGATCGGACTGAAAACCTTGCGGGCAAAACTAGATGGTAAACCAAGTATTTTGTCAAAATTTCAGATTTTAACAAAAATTCCTACTGCCCAAAACGGCCTGGACGGCGGACGGACATTTCGGATTTAGAATGTAGACCACTTGAAACGGATAATGTCAAATTTTGAGCCCGATCGGAGTCGTCGACCCCCGTCGCGAAAACATAGACCTGTGTATTATTCCAAGAATAATAAACCAAAATGGAAAGGTGCGCTCATCTCTTCGACATGTTTTAATTAAATTACGGAGGAATAAAGTACAAACAAATTGGTATTAAATCAAAAAGCACTTAGATGCACGATTTTATTTTTGGTACTACTCTAGAAGGCCCTCTGAATACATGGCAATATGGGTCGTTGGGGGTCCACGTGGCTCCATGTACTATTTTTTACTCTTTTTCCAAAGTTATAACAGTTCACCCCCTTTTGGTTTATTATTCTTGGAATAATACACCTATGTTTTCGCGACGGGGGTCGACGACTCCGATCGGCCTCAAAATTTGACATTATCCGTTTCAAGAGGTCTACATTCAAAATCCGAAATGTCCGTCCGCCGTCCGCCGTCCAAGCCGTTTTGGGCAGTAGGAATTTTTTTTAAAATCTGAAATTTTGGCAAAATACTTGGTTTACCATCTAGTTGTGCCCGCAAGGTTTTCAGTCCGATCGCCCAAACCCGTGGGGCGCTATGGGGCTATAATGGGGCTACGGATGGGGTTTTTTGAAGGCTTTGGGGTATGGGATCGAGTTAGGTGTCGTTTTCGAAGTATTTTTGGACGTAGAATCCATTTTTTGGGGTCCCGAGACGATCCGATTTCACTGTCGCGATCTATAGGGCTTTCATGGGGCTAAAAATGGGATTTTTGAAGAATCCCAGGAGGTTAAATGTTTTTCGAGTAAAAAATACATAATTTTTGAAAAAAACGTTTGAAAAAAAAAATCCCCCCCAAAAAAAAATTTTTTTTTGAAATATAAAAATCCAAAAAAAAATTTTTAAATTTTTTTCATTGACAGAATTAAATTTCTGTACAAGTAACCTATATCAAAGAATAATAAACCCTTGTGTAAAATTTGCAGCGTTTTTTCCTGCATTTAAGGCTGGGGGGAGGGGGAATAGGCAAATATCGATATTTAATATTTTTCTCGTACTCGTAGCACTTACCTGATGCACGTTCAGTCATGATTTACGTCTCAAATATTGAATAGAGCTCGCCAGAACGAATAAACTACACTAACATCACGTCGAATCTGGCAAGAAACACACGAAGAGCTGACTTGCCTCCCCTCTCCATTCCTGCACACTGCTCAAACCGTCAAAACAATGATGGTCCAATGTGCACAAACATGTTAGCTAACAAATCCAGAAAAAACTAGTTAATCAGAGGCATTTTAATTTTTGAGGTTTCCGCCACCTTTTGGGGCTATCGGCCCCACTGTGCGACGTCTTCCTCCAGGTCTGATCTATAAGGCTCGTATTTTTTCGTAATTTTTTCGACCCCCTAAACGGCCTTTGGCGTGAGAGGAGGTCCTTCCCGGATGGAGTTTGCAAAAAATGTGAATCTGCACCATGATTGGCTGCAATATAGTGAAGAAATGGTTGTAAACCATTTAATCATCTCCATTAAAAATTTCAACATTTGCGGTGTTGAAAGGAGGCCTCAAGTATTGGGGGGTAGGGGGTCAAGTAAAGGCCATAAAACACAAATCCTCTTGGCTGCGGGTAACGGGTGCCTACCTATCAGGTGTTGACTCACTGCTTTTAACATAAGCCTTATAGTATCTCTACGGGTTTTTCGTTAGGTGTGTAGCCTGTACAGCTCTCCCTCGATCCTGGAATGATTATACAAGTGTGTATAGGAAATACTAGAGGGTTAGCCTTATTGCCCAGACCTCCCTCCCAAATCAGGCTTTAAGTTTGGGTTTTAAAGGGAAGAAAAAAGTTATGTAAGTCGATCTAATACCACGGTGGTTATATAACTTTTGATGAAGACAAGGTAAAAGCGTGAGGGGAAGGGTGTGACGTGCACCATCTCGGCCCTAAGTGGGCTTGTGATGCAACGTAGCGTCGTACGTGTGAGTACATGTAATAGCGTAGAGGGGAGGTTAGCTGTATTACTCATATAATAGTAGCCTTCATTCAGTCGTGGTCCTTTTTGCCCTCACCTTTCTCCTTTGGGTCCTTCAGACTTGATGACGCTCAACATGCGGATGGTGGGAGGAACCCTTGGAAAATCAAATAGTTGAACGTTCAACAAGTACACCCTTCCTACGTTTGTTCGCCTGACGCCGTCATGACGGAGGGTTTTGAGACTCGGAGAAATTTTCATGAACAGAAATATCACGTTCTAATGAAATGACAATAATTGTCATTTCATTAGCCAATTATTGTTGTTGTTGGCAACAGTTCTAGCTGAATTCTAGTAGAATACTGTGCTACTCTGGATGGGCTACCGCATCTCGACTAATATTTTTAAAGTGAAACTTTTATTACATCGTCTCAAACTTTTTCGTCTGTGTGTCGCATGTCGTATTACAGTCGTCACGCAGCCGAGGCGTCACGCAGTCGGCCTCAGTGGTAGACTCCACGGTACCCCGCCTCAACGGTAGAGTATTATACTCTATAATAGAGAGACGGCGTTTTGGTTTATTATTCTTGGAATAATACACCTATGTTTTCGCGACGCGGGTCGACGACTCCGATCGGGCTCAAAATTTGACATTATCCGTTTCAAGAGGTCTACATTCTAAATCCGAAATGTCCGTCCGCCGTCCGCCGTCCAGGCCGTTTTGGGCAGTAGGAATTTTTTTTTTAAATCTGAAATTTTGACAAAATACTTGGCTTACCATCTAGTTGTGCCCGCAAGGTTTTCAGTCCGATCGCCCAAACCCGTGGGGCGCTATGGGGATATAATGGGGCTACGGGAATGGTGTTTTGAAGGCTTTGAGCAATGGGATCGAGCTAGGTGTCATTTTCGAAGTATTTTTGGACGTAGAATCCATTTTTTGGGGTCCCGGAACGATCCGATTTCACTGGGACGATCTTTAGGGCTTTCATGGTGCTAAAAATGGGATTTTTGAAGGATCCCAGGATGTTAAATATTTTTCGAGTAAAAAATAAAGAATTTTTGAAAAAGAAACATTTTTGAAAAAAAAAAATAAATAAAAAAATTTTTTTTTTAGATTAAAATACAAAAATTTTTCATTGACAGAATTAAATTTCTGCACAAGTAACGTATATCAAAGAATAATAAACCCTTGTGTAAAATTTGCAGCGTTTTTGGTTTATTATTCTTGGAATAATACACCTATGTTTTCGCGACGGGGGTCGACGACTCCGATCGGGCTCAAAATTTGACATTATCCGTTTCAAGAGGTCTACATTCTAAATCCGAAATGTCCGTCCGCCGTCCAGGCCGTTTTGGGTAGTAGGACATTTTTAAAAAATCTGAAATTTCGACAAAATACTTGGTTTACCATCTAGTTGTGCCTGCAAGGTTTTCAGTCCGATCGCCCAAACCCGTGGGGCGCTATGGGGCTATAATGGGGCTACGGGAGGGGTTTTTTGAAGGCTTTTAGCTATGGGATCGAGTTAGGTGTCGTTTTCGAAGTATTTTTGGACGTAGAATCCATTGTTTGGGGTCCCGGAACGATCCGATTTCACTGGGGCGATCTTTAGGGCATTCGTGGGGCTAAAAATTGGATTTTTGAAAGATACCAGGATGTTAAATATTTTTCGAGTAAAAAATACAGAATTTTAGAAAAAACACATTTTTGGACAAAAAAATTCAAAAAAATTTTTTAATTTTTTCATTGACAGAATTAAGGTAAACGCACCAGTAGTGGAAAGTGCGCCAGTAGTGGAAAGTTGTGGAAAGAAATGAATATAATAAGGTTTTGACGTCAGATTCGAGGTATCTTGAGGTTTATTATTGATCAGGGGGATGTCCCTGACAAACTGGAAAAAGAAGAAGAAGAAGATGTCACACGTGGGATTGTGAGTGTTAAAAAGTGATCACGTGTTTAGTGGTTGTTACTGGGGCTCAAGGTTTTTGCTGAAATCACTAAGGTAAGCAAGTTTCTGAATAAGGTTTGTGATACTTATTATTGACATATTTTGAGAATTTTTCGTTTTAACCTCATTGTTAGGACATGTTCTAGATGTTTATGTGCCGAAAACGGGTTTTTCATTAAATTAAGTTTGTATTTTTAACCTTTCCACTATAGGATCACAAATTTTGACATATGCGCCAGTAGTGGAACGGCCTTTCCACTATTGGAGCAACGCCTTCTTTTAGATTTGGGCGTTTTTTTGTATTCTAATTTCAATTGAATGGTGAAGCTGTGGTTCTACTACAGTGTAAAACGACTTCTCTTCGCGATGGCCAATAGTGGAAAGGGGGTTGAGGAGGTTTCCACTTTTGGAACATTTGCTTTCCACTATTGGTACAGTGCTAAGTTTTGCTTCACTCTAACTTTTCTATTGTCTTTCAATAATTTCCAATCGTCTTGAAATGTTTATCAGACTTTAGGGAGGGTCTCGTGATGGCCTGGTAAATATCTTAAGAAGATTAGATGGAATGAATGGACCACAGAAAATATCCTGTGTTCCGTTAGTTTTTAGTGTCTCCTCTTTATTTTGTTGTATCTTGTAATCAGGAGTTTATCTTATTGTTTCCCAACTTTGATTGATTTTAAATTTTATACTGCTTATACTTAACCTATTTCTGGTTTTGTTTCAGAAAGATGTCGCCTCCAGGTTTTCGATACCTATTTAAGAATTTTTGTTGTAAAACCAAGTGTAGGGTGAAGTGGGGCAAGATCGCCCCGAAAACCCAGTAGTTTGTCTTAGGCATTCCGTAAATAATTTCTAAAATGGGTTTTGCCATTAACTTTTCTTTCCTAGTCATCTTTAACTATCTATAGACATTTTCGTATAAAGTTTATCCAGTTAAGTACTCTCTTAGGTTCAGAAAAACACGAATTTCACAAAGACTTCCAAAGGCGAACTTGCCCCGGCCTCTGGGGCAAGACCGTCCTCGATTTGACAAGATCGTTCACGATTTTTTGGGATTCCACTCACCCTTGATCGCATTTGGCCTGTTTTAAACCTGTTTCACACTTTTACTTTCTATTAAAGATATATCTGCCAATATGATATCTTATAAATAATATTATTATAAAGAAAATCTTGAACGATCTTGCCCCAAATCGACGACGATCTTGCCCAGGGGCCGGGGCAAGTTCGCCTCTGGAAGTCTTTTGGATCGTTCACGATTATCTTTATTGCAGAGCACGCAAAGCTTTCTAAAGCAAAGATATGCGTGCTCAATAAGCCTAAACATTAATTAAAATTTAAAATAGCTCTGGGATACGGAAGAATTTTCTCATTAATTGGCTGAAAATGCAAGGCGAACTTGCCCCGGTCATGATCGCAGGAAGTTTCTACAACGACAGAAATGCTGGTTTCTTGGTAGAATTTAAAACCTAACGATTTCTAAAAAGAAGAAAATGCAACGACATGCACACCTTGAAACTCGATTTGAAGTTCAGTCACACTACATTTTTTGGCGCTCAACGCACTCGATCGTACCATATATTTGGACAAACCAATTTTTCCAGCTGACAGAAGACTTCTGGCAAATTTACATGTGATCAATAATAATGTTCAAGAGGAGTCAAGGCGATAAATAGAGGCAAAAGTCGATCCTGCCCCACTTCACCCGATCTTGCCAAATTACCAACTCGAATTGTGTAATACATTTTTTCCATAAGTGTTTTGTTTCCATAATATGGATATATTATTATTTTGTGATTGTTATTAAAATTTTATAGTGATTTTGAAGTTTATTTGTATGAATTTACTATATCCTTCAGCTAAATATGACTTGAAATTCCAGCCTTTCCACTTCAGGTACAAAATTTTCCAACTTAGGAACACACCACATTTTTGGCTTTCCACTATAGGTACATGACCAAGTTGTGGGGAAATCAAAATTTTAGCCAGAAAAGGTCCTTCTCAAGCAAATTTTTTATATGAAACTTGAAAAAGAAGGTTTGCTGAACGTCATGAGATCAAAGTAAGCCTCCTAACTCCAAGAGCAAAATTTTACAGCCGAAAATTGTGATAACTGTTCCTTAAGCTTTCCACTACTGGTGCGTTTACCTTAAATTTCTGCACAAGTAACGTATATCAAAGAATAATAAACCCTTGTGTAAAATTTGCAGCGTTTTTGGTTTATTATTCTTGGAATAATACACCTATGTTTTCGCGACGGGGGTCGACGACTCCGATCGGGCTCAAAATTTGACATTATCCGTTTCAAGAGGTCTACATTCTAAATCCGAAATGTCCGTCCGCCGTCCGGGCCGTTTTGGGCAGTAGGAATTTTTTTAAAAATCTGAAATTTTGGCAAAATACTTGGTTTACCATCTAGTTGTGCCCGCAAGGTTTTCAGTCCGATCGCCCAAACCCGTGGGGCGCTATGGGGCTAAAATGGGGCTACAGGATGGGTGTTTTGAAGGCTTTTAGCTATGGGATCGAGTTCGGTGTCGTTTTCTAAGTATTTTTGGACGTAGAATCCATTTTTTGGGGTCCCGGAACGATCCGATTTCACTGTGGCGATCTATAGGGCTGTCATGGGGGTAAAAATGGGATTTTTGAAGGATCCGGAGAAGTTTAATATTTTTCGAGTAAAAATTAAAGAATTTTTGAAAAACCACATTTTTGAAGAAAAATCCCCCCCCCCCCCCCCCAAAAAAATTTTTTTTAATTATAAAAATAAAAAAAAACTTTTTTTTAAAATTTGTTATTGACAGAATTAAATGTCTGTACAAGTAACCTATATCACAGAATAATAAACCCTTGTGTAAAATTTGCAGCGTTTTTCACTTTCCACTCGTATCGCGCCAAAGGCCGTTTAGGGGGTCGAAAAAATTACGAAAAAATACGAGCCGTATAGATCAGATCTGGAGGAAGACGTCGGTCAATACGTAAATTGGAATTTCGCCCGGGAAATTCGTCAAAATCCCCGTCGAAATAATCGTCGTTAAATAATAATAATATAATATATAAATGTGGGCATCATTTCCTGAAACTCTCTCGCTAGGCTCGCCTCAGTGGTAGTTACTACCTACTGTAGGTACCAACTTCGGGTAGTTAAATGTCTATAATCTGAAAAAAAGTTTCACTTTTACCGTGGTTTCATAATTTTCTGAAAGAACTTCATAATTTGGATCAGCAGCAGTGAGTTTTGGGCTCCTAAGGAGTAATTCACATTTCCAGGACACTTTCGAAATTTTCAATTTTTAATTGGAATCCCCATTCCAATTAAAAATTGAAAATTTCGAATGAGGGGAATGAGGGGAATGGGTACCTATCTCAGGACGGGCTCTTTAAAGAATTCATTGGCCATTACTGAACAGGGAAAGACCCATATTCATGCCCACCAAAATAACAAAATAAAACGCTGACAATTTTACCCAAGGGTTTATTATTCTTTCACACAGAAAAATTGTGCCAAAATTAATTCTGACACAAAGAAAAAAGGTATACCTATAGGTATTTTAGAAAAAATTGAAAAGAACTTTTTTTTTCTGTACAATGTTTGGACAGATGTGGGCACCTCGCAATAAAATGGATTTTGCGTCCAACATTACTACGTAAAAGACTTGACCTAATGGGATCCTTAAAAAAACCCGACCTCGAAAAACTGATTTTGCGTCCAAAATTACTCGTAAAACGACACCTTAATTGACCTCCTGGCATCCTTCAAAAATCGCATTTGTAGCACCATGAAAGCCCCCATAGATCCCCACAGTGAAATCGGATCGGTCTGGGACCCCCACAAATGTAATGTAGGTACCTACGTCCAAAATTATCTACTTCGAAAACGCCACCTAGCCTTGACCACGTAGCCAGAAACCCTTCCCGTAGCCCCATTTTAGCCCCCTAGCGCCCCACGGGTTTGGGCGATCGGGCACAACTAGAGATAGTAAACCGAGTATTTTGTCAAATTTTCAGATTTTGGTTTATTATTCTTGGAAAAATAAACCTATATAATCGCGACGGGGGTCGAAAATAATGATCGGCCTCTAAATTTGACATTATTCGTTTCTAGTGATCTAGACTTGAATGACGAAACGTACGCCCGCCGTCCGAGCCGTTTTAGGCACTAGGGATTTTTCAAACTTAAACCGACAAAATAATCGGTTTACCATCTAGTTTTGCCGCCTAGGTTTTCAGCCCGATCGCCCTTTCCGCGAGCGCTTCGGACCCAGTTATGTTTATTAAGAATCGTTTAAATTAAACGCGCCGTCTAAATTAGCCTATCGACGGAATTCGTTCTTTCGGGATTTAGTATTAAAATGTGGATTTCAAAGTAGGATACACAGGAAACGCCGACTTACCTTAAAGGTAAGCGCACACTACTGACGAGGCGCAGCGCATCGCATCGCATCGCATCGGGTCGGAAAACGTTCACGGTTTAGTTCAGTGGCATTTAAATAGGGGAACGCACACTACTGCCGGGGCGGAGCGCGTCGGGGCGGAGTGCATCAAAACATCGCTCTCGAGGCGTATTTTTCCGCCGGTCCGCTGCGACCCGGCCCGCCGCGACAGTAGTGTGCGCATCAACAACGACAAACAGACGGATTCCTCTTCTCCTTTGAGGTAAGCGCACACTACTGACGTCAGTAGTGTGCGAAACCGTACGGGGCGAAACCGGCTTGGTTCGTTCTTAAACTATTTTAAAAAGTTTTAAAATTGAGCATTGTTCAGAAAGTTTTCAAAAATCAGTTCGCTTGAATTTATGTTTTCTTCTAGAATGCGAACCTAGTAAGTTCCAACAAGTTTACTACTGGGTAGTTTGTGAGGGATAAGCCGCAGGTAGATAGTTTTCAAGGCATTTATTTTGCACAAACTGTACATACAACTTACCTAGTATGGTACATTGGATTCAGTATGATCACCAATGGTGATTCACCATACTGACTACAAAATTATTAACCTGTCACAAGAGTGCCGTAGTAAGTAGTAGGTACTTTATTCAGTACGTCACAAATACCAGGAATTCCACGGGGACAGGCCTGTCTCTTATATTCTGTGGTCAGGCCACACCGGTGAAGAGGAATCCCGGCACTGAATCCCATTGCGATGCTGCCCGATGCGCCGCTAATGTGCTTAGCAACATATTTGCGATGCAGTGCGCTGCGGCCCGTCTGTAGTGTGCCCTTACCTTTAATCGGAGGTTGCGTGCATCGAGCGCACGTGCGATGAGCGCACCGTGCACCGAGCGCACATACACCCTAATTGGAGGGCATCGTTGATGTTTCCGTGCATCGAGCGCACCTGATAAACGGACTGTGTCTTGTGAAAGGTCAATAACATAACTATATTGTTCAATGTTATCTATCGAGGGGCAATGGGATTGGCCATTGAATACAAAAATGAGGAGTCAATCAGGAAGGTGTGTCGTTTGTGTGCCGCGATGTCCCTCATTCCAATCGACCGCATCGATGAAGCTTGGCTTATCGTATGGGAAGCTGCTCCCCGTAATTAGAAGCTGATTCAATTCCTCAAATATGTTGACCAGCAGTGGCTCAATAATGCTCACCTTCCTGTTACTTTGTGGAATGTTAATGGGGAAAGACACCGAACCAACAATCCAGTGGAAGGATGGAACAGCAAATTCAATAAAAGTGTTGGTATTACGCATCCCAATGTTCATTTTTTCATGGGAAAACTGAAGAAAGACGCCCAAGAAGCAGAGGGGAGAAGGATGGCTTTTGAACTTGGTGATGCTGGGCAGAAAAGGAAAAGGAAGGATGTTGACAAGGATCGCAAGATTGCGAACATTTTACAAATGTATTCCGCTGATCACGATTTTAAGAAATGCTTCAACGCTCTCAGTTACGTGACGAGGTTGGAATGAATATTTTTTAAAGATTGAAATGGTGTTGGGGAAATTTGAGCGCAAAAAAAAAAAAAACCCTCTAGAAAACCACCAGCAAGAACTTACTACTAATGTAAGGTAGTTATAGCCACTAGTTTCATTACAGTAATTTCTTGTTGCCAGTCCCAAGTCTGGATGCCAGATGTATCTGGAATAAGCGTCAGGGGAGGGTGCGCTCGGTGCACTGTGATTATTAAGGGTATATTCACTTGTGCGCTCGTCGCACGATTTTTGAGTGTGCGCTCATCGCACGTGCGCTCGATGCACGCCACCTAATCGGAGGGTGCACTACAAAGATACGGATAGTTGCGTGGATTGGCGCCCGTCGGAAATTTCACCCAATGTGCTTATCTGACGTAAAATTGGCTCTGGAATCCAAATTCGAGAAGAAAAAAAGAAAAAATAAATAAGGGTTCCCATTTGAAATAAGACAGTTGTCTTAAGACTTATCAAGGCAACACCTAACTCGATCCCATAGCCAAAAGCCTTCAAAAAACCCTCCCGTAGTCCTATGCATAGCGCCCCACGGGTTTGGGCGATCGGGCTGAAACCCTCACGGGCACAACTAAACCGAGTATTTTGTCAAATAAAATCAAATCAAATCAAGGTTTTTTATTTGCAGAGGCCAACATGACACAGCATACGTCAAAAATGAGTTGGTACAAACACAACATACATCAGGCAATTGCATGGTACCTACAAGGCAAAAGAAAACAATGGTAGGGTACATGATAGGTGTGGTCATATAAACAAACTAAAACAACTCAGGACGTAAGTAGAAACATGACAACAGATGAGAAAAGGAAAAATCTCCGTCAAAATTCCTACTGCCTGAAACGGCTCGGACGGCGGACAGCGTACATCTTACGGCGGACGTGCATTTGAGTTTTGTAATCTAGACCTGTTGAAACGGATAATGTCAAACTTTCAACCTCCGTCGCGATTACAAAGGTGTATTATTCCATGAATAATAAACCAAAAACGCTGCAAATTTTACTCACGGGTTTATTATTCTTAAACGGCAAAAAATGAGTTTTTTCAATTTTAGGTAGGTCGAGTCATGCTGAGCAGTTGTGACTCACTTTGACGAAACTCTATCCTAGGTACCCTATCACTTGACCTATTATTCAAACAGGCCAGGGGAACGAGCCCCCCCCCCCCCCCCACCGCTGTCCGAAAAATTGGTCGCCCGTTCAAAGCGAGGCCCCCCTGTCCGAGAAACCGGTCGGCCGAGCGAAGCGAGTCCCCCCTGTCAGAGTGCATGTTGATGTATTATTCCAGGAACAATAAACCAAAGCTAATTAAAATTACTAGAAACTTGAAAAAGAAGTGCACTTGAATACTGTTTGGACAGATAAGAGACCCCCGAATATGGATTTTATGGTTGCCCAAAATTACTCAGAAAACGACAGCTCCGCGACCCTTAATGGTTCCACGGTATCTACGTCCAAAAACATTTAATGTTATCTTCCGAAACACTTCAACAACCCCACCTGTTGGTGAACTGAAACTTAGTGGATAAAAACCCGGGTACATTCCTACACTGTCAAAATTGTTGCACTGAGAAAACACTTTGTATGTGAGCACCCAAGATTTGGATCCGTAGGAAAGGACTTTTCCTGATCTTTGTATGTGACATCCAAGTCATATAGTTCAGCTAGGTACTCTTAGAAGTGGCACACATTGGTTTTGGTGTGAGATCCAAAGAGGTTGGGTGATTCCTTTGGGTGCGAGATCCAAAGTTAATGGTGCCTCATCCGACAAACTTTAGATGCGAGATTCAATCAATGGTGCCTGATCTTTCAAACTTTGGATGCCCTATTGAAACTGCATATAGCTCGCAGATCCATACAATTTATAATTATAGGAATAGGGAAGAAGAAAGAGGCTTATCATATACTAAAGAGTGTATTTCACATTAGACTTGATGTTAACATTACAGGTGAAGAAAAATTTGAAATGTTGGTTGTGCCGAGGTATGTACGCTAGGGGCGAACTAACCTCAACCAAAACCATGTTACTTGAGATTCACTCGCCTCAGATAACTCTGAAATGGATTAAAACCAGGTGGTTAAAACTGTGGAACTTGTACAAAAACGTGTGGGTAACGAGGAGAAAGAAACACGTGCAGTTAACTACTCACTTACCTTTGAAAACTTCGACGTAGGCCTCGAGGCAGGCTTGGTTCAAAACGTTGCACGTTTCCTCGTCCATTACAAACAGTTTTTCATAAAAAATCTACACAAACGATGAGAGAGACGACGCAGTTAGTTTTAACAAACTATGAAATTAAAATCTTAGTGGAGAGTTGATGAAGGAAGAACCTAAGAACGTCCGAACCCGAAGAGCGCTGGAAGAAAGAAAATCTCTCGAAAACACATGGGCGCCATGTTGAGGTTTGCGCCGACGCCTTTAGAGCGCGCAACGATACGAGAGGGTGTATCAGCTTTACGATAGAGTGTAGCACCTATTATAGGTGCTATAATAGCTATAATAGCTTTGGATATCGTACCCAAAGCTAGCCCTGGATGTGCGTTCTAAATGTCCTTGGATCTCACACCCAAATTAAAAGTCTGTTATCAAAACTCGAGTGCTCCCACATCTAAGAGCCCCGCTCCAACCGGAATAAGGGTCCCACATCCAAACCTGTTCTCGTTATCGTCCCACCGCCAGAAACCGCCCAAATCGTCCCACCGCCTGATGCTGTGTGCGGAAGTACCACCCCCCCCTCCCCCACTCGATTTCGACTTACACACACCCCTCCCGATGGCTTTAACGCACCCAAAGCCAACCAAAATGGGGGGTTATTGGATCGGGCGGTTTCGGGTGGTGGGACGATAACGGAAAAGGTCCCTTATTAAACTAAGCATTGATTGAATGAATGTTTTAAAATTTTTAAAACATTTATTCAATCAATGCTTACTTTCGATCACAAACTTCACTGTTAAATCAATACTAAGTTCGTGTAATCCGACCTCGTTTTACTATTATGGTTATGAGAATAAGAAAGTGCTGATTTGATTAGATCCAGAATGAGATTATCACCAAATGATCGTCAAAACATCCAGTTGTTCTGGTACATACCTACCTTCAAATCACCGACGTCCATCTGCGGTCCTTTCAATACCTACGTGCCCAGCTCCGTGGGGAGCTGAAGGTGAGAAGGTTGCGAATTTCTCTCAGTCGATCTTCTTAGATAATGAAGCTGTCCCGATGAGGCCGTTCTTTGATCGTGGAGGGCAACGGCCGTCCCACTGAACCAATTCCGAACCTGCCCAACCTGTACACTAGGTACTCTTCAGGTAGATAGTATGATACTTACTAGCAGACCCGTAGAGAGGGGGGGGGGCACTGGACCCGTTGCCCCCGGGCCCGGCCTTCGTAGGGCGGCCCGGATTTTCTTGAGAATTTAATTTAATTTTTGTAAAAAAAGGGGGGAGGAGAGGCAAAATGGGGAAAGGGACAGATCAATATAAGAAAACGCTGCAAATTTTACACAAGGGTTCATTATTCTTTGATATAGGTTAGTTGCGCAAAAATTATTTCTGTTTCAAAAGAAAAAATGTTGGAAAAAAATTTTTGGATTTTTTTATTAAAAAAAAATTTTTTTTGGATTTTTTTTTTTAAATTGTTTTTTCAAAAATTCTTTATTCTTTACTCGAAAAATATTTAACCTCCTGGGATCCTTCAAAAATCCCATTTTTAGCCCCATGAAAGCCCTGTAGATCGCAACAGTGAAATCGGATCGCTGCGGGACCCCAAAAATTGGATTCTACGTCCAAAAATACTTCGAAAACGACACCTGACTCGATCCCATAGCCAAAAGCCTTCAAAAACCCCCTTCTGTAGCCCCATTTTAGCCCCATAGCACCCCACGGGTTTGGGCGATCGGGCTGAAAACCTTGCGGGCACAACTAGATGGTAAACCGAGTATTTTGTCAAAATTTCAGATTTTTAAAAAAATTCCTACTGCCCAAAACGGCCCGGACGGCGGACGGACATTTCGGTTTTAGAATCTAGACCACTTGAAACGGATAATGTCAAATTTTGAGGCCGATCGGAGTCGTCGACCCCCGTCGCGAAAACATAGATGTATTATTCCAAGAATAATAAACCAAAATTTGCATACCTTTTTGTTGAGAAATCAACCTAATACGTTTTTGTCCACATTTTTCAACCAAATTGTTTTCTAAGTCACGTAGTGTGACTTTGAAAGTCACGTAGGGTGACTTTGAAAACAATTTGGTTCTAATGAGTTTGGTTAGGGAGAGAGAACGACTTCTCTGCTGAATACTAAATTGTTTATTCAGGTAAACAATTATAGCGTGGGGACCGGTTTCGAGCAACTATAGTTGCGTTATAAGCTCATCTACAGCCCAGAGTGACTTGAGGTGGTTGAACGTACAATTAGTTCTGAATAAACAATTTAGTATTCAGCAGAGGAGTCGTTCTCTCTCCCTAACCAAACTCATTGGATTAGACCTCTGCACCATCGGCAAACAACCACTTTGTGAATTTGGTTCTACATTATTACGCTTAGCTGTCACATTAGTAGGCTGAAAAATTGTAGTTAGTAACTAACATTGCGTTTTATTGAGTCTACTGGTTAATTTCCATGTTGTGATGTGATTGAATAGTCATTGCAGAAGATAAAAGCGTTGTGATAAATAAGTAATCGAACTGTGGTATGTGGTGTAAGACAGATTTTTGTCTTGCCAGACATTTTCATCAAGATGCAAAGCAATTCGAGGGCGAAGGTACAACATGTGATATGAAAAAAAATGGGTTTTGAGGTTTTATATGATCTTGATCCACAATTTCAAGCGGAATCTCGTGGTGGCATCAGTTTTTCTGTTGGTAGCGCTGGAAATGAGTTATTTTCAGTTGAACAACAGGTGATATGAAATTCCATGTAGGCAACAAGTGTTATCAAGGTGTTTCTCCATTATAAATGGCTGCCTCGTGTGATGACTCCTGAAAATGTAAGTTTATCTTCATCAAAAAGCTCATTTACCCTTTCTTTTCATGTTCCATCTTGAAAGCCGAAGTATTTTTCATCGTTTGAAAGTTGAATTAAAAGTTTACCTTGCTTCCAATCTCGCCAATGCCTATGCAAAAACTCGACCCGGTGATATCACAGGTTGCCTCACTTTTACATTCATCATAACACAAGTTGCCCCATGTAGTTCCATTAGTTCAATTGATGAAAGTATCGTGCTTTTCATAAGTTAAGACTTCACATTAATCTTTTCCATCAAAATTATGGTAACTAATTGGAATATTGGAATTCTGGCCAACTGGATTAACCTTCTTTTCAATTGTCCTACAGAACTAAGAAGAATGACAGAACCCACCTCCAGACCTCTTCTCGATTCAGACAGCGAATTGGATTCAGAAGACTCATCACACCTATGTAAGTTAGATGAATTACTTCATTATGCAGAAGCTGACGAGCAAATCCATTTGCGAAATGGAAAGAAGAGGAACGATGAGATTGACCAAGAAAGGGAGAAGATTCAGGAAGAGCCAGGAAAAAACGAAGAGCAAATAAGCCTGGTAGAAGAAGTCGAAGGGATAGAGCACGATCAAGAAGGAAACATAATACCAGACAAAACTGAGGGAAGCGGCTGGAATCAAGATTTGGAAGGGAATGTTTACGAAATAGTTGGGATCGAAACGTTGACCCAGGTTGACAATAAAAATGAAGAGGTTGTGATAGTGGAAGGGACAAAGCACGATCAAGACGGGAACAAAATCGAAGATGGGATTGAAGAGACACCAGACAAAACTGAGGGAAGCGGGTGGATTCAAGATTTGGAAGAGAATGATGTTGTGTACGAAATGGAGGTAGAAGTGTTGGACCAGGTTCACCACATCGACTCTGAAGCAGTTGAACAGGTTCACGAAAGGAACATCGATGAATATGATGGCTGTGCGGCTGTAGCTGAAATGATTAGTACTCTGGGAGATGTGGATGACCTAAATGAACAGGAATCTGTGGTGTGTCAGGAAGATTGTTTGAGCAAGGTAAACAGGGAGATCGAAAATATTGCCGAGGAGCAGGGTAAACAAAAAGGGACAGGTAAAATAAAGAAAAAGAAAGTACAGGCTCGTGTTGCAAGAGAGAAGGGCGATAGTTATGTGGGATTCAGGCGAGCAGAGAAGAAGAAAACCAACATAGTCATTCAGGACGTGAACAGAAGTTCGAGAGAGATGGGACCGAGGTGTTCTTCAAATAAATGTATTGAGTGGTCAACAAGACAATGCGGATCAGTTCCTGAGGCAGACAGAAATGCCATCTTCCAAACATTTTGGAAGGAAATGACGTGGGACGCAAAGAAGATGTACATTTGTTCATTAGTCACCCAACAACCACTTGATAAAGAACAGTTCAGCGGCCGTCGTTCGTTATCCTATTTCTATCATCTCAAAGTGGGAGAAAAAAAGATTCCTGTGTGCAAAGAACTGTTCTTAAGCACGTTCGGATTGAACCGTGGATCAGTTGATCGTTGGTTGAAGAACTACTTCCACACACACAAACCTGGAAAAAAATCTCTGACGCCAGAGGTCCCACAATTTGATGAAGAAGAAACGTCATCTTCATCGGCTTTATCGGATAACAATAACGATGAACATGCTCTTGATAGCAGCGCTCAACCATCCACCAGTGCCAAAACCAATCGTGGCTCAAGAACAGAACAATTTAAAAAGCGCAGATTTGCCCGAAAATTTGTCCTATCACTACCTGCCCTTGAGTCACACTATACTCGAAAAGACTCGTCCAGACTTTACCTCCAAGGTGACATTGCTTCTGTCGAACAACTATTCGCGCTGTACATTGAAGAATGCACTTCAAGGGGCCGTCAACCTCTCAGTCGTTGGACGTTTAAAGATATAGTGAAAGATTTAAACTTCAGCATATTCAAACCAAGGAAGGATCAATGCGATACCTGCATTGCATTCAAAAATAAACAAGTGACAAAAGAAAATTATGAAAAGCATGTAACGAGGAAAGACCAAGCAAGACTTCAGAAAACCATGGACAAAGAATCAGCCGAGAGAAAGGAATGCCATACTCTCTGCTGTGATCTAATGAACGTTCAGTGCCTCCCAATGTTGAAAGCCAGCAGTGCTTATTACAAGCTAAAGATGACCACTCATAATTTCACAATTTATAATTTGGAAACACACGAATTATTGCGATAAATCAGTTATGAAACTGTGATAAGTAAAAATGAAAAGCAATTGCGATAAATAAGTTATGAAACTGTGATAAGTTGTGTAAGACAGATCTGCCAGACTTATTTTCATCGATACGAGTTTTTTTTTATCGGATATTTTCTTTTTGTATTTTATACCAATGTGTGTAATAAACTAGTCCAAATGTTACAATGTGTTGCTAATATAGATGTAGGTACCCAAAAACGTACCCCACTGAGCCTAATGTGTCCAAAAATATACCTTGAAGGAATAAACTCAAACCCCCCCAAGCCCAAGGTATCCAAAAAGATACCGTTTTGTTTTTCGTGATTGTGGGCAAAAACTGGGTCCTACATTTTTTTCAATATTTTTTACGCATATTATGGACCCAAATACACCTAAATGTGAAATAAAAATCGTTAAATGAGAATTTTTTTTTTCCTTGGGCTATTAAGGGTTAACGACGAATTAAACAAAATTAGGGAAGTTTTTCCTCAATGGATCAATAATATAGAACACATTATGACCTTTGGGGTTCTGAAGTGTGCTACCTCCTCCGATGTTCGCTTCACATCGAAAAATCCAAAAAACCTCAAAATGTTGGAATTGTTTTCAGTTTTGGTTTATTTTTCTTGGAATAATACACCTATGTAATCGCGACGGTGTTCGAAAATTCTTATCTGCCCCAAGACCTTTTTCGACTTCATGGGAAGGTTACGTATGTATATCTTAGAGGCAAGTTAGTGAGAGGCTCCCTGAACTGCCAAGCTGAAGCAGATGTGTGTTTTAGGGTGTTTCAGTGTTCTTCTGCAGAAGAAGTGTTTTTGAGTATTGAGTATTAGGGAAAACGCTGGGAATGTTGTAAAAGTCTACAAAAGTCAAGGGCAATTAGGTATTACCTATTATAGGCCTTTTGCCGAATGGTCCATTCGGAATGAATTTTCGCGTCGGGGTAACGCTAACGTTTAGGTTATCGTGTGAGAAGGTTTTGCGACTAACGGTTTTTGTTTACTTGGAATTCCTGTTGAATAGAGTCTTCCAAATCGCGATTACTCCTCATCCAAATACCCTCTTGTATAGTTTCGTGAATAAATTTTCGAATCAGCCGTTATCACTAGGTAACTCAAAAAATGTCTCGGGGAAAAAGTTTTGCTGTTTTGAAATCTGCAACAGCTCCTGGATATGACCCAACAACCAAGTTCTACAGATTCCCTCAACCGTGTTTATTACTGCGGAATTCTCACTTGGACTAAATCGGTAGAATCCCTACATGTGAGTAAGTACAATCTTAATGTGAACAGTGCAAAATCGTTCAAAGGTGAATGGTTCGTTGCAGAAGAAAAGATGACAGGTAGGCTCATATCTACAATGTTGTTGTGGGTACGCAAATGTAAGCTTCGTTGGGTAGGTACCCACTTCCATAAAGAATAATTCTACGTTGTAAAGTAACGATTACGTTGTGTGTTTGTAAAATCCGACATGTTCTCGAGCCTCCGACGTAGATGCAGGGCTAGATCAGAAGAATTGTACGTAACCTATCTCCAAAATGTTCAAAATGCTATCCCTGAGGACTTCAAGTCCTTCTGAAATTATTTCAACTATAAAGAGGGTGGAAACGATTTCCCAAGTTGTATGTCGCTCGGTGATGTAAGTGAATCTGAACCCGAAAACGCTGCAAATTTTACACAAGGGTTTATTATTCTGTGATATAGGTTACTTGTACAGACATTTAATTCTGTCAATAAAAAAAAAATTTTTTTTTGTATTTTTATATTTCAAAAAAAATTTTTTGGGGGGATTTTTTTTTCAAAAATGTGTTTTTTCAAAAATTCTTTAATTTTTACTCGAAAAATATTTAACTTCCTGGGATCCTTCAAAAATCCCATTTTTAGCCCCATGAAAGCCCTATAGAACGCCACAGTGAAATCGGATCGTTCCGGGACCCCCAAAAATGGATTCTACGTCCAAAAATACTTCGAAAACGACACCTAACTCGATCCCATAGCTAAAAGCCTTCAAAACACCCCTCCTGTAGCCCCATTTTAGCCCCATAGCGCCCCACGGGTTTGGGCGATCGGACTGAAAACCTTGCGGGCACAACTAGATGGTAAACCAAGTATTTTCCCAAATTTCAGATTATTTAAAAAATTCCTACTGCCCAAAACGGCCTGGACGGCGGACGGCGGACGGACATTTCGGATTTTGAATGTAGATCTCTTGAAACGGATAATGTCAAATTTTGAGGCCGATCGGAGTCATCGACCCGCGTCGCGAAAACATAGGTGTATTATTCCAAGAATAATAAACCAAAAAATAGCCGATCTTTTTGCCGCGCATTTCTCCTCAGTCTTTGAACCCCTAGTCACTAACGTCTCGACTTACCCAACACAGAATGTGGTTTCCTTGGGCTCCTTGCGAGTTTCGGAGGAGGAGGTTGCCCGTGGACTCACTGGCCTGGATGTCAAAAAGGGAATGGGCCCCGACGGTGTCCCACCTATTCTGCTGAAACAATGTTCATCAACCATAACGATATTATCGTCTCCGCTCACCGAGGGTGAGGGTCTCCAGACCGATGTTATTTCCACTGATTACGCCAAGGCCTTCGAAAAATTGTCTCATCTTCATCTCCTCTCACTTTTGAATTCCTTGGGCGTTCATGGATCTTTTCTGGAATGGATGCAAAGCTACCTACGTGGCCGCCAGCTCGTCGTTCGTGTGAAGGGCGCTTTGTCTTCACCATTTACTGCTTCATCGGGTATTCCACAGGGTAGCCACTTGGGTCCCCTATGCTTCCTCCTTATGATAAACAGTGTCGTTGAGATATTTGGACCTCACATCAAATGTCTTCTCTTTGCCGACGACCTGAAGATTTTGTCAAATTAACGGAGTCTTTCGGACAAAAGTGAACACATCAATAGACAACATTCTTACCTCGATAATTCGGTGTATTCAATAAAGCTGTGAACTGTTTGAATATAAACTTTTTATAAAAGAACACTCAGAACATTCGAAAAGTCGGCGTCTCAAAAAGGGAATCAAAATTCTGAATCAGCTGCTTCCTGTCTTCCCTACTTCCTCAGCTGATTCAATGTACTGAAGGAGGTGAAACAAATCTGGAATTGCCTGTTCCTTTTAATGCTTATTTTAACACTCCCCTTCATTACAATGAACAGCAATTCAATTTCGTTTAATTAATTCTCGATTCCTGATGAATAGGCAGGTTCGTCGCTCCACCTTTCGTACTCACATAGTTTGCTCGTGTTACTCGTATGTACATTTCGTTCATTTATTGCCACTTATCTGGAACAGATGGACAAATTATTAATCCTTTTCGTTATGGGATTTTACAAGACTCATTCTCAGCCTTAGGAAAATTGATGCAGGGAGAGCCTTGGTAAAGATATCACCCAGTTGATTTGCAGTGTTGATCCATTGTACTCTTACATTGCCTTCCTTTACCTCAGACCTAATGCAATGATAGCACAATTTGACGATGTGCTTCAGTGTTGAAGATTCATCAGTTTTTGCCAGCTCGATGGCAGCCTTATTATCTTCCCAGATAATGGGCACTGTATAGAAACCAATTATCAAATTACACATCTGTCTGAGGCTAGCTAGCTCCCTGCAGGCTAAACTCAGTGCGATGTACTCACTCTCGGCAGACGACAAGGAAACATGATTTTGTTTCTTTGTTCTCCACGCGATTGGGTCTCCAAACAGTCGAATAATGTATCCACTCGTTGAATGACCTTGCGGGTCATATGAACCTAACGAAGCATCAGCAAAACACTCGAGATTGTCACCTGTGCCTTCATACTTAAGGCCCAAATCCGAAGTATCACGTACATACTCCAGGATTTGCATAACTTCATTCCAATCCTCGTATGTAAAGTTATTTTGTTTACGACTTTTTGCGTTGACTGCGAAGGTAATGTCGGGTCGAGTGCAGTTTTGCAAGTACATCAACGATCCTATAACCTGTCGATAGGGTAGTCTTTTGTGGTCAACAGCTCCAGTCTCATTTTCGTTTTCGTTCTCATTTTCGTTTTCGCTCGTTGTTCTCGTTTTCTTTTGATCCCTGGGTTTCATGGGAATTTTACATTTCGTTCTCCCAGTGACTTCAAATTTACTGATTAATGACTCAATGTATTGATTCTGATGTAGAAAAATCGTTTTGTTTTCGCGATCTCGTTTGATTTGGATGCCTAGAAATTTCTTTGGCTCTCCTAACTCAGTCACTTTAAATTCGCGATGTAGAAGTCGTTTGACATCATTTAATTTTTGGGGTGAATTACTCGTTATTAAGATATCGTCGACATAGAGCAGCATGAGAGCAAACAAGTCATCAACTTTCCAAATGAACAAGCACGGTTGAAACTCATACATTTTGAAACCCATACGTTTTGCAGATTCTGAAAACCTCAAAAACCATCTTTTGGGCGATACTTTTAAACCATAAAGTGCTTTTTTAAGTTTGCAAATTTTATTTTGTTTTATTGATTTATCCTGAAGATATTCTGACAGCCCTTCTGGAACCTCCATATATACTTCCTTTTCTAAATATCCATTTAGAAACGCGGTGCATACATCGAACTGGAGTATGTCCAAATTATACTTATTTGCTACAATAAACAAGAAGCGAACGTCAACCAGTCGAGCCACTGGCGCATAAATTTCTGTTCTATCATAATCATTCGTATCAGCAAATCCTTTCGCGACTAACCTACTTCGAAATCTAGTCGTTCCATTTGCCTCCTCTTTCCTTTTATGTACCCACCTGGCTCTAATGAGAGACGTTTCAGGGGGCAGATTTTCTCTAGGAATCAACTCCCACGTCTCGTTGGAGTAAAGTGCGTTATATTCCTCATTTATGGCAGCTAACCACTGATTTCTTTCAGGGCTCATGATAGCTTCCTTATAAGTCACCGGATCAGCCTGACAGTTCTCAGACGCTTTTAGGCAAAGAAATGCCAACATGGCATCATTCTCCTGTTCAACAAAAAATTCTACTTCGTTATTTTCGTCTATCAATTCTCTCCTATCACTAAGCAAATTGTTGTCCTGACACTCAGCTACCTCCGATGGAATATATTCTTTCTGTTTCTGACTCCCCTTTATCCAAAATTTTATCTACATTAAATTCTTCGTCATTTGGTAAATGGGTGTCTGATCCAAAAGAGTCTCCAAACACTTTTGATTCTATGAAGTCTACATGTTTTGACCGAATAACAATTTTATTATGTGCTTGCACTAGAGTGTAGCCTGTTTCGTTGCACTCCAGTAAAAAGGCTTTCCTAGCTTTTGGTTCAAATTTAGGTCGATTCTTACCATCATTGTATAGAACATACGCTTCACAGCCAAAACGCCTGATGAAACTTAAGTCAGGCTTTTGACCTGTCACTATCTCGTAGGGTGATTTATAATTGATTGAAGCATTTGGTGTTCGATTATGGACAAATAAAGAATGCCTCATGGCATATTGCCAATAGTAATTTGGTATTTTTGCAGATAAAAGGTTCACGCGAATTTTTGACTGAATTTCCAAATTCAATCTTTCAGAAACCCCATTATGTTGTGGAGTAGATGGTTCACAGACATTCAAGAAAATCTTTTCGTTAGCTAAAATTTCTTTGATACCCTTAGAATGATATTCTGTTCCTCCATCCGTACGGATTTCAGAAATTTTAGTGTTGGGACCTTTTAGACACCTTATGTGGGTGAGAAATGCTGAATGGAATAGAGCTTCTCAATCTTTGATTGTTGCAGGTTTTACGTTTCGATTTCGCGATTTTACACTCGGCACAGTCTAGAATTTCATTCGTAAATTTTATGGTTTCAAACTTTGGATCAGTCTTCTTTAACCGCTCCAAATAAGCTTTTGACGCGTGGTTTAATCGGGGATTCATCAAAACCTCCCCAGGCGGCGGAAAAACCATCAAAACCTCCCCGTAGAAGAAACCATCAAAACCTCCCCGTGTATCAAAACCTCCCCGTTAGAGAAACCCGAGGAATGATGAATGATGAATAATGTTGAGTGTTATATTGCTTATAACTACAGTCGAAATCGTTTATAGTGGACTTCAAGGGACCGAACAGTTTTGTCCACTACAAACGATTTCCACTTAAAGTGATATATCACTTGTAGTATACTGTCCACTACTGTCGATTGAATCGTTTGTTGTGGACAGTCCCCTACAAGTGATTTATGTACCTATTTTGGGAACGAGAAAATAAAGTATGTACACAAGACAACTTAGTGTGTATGTACAATTGATGAAAAACCTTTATTCCCTCACAAAATTTGGGTTCCTCTCCAAATAACCATTACAGTGACCTTTCTTTAGACAATTTCAACGTCCTGTCAGGAGGCTTACTATAAAACATGCACCGCTCCGAGCAATCGCTTGATCATTCAGCGATTTCAAAATAACGAGCATGCGATTTCAAAATACGAGCATGCGTAGATGCGTATCGTTACACCAGGAATGAAAGACTACACCGGGAACTTCAAATTCCTACTGTCGAAGAAGTCATCAAAAAACAAGCATTAGCCCATCAGCAGAGGCTTCGGGGACACATCAACAGCGAGGTTGTCCAGCTCCTCGACGTTGAAGGCCTGCTCAGAAGACTGAAAAGAACAAAACCTCATGACCTGTGGGAGTGGGGTGCCCTGTGAAGTAATTATCAGCTCAGTGAGTAATTACTAGTGCGTCAGTTGCACAAAACAACAAGTCGCATAGAAGCGGTGTTATTTGTCATAGCTTCTTGCAAGTCATTTAGTATACATCAATTGTAAATAATTTACAATTGATGTATACTAAATGACTTGCAAGAAGCTATGACAAATAACACCGCTTCTATGCAATTATTGCTGATAAGTTTGCTTACTTGGTGCAATAAAAGTTTCAAAAAAAAAAAAAAAAAAAAAATTGCTCGCTGTTGAATAAACCACGACATTAGTGCCTTGTCGAAATCAGGATGCGTGAAATTCCGAATTTTTGCGAATTTTGTTTGCTTAACAACCTGTTCTTTCGATTTCACGATCGCGTAAACCGCTGAACGACTGATTTTAAATTCACTGGACAAACTGCGCGCAGGTTCACCCGATTCAAACCGGCAAATAACCGGGGAGGTTTTGATGCGTATGCGATGCGTATGCGTTTTGATTACTTCCTAACTCACCTTTCACCCACTCGGGGAGGTTTTGATGGTCGCCCGTTTAATCTGTAGTGCCACAAAAGGCCTTCTGCAGATCTCAAGCTAGGCACTACTTTATTTTCAATTTGCCTGAGGTCTGATAAATTCATTGTTTCACTTGATTGCTCTCGTACTTGCTTGTCGCTATGTTGACTCAGGGGTTCCAAATTTTTGTTGGGAAGTATTTGGCCAATTAGACATGCATTTTGTTTGCTTTTTGTTCGTTTAGCCAATTTATTTTTATTAAATTCACAAGCCCGTTTTCGATTGGAGATAATTTTTTTGTTTTGAGTTGCCTGACTTAAGTCCTGATTTATTTATAAACTCTCGTACAGTCTCATTTGTAAGTGAATAACTGGGCAAAGTAAAGGAAATACTCTAAAACCTTCCATCAAACAATCCAGACGCCATGAGTGACTGATCATCTGGATCAATAATTTCAACGGTTCTATTTGTGAATATTGCATGAACGTCATTGCTCATCATTTTTCGGAGAGAAAAAAGATTGTCTACAAGTTTGGGAGCAAAGAAAACATTACGCAAGCAGCCAATAACAGATCCAGATTCATTACCGATCAACATGTCTCCTACGGCTTCAACCATTAGATCAGCTTCTGAGGATCCATTGGCACATGTGATTCTTTTAGGGTTGGCAAATTTGTTAACGTTTACCAGGGAGGGAATATCGTTGCAAATATGATCAGTTGAGCCTGTATCCAGAATGAATTTTATAGAGCCCGGCCTGGAATTATACTCACATTTGTACGTCGCTGATCTCATAGGCTCCTTTGGTTTGCTGTTCTCATCGTCATCTTCTCGTGCGTTTGCATAGCAGACTTGGATTTCATCTTCTTCTAGACGATCCAGGTGAATGGAGACCATGTCTTCATCTTGAAGTTCTTCTTCATCTGAAGCTCCAGCATCAGTGATGAAAGCGAGAGCTGCTCTCCCCTTTCTCTGGCGTTTTTCGTTTATTCGTTTGGCGACTTTATAAGGGATCCTTTTCGTTTTCTTGGAGGTTGATGGAGTGTTGGTTGTCGTTTGGCTCGTCATTGATATTGTTCGTTTCTTGTGCCTGAAGGCGTCTGTGTTCGGTGTTCCTCGTTCATCTCGTCGTGTTTTCTCGTTCTTGGTTCAATTTTGGGCAATCTCGTTTGATGTGGTCTGTAATCTCCCTACAGCCGTAGCAAAGAGTTCCTCTCTCCTTGCATTCAAAGTGGTTATGATCCTTGCTGCCACACCTGTAGCAATGATCATACTTAAATTGGAACTTTTTCTCGTTTCGATTATGATTCGGATACCATCGTCGTGATGACCTCCTGCTGTACAAAGCTTTGGTCCGTACAAAGTCTGGGTTTCGTTTCAGGAAAGCTGACTCCTCAGCCAGTAATCTCGACTCCAGATCAGCATGGGTCATTGCATTTAGTTCATCGGGCTTGACTGAACTGAGGCTCCCACAGAAGCGAGTAATGCCCATCAAGAATAATGTCGTCCTGGCTTCCTCTGAGACCGGCACACCGTGTCTTAGGACTTCTCCTATCCTGTTGTTGAATTCAGCAATGTACTCAGTGGCCGTGCCCACTTCAGGATCGAACTTCATTAGGGACATTTCAGACAGCTTCTCGTAGCCGATTGTTGGGGCTTTTGGCTCCTTCTGCTGGTCCAGTTTTCTTAGAATATCCAGGGGTTCTTTCTCTTGTCTGACAATACCGTGCAATACTTCGTCGATATGGCGTAGTATGAAATTTCTGACTTTGTATTTCAGCAGAGTCAGTTGGTCACCCGAGATGTCTGTTGGAATGTTTTTTTCGCCACTTATCAGGAACTCACATCCCTGCGCCTGGATCTCTGAGACAATTTTGTCCCTCCAAGAGATGTAGGTAGTTCCCTCCGTCAGTTTACAGTCCAACGGCTGAAACTGGACCCGATCCCACCTCTGTTGGGCTGCCATACTCCTCTCGTTCCTCCATGATCTTGGTGGATCATTTTCAGACTCATCTGCCCAGTTCCTGTGGTGAGCGTCTTCTGGAGCGTGGGTGTTTTCATTTGAATCATATTTCAAAGAGTCGGCCAATTTTGACAGCATTTCTTTCGGTAAATCAGTTAGTGGTTGAATTTTCTCCACTGACACACTAAGGTTTTGGAGCAGGTCGTCAATCTGTTTTTCCATGACTTCCTGGAACTCGGCAAGCTGTTCGGTGACCAAGTTCATCATCCTAACTCTCACCTCGTGTTCGATCTCCTTGAACAGTTCATTGAAGGTGTCTCTCAGGTTTGTATCGGCGTCCTCGTTTTGTCTCGTTTCGTTGGTTCGTGTCCTTTTTCGTAGTCCAGACATCTCGTTTTTTCTCGTTTTGGGCTGCTCGTTCTCAATTTGCTCGTGTTTGTTCTCAAGTTGCTCGTTCTTGTATTGCTCGTTCTCGGATTGCTCGTTCTCGTGTTTACCTATAGGCAAACAAGTTTTGTTAGGCAACATAGGTGGCTTTATTACCTATCTCGTTTCTTGCTCGTCCAAACTCTCGAGATTCAATGTTCAGAATGCAGAAGCTGGTGCGACACTCCCGGGAAGCTGGCGACGGGAACCTAAGTGGGTGGCCAGGTTACACCTCTGAGAATCCAGCCAAAAATGATGTACATATGACATGACATGACATTGTACCCAAATTGCCGGAGAACCCATAAAGGTAACTGCCCCCACCTTCCGACAGTTTCAGCTCAAACGGGCACCAAATCCGGTTGATTTATTAATCATCTTATTATTATTATTATTATCAATATTATTTTTATTTTTTTTTGATTTTATTTATTTATTTATTTTTTATTTTTATTGTTTATTTTTTATTTTTTTATTTTTATTTTTTGAATTCCATGAGACTTTCACTCACCTGCCATTTTTCAAACATCCTTGATTGAATCGACAGTTCGTACTGAGCAACATTATCAATACAAGATGGCTCACTTAGGCCCGAAACGAACCTCCTTTGATACGAGACGTAACCGTCCGCTATTGTTCACTGATGACGATTTGAAAATTTCCCGTGGACATCATATGTAAAATTTACATGTAATATATAATATTATTTACTTACACAATAGTTCACTCTCGTTTACCTGATTCGTTTCGATTTTGCCGCACGCACCACCCCTAACTTTCGTGGATCTCCAAAACTAACACTTCGTTGTCGAAATTTTCCGGCCGGTCCAGAAAATTCCCGACTTCAATAAACTTCCATGTGGGTGGGCAACATGAAAGTTTATCTATTCTCGATTCAGGGACACGGGCAGTCCCAGTCTCATCCTACTTGGTACCAAGATTTGCCCGATGGTGTTGCAAAGCGGCCTTTTTTTGCACAACACCTTCTCGTTCTCGTTATCACAAATCAGACCGGCGACTTGCGATCAATCTCGTTTCATTTCATTTCCTCGCAACTCTCGTTTCTCGTTTTCGTTAAATATCAAGCAGATAATTGGAAAAAAAATCGATCGTAAGGGAATTTTCAAACCGCCATGTTACCTCTCGGCCATGAGATTCATAACTTGAAGCAATACTAGTATGTCAAATTAACGGAGTCTTTCGGACAAAAGTGAACACATCAATAGACAACATTCTTACCTCGATAATTCGGTGTACCTATTCAATAAAGCTGTGAACTGTTTGAATATAAACTTTTTATAAAAGAACACTCAGAACATTCGAAAAGTCGGCGTCTCAAAAAGGGAATCAAAATTCTGAATCAGCTGCTTCCTGTCTTCCCTACTTCCTCAGCTGATTCAATGTACTGAAGGAGGTGAAACAAATCTGGAATTGCCTGTTCCTTTTAATGCTTATTTTAACAGATTTTCTGTCAGATAAATTCTCCGTCTGACTGTGAGACCCTTCAGCATGAAATTTTTCGGTTGGAGGAGTGGTGCTCACTAAATCACCTTCACCTTAACCCGGCTAAATGTTCGGTGGTTACTTTTAACCGCAAGGCCCAGCCATTCATTTTTGACTACATTCTTGGCGATGCTCCCCTGCGAAGGTCGAGTGAGATGGTTGATCTGGGCGTGCTTTTCGACGAGCAGATGTGTTTTTCACGGCATATAGAAGGGCTTGCAAACCGAGCTATGCGCACTCTTGGTTTCCTGAAAAGGAACACAAGGGAATTCACAAGTATACCTGCTATCGTGACGGTCTACAAAGCCCTGGTTCTTCCAATCTTGGAGTATGCATCTTCTGTCTGGTGCCCGTCATACGCTGTGCACAAGTACCGGCTTGAGCGAGTCCAGAACAAATTCTTGCGATTTGTTGCTTTCAAGCTGGGTATCCCCTCAGCCGATGTTGAGTACGATTATATTCGTGAGCGGTGCTGCCTGGAGTCCCTGGAGAGGCGTCGTGGCTCAGCCGATCTCACGTTGCTTTTCAAGATATTGAATAACCAAATCGACTGCCCTACGCTTCTGTCGAAGATCAGCCTTGTTGCACAGCGAACCTCTACCCGCTCGCAAGTGCTGTTTTACATCCCTTTTTCTCCTGCAAACTACCAGAGAAGCCGACCCCTACGCAGAATTCCTCGCAGTGCGAACCTCTTCCTGACTGTAAACCCCGATTTCGACTTTTTTCACTCCTCCCTAGCCACGTTAAAATCAAAACTTTCCTCGTCCCCTATCATTTATACTTAGAGACAGTTTTCCCTGTTTTTCTGCTTTTTTTCCCCCCTTTTTATTGCTTCTTTTTACTTTGTAATTTCCATTGGCACCTTACCTTTATCATTTTTATATTCACTTTATATTCATTCCATATTCATTTTTCCCCTGGTTAGAATGACTTACTGATTTTATAGAATGTAATTGGGCTCGTCCCGTGAAATAAAGAAATAAGAAATAAGAAAATCCCCATGGGGGGGGGGGGGCAGGCCTCCCAGCTGGGTGCGTAGGCGAGCAAAGCGAGCCGGAGCGGCTAGTAAGCCAAAACTCCCTCTCTTTTTACTCCGGTAAAATTTGTAGCTTTTCCTCTTCTGCTCAACATTCGAAAACTAATATCCTAACCCTGATCTCCAACGCATATGAGCGGCCTACTGCTCTGTCTGTGTAGGTCACAGAGTAAGGTAGGTAGCAAAGGATTAGGCTCCCTCTGCAGCGAGTTTCCTACCCGGTCGGCCACAAGTTCCCCACTCAGCCGTCTTGGAGGGTCACTGAGGCTGTGGGGCTGAAGGGGTTGCCGTGCACCGTCTTACCCCCTTCGACTCCAAACCCCTACGGTCACCCGGTCGCCACTTGACGTTCTCCAGTCGTCACGTACGGTCGTTTCCAAACGCGTTTCTTCCTATCGTAAATCGTATTCCGAACAACTCCAAATGTCCATTCTCGCGTTCCTGGTGTATTTGTTGTTCGTGATTTTGGTGTATCTCGTTGTCAGTTACAAAATCAAAAGGTGGAAATTAGAAACGCTGGGTGAAAAAATCCCCGGCCCTAAAGCTTATCCCATAGTTGGCAATAGCCTGCTTTTTGCCAGCGTCAAATGTGCGAAAGGTAAGATTTAATTACTTAATCCCCTAGTATTAATACCCAGCAAAATGTGTAGCCTGAATATTAAGTTTTACTTTTTGTTATTTGGAAGTTCTCAGAAATGTGTACCAACCTCAGGTGTGTGCTCTTTTTTATGGGTTTTTGATTTCTGAGAAAAAGGGTGGCCGTACATTTAAATTTCAGTTACATTTAAGCTGTAGGTAATGTTCATAGATGAATAATAAAAACGCTCCAAATTTTAAACTAGGGTTTATTATTCCTTGATTTAAAAAAAGGGGGGGGGGGAAGACGATTTAAGACGAAGTAGTCTGTTTCCACAATAAAAATATAAATTTATATTCTAATCATTTTTATATTCTAAATAAATTTATATCCTAATCATAAATTTATATTCTAGTATTTATATAGGTAACTTGTAGACGCGTTTCGGTTGATTAGACCATCATCAGTACAATACTGTACTATGTACTACTTATTGTACCTACTGATGATGGTCTAATAAACCGAATCGCGTCTACAAGTTATATTTATATTTTTATCGTGGAAATGGACTACTTCGTCTTAAATCGTCTTTTTTAAGATGGATTCCCACTATCTCGCCGCATCCACCTTTCATTATGTAAAAAATTAATTCTGTATCAATAGAAAAATTAAAAAAAAAAAAAAAAAAAAACTAACCTATAACCTACATTGTTTAGACAGCTGTAGGTAGCTACAATTTTTTTTTTTTAATTTTTTTTTTTACTTTTAATTTATAGTTGTAGTTAAGGTTTAGTTCGAATAATTCAGTTGTAAATAGTTGTTAGTTGGAATTGGTTTTTGCCCAACTCTGCCCGTAGCCCCATTTTGGCCCCACAGAGCCCCGCGGGTTTGGGCGACCGGGCTGAAAACCTTGCTGGCACAAAGTGATGGTACACCGAGTATTTTTTCAGAATTTCAGGTTTTAAAAAATCCTTTCCCTGCCCGGACGGCGGACGGACATGTCATTTTTGGAATCTACACAACTTGAAACGTATGATGATCAATTTTGACCCCGATAATAATTGTTGCACCCCTTTCGCGAGTACATAGATTTTTTATTCCGAGAATAATAAGCCTAAATCTAATTAGAAATGTTGGCCTAAATTTACTTTAATTACTTTGATCAATTTTAGTAAGTCGGATCGTCGGAAAGATCGCAAAAATCTCCGATTCGAATTAGATTGGAGTGCACTCGGGCAGACCTTACATTATTAACTACCCTATAAATCGACTGTGCGCCGAACATTATATCGAAAACTTCCTTCAAAACGATCCTGTTTCACTGTGGGGATCTATTAGGATTTCATGGGGCTACAAATTGGGCTTGAAGGATGCCAGGAGGTCAAATAAGTTATCGTTTTCCGAGTAATTTTGGGCGTGAATTCATTTTTAGGGTTTCCACATCTGCGGGCATACAGAGTTTTACAAATCTATTAATTATATTTTACATATCATTTTTATTGACAGCATTCACTTTAACAAACCCAATAGTAAAATATGAAGCGTTTCGCTTCTTTTCGTCCAAACATTATCTCACTTTTTGCCAAGAAGCTCTCCGTAAAAATGTTTCTAGGAATTCTAATTTAAAAACTTCGTATTATTATTATATTTATATATTTATTATATATATATATGTATATATTATATACACATTATATTATAATGTATTGTAAAATGAGAAGATGGTTATGATTGTACGTGAGTGTAATTTGTGGAATGTCTGGCCTAAAACTGAACTAATGGGGATTTTCTTTCTTGACAACCGGAACATGTGGCCACATCAGGTGATGACCATTGCACTATCCCCTTCTTCGTTTGTTGTGTATCTCTGCCTGCACCTTCCCGATCTTGAAGATTTGCAGATGTATCACTTCCCGTTCTTCTTGATCACCTCTGGAGCCGCTGGCCCACGTGGGCACCACCAAAGTGGGGTTTCTTCTCCCCGCAGGGTCCCTCGAAACCCAGGATGACGTCAGGAACACCGTGTTCCCGGGGCATCTCACCCGCGGACCTAACCCGTCCATCCTTCGCCTCAGCGACACGCTGTAACAGTGGCTGGTGTTAGTAAAATATGTGTTCGTTGCAGATTTATTTGACGTCGGGATGAAAGTCGTGGCTGACTCGATCGCCGAACACGGAAGGATTTTCAGAATTTGGATTGGCCCCCTTCTCGCCATATGCATCTCAGAGGTTGACGACATAAACGTAAGTTCAGTTAAATAGAACGTATTTCTGGAATGGGCTTCAAAAACGTATTTCTTGAAATAACGCATCCATAACATTAACTTGATCACTCTTCCGCAACAAGAACTCCAAATTCTGGTTTGTTATTCATGGTAGGTATCATACACCTAGGGTAGGTGGGGGTAAAGCCCCGCAATGTTCAGTTTTATGAAGTGGTAGTTGTAGACTAGTTTTGGGGGACCTTTTACGGGACGCTAGCGTCGGAACGCTGTTTACCCATTTTCAACCTTCCCCGGGTCAGGTTCGTGAGATCCCAATGAGAAGCTGTCAAGCCGTGAGTTGTTTGTAGTGTCTTACTATAAGTTACTATAGGTTAATATTTTCGCAGTTTTGGTTTATTATTGTAATAATTCTTGTAATAATTATTACAAGTTCTTGTATTAATAAACCTATTTAATAGCGCCTCAAAGCCTCAAAATATGACATTATCCGATTCAAGACACACCTGGAGGGGAAGCACCACACATCACTCAACCTTTTTGATCTTTCAAAGGCTTTTGACCTGGTGCCACACAAGTTACTTTTGAAGAAGTTGCAACATTATGGTTTCAGTAATCAAACGATCTCGTTCTTCAAGAGCTTCCTGGAGTGGTCCCAGGTTGTTTACCTTAATGGTTAATGGTGTCGCATCAGAGGAAGTGATGATCCCTTGTGGTGTCAAGCAGGGTAGTATACTCGGCCCCTGCTTGTTCCTCTTGTACATCAATGACTTGGCTGACCAGTTTTTAGATCCTAATGATATCTTCCTTTTTGCCGATGATATATCGACCGTTGCGAGGGGGTCTTCTCGGGAGGAGATGAACCGTAGCTTGCAGGGGAACTCCTCAATTATTGAGAAGTGGTGCTCAGCTAATTCCCTAGTCCTGAACAAGAATAAGACTCCAAGTCTAGAACTAGGCCTCAACCGACGTCTAGATGGGTAGGTTAACTTCTTGGGTTTGATGGTAGATAACCGTCTTTCATGGCTGTCTCACATTGAAGCGCTTTTGCCAAAATTGTCGTCCTACATGATAAGGAGATTGAGGGGCGTCGTGTCTGATGAAGTTCTTCTTTCGGTATACCATGCATGCTTTGCAAGCAGGGCCAGTTACTATATCATTGGATGGGAAAATTCAAGTCATGCCATCAGGGTCTTCAGGCTCCAGAAGCGGGTAATCAGGATAATTGCCGGTCTCTCTTGGAATGAAAGTTGTCGGGGCACTTTTGTGCGTCTAGGTATTCTAACCATTCCCAGTTCCTATGTTTTGGCGACTCTGAACACAATCAAGTCATGCTTGTCAAACCTCCCCAGGGTTTCCGATGTTCACGAGCATTACACCCGCTCCCAAGGGAACCTTGCCATTCTATTTACCCGTCTCAGTGTGGCCTTGAGGAATAACCCAATTCAAGTGGGTTCTCGTCTTTTCAATGCCCTGCCAAATCATATACAACAGCTCCCTGATAGATCCCTTAATAACGTAATAAAATCACATCAAAGCCGAACTCTACTCTTTGGAGGAGTTTTTCGGTAGGTATTTCATGGAGCGATGTGTCTTGAGTTGAGTGGATCGTGGATGGTGAAGCCTTATCTCGTTGCCAACTTGTAATTTGCCGCACACCTGTTGTCATGTTTCTATTTAAGTACTGAGTTGTTTTCATGGGCGTAGGCAGGATTTAGCCAGGGGGGGGGGGGGGGGGGCACCCCACTAAGCGCTATTTTACATATATATACACATATATAAACGCTGCAAATTTTACAGAAGGGTTTATAATAAAAATTTTCGCACAAGTAACTTATGTTACTTGTGCGAAAATTAATTCTTTGCTAATAAAAAAATATTTTTGAGAAAAAAAATCTGCACATCGTTTGAACGAACAGTCATGAAACCTCGATAATTGGATTAAGCATCCAAAATTACTCGGAAAATATTTGACCTTTAGAGCCCCCGGTGAAATTGAACCGTTCTAGGACCCCCGAAAACGGATTCTACGTCCAAAAGTACTTCGAAAACCTATAGGTCGAGTTATAACTCGATCCCATCGCCGAAACCCTTTTAAAAAAAACCTCCCGTAGCCCTGTTTTTAAGCCCCACAGAGCCCCTCGGGTTTGGGCGATCGGGCTGAAAACCTTGCGGGCACAACTAGATGGTGAAATGAGTATTTTGTCAACACGTGCGAAAATTAATTCTTTGCTAATAAAAAAAAAATATTTTTGAGAAAAAAAATCTGCACATCGTTTGAACGAACAGTCATGAAACCTCGAAAAATGGATTAAGCATCAAAAATTATTCGGAAAATATTTGACCTTTAGAGCCCCCGGTGAAATTGAATCGTTCTAGGACCCCCGAAAACGGATTCTACGTCCAAAAGTACTTCGAAAACCTATAGGTCGAGTTATAACTCGATACCATCGCCGAAACCCTTTTAAAAAAACCTCCCGTAGCCCTTTTTTTAAGCCCCACAGAGCCCCACGGGTTTGGGCGATCGGGCTGAGAAAAAAAATCTGCACATCGTTTGAACGAGAACACCTATTTAATCGCGACGGATGTTGACGACTCCAATCGGCCTCAAAATTTGACATTATCCGTTTCAAGAGGTCTAGATTCCAAAACCGAAATGTCCGTCCGCCGTACGCCCGCTGTACCGAGCTTCTTAGATTGTATCTAAGGCCATTTAAATCTGGCCCATAACAAACTTTCGCGTAACTTCTTGCTCGCTTTCTTCCCCTAGGGGAAGTGCACAAGTGCATAAGTTTATGTTTCTTCAAAATTTGATGTCTTCTTGTTCTTGATCTTCAGCACTGCCCTAGGGGGAGTACAGCGGGAGGAGTACAGCGGGGAGGAGTACAGCGGGCCCTCCTGCCCTCTCCGGCGTTAGCCACACCATTCTGGTGCGCCCGGGATGGACCAACGTGGAGGTGGCGGGTTTTAATGCATTAAAAGACCCCCATGGGTCTTGTTCAACTTTCATTCGTAATTCTTTGAGACAGAAGTCATCGCAACGGACCTACCAGCCTAAAAATTCCAAGAGACCTCCTGTCGAATTCAGACTCCCAGAATTCGACCTGTCGAATATTTTCCGAGTAAAAAATTGCTTTAAAGAAAAAAAATCAAAAAAAAAAAATTTGTTGTTGTTCCAGAAATAATATTCGGACATGTAACCTATAACAAAGAATAATAAACCATTTTGTCAAATTTGCAGCGTTTTTCTATCGTCTCGGGATCCCTTTTAGCTACTAATAGGGGGGTTGAGATCCTCCCAAAATGCGGGCCTTATTTGCGCCCAACTTTCTTATTTTAAATAGGGACCCCTAGTTTTTTTATGCATTTGGAATCCCCGGCCATTTTTACGTCTGATAAGCGCATTGAGCGAAATTTCTGACCCTCGCAAATCCGTACAACTCCTCCTATTTTCGTTGTTTACAGTCCAATTGAGTCGGCGTTTGTTCTGTATCCTATCTACAGATCTAAATTTTAATACTAAATCCCTATTATTCAAATGGGCAAGCGAAGTGAGGCCCCCATGTCAGTGTGCTAGTGTTTCCAAATTCCAATAATTCCAATAATTTCCTTTCCTTGCCCCTACCTACGCATTCTTTCTTTTGAGTTCAGCACAATTTATTTTTGTGTTCCCGAAAATTCTAGGGGGGGGGGGGGGGGGCTGCCCCACCCTGTATACGCCCATGGTTGTTTTAGTTTGTTTTGCTTACCTTACCATATGACCACACCCATCCCACCTACCATTGTTTGCAAACATGTTTGCTTCGTACATACCATGCAAATGCCTGATGGGTTTCGCGTTTATAATTCCGTTTGTACCAACTCATGTTTTGACGTTTGCTGTGTCATATTATGGCCTCTGCAAATAAAAGCCTTTATTGATTGATTGATTGATAGATTCCAAAACGCTGCAAACTTTACACTAGGGTTTATTATTCTTTGATATAGGTTACTTGTACAGGAATTTATTTCTGTGTCAATAAAAAAAATTTTCTTGCATACATACCTATTTTTTCAAATTTTTGTTTGTTTTTTTTTTTTAGTCCAGTCATTAGGTAGTATGGAACGGAAAAAATACCTGAAGAATTTTTCTCGACGGATCAATACGTTTTCGAGGGTGCTGAATCCGAAAATTTGGTTATCTACTAGATTCGGATATGGCTTCACCATGAAAATGGCGAAATTGTCGTCCTTTTTTGGGTTTTTTGCTTTTAATTCGGAAACCATGCGTCCTAGCGACATGACTACTCCATACAAAATTAAAGCTGATGAAATTTCCTGAAAAATGAGACCAAAAACGCCTCGCTAGCTTTCTCCGTTTGGCCGCTAGAGCGTGCTGAAGTTTGACCATTTTTTCTAACCATGCCAAAATCATCGTATTCCAGACTTCCGAAGCCTATTAAACACTATAGAACACCACAATTGGTCCCCCGAACCCCACATAAGGTACCCTGACACCTTATTGTCATAGTAGGTATGACAATTTCACTGGTCAAATGTTTTTTTTTGACCGGATAGCTGCTAAGTTACAGCCGTAAAGAAACGTCCAATCTGACACCGCGCGGAGAGCGAAAACAACGTTTTTGAGAACGTTTTCTGTCGTAGCTCAGAAACTATTGGTCCGATTCCCTTTTCTTTTTTTTCCTCGTGAAAGCTGATTAAGTTCTCCATCGCAGCTATTCCGTGTGAAATTTCGATTTGAGCTTTGATAAGGGAGGGGCGGGTACGGCAAAAAAGTGGCACATTGTGAATAAAAAATTATGCTTTGCACATTTCTGCCTATAACTCGGGAACGGTTTGTCCGATCTTACTTTTCTTTTTTTAATCACAAAGCTGATTAAATTTTATATAAGTAACGGCACATTGCATGTCTATTGAAACAACAAAAATGCCGTTAGTATTCGTCGGAAAGTGTGTAAAAAAGGAATTTTACCAGCTACGACCAAGTTTTTCAGAAAATGTTCTTCTTTCCCTTCCTTATGAAAGCTCAAATCGAAATTTCACACGGAATAGCTGCGACGGGGAATTTAATCAGCTTTCACGAGAAAAAAAAGAAATTTGGAATCGGACCAATAGTTTCTGAGCTACAACCACTATTATAGTATAATACTAGGTTTGTTCCAGGTTTGACGGAATGTTAACAGAAATCGCCGGAGACATGCGCAGTTTAGAAACTGCTGTTCCAGGTCGATCGTAAGTTGGACGAAAACCGATAGCTCGAGTAAGCGACGTAACGGTCGGGTTCTGTCGACAGAAGTTGGACAGCTGTCGACAGACGCAGTCAGACCTGGAACAAACCTAATAGTACACTAGTCGTATTCCATACTTCCGAAGCCTATTAAATACCACAATCGGTCCCCCGAACATCCACATAATTAGGAATGTACCCTGACACCCCTCCCACCACCACCCACCCTTCACCCCCTCTTCCCCCCCCATCACAAGCCCATATCTCCCCCAACCCCCTAAAAATCACCTTTTATTTCGCAAATGCGCTGTCAGACGTGTAATGAAAGTGTTCTTTGAAATAACTTTGATGGACATGAACATTACCACCCCGCCCCATGGGGTGTAGTACGACCTGTGGGGGGGAGTAAGGGTAACTTATCATAGTGCATAATAAGTGCATATTCGCAAACGGTGGTGGGGTCAGGGTACCTTATGTGGGGGTACCGATTGTGGTATTTAATAGTGTGTAATAGGCTTCGGAAGTCGGGAATACGAAGATTTTGGCATAGTTAGAAAAAATGGTCAAATTTCAGCACCCTCTAGCGGCCAGACGGAGAAGGCTACCGAGGCGTTTTTGGTCTCATTTTTTAGGAAATTTTATCAGCTTTAATTTTTTATGGAGTAGTCATGTCGCTAGGACGCATGGTTTCCGAGATAAAAGCAAAAAACCAAAAAAAGGACCGAAATTTGGCCATTTTCATGGTGAAGCCATATCCGAATCTAGTAGATATCCAATTTTTCGGATTCAGCACCCCCGAAAATATTTAGATCCGTCGAGAAAAATTCTTCAGGTATTTTTTCTTAGATTCACTACTTTTGGACCCCAAATGACTGGACTATTTACTTGAAAAATATTTGACCTCCTGGGATCCTTCAAAAATCCCGTTTGTAGCCCCATGAAAGCCGTATAGATCGCAACAGTGAAATCGTATCGTTCTGGGGCCCCAAAAAGTGGATTCTACATCCAAAAATACTTCGAATACGACACCTAACTCGATCCCATAGCCAAAACGCTGCAAATTTTACACAAGGGGTTATTATTATTTGAAATAGGTTACGAAGTAACCTATTTCAATTTCTGCACAATTCTTGTGCAGAAATTTAATTCTGTGTCAATGGAAATTTTGTTGTTGGATTTTTTATAATATAAAAGTTGGATATATTATATCAAAAAAAAAGTTTTTGGTTTTTTTTCAAAATTTGTTTGTTTCTTACTTGAAAAATATTTCACCTCCTGGGATCCATCAAAAATCTCATTTGTAGCCCCATGAAAGCCCTATAGATCGCAACAGTGAAATCGGATCGTTGCGGGACCTCAAAAAATCGATTCTATGTACAAAAATACTTTGAAAACGACACCTGACTCGATCCCATAGCCAAAAGCCTTAAAAAAAAACTACCGTAGCCCCATTTTAGCCCCATAGCGCCCCACGAGTTTGGGCGATCGGGTTGAAAACCTTGCGGGCACAACTAGATGGTAAACCAAGTATGTATTTTGTCGAAATTTCAGATTTTTAAATTATTTTTAGGAATTCTTAAATTCCTTCTGTCCATTATTAACGGCCCGGACGGCGGACGGCGGACGGCGGACGGACATAAATTTCCGTCCGCCGTACGAACGAAATTTCGGTTTTGGAATCTAGACCTCTTGAAACGGATGATGTCAAGTTTTGAGGACCTCCGTCGCGAAAACATAGGTGTAGGTATTATTCCAAGAATAATAAACCAAAACGCTCCAAATTTTACTTTATTATTTTACTATTTATTAATATTTTATTATTGAGGTTTATTATTCTTTGATATAGGTTACTTAGGTGTGGGAAAACTAATTCTGTTTCAATAAATAATATTTTTGAAGGAAAAAAAAGAAGGAAATTATACATTACTAGCTGCTCCGGCTCGCTTCGCTCGCCTACACACCCCTCTAGGGCGGCTGCGTCGCCCCTGGACCCCCCCAGTGGATGAGTAGCATCGATGGACACGTTGGAACCCCAATATGAAGGAATCCCCCCCCCCCCCCTTACAAAAAGTTCCCAAATTCGGAGAGGTCTCCAAGAACCTGTGCACTGAATTGCAGTGCTCAGTTGGGACAACTTGAAACATAATAATATTATTATGTGTAATAGTTGATGGGGATGTTGACCGTTTCAATTAATGTTGTTGGAAACTTGTTGAGGGTCAGTCAAATAAGACGAGATTTTTGCCGAAGTTTCAAGAGATATATTCTCCTATCATCAGGGCCTATTGAAATGATCAAACACGAATTTAGGCTTTGAATTTAACAATTAATGAAACTATATGATACGACACAATAGTGTACAAAGTGTATAGGTATGATATGAAACAGTGACAAGTGTACAGAGAACAAATGAATATGATATAAATAATTTGGAAGGTAGGTAGAGCAAAATCCTGTCATTGAGTGAGCAAGTTTAAAATATACAGAGGTACTTACAAGTGCAGGGACAAGGGCAGCACACGATGTGAACCGTCGCTGTCGTACAAATATACTAAATAATATGTTGGATACAGACATACAGAAGGAACTGACAATTGTCGATGGTGGGGGGTTTTTGAGAAAGTGGCAAACAGAGCACAAAGGGTGCCGACTTTTGAAAGGTTTGAGGGTTGGTTAGTGAGTAGGTAATTAAGGCGTGAACGGTTTTATGTCAGCGGTCTCCCTTTATGGATTAAGTCAGAGTAACATTTACTGAGGTGTTGGACATCAGTTCTGAAGTTAACTGTTTGATGTTTGTTGCGTTCAATATGGATCATTTCCAACATCTCCCGCTTGAAAAGGATGGGTTCTTTACCAATGATCTTGGCTTTATTAAATTGAAATTTATGTCCAGCCTCCCTAGACAATTCTGCCGTGAGAAGGAAAACCGACTCATTGCCAAATCAAAACATTGCAGTAATTAGCTCTAAAGTTTTCCGCAGAAACCCAGCTGTCCTTAAAGTGCATTCTAGCCACCCAATTTTTTGAGGGTTCATAGCATAGGACGATTTAAAATAGGTACTGAAAAAATCGATTTTTTATATCGTTTTGTCGTACTTAAGGCGGTTTTTTCAATTTCTCAATGACTTTACTCTCCGTATAATTTTGAAGCTAAAATGCCTCAACTCGCCGTGGGGTGTTTCATCCTCAAAAATAACGCTATCGCTAAGGGGTTTGTTTGATGGAGAAACGCCTCAACTTCTAGTAATTTGAGTAGGTATCCCATCATTGGTTTTTAAGGAAAAACGCCTTATCCAGTCGTAAAAGCAGCTGTGATTTCCCAGTTACCAGCCGTGAAAAATCGCCTTATCATCGGTCAGCTGTGACAACATTTGGAGGAGAAACGCCTCAAGAATTTCTATGAATGCTTTACTCCAAATTCGAAGCCAATATTGACAAGCAATTTGAAGGTAAAACGCCTCATCTCAATTTTTGCCGAGTTGAAGTGTTTTACCGTCACAATATTGAAAAATAAACAGTGACTTGAGGCATTTCAATCAAGAAGTTGAGGTGTTTTACCTACAAAGCGCGTCGATGAGGCGTTTCTCCTTCAAACCGACCGAATTTCGGATTATTATGGTCGGAATGACCCCCACTTCCTAATCGAATTTCGAAATTTCGACTTCACCATCGGAAAGAGCAGGTCGAAAATGGTGAAAGTATGTGAAAATCCCATTTTCGTAAACATTGGAGTTGAGTCGTTTTTCCTTCTCACGGGAGAATTGTCTCAACCTGAGTTTTAATCATTAAATTGTTAGATAATTGTTCACACATTAGCCCAAATGCAACTATCCAAGCCCAAGTGAGCCTCTTTGAGAGCATTGAGAGTGAGATTGAGCATCTTTGAAAATTCCCCCCCCCCCCCCCCCCGGGGGGGGGGGGTCGCCCGGAACACTTTTTTGGTTTGGTGGTATCTATCATTCAATCTTTCCCCCCCCCCCCCCTCAGAAAATTGGATCCGCCCTTGGTCAGCCGTCTGGAATCGCTTCCAGAAAATTATTATGATTTAGAAAAAGTGGTGACGTTTGAAAATACGCGGGAGTAGAATTGATCAGCTGGGTCAGTGACGTCGTTTGGTACCTAATGAAGGTGCTACCAACCTCGACGAGCTGCCGAAGTTGTTACCAGTGTGTCCATCTGACAGCCCATCACTACGAAAGCTAGGTATCGAATCACCGTCAATCTGATGTAATAAGACGTTAAACTATTAGTATAATATAATATATTTTATATAGAATATTATTCTGAATTATTTATTCACTATATAAAATGATAAACCTTCCTAAATTCCTTCTACAAGCTGTAGACACTAGCGCCCCAAGTGAGAGCTTTGCCTTGTTTGTGACATAGATTGGTTAAGCCAGCCTCAAGGACAGACCCGCGAAAATTCGAACTGCTCTACTCGTTTTTTGCTCTTCTATCCTCCAACAATTAAACAAAAAACTGATTTCAGTGTTTCTATAACATAATAATATTATTATTATTAACATATTATGCTTCGGTCCTACAATACAACGATAGGGTTAAATTTAAAATCGTAAGTTTATGCAATTTCCCCATTGTCGATTTCTTTCTGGTTGGCATCGTTACGAGGCAAAGCATGTTCCATGTTTCTTGAATTTTATCCAAAGGCTCTAAGCAGTACCCTGTGGGTTAAAAAAATAAAAAATAAAACATGTTTCCTGTACCCAGATACAATGTTTGAACAGATGTGGGACCTCGAAAAGTAAGTAGATTATGCTTCCAAAATTACTCGGAAAAAGACACTTTATTAGACCTCCTGGGATCCTTCGACAATCAAATTAAATGTACAAATTTTGTAGCCCCATGACAGCCCGATAGATCCTCACGGTGAAATCAGATCGTTCTGGGACCCCCAAAAATGAATCCTGCGTTCAGAAATCCCTCCAAACGAGACCCAACTCGACCCTACAACCGAAAACCTTCAACAACCCCTCCCATAACCCCATATTAGCCCCATAGCGCCCCACGGGTTGGAGCGATGGTAAACCGAGTAGGTATTTTGCCAAAATTTCAGATTAAAAAAAATCCTACTTGGACGGCGGACAGTCATGACTCGTGCACGATTACACAGATGTATATTAGGTGTTCGACCCGTCATTGCACAGAATGCCTAGTCATTTATGGATTGCCTGCATTATACACATTGACTATTGAATATTGATCTACTTAATATATTTTCAGTTTCTGCTGTCCTCGCCTCATTGCGCAACAAAACACTGGTGGTACATAAGATTGACCCGTTTCATGAGCGTACACACTGTATTTGGCACAAACGGTACGTAACTAGCTGGTGTTGGTATGTGAAGTGCTGGTAGGTACCTTGGTTGATTAGTTATAACTAATACAGTTATAACTGTTGGCCATATTGCACCGAAGTTAAAAAAAAATGTGATAACGAGGGCTCGGATTCGCGCATCTTTTCAAACTTTACTGGGTGATTATCCTCGTTGAATAAAGCATTTGTGAATAAGAATGAGATTTTTAGGGTTACTAGATCAAAATTTCTAAATGCTTATACAATCTTATTTGGGGTTCAAAAAAATCATATAAAATCTTGTTTAAGGGGGTTTTAGGGTTTTCGCAGCTCATATTTTCGCTCAAAAGTAGGTACCTACATTATCACGTTGACAGGATTTGAGCCTCCTGCTAATTTGTAAATCAGGTAGGCAGAATAGCTCACACCTATGAATCGATGTATTTGAAATGTTTGATGAAGCTACAGCTAAAGATGCAGCAAGGATAAGACTGCCGTTTAATCCCTCTTTTTACTAGCTTTACTAAAGCACACATTTAGTTTTACTTCTGAACTCATTCCGAAGCTCGAATCCGACGGAAAGGAACCCACTGAAGTTGTTGATTTCAAAGACATCAACAGTTGATGTAATAGTTACTATTGTTGAGGTCTAAAAAACGCTGGCGAAAGCTGAGTAATGGCCGGGAAAGACAGGAAAACGTGAAAAGAAAAGCAATTCGTGCTTGGGCGGAATCCAGATTGGGATGATGTCCTTGATGTAGCCAAAATGGCAAAAGGAGACACGTCCAGCGAAGTCATCAAGTTCACCCGAGCATAAGCGGCATCACTGAAATTCTGTATTCAAACGAGTAACAAGCAAAAACAAAAACATAAACAAGGAACAAGACCGCCTGCATTCGTTTGCCCTTCAGCCTGGCGTCTTATGCCGCCGCCCGGATAACAGGTCCCTCCCAGGCGCGACTGGTGATGGCCAAACAAGGGGGTGCAATCACGGATTCGTGATTATATTTTATGAAAATATTATTGCACCTAATACAGTTTGAAAAAAGTACTATCAAGATTTGCTACAGTTCATGTATTTATTTATTTATTCGTTCAAAAATTCCCCACAAAAGTGGGAAAACTGAAAAAATCAGAAACCTTGGTCGATCGAAACTTTATGATTTCATACCGTACAAAGTAATATATCAACACCAAAAAGTGTTCAAAATATTCCAAAAGTAAGCCCCTATTTTTCCCATGATTTGGGTCTGACTTGATCCTGAATAAGTCCCTCATTCCAAACGAAAATTCCCTGCCCATGACATGAACGAAGACTGCCAACACTGAACGTGGTGGTGATTTATCATCTGGTGATAAAAGTTGGCCAATCACAGGAAGGGTGTGCAGTCCCCGAATCTGCACCTCATTTCGTAATTTCTGCCTTCACACTTAGTTCGTTGTTCCATAAGGTCCATGCAAAAAAATCATCTCAAGAGGTGCAGTGCTCTTAAAAATGGAGGATGAATCCGTTATCATTGTACTATCAACACAGGCTTTTCAGACATTCGGAGAACTGTGTAAGGTCTATAATTTGGTTGTAGACCTTATGTAGATATTCGAGCCAAGGAGTTTTGATTCATTTTTAGGTAGGTACCTAACTAATTAGGCAGGTAATAGGTAGCCCCCCCTCACGCCCTTCTGCATCAAGGGGGTGCAGTTGCGACGCTGCCTCCCTCAGGAGTCACGCCTGGTCCCTCCATAGACGTCCGGCCTCCCCCATTTACATCGTTCTACGTTAGCTCAAGTCACGAGCAGTTAGAAAAGATAGAGCAGTGATTAGGCACAGTTTTTCATCCGCCATTTTTGGATCGATTTACTCAAGAGACAAGTCAAGCAACACGCCTGCACCCTTGCCAGTGACTACCTTCGGGCTTGCTGTTCCAACTCCCGTTTCCACCCATGGACTTCCTGGCGCCTCCAGAAACACTACGACGTCAAGTAGCCAAGCGAGTTGACTCACTCAAACCCGTTAATCCTCGGTGAAGTGAAATATTTGTCATTTACACTAGACCAGTTTACGAATCGAACTTTTCACGTAGCGATTTGAAGTAAGCTTCATAGGTTCGATCGGGCTCGCATTTGCTGTATCGATTCTCAACGTCTAACATTGGCGGTGTAGAAGCCGAGTTTTCGGCGCATTCCTGTCATGGGCGTACGCAGCTCTTCCTTCAGGGGGGGGCTCAAAAATATTGCAGGTAGACATGCTGCCAGCAAGGGTACCTAGTTAAATTAAAATTTAAAAAGCTGCAAATTTTACACAAGGGATTATTATTCTTTGATAGATTACTTGTACGAAAATTAATTCTCTGTCTTGAAAAAAAGAGTTAACAAAAATTATTATTACTCAGCTTTTTTTCTTTTTTTTTTTTTTTTTTTTTCAAAATCTTTTGTTTTTTACATTTTTTTTTTTTTTTTTACTCGGAAAATATTAAATATTTTTTATAAAGAGATCAATTTTTGATCTCTTGGTATCCTTCAAAAATCCCATTTGTAGGCCCATGAAAGTCCTATAGATCTTCCCCACAGTGAAATCAGATCGTTCCGGGACCACCAAAACTGGATTCTACGTCCAAAAATACTTCGAAAACGACACCTAACTCGATCCCACAGCCAAAAGCCTTCAAAAACCCCTCTCGTAGCCCCATTTCAGCCCCACAGCGCCCCACGGGTTTGGGCTGAATACCTTGCGGGTACAACTAGATGGAAACCACGTATGTTGTCAAAATTTCAGATGAAAAAAAAAAACGACGGACGACGCTCGGTGGTGCAAAACGGCCACATTTTGGGGGGGAAAACTCTGAAAACCCCATACTTATAGTATTCGTAAATTTGACGCTGATCACGAATATAGGTACCCCATGACCCTGTACCTAAAATGGAGTCTGAGCCTTTTTTCCCAATATACCTTTAAAAAACACGTTTTCAGTACATTTTCCAGTGTGCGAGCCAAGTAAGGATTCTCCCGAAGTTTGTACATAAAGAAAAGTTGTAGAGCAATAATTTTTGCGTCGATTGAACACCGTAAAATTGAAAATTACTACAAAAATGAGGAGGTCGAAGATGATTTCGATCGAACACTCCTATGATTTCTGATTGAACCCCGTAACATTGGTGAATTCCATTGAACACCCTAGAATTGAAATTTTAATACTTGAAGACGGAAAATTGCTGAGCCAGATTAGTTATTTTCATGACTTTGTAAGGTAAAACAATGTGGCCTTTTAAATTAAATTTTGTTTCGAAGGTTCGAGCCAGAAATATCTCGCTGTAACTTATTATTTTTTATCCACTGCAATGACCCTAAATTACTTTCTTGTAGCTGAGTAAAAACTGAACAAATTCACGTGCAAAATAAGTCGGCTACGATTCTCCGGTCTAATACTGCTCCCGTCAACTCACAATTTTCCAAAATCGAGAAAGGTACCTATACCTACTGCCCGAGTCAGGTCTACAGTACGAGTCAAGTTGATGACTTTTTGATCCGAAAACTATTCATATCAACCCTCCAACTAATACTTAATGGAATATAATTATTTTGAAAGGATTTAAAAATATTTTTTGATTTTTTTTTTCACCTGTGGGCCACTGTGCGGCAGCGGTTCCATTTCGTTTTTGCAATCTAGACCTCTTGAAACGAATGATGTCAAATTTTGAGGCCAATCCGAATTTTCGAACCCCGTCGCGATTACATAGGTATATTATTCCAAGAATAACAAACCAAAATGATCGTAACTTTGCATGTAGGTAGGTATTTGGAGTGTGGAGTATGGTGTGATAGGTACCCTATATCGTAAATAATATTACTTACACCGCTTGAGTACCTACCTAATAATACAAAATAACATACAAATCATTTTTACAAAATCAAGTGTTGTAGTTCACTTTTTTCCCCTGTTAATATAAAACCTTTACACAAAATGTACACAACATACCTAAGTACCTACCCAGCAATGTCAAGTTGATTTTTTTTCACTTTTAATTTACAACATGAGCCGCCTCGGTTTCTCTGCGAATTTTTCAACCACTACTTCCTCTTTTTCTTTATTTTTATCTGAAAGTGTATATATATTTTTCGTTTGTCTAGGGGGGGGCCCGGGCCCCCCCTAGCCCCCCCTTGCGTACGCCTATGATTCCTGTGCCTTTATTTTATTTTGTTTTTCCCAACGCCTTTGCGCCGTGTACTTCCGTTTCTTTTTCTTTGGGAACTTTCCTACTTCAAGTAACTAATCACCAGGATCACCCCTCCAGTTACTCTTCCAACGCCTTCGTGCCGACGGCTCGATATATTGTAAAGTATCGATAGGCGGAACACAATTTCAGTATTCAGTTTGTAATTATTTTATTTTGCTTCTCTTGAGAATACAAATCGTTTCGTATTTCATCAACTGTCTCAGCCTACCTTATTTGTGGGACATCAAAAAATGGATTTATACCTACGTCCAAAATTATTTGGAAAATATTTGACCTCCTGGGATCCTTCAAAAATCCCTTTCGTTGCTCCATGAGAGCCCAATAGATTTCCATGGTGAAATCGAATCGTTCAGGGACCCCTCAAAATGGATTCTATGTCCAAAAATATTTCGAAAACGACACCTAACTTGACCCATAGCCGAAAAACCTTCAAAAATGCCCTCCTGTAGCCCCTTTTTAGCCCCTCAGAGCCCCACGGGGATTATAATCCATTTTTCGAGGTCCCACAACTGTTCAAACAATGAACAATTTTCTTTTTTCCAAATTTTTTATATTTTTATTGTTTCAAAAAACTGTTGTTTTTTATTTGGAAAATATTTGACGGCGGATATTTCGGTTTCGGAATCTAAACCTCTTGAAACGGATAATGTCAAATTTTGAAGCCGAACAGAGTCGTCGACCTCCGTTGCGTTTTCCATGGTGTATTATAATAATAGTAGTTGATGGTGATGTTGACCGTTTCAATTAATGTTGTTGGAAACTTGTTGAGGGTCAGTCAAATAAGACGAGATTTTTTGCCGACGTTTCAAGAGATATATTCTCCTATCATCAGGGCCTAATGAAATGAACAAAACACGAATTTATACTTTGAATTTAACAATTGATGAAACTATATGCTACGATACAAAATGTATTAGATACGAAACAGTGAAAAGTGTACATAGAACAAATGAATATGATATAAAATATAATTTGGAAGGTAAGTAGAGCCAAATGATTGAGTGAGCAAGTTTAAAAAAAATTTACACAGGTACTTACAAGTGCAGGAAAAAGGGCAGCACACGATGTGAGCCGTCGCTGTCGTACAAATATACTAAATAATATGTAGGATGCAGACATACAGAAGGAACTGACAATTTTCGATGGTGGGGGTTGTTTTTTTTTTCCCCTTTAGAAAGTGGTAAACAGAACTCAAAGGATGCCGACTTTTTGTAAGGTTTGAGGGTTGGTCAGTGAGCAGGTAATTAGGCGTTAACGGTTTCATGTCGGCGGTCTCCCTTTATGGATTAAGTCAGAGTAACATTTACTGAGGTGATTGACATCTGTTCTGAAGTTAACTGTTTGATGTTTGTTGCGTTCAATATGGATCATTTCCAATATCCACCGCCTTGACTATCCATTCTAGGGAGGCTGGACATAAATTTCAATTTAATAAAGCCAAGGTCATTGGTAAAGAACCCACCCTTTTCAAGCGGGAGATATTGGAAATGATCCATTTTGAATGCAACAAACATCAAACAGTTAACTTCAGAACAGATGTCAATCACCTCAGTAAATGTTACTCTGACTTAATCCATAAAGGGAGACCGCCGACATGAAACCGTTAACGCCTAATTACCTGCTCACTGACCAACCCTCAAACCTTACAAAAAGTCGGCATCCTTTGAGTTCTGTTTACCACTTTCTAAAGGGGGGGGGGGGGGAACAAACCCCACCATCGAAAATTGTCAGTTCCTTCTGTATGTCTGCATCCTACATATTATTTAGTATATTTGTACGACAGCGACGGCTCACATCGACAGCGACGGCTCACATCGTGTGCTGCCCTTTTTCCTGCACTTATATGTACCTGTGTAAATTTTTTTAAAACTTGCTCACTCAATCATTTGGCTCTACTTACCTTCCAAATTATATTTTATATCATACTCATTTGTTCTATGTACACTTTTCACTGTTTCGTATCTAATACACTTTGTATCGTATCATATAGTTTCATCAATTGTTAAATTCAAAGTATAAATTCGTGCTTTGTTCATTTCATTAGGCCCTGATGATAGGAGAATATATCTCTTGAAACGTCGGCAAAAAATCTCGTCTTATTTGACTGACCCTCAACAAGTTTCCAACAACTATAATAATAGTAATACCTATGAATAATAGTAACATGTATGGTGTATTATAATAATCCTACTATTATTCCCAAAATAATAAACCAAAAACAGAATGATCAAACAGTACCTAGTGTAAATTTTATTTGTATCTCTTTTCCAACAACGTGTTGGTACTTATGACCTTTCTGACGAACAAACGAGCATTAGGCCAAGGCCAGTGTGTAGCTCCCCGACCAGCGGATTCCCGCCTTCGGGCGGGAATAAAATGCAGATGGCCCTCAGTTTTTTTCCACCTACCGTAGCGCATTCTGGTAACCTAAAGTTTGTACTATCTCCCGCTTCTTCTTATCGGTAATCGGCATGGAGGAATAGAGAGGAGAGCTCACTCTGTGTAAAACGCCGTTCCCAAAGCGCCAACCCAGTGGTGGAACGGCGGGGGGGATTGCGACTGCAGCGCGACCCCTACGAGATGTAGTGAACTTTGAAGGTGGTAAGTTACCAAAACGGAACGAGAAGATGGCGCCCTGCGAATTCCGAATTCCGCCCGGACATGTCGTTTCCATTCACAGTGTAGGCTACTCAACTATACAATCAATTTCGTTATTCAGAGATGGTTCCTTCAATTTTTCCTTTAATTTATTTGTAGTAGCACAACAGTGGAAGATAAATCCGTTTCGTGAGGAATTTGAGGCTTTCCTTCGTAAGAAGAGCTAGTAGCTCACTCTAGTTGGATTTGAAGGTACTATGTGTAGTTCACTACATTCCGTAGGGATAGCGCCACCGTCGACTATGGCACATGAAGTCCTATTTAGTGAGCTCTCCTCTCTATTCCTCCATGGGTAATCGGGAAAAAACTCCCCGGAAAAACAATCCTGCAGGGCGGGGAAAAAAAAAAAAAAAAAAAATCCCCCAAAAGAAAAACTTTAAAAATTGAAAAAATCTTGAACAAAACACAATAGAAAGTTAGGAAACCTCTTCGGTTGGTTTATTATTCTTGGAACTTCTTCGCGACGGGGGTCGAAAATTCTGATCAGCCTCAAAATGTGACATTATTCGTTTCAAGAGGTCTAGATTCCAAAAACGAAATTTCCGTCCGCCGTACGGAACACGCCGTACGCCGTCCGGGCCGTTTTAGGCAGTAGGAATTTTTTTAAATCTGAAATTTCTGAGATTTTTTAAATCTGAAATTTCGACAAAATACTCGGATATACTCGAGATTTATTTAAATCTTGAAAAATCTGAGATTTTTTTAAATCTGAAATTTCGACAAAATACTCGGTTTACCATCTAGTTGTGCCCGCAAGGTTTTCAGCCCGATCGCCCGAACCCGTGGGGCGATATGGGGCTAAAATGGGGCTACGGGAGGGTTTTTTTAAGGCTTTGGGCTATGGGATCGAGTCAGGTGTCGTTTTCGAAGTATTTTTGGACGTAGAATCCATTTTTGGGGTCTCAGAACGATCCGATTTCACTGTTGCGATCTACAGGGCTTTCATGGGGCTACAAATGAGATTTATTATGGATCCCACGAGGTCAAATATTTTTTAAGCAAAAAACAAAACAAAAAGTTGCAAAACAATTTTTTGAAAAAAAAAAAAAAAAATCCAACAAACAATTTTTTGAATATAAAAATTAAAAAAAAAAATTTTTTTTTTTTTTAATTTTTTCATTGACAGAATTAAATTTCTGCACAAGTAACGTAGGTATATCAAAGAATAATAAACCCTTGTGTAAAATTTGCAGCGTTTTTTAAATAATGCAAGCTGGACCCCCAGGGTCTATTTAGACGAATTCTATAGTCCTGAAGTAATACTACATGGAAGTGTTTTTATTAAACAAATTAAGTTGGTAACCTGAAGTTATGAACGTTTCACAACCTTAGGTGGACGGTGTTATGCAACAAGGGTCCAAGCGACATTTTTCAAATTTTCGAGGAATGCAAAGACTGTTTTTGATCATGTGTCACGTTTCTAGGGCGTTCTGCTTGACTCCTGAATAGTGGAGGGTGTCACTACTAATTCATTTTGAAGTGCCCAACATGCCTGTTGCGTCAAATTTGAAAAGAATCCATTGGTTTTGCGATTAAAGCGTCTATGGCACATAGACCCTCGGGATAACCGTCATTCAAAATTTCGCAACATGGGTCTAAGCGACACTTTTTGGCGTTTAGACTCTTGTTGCTTAACATAATGTCCCAAGAGTGGCGTTTGGACTATTGTTGCGAAATGGGAGGTGTGAATCTCCCTCACTACAATCAAGACTTGATCCCACTTAGTGGGAGGTAAATAAAAAGTCTTACCTTATGCCACCCCTAAAAAAGATCGGTCAAAACATCAAAGATCTGGGGAATTTCCCAAAGAGAAACAAATTTACCACGGTAAGAGTTAGGCGCATAACTCCTGAGTTGCACTTCTGCAACAATGGCAAAACGTGCACCTACTTTCATTTTTAGGGAAAAAATAAATGAAGTTTGAAAAAATCACATTCAAAATAGATTCTCCGCACATCAACGGCTTCAGTCCATAAGGTGGCAATAATTTTTAGCGCAACCTTTTTCCAAAAAATGGAAAGGTGCGCTCACCTCTTCGACATGTATGTTTTTTTTTTTTGTTTTTTGTTTTTTTTGTTTTTTTTTTTGTTTGTGTACAGAGCATCACGCCCGAGCGGCTCAACAGATTTTCATGAGGGTGGTCTCATTGTCATCAGCGAGTTCCGGGGGTGGTTATAGGCTACCTTGATTTTCCCTCCCTCATCCCCTTCATCGGTTTTCGGGAGGTCCTTCACGACGAAAGTTGTTTATCTCTGATGTGTAACTAAGGAGGCCTCAAAAGGGGGACGGAAGTTTTTGTCCGATTTCGTTGGTACAAGGGTCTATGGAATGAGCTTTTCAGGCTGATTCCAACGACTCCAAAACGATTTTTGCAGCCTGAGCCGTTCGTTACCTCTGATCGGCATAAGGTTTTATTACGTAATGAGCATCACGTGGATGATGTGTTGTGTGGCATAGTTTCGTCGCTAGATACCTACTGTTTCTTAGTTTCTCTCGCTCATTAAATATATCGTAATAACAAAAAGGTTGCGCTCATCTATTCAATTCAATTGATGGCTTGTTTTTTTAGTGAGGATGGATTTTCATCTTGAGGCATATCAATTAAAACACTCTGGTACAGTCGGATATGACGGATAGCTTACCTCCTGATTCACCAATATTGGCCGCTGAAGAGCAAGCTGTAATAGCATTTTCCCCCACGAGGTCATTTTGCGCCGTAACACAAATAAATTAGTCGTACGAGGAAAAAAAGGCGAAAAAATGGCGAGAGAGAAGACGAGGTATGGTTGATGGCACAGATGGATAATCAGTTGAATAATCAGATGAAACAAGCAAACAGGGTCCAAGCGCCACTCGTAGTGGCGCTTAGACTCTTTTTGTACAAGCAAACGGGGTCCAAGCGCCACTCGTAGTGGCGCTTAGACTCTTTTTGTACAATTAAAATGAAGCCTGGAGATATAGACTCTTGTTGCGAAATTCAGAATGGCTCATTATGAGGATGGCGCTTAGACCCTTAGCACCCTGTTACAGTTTGAAAGAATAGAGGGCGCTAAAATCGTAAAAAAATTAAAGCTCTTGATGAGACGAATCCAAAGATACCAAATACTCATTTTTGAAAAAAATGTCGCTTGGACCCTTGTTGCATAACACCATCCAGGTAATAATTACCTATCTTTCAATTTTGATAGACCTTTAGATAATTAACTATCTATCAATTCTGCGTGGTATGAACGGTTTCCATCTTTCTTAGTGGGATGTTGTGAGGGGAAGAAACCGTATGCTGATTGGTGTAAATTGCATTTAATACGGTGTAGAGTTGCATATTTTATTAAATGCAATTTACACCAATCAGCATACGGTTTCTTCCCCTCACAACATCCCACTATCTATCTATCAATCTATCTATCAATAATTATTATTGATAGACATTTAAATTTGATATCACTTCCTATGCCTGTGTATACACAGACAAAAAATATAGAAACGAGAAAGTTATCACAATAATTATTATTGCACGTTTCATCAAAATAGAACACAACATTTTTATTAATATATGTAATTTGTGTATATTAAATTTAATTTGTATTAATATATTTAATATCACAATTTTTGGCTAGAAATTGAAATTATTTGGAACGAAACTTTGGAATAATTCTAAGGAACGGAACTTAATTTTGTTCATTATTGCATGATAATTTTAAGGAAAGAGAAAATTTCTCACTAGCAGTCGGATTTGACATCCTTCCGGGTTTTTTCTTCTTCGTGGACTTAGTGGAGAAAAATGACTTCTGCGGAGAAATGTTTTTAAGGGGATTTATCTTTTTCGGTTCACCAATGGATTGAAATCCCTCTCTTGCTGCAAGGGACGATTGCGATTTTATTGTCGGTTCGATGGGAAGAAGTGCTTTCCAAAATATTTCAAAGTGCTCGTCACTCTGCACATTTTTGCAGCGGAACACAAATCGCAATGTCATGAGTGACGTAAATGTCAAAAGACGAAATGACATACGCCATCAGATAAGAAGAAGCGGGAGAAAGTACTTACACACTTTAGGTTACCAGAATGCGCTACGGTAGGTGGAAAAAACTGAGGGCCATCTGCATTTTATTCCCGCCAAAGGCGGGAATCCGCTGGTCGGGGGGCTACGCACTGGAACTCCAGACGCTTCTTTGACAAATTGGTTCAACGAGAGTCTACCTTCTTCTTATTAAATACGAAGATATAAATTTTATTATACTTGATGGGGGTAAGGCATTTGTGTCCGCGCACGTGTAAAGGCCTCAGAAAAGGCAGGGTTTCAGCTCATAAACAGCGTGGAGACGCAAGGGGTTTGGGTGTTAACGCCCACGTTAAATTTAGCAAGACGAGGAGTCAGACGTCCCATACCCTTCCCACCTCCTACTATGATTGCTATGATCCTTGATCAAAACTTAGATAATCCGGGGGTCTGGGGGTGGTGTCCCACAGGTAAGTCATAAGACAATACATGTACCATGATCGACACAAATCACAAGCGGCAATACACCCACAGGCTGCAATATATATATATATCCCTGTGAGTTTTCAAATTTGGGTTAATTTACTAGCACTTTGACAGGGAGGGGGGGGGGGGGGGGGTAGGCGAGCCGGAGCATCTAGTCTAAATCACTAATTCTCAGTGTGTCTGTGGCTGTGTAAGTATGTCAATAGCGTACTCCTCCTAAATGGTAAGCGATAAAAATACCCCGATTTTTCCTATCGTCTCTGTGGACCGTTTAACTTCGAATAGGGGGAACGAGGCCTTATGCTAGTAATTCGTAATATCACAGAAGTTCAGCTTTACAGGATTCTGAATATAAGCAAATTAACATTGGGCCCTCGGCAAAGGGACTCAACTGAGCTTACTTTCATGATGGGGACGAAATTGCCGTTGGCCCATTCTTTGTCTAATATCAAATATCTTAACTAAGAACCCTGGTTATTATTCACAGGAAAAGAATGGCAAGAGTTGAAAAAACCCCTCATGAAACACTTCCACATCAAAGAAATTGAGAGGTATATGAGCGTGTTCGAGACTAAAGCGTTACAATTAACGTCCAAAATAGAAAAGCGGCTGGGAACTGGCGTTTTCAATATTCAAGACTACGTGAAATACTATGTATTGGATATTGCTGCTAGTAAGTATTTTTACCTTGTTTGCCCGTTCGTCTATATTTACTACCTACCTATGTATTATTATTATCCCTTTCATCTGTGCCCCGTGTGAAACATCCTACCGATTTATTGGAGAAAGAACCATTAAAATTTAATTTCTATACTGTAGCCGCATGGGTCACACTCTATTGTAAATTCGCCCACTCGCTGTAGCGAACTTGAATTCACTCGCGGGCCAGGGGGAGCGCCACCGTCGGCGGTGTGATTGGTAAGCCCAAATTGATTACGCGGACGATCGCAATCTCACCGCCGATGTCATCATTTCACTGAACGTTTATTTCGATAATGATTTGAAATTTCACGCAGTGCATTTTCGACCCTGCCCGATGACTTGGCATCCCCTGGGGACACTTCATCTAGGGGAGCCAGGTCAGCGGAGCCAACTTGTAGAGGAGCATCTGTTGCCTGGGCAACAACTGTTGACAATTCATCTGTGGTCACCGGGAGAGCAGATTTTCGTAAGACGGTGCCAGCAGGCCCGGGCTCCCTTGGCGACAGTTTGTCTGGGGAAGCCAGCCTTCTGATTCCCTGATGTTGTAACAACACGAAATGTTAGAAATCCATTTAATCAATGACGTATTTTGGTTTATTATTCTTGGAATAATACACCTATGTTTTCGCGACGCGGGTCGACGACTCCGATCGGGCTCAAAATTTGACATTATCCGTTTCAAGTGGTCTACATTCAAAATCCGAAATGTCCGTCCGCCGTACGCAGTACGCCGTCCGCCGTCCAGGCCGTTTTGGGCAGTAGGAATTTTTTTAAAAATCTGAAATTTTGACAAAATACTCGGTTTACCATCTAGTTGTGCCCGCAAGGTTTTCAGCCCGATCGCCCAAACCCGTGGGGCGCTCTGGGGCTAAAATGGGGCTACAGAAGGTGGTTTTTGAAGGCTTTTGGCTATGGGATCGAGTCAGGTGTCGTTTTCGAAGTATTTTTGGACGTAGAATCCATTTTTTGGGGTCCCGGAACGATCCGATTTCACTGTGGCGATCTATAGGGCTTTCATGGAGCTAAAAATGGGATTTTTGATGGATCCCAAGAAGTTAAATATCTTTCGAGTAAAAATTAAAGAATTTTTGAAAAAACACATTTTTGAAAAAAAATCGCCTCAAAAAATTTTTTTTGAAATATAAAAATCCAAAAAAAAAAATTTTTTTAATTTTTTTTATTGACAGAATTAAATTTCTGTACAAGTAACCTATATCAAAGAATAATAAACCCTTGTGTAAAATTTGCAGCGTTTTTTATAATAACATCCCAAACATATGAACTGGGTGTGTCCACAATAACCCTTGATATTGTAGTAACCCTACAACTAGTGTTGATGTTGTCCCTTCAATTTCAATATTGTAGGGTAGACTCTACTCTACAATATTGAAATTGTAGTGCTTTCTTAATATCGATAGTCACGACTATCGATAGTTTCGATACTATCGGGAAAAAATATCTATATTTATCGATAGTTTCAGAGTTTGGATTTTTCCTAAAACTATCGATAGTTTTCTATATTTTTTCTTCCAAAACTGGATAATATCCATATTATGTTTTCATCTTTTTCCCAAAACTGTCCCGTGGCTATGGCTATTTTTCGATTTCATAAGGGAAAATTTGGTACGACAATGATAATTCCAACATTTTTCCCGGTCAACTAATAGTTCAGGTGTCAGGGAAAAGGAGGTACTAAGGTAGATTTAAACATTATTATCAGTTGAAATTTTTAAAAGGATTTATTATTATGAAATATAGAAGAATGAATGGAATATTAATGGAAGCATGATTGAAAAACGCTGCAAATTTTACACAAGGGTTTATTATTCTTTGATATACGTTACTTGTGCAGACATTTAATTCTGTCAATGAAAAAATTTGAATAAATTTTTTTTTTGGATTTTCTTGTTCAAAAATGTGTTTTTTTCAAAAATTCTGTATTTTTTACTCGAAAAATATTTAACATCCTGAGATCCTTCAAAAATCCCATTTTTAGCCCCACGAATGCCCTAAAGATCGCCCCAGTGAAATCGGATCGTTCCGGGACCCCAAAAAATGGATTCTACGTCAAAAAATACTTCGAAAACGACACCTAACTCGATCCAATAGCTAAAAGCCTTCAAAAAACCCCTCCCGTAGCCCCATTATAGCCCCATAGCGCCCCACGGGTTTGGGCGATCGGACTGAAAACCTTGCGGGCACAACTAGATGGTAAATCAAGTATTTTGTCGAAATTTCAGATTTTTAAAAAAATTCCTACTGCCCAAAACGGCCTGGACGGCGGACGGCGTACGGCGTACGGCGGACGGACATTTCGGATTTAGAATGTAGACCACTTGAAACGGATAATGTCAAATTTTGAGCCCGATCGGAGTCGTCGACCTCCGTCGCGAAAACATAGGTGTATTATTCCAAGAATAATAAACCAAAAATAGAGAAAACATTACTGTTGGAGCTTGGAGTCATGATTTAAACTTTGTCAATTTTCAAAAGTTCTTTTAGGGTTGCTTTATTTTGATTCAAAAATATTTGCATGCGTTGCATTGCAACGGGACTTCGGGAGTCCAAAGGTGATGTGATGATTCACCACCTTCACATCTCGCAGTGTGACCACCTGTTGAAACTCTTGAAAGGTCGATCAATTTGACTAGGTTCAATTTGAAAGGTCGATCAATTTGAATAGTGATAGGTACCTACCTAGTTTTATGAGGATGAGCAGAACAGGGGATTAACAAATCGGTGATCATCATGAGATAATAATTTATAATTTTTTAGTGTAGGTAATCAAGAGATGGCGGGCCGCAAAACCTAATTTTTGGAGGGTTTAATTTAATTTTTTCTTTTACCGCCAAAAAGCAAAACTATCGATGGTATATCGACAGCCTCGGACTATCGATACTATCGATAGACTATCGATACTATCGATACTATCGATAAACTATCGATATTAAGACAGCACTAGGGTAGAGGAACCGGCTATGCATACTGTTGGGAGATTGCCAGGACGTTGTGTACGGCTACCGACTTGGGGGGAATAGTGATGGGATCACTCCGGTGAGCCCATCGAGTCATATGGTTTTCGGGAGTTAGCGACGCTTCTTGAAAATATAGTTCAGTTCAAGTTTGGTTGTGGAACCGTGATTTATTAACAATACACAGAAGGCGACTTTGGAGTCGCCTTCTGTGAATTTCAATATTAGATTCCCCTGGACCAGGACCCCCCCCCCCCCCCCTTTACCCTTCAGGAGACCAACGCATTCCCGACCAAAGACATATATATCTATGGACGGGCCTCTCCCGAGCGGCCGAGCGGTCCGAAAAATTCGGAGGGTTCCCCCTCCCTTGGAGGGACGGATCCAGCCAACCTTACGTTGATCGGCATTGCGACTCGCCTTTTTTTCGCGTTTAAAAGTTAATTTCGAATGATTGTAAACGTTTTTCGTCTCTATTGATGACAGTTAGGACACCTATGTGAAAACTAATTGCATTTTGTGGGCTAAAGGTAGGAAGATTGTGGTAGGGATACAGGAAACCATCAATCCAACTCAAGGAATCTTCAATAAAAAAATCAAAATCAATCTTCTTGATTTTAATATATAAATCAGTCGAAGTAGGTAGTATTGGACAATAATTAATTTTATTCCAGGTTTACAAAGTTACAATAGGTACCTACAGTAGGACTATTTACATGGCTGCATAGTAGGGTGTCCCTTATTTTTCAAATTCAATTATTAGGGGTTCTTACCCCCTCATTTTGTTCCATTGGACCCCTAAGTACCTCACTAAAAATTTGGTAGCCCTGGGACAACGCTAACACGTGCCGCATCACCACCAAAGTTGTATTATATGAGAACCTCCTAAGTGCCAGCTTATTACAAAACGCCAACATTTCTCCTGCGTCTCGTTCTAGTCCGATTGAGATCAAATTTTTACCCGTTGTTTTAGAAGGTCTGATAAAGCTCTGGTCAAATTTTGAATTCGATTGGATAGAGATTACGGGCTGAACAATTGTTTGAATCATCTGAAACTGTGGTTTCCTGGTAAAAAACGGCTCTCGGAGATGCTGGTGCCACCCGACCTATTGATTGTAATCGCCAAACAATTAGCTCTCAATAATTGAGAATAATTATTCTTTCCTTGTCTTTGTGAGGGTTTTAATACATTTTATAATGATTTTATAAATATGATAGGAATGCGCCAGTACGGACTGTTTTTTGCTGCCCATCTGCTACTGAGAGCAGCTCTAGCCTACAGTGACGCGCCCCAACAGGACCTAAATTTTTCAAGTAGGAACACTGAAGGTTTACGAGCCGATAAAACCGTTTCCAAAGTAGCTATGTTTAATAAAGCGTTGTCAGCAGTAAATGTGTTAGGTACCTCACCGATGAAGTGGCTAGGCTAGCAGTCCTGTTTTTTTTTTTTTTTACGATTTAGTTGTGTACAATCATTTGGTATTATACCAAAGTGAAAATCATAGAGACTTGGACAAAGAAAATCAACTGACCTGTGGAAAACGATACGTGAAGAATTTTATGGGTCACTGTATGGTAAGCCCAGTAATGTTCATCAAAATTAATAATATTTAGTGTTAAATTAAGTTTCACAGGAATTCATAGCATCTGTGATAGTCTACTCCATTTTACGCATCCCATAAACTCTCTGTTCACAAGAAATAGTTATGCAATGATTAGAAATAAGTTGAAATTGAAGTTCTTACTTCAATTCGTCTGAATTTCAATTTTTCAATTAAACGCACTAGTGGCCTCCAAAATGAGTAAAATATTTTATTATACTGAAATAGTTACAGATCCAAAAACTTAAGAAATCTAGGAATCTAGAGATCCAGAAAATCCTGAAATCTAGAGACCCTGGAATCCGGAGATCTGGAAATCCAGAAAAAGATCCAGTAAAGCAGAAAATCCTGGAAGCTCGAAATACAGAGATCCCGAGATCCAGTAACTCCAGAAATCCAGAGATTTAGAGATCGGGAGGTCACAAAACTCAGAGATCCAAAAATCAACAGAACCAGAGATCGTGGAATCCCGAGAGCTAGAACTCCAGAAATCCAGGAAAGATCCAGAGATCCAAAAACTCCAGAAATCTAAGAATCCAGAGATCCAGGGGGAGATAAGTAGGAGATGTATATTTTCCTCATTCCCCGAAATTAGGAGAATATTTTATTAATCTGAATCTAAATTACAGCAACGTTTGCGAGATTATATTCACGGCACATGTGTCACTCCAATGTGAAATTATTCGGTATTCTATTAGATTTTTAGAGCTACAAAAGTTAAAAACGTGATTTTAGTCACCTGATTTTAAACATTTTTACTACCATGGACATAATTTTAAGACCAATAACTAATACATTGTTTTTTTTCAGAGATAAAGAGTTTTCGCTAACTATTGATTATACTTCCATGATATCGTGGGCAGAATTTCCAGTCGATTGATGAGCATTATTTGAATAGATCGCGTGGCTCCAGCCCCGAGGGCCATTTTTTACCAGGAAACCTCAGTTTCAGATGATTCAAACATTTGTTCAGCCCGTAATCTCTATCCGATCGAGTTCAAAATTTTACCAGAGCTTTATCAGATCTCCTAAAACAACGGGTAAAAATTTGAACTCAATCGGACTAGAACGAGATGCAGGAGAAATGTTGGCGTTTTGTAATAAGCTGGCACTTAGGAGGTTCTCATATAATACAACTTTGGTGGTGATGCGGCACGTGTTAGCGTGGTCCCAGGGCTACCAAATTTTTAGTGAGGTTCTTAGGGGTCCAATGGAACAAAATGAGGGGGTAAGAGTTCCAGTTTTTGAAAATTTTTTTAAAAAGGCCTTATAATCGACACCCTACTGCATAGGTATGTGGTTGATAGACAAAGGTTTAAACATTATTGAATAAGATGGTTTTTGTCAGTTTTTCTGAAGTTCTGGGTTCTTGGGGAAACTGAAATTAAAATATAACTTATAATAATTATAATATAATTATTATATTATAAGTTATTATAATATAATTATTATACCTATTATAATTATAAGTTATTATTATAAGTTATTGAATTGTTAACCTACTTGAATTGTTTCTTAGAACACACATTAAACTTGGAAAAACGTGTTGATGACGATTATTATTGTACATAATACTAAATTATTATTGTACAATAATCATATTATATTGCATAAATATAAATCATGATATAATATACAATAATGATACAATATATTATATTGTATATATATTTAAACGTTTACCCGTTGCTAATAATAATGATTATTATAATCATAGAACCATGTACAGACTAGGTACCATAATAATTATTATTACGGCACCTACCTAGTATGTACATGGTTCTAATATCAACAGATACCTACACCAAAGAATTTGAGCCAGACAAATGCATGGAATGCTTGAATTGAAAGATATAAATAAATAAAAACGAAGACTGCTAGCTAGTAACTACTACAAATATCATGAAATAACTTCTTACCAGTGGAATGTCAGTCCGCAACCTTTAGTGTGCCTATTCTTGCAACCATATGCTACACAATAACTCACCATTTCGACAAATTATTAGTGAAATAAATACTTTATTTGGTTAAAAACTAACTGATCACGGTGATGGCCAATGCAAAAGTGAGGGCCCGGGTCGGCATCGGTCCCTCCAAGGGTGGGGGAAGGCCGGGAATTTTTCGGCTCGCATTCGATGCGGGTGAGAGATAGGGGAAGCCCGGGGTTGTTCCCGACTACCATGACACTTCCTGCTGGTCTGGAGATTGCGGGTCTCCCTTTTCTGTTTGAATAGGTACCGCCTCCCAGGTCAGCAGATCTCGACACATTGTTAGGCCCTGGTAAGGGGTATTCAGATACTCCCTTCATCTTCCTCCAAAGACACGGGGGCGAAATCCCAGTTACGCAGGAGGCCTTCCCCCTAACACACAACACAATTAATGATAGAGTTTCAACAAAGTTTGTTAAAAGCCCTTCTTGTAATGTTCATTATCTTTTTTGCGCCTTGTTGGTAGATACTTGCTGAATAGCGACTTTTAGAGAAGTTATTAACCCTTAAGGCAAAGACGATATATTTCTTATTCATGTTTGGTAAATTTGGAATGAATCCATTTTTAATTTGAGCTATTGGTTCTTAGTTACTCATTTAGGAGCAGAAGACATGAATGAGACAGAGGAGAACAGGCACGACTTCCATCACCACTTGGAAAGGTATGTCCTCCTTTATTAATTGGACGAGATATCACATATAAAACGTTTGGTTACCTTAAGATAAAATTATGATCAATAAAAAGAGCCTAGACCATCGGCGTAGGAGAAAAAATAAAAAATAAAAAATATGATATTAATAATATTGATCAATAATTGATAATTATAATTGATACACACCTATGATACCTATTGATAATATTGTATAATATTATTATTACTAGCTGGGACACCCGTGCTTCGCACGAAACATCAAATTCCCGTCCATCACCTATCAACGATGCACCCGTGGCAACCCGTCAACTTACTTTTCATAGTAACAACGCTTGTTGGTTTCTCGTAATGAAGTATCAAATTCGCTAAGATACGTCAAGGATGTAAACAACTTCCGTCGTGAAGGACTCAGGTTTCAGCCAGAACGGCCGCCGTTCGAACCCGTTTGAATAGCCTAAAACCTTCCCCGTGCTATCCCGATCATTTTGCAAAAAACCGCATCAAAATCCGTCCAACAGTTTGGCCGTGAAAGGGAGACATACATACATACAGCCACCGATCATTCTTAGAGAAGATTATGGTTATATTGTATAATATTATTATTGATATATAATGTATCAATAATAATATTATTTTTGGGGAAGGGAGGAGTTATTAAATTAAATTTAAAATCAAACTGAATTAAATTTAAATTCTAATTATGAATTCATTTAAGTTATTCAAGCAATCAGAAGGGGAAGGCCGAAAAATTTATTGGGCACCAGGTGGGAATCGAACCCACAACCTCTGCATTACTAGTGCAACGCTCTAACCAACTAAGCTACAAGGAACCAGAGCTGAGAAAGAACATTGGAGATTGAAGGCTCATCTGTCCCCTGCCCCCAACAATAATTGTAACAATATGATAATGATAATTGAACAATATGATCAATTATTGATTCGGCCTTATCATATTGTTACTTATTTCTCCCACTCTGAACCCCCTATGAATTCATAATTAGAATTTCAATTTAATTCAGTTTGAATTTAAATTTAATTTAATAAATCCTCCCTTCCCCAAAAATAAAACACTGCATGAGGAAGCAGGTCAAATTTCCTCAAGTCATTCCTGTAATAATAATATTATATAATAATATTTATCAATAAATTATTATTATTATTTTATGATAAATTAATTTAAGTAGGTAACTATTTAAGAAAAAACTTTTCTTTTTTTTCATTTTCTTGTAAATATTGTGGGTGGATGTGGGACCCCGAAAATGGTTTATGCTCGGAAAGTAAAGGAAGTGTCCAAGTGAAGGAAGCGAATGAACACACAACAACAAGAAGGAAAGTGGTTTTGCGGTTATGGGCGGAGTAAGATTGCAGAGTGACGGTCGAAGTTGTTGTTTGTTGCTGAAATGGTACTTTTCCGTTATAACCCCCCCCCCCCCCCCCCCCCCCCAACGCATTTGGTTGGCTTTGGGTGCGTTAAAACCATCGGGAGGGGTGTGTATGAATGTCGAAATCGAGTGGGGGGGGGGGGGGGGATAACAAAAAAGTAGGTACTCGAATTTGGGTGCCATTGGGAGGGGTATGTATGAAACACGAAATCGCGTGAGAGGGGGGGGGGGGGGGGGGGGGGGATAACGGAAAAGTACCGCTGAAATTCCATATGAGGAAACGACAGCAGTTTCTGGCTGACTTTTTCGTCCAATTTTGTACTCCCGTTTTCATTAACCGCAGCTAGTTTTTGTTTTGCGGCGAGTTTTCTACTGGCCTCAAGGGGCAGGATGAAGGTTTGCGTCTAATTTACCAGTTCTTCTCGTGGATTAGCGTCCAATCTTCTGTCGCCCTCGGTTATTGCAAGTTCCAGTATCTTCGCGATTTGAACACTGAGAGAAAAAATGGGCCTATTCTAGGTTATTTTTCGATTTTTTTCTAGGTTAAATGCTGCCAACCTAGATTTTTTTTTTTTTTTTTTTTTTTGGTTTTCATTCTAGGGTGGAACAAGGGGGACAGGGTAGCCCCTTGGACTAAGGCGTCAGCGAGACGCCTGTTTACAATCAGTCGGAGCGCTGATCAGCCTGGTTCGAATCCGGGGAAGAACACCAATGTTTGACCAAAAGTCAATTATGTGTTGTAATACCTGTCTTGTCGGTTGACAATTCACCTCTGAACGTTGGAACGTTTATGTGAATCCTAGCAGAGGCTCCCGTGACGAAGGCGGCCGAGACATCCGTCTTCAACACACAAGATCGAGGGATCGCATGAACGAACCTCTCTTGGTACCTCAAACCGGGATAAAAATCTGGTGGACCGGTAAAAAAAAAAACATTGTCTTCGTATGCTGAGAACGTTAAACTAGCCATAGCAATCTACGACTGAGGGGGGAGAGCTGGGGGCCGCCGACCCGGCTTGTTGATGGACCTACAGTCGTAGTGATAAGTCTTGTATTAGGGATTGGACCTCGACCACCAGAAGGCAAATAGAGTCATCGGTACCATATCAGTGAACAATGTGTCGTCCGGGCGTAAGTTCAAGGTGAGACTCCGTTGATTACCTGATAGGTAAACATCGTACTCTCTCCTCTGGTTGGTAGCCGTTCCCACAAATCACACACACAAATCTAGGGTGGAACAATTTAGTCTAGGTTGAATATCATTTAACCTAGATTGAAAATACTGGTGAAGTTACCGTCCTAAAAATGCAAACAACCAAGATTTAAAATGTGCCACCCCCACACTTTAGTTCTAGGTGAAGTTCACGGTGTGTGCCGCCGCACAGTGGGGCCAATGACCCATATTCGCGGTCAAAACCTCTTAGAGCAATAGAATGGAGGTGAACGAGTATAAATCTATTCAGAAATAATGAAAAGAGGTAAATTTGCAAGAATCAATTGAATAAATATTTTATTGAAAAATGACTAAATACCGACCAGTAAAAATAAAGAAAGTAAAAAACTGCCGCAAAAAATGAATGAAAACTAAGGGATTAAAATCGAATTTATAGGAAAGATGTATTTAACAGTATGTAATTCTAGTATATCCAATTCAATTCTTTCTTTTTTCAATTTTTGTAATTTTCTTTTTTTCAAAATGGGGCAACTTCGGGCAATTGTTTTTTTTTTTTTTTTTCACCCACAGTTTTACAGAATCTGTAAAACTATCTGATAGTTCCCCATCCAGACTATGCAAAAATCACTGGTCGCCACTGGTAATCTCGTTCAAATCTAAATTGTTCCATAAAATTAATGGATTTAATACTATTTGATGTACCTATTTAATACTTCTGCGCTGAGGCATTACAGGATGCACAGCACTTTTACGATTGTTTTAAAGGGCAGTAATGGAACTCATTGAAGTTAACTTGAGCGCAAAGGGAAAGTTGGCTGTTATGACTCTCACATAACACAAAAAAGACTATCATTCCTCTTCACAGTATGCACTTTCATTGCCGGATCTTGAAGTAGAATAAAATTTTACATTACGTGATTTCTCTTTGTGCCAGATCACTTGAAATGACGTTTACTCGAGCTGTGAGTCCCAAATATCTTTTGGACTTCTTCTACAAACTAACTCCTTTGGGAAAAGAGAACGAAAAGGCTGATTATGCTCTTACTGGGATTAGCAGAAGGGTAAGTGATTCTTCCTATTTCATACAGAATGGCATGTTTTTTAATTGACAGTAGAATCTCTCAATGTAGCATCATTGAGGTGACATACTAGTGAGTTTCGGACATTTTGATAACACTAGCCTATTTATTTATCGAAAAAAAATTCTGTACTTTGTTCGGACTGATGTGGGACCTAGAATGAAGGATTGTAATCCATTATTCGAGGTCGACATCTGTCCTAACGATGTACAGATTTTTTTTTGTATACCTACCTACATTTTTTTTAGGTACCTACTCGGAAAATATCTGGCCGCCTGGGATCCTTCAAAAACCCTATTTGTATCGTAATGGGACCTCCAAAAATGAATTTCATGTCCAAAAATTCGAAAACGACACCTAACTCGACCCCATAGCCGAAAACTTTTAAAAAAACCTCCCGTAGCCCCATAGCGTCCCACGGGTTTGGTCGATTGGGGTTGAAAACCTTGCGGGCACAACTAGATGGTAAGCAAGTATTTTGTCAAACTTTCAGATTTAAAAAAATTCCTACTGCTTTATTCCTACTTCTTTATTTATTTAATTATATTTATTCGGCTCAGACGGCGGACGGACATTTCGTTTTTTGAATCTAAACCTTTTGAAACAAATAACGTAAAATTTATTTTAAGAATAATAAACCAACAGTGCTAAACATGCAATTCCGGCGGCTCTATCTCATGGTGACATGTGTAAGAGATAAAACCTGGCTTAGGGACTTAGGACATCAACACATGGATCCGTCTGTTCCACAGAGAGACCAGAGAAATGTCTGCTCGGAGGTTCGATGGGTAATTCTCGAGGCTGCGGCGCCCAGGGGGCCAAACTCCTGATTCAGGGCGAAGGGGCATTATCGTCTAGTCTAGACGGTGGGTGTGCCCCCCCCCCCCCCCCATGCTTCGAGATTCTGACTTAGTCCAGTCATTAGGTAGGAACGGAAAACCTAGTTTGGAACGGAAAAAATACCTGAAGAATTTTTCTCGACGGATCCATACGTTTTCGGGGGTGCTGAATCCGAAAATTTGGTTATCTACTAGATTCGGATATGGCTTCACCATGAAAATGGCAAAATTTCGGTCCTTTTTTGTTTTTAGCGCAACCTTTTTCCAAAAAATGGAAAGGTGCGCTCACCTCTTCGACATGTATGTTTTTTTTGTTTGTTTGTGTACAGAGCATTACGCCCGAGCGGCTCAACAGATTTTCATGAGGCTGGTCTCATTGTCATCAGTGAGTTCGGGGGGTGGTTATAGGCTACCTTGATTTTTCCTCCCTCATCCCCTTCATCGGTTTTCGGGAGGTCCTTCACGACGAAAGTTGTTTATCTCTGATGTGTAACTAAGGAGGCCTCAAAAGGGGGACGAAATTTTTTGTCCGATTTCGTTGGTACAAGGGTCTATGGAATGAGCTTTTCAGGCTGATTCCAACGACTCCAAAACGATTTTTGCAGCCTGAGCCGTTCGTTACCTCTGATCGGCATAAGGTTTTATTACGCATCGGTCGTTAGGGTGCAGTTGTTTACGTAATGAGCATCACGTGGATGATGTGTTGCGTGGCATAGTTTGGTCGCTAGATACCTACTGTTTCTTAGTTTCTTTCGCTCATTAAATATATCGTAATAACAAAAAGGTTGCGCTCATCTATTCAATTCAATTGATGGCTTGTTTTTTTTGCCTTTAACTCGGGAACCATGCGTCCTAGCGACAAGACTACTCTATACAAAATTATAGCTGATGAAATTTCCTAAAATATGAGACCAAAAACGCCTCGGTAGCTTTCTCCGTTTGGCCGCTAGAGTGTGCTGAGGTTTGACCATTTTTTTCTAACCATGCCAAAATCATCGTATTCCAGACTTCCGAAGCCTATTAAACACTATTGAACACCACAATCGGTCCCCCGAACCCCACATAAGGTACCCTGACACCTTATTGTCATAATATGACAATTTCACTGGTCAAAAAATGCTACTAAGTTACAGCCGTAAAGAAACGTCCAATCTGACACGGCGCGGAGAGCGAAAACAACGTTTTTCAGAACGTTTTCTGTCGTAGCTCAAAAACTATTGGTCCGATTCCCAATTTTTTTTTTTTTTTTTTTTTTTTTTTTTCTCGTGAAAGCTGATTAAGTTCTCCATCGCAGCTATTCCGTGTGAAATTTCGATTTGAGCTTTGATAAGGGAGGGGCGGGCACGGCAAAAAAGTGGCACATTGTGAATAAAAAGGTTTGTTCCAGGTCTGACTGCGTCTGTCGACAGAAGTTGGACAGCTGTCGACAGAACCCGACCGCACATACTCGAGCTATCGGTTTCCGTCCAACTTACGATCGACCTGGAACAGCAGTTTCTAAACTGCGCATGTCTCCGGCGATTTCTGTTAACATTCCGTCAAGCCTGGAACAAACCTAAAAATGATACTTTGCACATTTCTGCCTATAACTCGGGAACGGTTTGTCCGATCTTACTTTTCTTTTTTAATCACAAAGCTGATTAGGTAAATTTTATACAAGTAACGGCACATTGCATGTCTATTGAAACAACAAAAGTGCCGTTAGTATTCGTCGGAAAGTGTGTGAAAAAGGAATTTTACCATCTACGACCAAGTTTTTCAGAAAACGTTCTTCTTTCCCTCCCTTAGGAAAGCTCAAATCGAAATTTCACATGGAATAGCTGCGACTAGGGATGCTCAAAAAATATCGATACCTATATCGAAATATCGAAATTTTTCCGCCGATATATCGATATTTTTTCCACCGATATATCGATATGATTTTGAAAATATCGTAAACCGATATTTTTGAGAGAGATCCGACATAAATCCGAACACCAGCTAGAAATAGGAACAAAGAACGTGTAGGTAACTGTACTGAAAGTATTTCCAATCAAATACTAGAGAGTTCCTAGTGGTGAGATACGTCGTGGTATCTCGATTCCATCCGTATCCTACTCCAGCAGTGCGCATGCGCGATCGCCGATGGTATCGTATCTGCGATCCGTCGGTGGTATGTTTACGGAAAATACGATACCACCGGGCGATACGGAAGATGGTATCTAGGGAATCCTTATCGCAAAGTAACCTGCCTAATTGATAAACAGCTTCCAAGAAGACATACAAACGTCGACAACAACAACGAAATCCGAGAGCAGCACAGCTGGCAGCTCAGTGCTGCCAGTACTTTCCTCTGTTGTCCTGAGTTTATTAGGTATTGTTTAGGTGCCGATTTCACGAATCACCGCGGTTTCATTTCACACCAGTTCGTTCGTTGTTGAAAGAATTTGGAGGAGCAACGAAACATTACACTATTGGACGCAGCAATCCAGATGAGTTAAATGTTACAATCATTGTAGGTAACTCAATAATTATTATTGATTTGAGGAGCTGAGCTTCAAATCTCTCGCTCGTTCCACTCAATCGCAATTTCCAGAAATCACGAAAAACTTCGTACATACTTGCAACTATCAGATCAAAATGGTTATGAAGTTTAATAAATCTAATAAGTTTCCTAAGGAGGCACTTTCGACGACAAACTCCAAAAACAACTCCACTTCGAATGCTGAATACCGCGGCGGTATTACCGCCTGATGTTAATGAACTTGTTTTAATAGTAACGTGACCCGTTACTCCAAGATCCAACTCGGAGATACCACCTAAAAATGCAAAATGGTATCTCAATCAATTTTTGTTAGCATCGCGCTTGGTTTCCCTAGATACGGCATCCGTATTCCAAGTGGTGGTATCTCGATCGTATCCACTAGGAACTCCCTAGTATGTTTAATAGACCTCGGCTTTCAATTCATTTCCTAATCCCTTTATCGAATTGGTTCACAATCACATGTGTGAAGAGTTGATAATGTACCTAATTAATGTTGGTGAGCAGATCCACGCAATTCATTTTAGCGCAATGTACTGAATGTTTTGTCAGAACATTATAAACTGAGCAAATAAATAATTTATTAGTTATTGTTTCTATGATTTTACGAATACCTACCTACTCATTACAGATTATTCGAAGAATTTATAACCCTAATTTATTTACTAGTAACCAAAAGTCGTGAAAGGCATGGCTTTTTTTTTTTAATTTGGACTAATTTCCGATATATCGATAATTTTTAACGATATATCGATATTATTCTACGATATATCCACCTAGTAAAACGATCGATATATCGAATATCGATATTTTTCTTCAGTGTGGACATCCCTAGCTGCGACGGGGAATTTAATCAGCTTTCACGAGAAAAAAAGAAATTTGGAATCGGACCAATAGTTTCTGAGCTACAACCATTATACCTACTAGTACACTAGTCGTATTCCATACTTCCGGAGCCTATTAAATACCACAATCGGTCCCCCGAGTTGGGGACAGGGTAGGCCCATGGACTAAGGCGTCAGCGAGACGCCTGTTTACAATCAGTCGGAGCGCTGATCAGCCTGGTTCGAATCCAGGGAAGAACACCAATGTTTGACCAAAAGTCAATTATGTGTTGTAATACCTGTCTTGTCGGTTGACAATTCACCCCTGAACGTTGGAACGTTTATGTGAATCCTAGCAGAGGCTCCCGTGACGAAGGCGGCCGAGACATCCGTCTTCAACACACAAGATCGAGGGATCGCATGAACGAACCTCTCTTGGGACCTCGAACCGGGATAAAAATCTGGTGGACCGGTAAAAAAAAACATTGTCTTCGTTTGCTGAGAACGTTAAACTAGCCACATCAATCTACGACTGAGGGGGGAGAGCTGGGGGCCGCCGACCCGGCATGTTGATGGACCTACAGTCGTAGTGATAAGTCTTGTATTAGGGATTGGACCTCGACCACCAGATGGCAAATAGAGTCATCGGTACCATATCAGTGAACAATGTGTCGTCCGGGCGTAAGTTCAAGGTGAGACTCCGTTGATTACCTGATAGGTAAACATCTTAGTCTCTCCTCTGGTTGGTAGCCGTTCCCACAAATATTTTTTTTTATCGGTCCCCCGAACACCCACATAATGTACCCTGACATCCCTCCCCCCTCCACCCACCTACAACCCACCAACACCACTCCCCCTCCCTTCACCCCCATCCACCCCCAAACCCCTAAAAACCACCTTTTATTTCGCAAATGCGCTATCAGGCGTGTAATGGCACCCTTTCTGAGTTTCTTCCTATTTTGCATGGTGTTCCACAGGGATCGGTATTGGGGCCAATTTTGTTTTTAATCTTTATAAATGACTTGCCCCACAGTTTAAAATCGTCCCCCATCCTGTTTGCGGATGATACGTCACTTCTTGCTAGGGATTCAGCTCTTTCATCTCTTCGTTCTTTTAATGCTCTCTCTTTGGAGGCAGCCACGAATTGGTTTTCAAGAAATAGACTCTCAGTGAATGTCGACAAGACAAATGTTATGTATTTCGGGCTGAGAGATCTGACTTCTATTGCTGAAAACCCAAAAGATGTATCCTTCCTTGGTGTTAAGCTTGACCCAAAATTAAAGTGGAAGGCCCACTGCAATCAATTGGAAAGTAAATTGAACAGTTATATCTTTCTTTTGAGACGCCTATCGGACAGGCTGTCAAAATCCGCTGTTCTAGCTGCTTTCCATGCATGTTTTCAAAGTAGAGCAGTCTATGCTATTTTGAGTTGGGGCCATTCAGCAGCGGCATCTGACATTTTCGCGGTGCAGCGAAGGGCTGTTAGAATGGTAGCCGGCCTTAAGTACCGGGAGGATTGCAGGGAAGCCTACAAGCGGCATAAAATATTAACTATCCCTGCTGCATACATTCTTGAATGTATTTGCTACATCCGGAAAAACATTGGCAAGTACAAGTCGTCTGATCACGGCTACTCAACTAGGAACAAAGATAACCTTTGTTTACCGTTCCATCGCCTGACAGCCTCCAGGAATAGTAGTTCTTGGTGGGGGATAAAGTTTTTCAATGCCGTCCCTAGCACTTTAAAAAGCAAGTCACTGGTTTCTCTGAGGTCCAAAGTGAGCGGTTACCTAATTCAACTTGCTCCATACACTTTTGACGACTTCCTGACCAGTGCCTGGGAAGAATGTATGTGAGAACTATGAACTGGCTATAAACTCTTTTGTTATTTTTATGTAAACATTTTTGTTAAATTTTCTTGTTTCGAGTCAAATAGCCAGTTTTGTATTCCGTGTTCTCTGTTTTTTCTGTTTGTTTGTTTGTGTACTGTATGTGACTTAGTTTTAAGAAGCTTTAAGTAGAAATTCGACCATTGTCAAAACACTCAGTGTAACTGACAAATAAAAATTTGATTGATTGATTGATTGATTAATGAAAGTGTTCTTTGAAATAGTGTTGTTTCATGAACATTCCCACCCCGCCCCATGGGGTGTAGTACGACTGGAAGGGGGGGGGGGGTATGGGGTAACTTATCCTATCAAGTGCATAATAAGTGCATATTCGCAAAAGGTGATTTTTCGGGCGGGTGGGGGGGGGGGGGGGGGTCAGGGTACCTTATAAGGGTAATAGTGTTTAATAGGCTTCGGAAGTCTGTAATACGAAGATTTTGGCTTAGTTAGGGCCAGTTTCACCACCTCGAGTTAGGCTAACCCACGAGTTCGGCCCCTGCTTGTTCCTCTTGTACATCAATGACTTGGCTGACCAGCTTTTAGATCCTAATGATATCTTCCTTTTTGCCGATTATAATATAATATATCGGATATATTATATCGACCGTTGCGAGGGGGTCTTCTCGGGAGGAGATGAACCGTAGCTTGCAGGGGAACTCCTCAATTATTGAGAAGTGGTGCTCAGCTAATTCCCTGGTCCTGAACAAGAATAAGACTCAAAGTCTAGAACTAGGCCTCAACCGACGTCTAGATGGGTCGGTTAACTTCTTGTGTTTAATGGTTGATAACCGTCTTTCATGGCTGTCGCACATTGAAGCGCTTTTGCCAAAATTGTCGTCCTGCATCTACATGATTAGGATATTGAGGGGCGTTGTGTCTGATGAAGTTCTTCGTTCGGTACCTGTATGTGCCATGCATGCTTTGCAAGCAGGGCCAGTTACTGTATCATTGCATGGGACAATTCCAGTCATGCCAACAGGGTCTTCAGGCTCCAGATGCGGGTGATCAGGATAATTGCCGGTCTCTCTTGGAATGAAAGTTGTCGGGGCATTTTGTACGTCTGGGTATTCTAACCATTCCCAGTTCCTATGTTTTGGAGGCTCTGAACACATTCAAGTCATGCTTGTCAAACCTCCCCATGGTTTCCTATGTTCAAGAGCATTACACCCGCTCCCGAGGGAACCTTGCCATTCCATTTACCCGTCTCAGTGTGGCCTTGAGGAATAACCCAATACAAGTGGGTTCTCGTCTTTTCAATGCCCTGTCAAATCATATACAACAGCTCCCTGATAGATCCTTTAATAACGTAATAAAATCACATCTTCTCAAAGCCGAACTCTACTCTTTGGAGGAGTTTTTCGGTATTTCATGGAGCGATGTGTCTTGAGTTGAGTGGATCGTGGATGGGGATGGAAGCCTTGTCTCACCTGTCATGTTTCTACTTACGTCCTGAGTTGTTTTAGTTTGTTTATATGACCACACCTATCATGTACTATTGCTTTCTTTTGCTTTGTACCATGCTATTGCCTGATGTATTTCGTGTTTGTACCAACTCATTTTTGACGTTTGCTGTGTCATATTGGCCTCTGCAAATAAAAAATCTTGATTTGATTTGAGTTAGCAAAAAATTCACGTTTCACCAGCTGTTGTCTCCTATAGGAGACTATAGTTACCAGGACGGTTAACTTCCACTTTTTTCATTTGCGGATTTTCGGAAGATATCTCGTTAACTTGAAGTTATGTTGTTGTGTGCTAAAACTGATTTTATGTCAATCTCTAACCTCAAAATAGCTAACTTGAACTTTAACATGAGGTTGGTGAAACCGGCCCTTGGAAAAAATGGCCACACTTCAGCACGCTCTAGCGGCCAAACGGAGGAAGCTACCGAGGCGTTTTTGGTCTCATTTTTTTAGGAAATTTCATTTTAATTTTGTATGGAGTAGTCATGTCGCTAGGACGCATGGTTTCCGAGTTAAAGGCAAAAAAAAAAAAAAAGGACCGAAATTTGGCCATTTTCATGGTGAAGCCATATCCGAATCTAGTTGATAATTTTCGGATTCAGCACCCCCGAAAATGTAAAGATCCGTCGAGAAAAATACCTCAGGTATTTTTTCTTAGATTCACTACTTTTGGACACCTAATGACTGGACTAGACTCCCAATTTGAATTTCAGAGCTTCAATAAAAACCTGTTTGGACTGATGTGGGACCTCGAAAAATGCATTATGCGTCCAAAATTACACGGAAAACGACACCTTATTTGACCTCCTAGGATCCTTCTAAAATCCTATTTGTAGCCCCTTTTTAGCCCCACGGGTATGGGCGACCCTTGATCCTTCCACAGGCAAAATGAACCGTAAGCAGAACATGGACGCCTCGAAAGCCCATCGGCGTTACCATGGGCTTTACCTGGTCTATGCACAATCTGGAAGGAATACGTCTGAAGGGTTTCCAACCAACGCAAGCTTTCCTTCTGGTCTCTTAAAGGAGGTTAACCAGTTCAGGGACGCACGGTCAGTTCGCAATGTGAATCCAGTAACATACAGATATTGGTGGAAATACTCATTGCTCAGCACTACAGCCAATTATTATTATAGTTCCCGTCTCGTAGCACAGTAATTCTTCTGCGCAGTGGACATCATTTTGCTAAAATAGGCGATCACCCTTTCCTGGCGGGCACATTCGTTTTCCCTCCTGGAAAGCCATTAACTTTGAGAGCGGCTTAGGAACATGTTAGGTTTCCCTCCCGGTGGCCCGGGGTCGGCTTACAGAAATCTTAGGTTTCCCTCCCGGTGGCCCAGGGTCGGCTTTCAGAAATCTTAGGTTTCCCTCCAGCAATGACTGAATTTGCATGGCGAGGATTTTCTGACGGGTCAACGTACGTTTGTCTTTACTTCAGTGCGGGATGTGCCTACCTACTGTTGATGTGAACATACATCTCGTTCTGAAATTTCAACAGCACGTCGGCAAATGAAAATATGTTGGGGTGTGTTGGTGAAATTTTCGCCAAGGTGGGCGTGACACGAGCCGCAGCAGTTGGTTGTGAGATTTCGCTCTGCTGATGACTGTGCCCAGAGGTGTGGGGGGTTTCCAGCTTTAACACCGACGTAGTTGGCCTGTAAGAATTGCACAAATTTTGTAGCCCCACTACAACGTCCGGGCTTTTCCGAAGTCAACTCGCGGAAAGTGGAGGGCACATCCGGTGGCAGGTGGGGAGGGCAGGTGGCAAGAATATCAGCCCAAAGAATTTTATCAGCCACTGGCCCTCCACTGTTTTTTGTTTGTACTCCGTGCTCAAACCGAACTTCTGTATGGCTCGCCACCATGCCTGACAGAGATGGAAGCGACACACGAACAAACGAGCATTAGGCCAAGTGACTGCACATGCGTTTTGTAACCCCTTTTCCATAGCTGTTACCACAACGTCTGGGTTGAAATTTACATTGAGATGGGAACATTTAATGTCAGTGATAGCACCCAAGACTTGAACGTAAGTGTCCTCTCGCTTGTCGGGCAATAGTGCAAAAGCCAGCGGAATGTAGTTCCCGTTGAAACATCCATGAATGGAAAACAGTTGGAGGAAAGCCTTCAATCTCCTGGGAAAGCACAGCACCCACCGAATGAACACTGGCATCACAATCAAGAATGAATGGTTTCTGCAGGTCGGGGTATGCAAGGACTGGGGCAGAAGTCATCGCAACCTTCAGCTTTTGGAAACTCCCTTCACACTGCACGTTCCAGGCAAAAGGGGTGGTGTTGTCCATGAGCTTGTAAAGAGGCTGGGCGATTTTGGCGAAATCCTTCTCAAACCGTCTGTAGTACGAGCACATCCAAAATTCAACTCCACTGTGGTCACTGAAAGGCGCACTGACTGAGGCTCTATACCACTCGCTACTGTAATTGGTGATAATGACGTCGAGGCAAGCTGGATGCCCAGTCTGACGGGCAATGGGACGACGGGTGACCTCCCTAAGAGAAACATGAAGACCAAAACTGTCCAGAAGGCTCTCAAACATGCGTCGGCTTCTAGAATACGAAATGTTAGGACAGGTTAATTCAAAATGTATATTGAGATTACCCATAAGAATCAACATGCAATTATGCCTACATATCAAGGAAAACAGGTTCTCCATAATATAAAAAAAAAAAAACAAAAAAAACAAAAAACAAACGGTCGAAGTTCTGAACATTGGGAGGACGGTAAACACAACATACTGCAGTATTGGGAGCACTAATTTTAACTGCTGCTATTTCACACACTTCTTCCACGGAAAGATTTTGTACATCACCCATTGTTGTATATTCCATACCCTGCCTCAAGAACAGAGCTGCCCCACCATGGGCCCTAGATACCCTCGAGAAGGCAGACGCCAAAGAGAATCCCACCGGGGAGTAAAAACCGAGCTCATCAGGCTTACACCAATGTTCAGTAACACCCATGCAAACAACTCATGGCGCCGCTCAAGAAAAAAATTTATTTCATTAAGCCCCCCGCGTTAATTATGATAAAAGGAGACTCATCTGTAGCAGCAGCTACATCGTTCAAAATACATGGCTGTCATAAGGGTCTTGAAGAACCAGATTCGTCAATTAAAATAATGGTTGGGGGGCTATTTTTTGAGGTTTTAGCCGTGAGAATACATTTCGCAATTTTTTTGCGAAGGGCTAGTCTAAACCTGGCAGTGTAAAATGGATCTAGTTCCTTTGAAGAGATGGAGCTACGTTCGATGTTATCCAACTCAATCACCTCTACTGAGTAGAATTTGGCTGACAACGAGGTCAAGAATTTATTTAAGCGGTGAATTTCTAAATTAACACAATCATGTCATGATAGTGGTGGCAGAAGATAGTTGTAAGGGGCTTTCAAAAGTATCAATTTGGTGCCAGAAAAATTTAGACAGAATTTCAGGAGCTCGTGTTTGAAGTTCTTGAGTTCATTGTAGGAGACATCGACGTATCCTGCAGAAAGTACACTGAGAGAAAAGATTTTTTTAGTGGCTCGGTTAAATCCGAAATAACCTCGAAAAGAAATTGAAACCACCTAGAATCAATTGATTCAACCTAGAAAAAAATAGGTCCAGGTTAAAGTACCATCGAAAAATATTAATACAACCTAGACCCATATAGAAACAACCTCATCCGTTATTACCCGCCCTCCTGGAATAAAAAAGTGTCAACCTAGACCAAATGTGAACTTTGACATTGTGAAGACCTAGAAAATATATTACCTACCTTTGACTTTTAAGTGGGGTAACCTAGAATCGAATGATTTGACCTTCCATATAATTCCCCTCCATTAAAGTCTCGGTTGTACAACTGAAAACAACCGAGAGATTTAAAAGGCGAGATTGTTACTTTAGGTAACAACCCAGAAGAAAAAGTTAGATTTCAGTCTCAGTTAAAACTACCGTAGTAACACAAATAGTTTTAGGTTTAAACAACAGTGATTGTAAACCACACAACCACACGTGTGTTGTGTGTTGTTGTGTTGTGTTGTTGTTGATTCAATAAATTCAAGGTTGTTTCTACGGAGAGCGCCACTGTAGGCGGTGGGCGTTAATTCTCGTTGTCTTGGCACCCCTGCTATTTACCCGGTGGCCCAACCCCACTGTCTATCTCTGTAAAATTCTAATCATATATTTTCTGTCACTATGTGCAGTCATATTATGACGTCACATCTAAATTTTTGTACTGAGTTGGAAACAGAGACAACCCAGAAAGATAGTTGAAGTTGATAGAACCAAGCTGCAATGGAAGTGGAGCAAACCTAGAAAGAAAAGTGGACCACCTAGTAATTTATTAGGACCAACCTGAAAAGAATAGGAAGCTACCTAGAAATTTAACTGGTACAAGAGGGATAGTAAATGAAACAACCTCGTAAATAAAGGGGCACAACCTAGAGAAAAAAGGGTTCTAGGTTAACGCGCCATGGCTGTAAATTGTTTGAGGGGGGGTGAGAACGTTTTCGTTTTAGGGTAAATCAACCGTCTACGAAAGTGAAAAACATTGAATACCAGGGTGAGACAACCAAGACATTAATGTTTTTAACCTAGACTGTAAATGGATGGAGGCGGCAGCACACACCGTGAACTTAACCTAGAACTAAAGTGTGGGGGTGGCGCATTTTAAATCTTGGTTGTTTGCATTTTTAGGACGGTAACTTCACCAGTATTTTCAATCTAGGTTAAATTATATTCAACCTAGACTAAATTGTTCCACCCTAGAATGAAAACCAAAAAAAAATCTAGGTTGGCAGCATTTAACCTAGAAAAAAATCGAAAAATAACCTAGAATAGGCCCTTTTTTTCTCTCAGTGTACCTACCAGGAAATCAGTTGAAGGTGAAGTTTTCCCCGTTCTCAACAATTGAGATAGTGTGGCATCAGTAGCTCTATGGGAAATGGTACGGAGACCAGATGGAAGAAGTGATGTGACCTCATCACGCATTCGGTGCATAAACGAGTCGCCAAGAAAAAGGACAGTTGGTTCACTCAAATCGGCTGTTCTTTTGCATTTCATCTGTTTTTTAGGTGAACGTGTTTCGGTGGGGGTACCAGATATTTCATTAGAGATGGTGGCAACTTTCTTCTTTAATGCCGAAATAACAATATGAAGAAATGGAGCTCCGGGAGGGTTTTTTGAAGGTTTTGGCTATGGGGTCGGGTTTCGAAGTATTTTTGGACGAAGAATCCTGTTTTGTTGGCCCCAGAACGATCCAATTTACCGCGTGGATCTATGGGGCTACAAATCTGATTGTTGAAGGATCCTAGTACGGAAGTAAGGATCCCAAATAAGGTGAAGTTTTCCGAGTAATTTTGAACCCATAATCAATTGTTTGAGGTCCCACATGCCCCCCAATAGGGCGATTGTAAGTTGAGCGCAGATTTTCTCCTATTTACTTTGAGAGCAAATGTAAAATGAGCGCAGGACTTTTACTCGAATGGTTAAATGTAAAATGAGCGCAGACGTGCAGTGGTGTAGATAAGTGTAGTACCTAGTGGCTCAACCTACGGACAGACGCTGTTAATAGAGAGTTCCTAAAGCCACTTTTTGCCTAACGGCGATGAGTTACAGTCGACGTAACTCGAGATTTCGCGCAAGCGCAGAAATAACGGCGATAACTTAGGTAGGTACGTCCTTTTGCCTAACGTCAGCCGTTATTGCCGTAAAGTTACGGCGATGAAGCTTACGGTCTTAAGGATAACGCCGTTAATGTCGAGCAATATAACGTAAATAGCGGCACTTTGAATTTAGCGTGACTTTCGATAACACCGTATCTCTGTTACGGTGTTATGTGAAGTTAGCTTTTCTTTTATTCTGCCTAGACAAATCCCTTACGGCGATAAAAATTAACGGCCAACGTATCTCGGATGTTTCGTTAGGAACTCTCTAATAAGTACTACCACTTCCTTCTGATAGTTACTCGAGTAGGTACCTCTTGTCGATCGACAAGAAATTGGTAACACCCGAGTAGGTACACATACACAGATAATATGGCCATTGGCAAGAACATTAAATGTTAAATTGTAACATTGGGAGCTACATTTCTGAGAAATCCGATTTTCTTCATATTTCTATTTTTCATGAAAATACGAGAACTATTGGTCCTACATAGTTCCAGTTGTGCTTGAATTAAAGCTGAATGCTGGATGCTGTGCTCTTCAACTTCATTCCACATAAGTTATGAGGATAACATTCCTCGTGGTGTGATTATTTTAGCCGACATTTCGTACGGAAGACGTATCTCCAGACCTATTAGACCTACAAAGCTGCCGTTGCGCTCAAACTGTTGCACATCTTGTTCACTTGAAAAACGTATACAGTGACTTTTGGTTTATTATTCTTGGAATAATACACCTATGTTTTCGCGACGGGGGTCGACGACTCCGATCGGGCTCAAAATTTGACATTATCCGTTTCAAGAGGTCTACATTCTAAATCCGAAATGTCCGTCCGCCGTCCAGGCCGTTTTGGGCAGTAGGAATTTTTTTTAAATCTGAAATTTTGACAAAATACTTGGTTTACCATCTAGTTGTGCCCGCAAGGTTTTCAGCCCGATCGCCCAAACCCGTGGGGCGCTATGGGGCTATAATGGGGCTACGGGAGGGTTTTTTGAAGGCTTTTAGCTATGGGATCGAGTTAGGTATCGTTTTCGAAGTATTTTTGGACGTAGAATCCATTTTTTTGGGTCCCGGAACGATTCGATTTCACTGTTGCGATCTTTAGGGCTTTCATGTGGCTAAAAATTGGATTTTTGAAGGATCCCAGGATGTAAATATTACCTATTCGAGTAAAAAATAAAGAATGTTTGAAAAAATCCAAAAAAAAAATTGTTTTTTAAATTTTTTCATTGACAGAATTAAATTTCTGCACAAGTAACGTATATCAAAGAATAATAAACCCTTGTATAAAATTTGCAGCGTTTTCGGTAGGGCGCACATTTTTGGAGTTACAGGCTAAAAATTTAAAAACATCAGAAAATTTCGTGGGTTTTCGAGAAACTTGCATTTAGCACAAGTCTTTCGAAGAATCAAGAATCAAGAACTTTTATTTGCAGTGGCTTAAGTATAGACATTGCAAACGTCAGGAAACGGGTAACACTCAATTACATTATATAGGTGGGTACACATTATTAGTCCAAACAGTTGGTGGAGACACGGCACTTCAATTAGGTAGGTAACAAACAAAAAACACACATCAGCACAATGAAACCGCACCACAAGCTGGAGCGGCACTGAAAATCCTACACAATTCCAAAAAACTCGTCAAGCGAGTACAGCTCTGCCCTAATGAGATGAACTTTTATGTTCTTAGTGATAGACTTAATAGGCAGCTCTTGAATATTTTGGGGTAGGGCATTATACAGACGAGAGCCTACTTGGATTGGGTCATTTTTCTGAGCTATACTTAGGCGAGTAAAAGGAATCGCTAGGTTTCTACGGGATCGGGCGTCGTGCCGACGAACATCGGAAACCACGGCAAGGAGCGATATGTTTACTTTAATCAGATTCAAAACTGCCAAGGCATAATATGCACTAGGTAATGTAAGGAGACCAAGGCGAGCAAACGAACCCCTACAACTCTCATTCCATGAGAGTTTGGCCAAGATTCTGATGGCACGTTTTTGTTGTTTAAATATGTTAATTACATGACTACTGTTTCCTCATGCTACAATGCAATAAGTTGCTCTGCTGGCAAAGCAAGCATGGTAAACAGAACGCAGGACCTCATCAGAAACGACGCTCTTCAACCTTCTAAGCCTAAAAATAGAAGATGATAATTTGGGGGACAACGCCTCAACATGGGCCTTCCAGGAAAGTCGGTTATCCACCGTCAAACCCAGGAAATTAACTGCCTGGTCCACGCATATTAACGCTTCTGTCCAAGCATCTGTTGAGACCCACTGAAAGGGTCTGAGTTGTAGTTTTGTTCAATACCAAAGCATTGGCCTGGCACCATTTTTCCACTATCTCAGACTTAAATTGCAGATTGGGTTGCATTTCTTCATGGGAACAGCCTGATGCGAGGCATGTGAAGTCGTCAGCAAACAGGAAAATGTTGTTTGAATCCTCGTACTGGCTAGGTAGGTCATTAATATACATGAGGAAGAGGCAAGGGCCGAGGATACTCCCCTGCTTGACACCACAGTGAATTGCAACCTCACTGGAGGCAGTCCCATTGTAAAGCTGCAAACTTGGTCATACACTACGAGTACCATCGCTAACAACATACCAAAAATGCAGAACGTGTCGATTTTTCCAACTTATAACTGGCCTAGTGGGTTTACCTTATCAATGGCCCTTACTGGTCCAGTTTCTTGGTAAACGGGTAAGAGGTCACATGGTTTCAGGAACTTCAAACCAAAAAACAATTTCAACCATCCCGAATGAATTCGTCTTCAAATTCAGGCCCCGTGGAGTTCCAACCTACTTTCCTGCAGTTGTAGATTTCCCTCTTAATTTTGGCAGGTTTCCTTGCGCTTGATTTACAAGACCTATGTACCCTTAACGCAACACTCCTGCGCTCGTTCTACATGTGGGTTTCATAGGATTTCGACATTTCTTACCCCTCATTCATTAATTGCGCTCGATTTAAACCCGCCCTGTTCAGTTTTTTTTTTTTTTGGCTTATTATTCTTGGAATAATACACCTGTTTTCGCGACGGGGGTCGATGACTCCAATCGGCCTCAAAATTTGACATTATCCGTTACAAGAGGTCAACATTCTAAATCCGAAATGTCCGTCCGCCGTCCGGGCCGTTTTGGGCAGTAGGAATTTTTTTTTAATCTGAAATTTTGACAAAATACTCAGTTTACCATCTAGATGTGCCCGCAAGGTTTTCAGTCCGATCGCCCAAACCCGTGGGGCGCTATGGGGCTAAAATGGGGCTACGGGAGGGGTTTTTTGATGGATTTTAGCTATGGGATCGAGTTAGGTGTCGTTTTCGAGGTATTTTTGGACGTAGAATCCATTTTTCGGGGTCCCGGAACGATCCGATTTCACTGTTGCGATCTATAGGGCTTTCATGGGGCTAAAAATGGGATTTTTAAAGGATCCCAGGAGGTTAAATATTTTTCGAGTAAAGAATAAAGAACTTTTGAAAAAACATCCAAAAAAAAATTTTTTTCCAACATGTTTTCTTTTGACACAGAAATAATTTTTGCACAAGTAACCTTGTGCATGCAAGGTTACTTAAGTAACCTTATATCAAAGAATAATAGAATTTATTATTTAAGGATTTAATTCCTTTAATTCCTTTAAATTTGCAGCGTTTTTTTTTTTTTTTTTCAAAATGTTTCCCCATTGTCTCAGAAGTAATTTGTGCATTGTTAACCTATACATTGAAGAATAAACCCTTTTGCAAAATTTGCAGCGGTTTTGAAACCTACGCGCCATGAAACGTATAGGTACCGTCAAATGTTTAGGCCATCCACATTTTTGACCCCTGTCACGAATACATAATACTCACGAATATAATAATATTAACGAATACGTAAATAATACACCTACATGTATTACCATGTAATACATCTACTTCAAATAAGCAGGGTAGTTCAGGAAGAATAAAGCCGGGTGATTCTCGGTATTTTAATTGCGAGCTTTCGGAGAATGCTAGTCCCCTTCTTCAGGTTCTATAACAATATGTGAACAGTATGAGACTCAACTCCCACACAGTACAAGTTTGTGCTTTGGTACAATAGTTCACTAGTTCTTACCTTAAAATAAAGTCAGATTGTACAATCTCCGTCTTTGTGCCTTAGAGTAATTTCAGAGTAGGGGCCTACCCTTACATTTCCTGGAGGATAATGCACGAACGTTAATTACAGGAAATTGGAATAAAGTTGCTCTATACTGGTTAAACTTACATTGGTTGTTTATGCCGGATATGTGAACCCGGCGCCTAATTGACATATCCGGCATAAACAACCAATGTAAGTTTAACTAGTATAGAGCAACTTTATTCCAATTTCCTGTAATTAACGTTCGTGCATTATCCCCCAGGAAATGTAAGGGTAGGCCCCTACTCTGAAATTACTCTAAGGCACAAAGACGGAGATTGTACAATCTGACTTTATTTTAAGGTAAGAACTAGTGTACTACTAGATGCTCCGGCTCGCTTTGCTCGCCTACGCACCCAGCTGGGGGGCTCCGCCCCCCAGACCCCCCGTGGGCCTCGCTTCGCGAGGCCGATCGCTTAAGCAGACATAAGGCCTCGCTCCGCTCGGCCGAGCGCTTATTCGGACAGGGGGGTGTGTTCAAACCCCTACTCAGACATAAGGCCTCGCTTCGCTCGGCCGACCGCTTAAGCAGACATGAGGCCTCGCTCCGCTCGGCCGGGGGGGTCTGCGACCCCCCCTATTCGTTCCCCCACCTAAAAAAATAAAAAAAAAAAAAAATTTCCCCGCCTCCTCCATCTTTGTAACGTCCCTGAGAACGTCTTTCCAACTTCCTTGACAACAGCCGGGTTGGAAGACCCAAACGCGCCGGGATCTCAGGAAGTCTAAAATTTTAAACTCGCCGTCAGACATCGCTCGTCGTCGGAAATCGCTCGTTGACAATTTTCTATTAAAATTCGCATCTCTAGGTAGGATACGGTTGAAACCCCGTTTCGATCCGACCATTAATAACGAAGATGGCCATATTTGGGCCAATTTGACCGTGCCAATTTTCGCTCGGCCGGGGGGGTCTGCGACCCCCCCTAGAGACTCTTAAACGGTCGCCCGAGACGATAGAAAAAATCGGCGTATTTTTAGGGCTTATAGTTTAGTCAGAGTAGGCGATTGACATACCCACATAGTCAGCCACATACAGACACGTTGAGAATTAGTGATATAGACTAGATGCTCCGGCTCGCTTTGCTCGCCTACGCACCCAGCTGGGGGGCTCCGCCCCCCAGACCCCCCGTGGGCCTCGCTACGCGAGGCCGGTGCCTCGCTTCGCGAGGCCGATCGCTTAAGCAGAATTGTGGGTGAATTGCCGCTTGTGGGAGTATTGCCACCTGTGAGTGTATATTGCCGCCTGTGGGTGAATTGCCGCCTGTGGGTGAATTGCCGCCCCCCAGACCCTCCCTAGTGGGTGTATTGCCGCTTGTGGATGTATTGCCCACTGTGGTTGTATATTGCCGCCTGTGATTTGGGTGAATCATGGTATGAAAATGATTAGCCGAGCGAAGTAAGGCCCCCTTGTCAAAGTGCTAGTCTATTAGCTGAGCGAAGTAAGTCAAAGTGCTAGTGAAATCAATTTTCAAAAGTCTACTCTCTACCGCCCGAGCGAGGAACCGCCCCCCCCCCCCCCCCCCCTCCTTGCCATAGTGCTAGTGAAATCAAATCAAATTTGAAAACTCATAGGGAAAAAACCCATGGGGCGATATGGGGCTAAAAAGGCCGAGAAGATGATCAGCTGAGCGAAATAAGACGCCCCTCCTGTCAAAGTGCTAGTGAACTCAATTTTGAAAACTCCACCATCATAATAATAGAATAGAACTACCTATGTGGGTGGCTGAGCAAAGCGAGCTCCCTCTGGCCGATAACATGATCGGCAGAGCGAAGTAAGCCCCCCTCCCTCCCCTGTCAAAGTGCTAGTGAAATCAAATCAAAACTCACAGTAAAAAACCCGGTGGGGCGCTATGGGACTAAAATGCCTAGGGGGTAGAGTTAAGTGTCGTTTTCCAAGTATTTTTGGGGAAGACCTATGGAGCTTTCATGGGGCTATACGAAATTAGACCCCCTGTCAACGTGCTAGTGAAATCAAATTTCCACCATCAATAATAATAGAACTACCTATGTGGGTGGCCGAGCAAAGCGAGTCCCCTGGCCGTTAAAATGATCGACTGAGTGAAGTATGCCCCCCCCCCCCCCTCCCAACCTATCATAGTGCTAGTGAAATCAAATCAAAGTTGAAAACTCACAGGAAAAATATGGGGCTAAAATGGCGAGGGGGTAGAGTTAAGTGTCGTTGGAAGGGAGGGGGTTGAAGGAGGGGAAAACGGAAAAAATCCTTGAGGGCGCTCAACCTATCTCAGAACGTAGAGCATTTTTGAATTTCTCGAGATTTTCAAGAATATTATATATATTAGTGATATAGATTATTTATAAGGGTCTTGCGTGATCGCTCGTACATAAGTAAGGACCCCCTGTCAAAGTGCTAGTGAAATCAAATTTGAAAACTCCACCATCAATAATAGGAGAACTACCTATGTCGGTGGCCGAGCAAAGCAAGACCCCTCTGGCTAATAAAATAATCGCCCGAGCGAAGCAAGACCCCCCCTGTCATTTGAAAAGTTTGAAAAAAGCCTCCCCTGGCTGGTAAATTGATCGGCCGAGCGAGAAACACCCCCTGGCAACGTGTCAAATTTGACAACTCACAGGAAAAAAAACCCTGGGGTGCCATCAATAGTTAGTTGCTCGCCTACGCACCCAGCTGAGTAACCCTAGTGGGGTGCATAGCATCGATGGACACGTTCATAACCCTGCATCAAGGTCAACTGCTCCTTCAACATCAACCCCCCTGGCTTCAACATCAAGTCCCCTGGCCGTTAAAATGATCGGCCGAGTGAAGTATGCCCCCCCTCCCACCCTGTCATAGTGCTAGTGAAATCAAATCATAGTTGAAAACTCACAGGAAAAATTTTTATTTTATTTTAATTTTTATTTTATTTTTATTTTAATTTTTTTATTTTTATTTTTTAAATTCAATTAAATTCAATTTTTCGATAATCGATTCAGTTTAAATCGATCCTACTTTTCTCGATAATCGATTCAATTTAAATCGATTCATTTAATTTACATCCATTTCCGTCTGGGAGAGATCTCGTAGACCTCGTGAGCGCCCCTGTAAGGCTGATGTCCCACCCGCTCAGAGTGAAGAGTGAGGGTGGGGGGGTATCGGCTGGGAGTAAACCGAGCGGGATCCACCCGCCGGTGACGGCCACCCAGTTTTCTGACGTAAATTAAAGGAATCTCCAAAACTGAAATCGCCGTCCTGATCCGCTCATTGTCGGAATGAATTTGGTCGATATCTCCTATTAAAATTTGGATCTCAAGGTAGGCTACGGACGAAACGCGAAAAAAATCCTTCTATTAACGACGGAATAAATCGAAAAAATTAATTCAGCGAATTCGCGCGCGTCATAAAATTCGCGCAATTCGCTTATCGGACGTAAAATTGGTCGAGGAATCCGAATCCGGTGAAAAAAATAGGGGTTCCCATTTGAAATAAGAAAGTTGATGTCAATTGCGCGGATTTGAGCGCATTTTAGAAAAATCTCGACCCCCCTATTGACTCTTAAACGGTCGCCCGAGACGATAGGAAAAATCGGCGTATTTTTATCGCTTATAGTTTAGTCAGAGTAGGCGATTGACATACCCACATACTGACACACAGAGACGGTGAGAATTAGTGATTTAGATAGACTAGATGCTCCGGCTCGCTTTGCTCGCCTACGCACCCAGCTGGGGGGCTCCGCCCCCCAGACCCCCCGTGGGCCTCGCTTCGCGAGGCCGGCGCCTCGCTCCGCGAGGCCGATCGCTTAAGCAGACATGTGGGTGAATTGCCGCTTGTGGGTGTATTGCCACCTGTGGGTGTATTGCCGCCTGTGAGTGTATATTGCCGCCTGTGGGTGAATTGCCGCCCCCAGACCCCCCCTAGTGGGTGTATTGCCGCCTGTGAGTGTATATTGCCGCCTGTGGGTGAATTGCCGCCCCCCAGACCCCCCCTAGTGGATGTATTGCCGCCTGTGATTTGGGTGAATCATGGTACGAAAATGATTAGCCGAGCGAAGTAAGGCCCCCTTGTCAAAGTGCTAGTCTATTAGCTGAGCGAAGTAAGTCAAAGTGCTAGTGAAATCAAATCAAAACTCACAGTAAAAAACCCGGTGGGGCGCTATGGGACTAAAATGCCGAGGGGGTAGAGTTAAGTGTCCTTTTCCAAGTATTTTTGGGGACGACCTATGGAGCTTTCATGTGGCTAAGGGGAAAACGGAAAAAATCCTTGAGGGCGCTCAACCTATCTCAGAACGTAGAGCATTTTTGAATTTCTCGAGATTTTCAAGAATATTATATATTTTAGTGATATAGATTATTTATAAGGGTCTTGCGTGATCGCTCGTACATATAGATCCTTGTTTGGGGGGGGGGGGGGGGGGGAAGTAAGGACCCCCTGTCAAAGTGCTAGTGAAATCAAATTTGAAAACTCCACCATCAATAATAGGAGAACTACCTATGTTGGTGGCCGAGCAAAGCAAGACCCCTCTGGCTAATAAAATAATCGCCCGAGCGAAGCAAGACCCCCCCCCCTGTCATTTGAAAAGTTTGAAAAAAGCCTCCCCTGGCTGGTAAATTCATCGGCCGAGCGAGAAACCCCCCCCCCCCCCTTGGCAACGTGTCAAATTTGACAACTCACAGGAAAAAAACCCTGGGGTGCCATCAATAGTTATAACTATAGTAGCATTGGCCAATGCTACTATAGTTGCTCGCCTACGCACCCAGCTGCGTAACCCTAGTGGGGTGCATAGCATCGATGGACACGTTCATAACCCTGCATCAAGGTCAACTGCTCCTTCAACATCAACCCCCCTGGCTGATAAAATGATCGGCCGAGTGAAGTATGCCCCCCCTCCCACCCTGTCATAGTGCTAGTGAAATCAAATCATAGTTGATAACTCACAGGAAAAATATGGGGCTAAAATGGCGAGGGGGTAGAGTTAAGTGTCGTTTTCCAAGTATTTTTGGGGAAAGTAAGGCCCCCTGTCATAGTGCTAGTGAAATCAAATTTGCAAAGCCTTCCCTTGATAATAATAGAACTACCTATGTCGGTGGCGGAGCATTGCGAGTCCCCTGGCCGTTAAAATTATCTTCAACCTATCTCAGAACATAGAGCATTTTTGAATTTCTCGAGATTTTCAAGAATATTATATATATTAGTGATATAGATTATTTATAAGGGTCTTGCGTGATCGCTCGTACATATAGATCCTTGTTTGGGGGGGGGCGGGGGGGGGGGGGGGGAGTAAGGACCCCCTGTCAAAGTGCTAGTGAAATCAAATTTGAAAACTCCACCATCAATAATAGGAGAACTACCTATGTCGGTGGCCGAGCAAAGCAAGACCCCTCTGGCTAATAAAATAATCGCCCGAGCGAAGCAAGACCCCCCCTGTCATTTGAAAAGTTTGAAAAAAGCCTCCCCTGGCTGGTAAATTGATCGGCCGAGCGAGAACCCCCCCCCCCCCCCCCCCCCCCCCCCCTTGGCAACGTGTCAAATTTGACAACTCACAGGATTATTATTATCATGTACTGTTTTTCAATTAGGTAAATCAATAATTTTTCAATAAAATTATAAGTCCAGGCCGTTTTGGGCGGTAGGAAGGGTGTATATAAATTTTGGACGTAGAATCTTTTTTGGGGAATATCAGAGACCTGAAGAGCAGGCGGGCCCGTACGTTTCAAAATCGTTCCAAATAATAATTAATTTCGGCAAAAACTATTATTAGGTACTATTATTATTATGTACTGTTTTTCAATTTTGGACGTAGAATCCTTTATTGGGGAATATCAGAGACTTGAAGAGCAGGGCTAAGTAATATTATAAGAGATCTAGATCCCCACTCCTTATTCGGACAGGGGGGGCATTTTTGAATTTTTATTTTTTAATTTATTTTATATTGATTTTAATTTTTTTTATTTTTTTTATTTTTTTATTTTTTTTCAAATTCAATTAAATTCAATTTTTCGATAATCGATTCAGTTTAAATCGATTTCTACTTTTCTCGATAATCGATTCAGTTTAAATCGATTCTACTTTTCTCGATTCATTTAATTTACATCCATTTCCTTCTGGGAGAGATCTCGTAGACCTCGTGAGCGCCCCTGTAAGGCTGATGTCCCACCCGCTCAGAGTGAAGAGTGAGGGTGGGGGGGTATCGGCTGGGAGTAAACCGAGCGGGATCCACCCGCCGGTGACGGCCACCCAGTTTTCTGACGTAAATTAAAGGAATCTCCAAAACTGAAATCGCCGTCCTGATCCGCTCATTGTCGGAATGAGTTGGTCGATATCTCCTATTAAAATTCGGACCTCTAGGTAGGCGTAGGACGAAACGCGAAAAAAATCCGTCCATTAACGATCGAATAATCGAAAAAATTAATAGAGCGAATTCGCGCGCGCCAAAAAATTCGCGCGACTCGCTTATCGGACGTAAAATTGGTCGAGGAATCCGAATCCGGTGAAAAAAATAGGGGTTCCCATTTGAAATAAGAAAGTTGATGTCAATTGCGCGGATTTGAGCGAATTTTAGAAAAATCTCGACCCCCCTAGTGACTCTTAAACGGTCGCCCGAGACGATAGAAAGAAACGGCGTATTTTTATCGCTTACCGTTTAGTCAGAGTAGGCGATTGACATACCCAGCCAGATAGCCACAGACACGATCAGAATTAGTGATTTAGACTAGATGCTCCGGCTCGCTTTGCTCGCCTACGCACCCAGCTCCGCGAGGCCGATCGCTTAAGCAGACATAAGGCCTCGCTCCGCTCGGCCGAGCGCTTATTCGGACAGGGGGGCCTCGCTTCGCTCGGCCGGGGGGGTGGGTTCATACCCCTACAACGGACATAAGGCCTCGCTTCGCTCGGCCGACCGCTTAATCGGACATAAGGCCTCGCTCCGCTCGGCCGAGAGCTTATTCTGACAGGGGGCCTTGCTTCGCTCGGCCGGGGGGGTCTGCGACCCCCCCTATCGGACGTAAAATTGGTCGAGGAATCCGAATCCGGTGAAAAAAATAGGGGTTCCCATTTGAAATAAGGGATTCGGAGGCGGGGGGCCTCGCTTCGCTCGGCCGGGGGGGTCTGCGACCCCCACTAGTGACTCTTAAACTGTCGCCCGAGACGATAGGAAAAATCGGCGTATTTTTACGACTTACCTTTTAGTCAGAGTAGGCGATTGACATACCCACATAGTCAGCCACAGACACGGTGAGAATTAGTGATTTAGACTAGATGCTCCGGCTCGCTTTGCTCGCCTACGCACCCAGCTGGGGGGCTCCGCCCCCCAGACCCCCCGTGGGCCTCGCTTCGCGAGGCCGATCGCTTAAGCAGACATGTGGGTGAATTGCCGCTTGTGGGTGTATTGCCACCTGTGGGTGTATTTTCGCCTGTGAGTGTATATGGCCGCCTGTGGTTGAATTGCCGCCCCCAGACCCCCCCTAGTGGGTGTATTGCCGCTTGTGGATGTATTGCCCACTGTGGTTGTATATTGCCGCCTGTGATTTGGGTGAATCATGGTACGAAAATGATTAGCCGAGCGAAGTAAGGCCCCCTTGTCAAAGTGCTAGTCTATTAGCTGAGCGAAGTAAGTCAAAGTGCTAGTGAAATCAAATCAAAACTCACAGTAAAAAACCCAGTGGGGCGCTATGGGACTAAAATGCCGAGAGGTAGAGTTAAGTGTCGTTTTCCAAGTATTTTTGGGGACGACCTATGGAGCTTTCATGTGGCTATACGAAATTAGACCCCCTGTCAACGTGCAAGTGAAATCAAATTTCCACCATCAATAATAATAGAACTACCTATGTGGGTGGCCGAGCAAAGCGAGTCCCCTGGCCGTTAAAATGATCGGCCGAGTGAAGTATGCCCCCCCCCCCTGCCAACCTGTCATAGTGCTAGTGAAATCAAATCAAAGTTGAAAACTCACAGGAAAAATATGGGGCTAAAATGGCGAGGGGGTAGAGTTAAGTGTCGTTTTCCAAGTATTTTTGGGGAAAGGGGAAGTATTTTTGGGGAAATTAAGGCCCCCCTATCAAGTGCTAGTGAAATCAAATTTGAAAAGCCTTCCCTTGATAATAATAGAACTACATATGTTGGTGGCCGAGCAAAGCGAGTCCCCTGGCCGTTAAATGATCGGCCGAGTAAAGTATGCCCCCCCCTCCCGCATGTCATAGTGCTAGTGAAATCAAATCAAAGGTGAAAATTCACAGGAAAAATATGGGGCTAAAATGGCGAGGGGGTAGAGTTAAGTGTCGTTGGAAGGGAGGGGGTTGAAGGAGGGGAAAACAGAAAAAATCCTTGAGGGCGCTCAACCTATCTCAGAACGTAGAGCATTTTTGAATTTCTCGAGATTTTCAAGAATATTATATATATATTAGT